>NW_019167826.1:10605068-10642348 GCF_002303985.1 Durio zibethinus
GCCTAAGCCAACCCATGAAACGGATGTGCGGGTGCTATGTCGGTCGAAGAGGTAAAATGCATAAGCCGCGGATCGGCCCGGTCCCCCCTGCATGCTGTAGATCCTGCTACCGCAACCCTCGGTCCGGTCTGATCTTAAACTGGGAATGAACTCCGTATTCTTAGACTGGGGATGAGCTCCGTACGCCTAAGTTAGCCCACGAATGAGCATGTGGATGCTCTGCCAGCCAGAGAGGCATAATGCTCAAGCCGGGGATCAGCCCGATCCCCCTCTGCGTGCTGTCGATCCTACGGCCACAACCCTCGGTCCGGCTGGGGCTTAGACATTGAATGAACTCTGTATGCCTAAGCCAACCCACGAAACGAGCGTGCAAGAGCTCAGTTGACCAGAGAGGCAGAATGCACAAGTCGGGGATCAACCCGGTCCCCCCCTTCGTGCTGTCGATCCTGCTGTCGCAACCCTCAGTTCGATCCAATCTTATACTGGGAATGAACTCTGTATGCCTAAGTCAACCCACGAAATGAGCGTGCAGGCACTGAGTCGGCCGGAGAGCCATAATGCGCAAGCCGAGGATCGATCCGGTCCCCCTCTTCGTGCTGTCTGTCCCGCTGCCACAACCCTCGATCTGACTAGGACTTAGACATGGAATGAACTCCCTATGCCTAAGTCAACCCATGAGACGGGCGTACGGGCGCTCAGCCGGCCAGAGAGGCAGAATGCGTAAGTCAGGGATTGACCTGGTCCCCCCTGCGTGCTACCGATCTTGCTGTCGCAACCATCAGTCCCCCTTTGCATGCTGCCGGTCCCGCTGCCATAACTCTCGGTCCATTTGGGGCATAGACATGGATTGAACTCCCTTTGCCTAAGCCAACCCACGAAACGGACGTGCGGGCGCTCAACCGACCAGAGAGGCAGAATGCGCAAGTCGAGGATTGGCTCGATCCCCCCTGCGTGCTACCGATCCTGCTACCGCAACCCTCAAACTGGTCCGATCTTAGACTGGGAATGAACTCTGTATGCTTAGACTGGGGATGAACTCTGAATGCCTAAGTCAACCCACGAAATGAGCGTGCGAGCGCTCAGCCGACCAGAGAGGTAGGATAAGTAAGCCGGGGATCAAACGGGTGGTAGGTGGGTTCAAGCACATCTTCATATTTCTGCCATCCAATGCCATTTTTTTGGCTTGTAAATTCATACAATGGTCCCCTAAGCCTTCATCTGAAGTTTCGTGGCAAGACGACCCATTTTCTATTTTTTGGGATTTTTGAAACTTTTTACGTTTCAGGATTTTTTTAAATTTTTTTAGAAAGAGTTTTATCCCTAAAATTGGTAGAGGTGATCCTCATATTTTTGCTGGCATGCACAAAACAAATCAGCCAAAAACTCGAAGTGGAGAAGATTTTGTGACCGTTTGAAAAAAGTGTCCCTATTTCGGACACTTTAGTGGCTACTGGTAGCGAGCCTATAAAATCTCAAATGCTCTTTAAAGGGGTGTGAGTTCTTGAGGTTTGATGAGGGATAGGGGGCCAATATAAGGGCCAAGTACCAGCACCCATCACACATCATGTGCGCACACCCCCCGGCCCCCTAATCGCCGGAACCCCCAATAACGTCGGTTAGGCTCTCCGGCGATGCTTCGATGATGCTCGACGATGGTGCCCTGGGCAAAAAAAATGTGGCACCAGCACATGCTCGAGCCCAGCATGTGCATCGCAGCTCAAAATCTTAGACTGGGAATGAACTCCGTATGCTTAGACATGGAATGAACTCCGTATGCCTAAGCCAACCCACGAAACGAGCGTGCGGGCGCTCAGCCGGCCGGAGAGGTAGAATACGCAAGCCAGGGATCGACCTGATCCCCCCTGTATGTTGCCAAACCTATTGCTGGTCCTACTACCCCAACCCTCGGTCCGGTCCAATCTTAGACTGGGAATGAACTCCGTATGCTTAGACATGGAATGAACTCTGTATTCCTAAGCCAGCCCACGAAACGTGCATACGGGCGCTCAGCCGATCGGAGAGGTAGAATGCGCAAGCCGAGGATTAGCCCGGTCCCTCCTACGCGCTGTCGATCCTAAGATTGTAACCCTCGGTCCGGTCCGATATTAGACTAGGAATAAACTCTGTATGCCTAAGTCAACCCATTAAACGAGCGTGCGGGTGCTGAGCCGGTCGGGGAGGCATAATGCGTAAGTCAAGGATGCTGGTCCCGCTACCACAACCCTCAGTCCGGCTGGGGCTTAGACATGGAATGAACTCTGTATGCCTAAGCCAACCCATGAAACGAGCGTGCAGGAGCTCAACCGATCGGAGAGGCAGAATGCGCATGCCGGGGATCGGCCCAATCCTCCCCTACGTGCTGCCAATCCTACTGCTGGTATGAGTTCTCGGGGTTTGATGAGGGATAGGGGGCCAACATAAGGGCCAAGTACCAGCACCCATCGCACATCATGTGCGCACACCCCCGGCCCCCCCAAAAACTGAAACCCCTAACGCCGCCAGTTAGGCTCTCCGGCGATGCTCTGGCGATGGTGCCATGGGCGAAAAAATGCGGCACCAGCACATGCTCGAGCCCAGCATGTGCACCGTGGCTCAAAATTTAGACTGGGAATGACCTCCATATGCTTAGACATGGAATGAAGTTCGTATGCCTAAGCCAACCCACGAAATGAGCGTGCGGGAGCTCAGCCAGTCGGAGAGGCAGAATGTGCAAGCTGGGGATCGGCCCAGTCCCCCCTACGTGCTGTTGATCTTGCTTCTGCAACCCTCAGTCCGGTCCAATCTTATACTGGGAATGAACTTCGTATGCCTAAGTCAACCCATGGAATGAGCGTGCGGGCGCTGAGTCGACCGGAGAGGCATAATGCGCAAGCCGGGGATCAGCCCGATCCCCATCTTCGTGCTACCAGTCCCGTTGCCATAACACTCGGTCTGACTGGGGCTTAGACATGGAATGAACTCCCTATGCCTAAGTCAACCCAAAAAATGGGCGTACGGGAGCTCAACCGGCGAGAGAGGCAAAATGCGCAAGCCAGAGATTGGCCCGATCCTCCCTGCATGCTGTCGATCTTGCTATCGCAACCCTCGATTCAGACCGATCTTAGACTGGGAATGAACTTCGTATGCTTAGATTGGGGATGAACTTCGTATGCCTAAGTCAACCCACGAAACGAGCGTGCGGGCGCTCAACCGGTCGCAGAGGCCGGTAGGGGAAGCATAATGCGCAAACCGGGGATCAGCCCGGTCCCCCTCTGCGTGCTGCTGATCTCGCTGCCGGTCTTGCTACCACAACCCTCGGTCCGACTGGGGCTTAGACTTGGAATGAACTCCCTACACCTAAGCCAACCCACGAAACGGGTGTGCGGGCGCTCAGCCAGTCAGAAAGGCAAAATATGTAGGTCGGGGACCAGCCTGGTCTCACCTGTGTGCTGTCGATCCTGCTGTCGTATCCCTCGGTCCAGTCCGATCTGAGACTGTGAATGAACTCCATATGCTTAGATTGGGGATGAACTCTGTATGCCTAAGTCAACCCACGAAACGAACATGTGGGAGCTCAGCTGACCAAAAAGGCATAATGCGGAAGCTGGGGATCAGCCTGGTCCCTCTCTGCATGCTGTCGATCCCGCTACCAATCCTGTTGCCATAACCCTCAGTCCGGTTGGCGGCTTATACATGGAATGAACTCCGTATGCCTAAGCCAACCCACGAAATGAGCGTGTGGGAGCTCAGTCGATTAGAGAGGCAGAATGCAAAAGTCGAGGACCGGCCCAGTCCCCCCTGCGTGCTATCGATCCTATTGCCACAACCCTCGGTTTGATCCGATCTTAGACTGGGAATGAACTCCGTATGCCTAAGTCAACCCATGAAACTAGCGTTCGATGACTGAGCAGGCCGGAGAGGCGTAATGCGCAAGTCGGGGATCGGCCCGGTCCCTCTCTACGTTCTGCCGGTCCCACTGCCACAACCCTCGGTCTGACTGGGGCTTTGACATGGAATGAACTCCCTATGCCTAAGCCAACCCACGGAAAGGGCATATGGGTGCTTAACCGGCCAGAGAGGCAGAATCCGCAAACTGGGTATCGGCTTGGTCCCCCCTGCGTGCTGTCGATCCTACTGCCGCAACCCTCGGTCCGGTCTGATCTTAGACTAGGAATGAACTCTGTATGCTTAGACTGGGGACGATCTTCGTATGCCTAAGTCAACCCACGAAACGAGCGTGCGGACGCTCAACCGACCAGAGAGGCAGGATGCGTAAGTCGAGGATCAAACGGGTGGTAGGTGGGTTCCAGCACATCTTCATATTTCTGCCATGCCAATGCCATTTTTATGGCTTGTAATTCATACAATGGTCCCTTACGCCTTCATGTGAAGTTTCGTGGCAAGACGACCCGTTTTTTATTTTTCATGATTTTTGAAACTTTTTACAGTTCGGGATTTTTTAAAAATTTTTTAGAAAGAGTTTTGTCCCAAATTT
The DNA here is from genome assembly GCF_002303985.1 of Durio zibethinus. Next base: position 10,609,543 of record NW_019167826.1, read on the forward strand.
GGTAGAGGTGATCCTTGTACTTTTATTGGCATGCACAAAAAAATTTAGCTAAAAACTCGAAGTGGAGAAGATTTTGTGACCGTTTGAAAAAAGTGTCCCCATTGCAGACACTTTAATGGCTACTGGCAGCAAACCTGTAAAATCTCAAATGCTCTTTAAGGGGGGTGAGTTCTCGAGGTTTGATGAGGGATAGGGGCTAATATAAGGGCCAAGTACCAGCACCCATCGCACATCATGTGCGCACACCCCCCGACCCCTCCAATCACCGAAACCCCTAATTTCAGTGATGCTCCGGTGATGCTCTGGTGATGCTCCGACGATGCTCTAGTGATGCTTCGACGATGGTGCCCCAAGCGAAAAAAATGCAGCACTAGCATATGCCCAAGCCCAGCATGTGCACCGGGGCTCAAACTCTTAGATTAGGAATGAACTCTGTATGCTTAGACATGGAATGAACTCTGTATGCCTAAGCCAACTGACGAAATGGGAGTGCAGGCGCTCAGCTAGTCAAAGAGGTAGAATGCGCAAGTCAGGGATTGGCCCGATCCCCCCTGCATGCTGTCCATCCTGTTGTCGCAACCCTCAACCCGGTTAGATCTTATACTAGGAGTGAACTCCGTATGCTTAGACTGGGGATGAACTTCGTACGCCTAAGGCAACCCACGAAACGAGCGTGCGGGCACTCAGCCAACCTGAGAGGCCGGTCGAAAATGCAAAATGCATAAGCCAAGGATCGGCCCGATTGCCCCCTGCGTGCTGTCGATCTTGCAGTTGGTCCTGCAGCCTTAACCCTTGGTTCGGTCTGATCTTAGACTGGGAATGAACTCTATATGTTTAGACATGGAATAAACTTTGTATGCCTAAGCCAACCCACGAAATGAGCGTACGGGCACTCAGCTGGCCGGAGAGTAGAATGCGCAAGTCAGGGACTGGCCCGATCCCCCCCTACATGCTATCAATCCTGCTACCGCAACCCTCGGTCTGGTCCAATCTTAGACTGGGAATGAACTCCGTATGCCTAAGCCAACCCACGAAACAAGCGTTCGGGTGCTGAGCCGATCGAAAAGGCATAATGCACAGTCAGGGATCGGCCCGATCCCCCTCTGCATGTTACCGATCCTGCTGCCACAACCCTCGTTCCCATTGGGGCTTAGACATGGAATGAACTCCCTATGCCTAAGCTAACCCACGAAACGGGCGTGCGGGTGCTTAGCCTGTAGGAGAGACAGAATACGCAAGCTGGGGATTGGTTCGGTTCCCCTTGCGTGCTACCGATCCTGCTGCTGTAACCCTCGGTCCAGTCCGATCTTAGATTGGGAATGAACTCCGTATGCTTAGACTGGGGATAAATTCCTTATGCCTAAGTCAACCCACAAAACGAGCGTGCGGGCGCTCAGCCGATTGGAGAGGTTGGTCGAAGAGGCATAATGCGCAAGCCGGGGTTCAACCCGATCCCCCTCTGCGTGCTGTCGATCCCGCTGTCGGTCCTACTACCACAACCCTCGGTCCGGCTGGGGCTTACACATGGAATGAACTCTGTATGCCTAAGCCAACCCATGATACGAGCGTGGGGGCACTTAGCTGGCCGCAGAATGCGCAAGCCGTGGATCAGCTCGGTTCCCCCTGCATGCTATCGATCCTACTGCAGGTCCTGCTATCGTAACCCTCGATCCGGTCCGATCTTAGACTAGGAATGAACTCAGTATGCTTAGACATGGAATGAACTCTCTATGCCTAACCCAACCAATGAAACAAGCGTGTGGGCGCTCAACCGGTTGGGGAGGTAGAATGCCCAAGCCTGGGACCGACCCGATCCCCCCCACGTGCTCTCAATCCTGTTGCCGCAACCCTCATTCCGGTCTGATCTTAGACTTGGAATGAACTTCGTATGCATAAGTCAACCCACGAAATGAGCGTTCAGGCACTGAGCCAACCGGAAGGGCATAATGTGCAAGTCGGGGATCAACCCGGTCCCCCTCTACGAGCTATCGATCCCGTTGCCACAACCCTCGGTCCGGCTGGGGCTTAGACATGGAATTAACTCCCTATGCCTAAGCCAACCCATGAAACAGGCGTGCGGGAGTTCAGTCGGTCGAAGAGGCAGAATGCGCAAGCCGAGGATCGGTTCAGTCCCCCCTGCGTGCTACCGATCCTACTGCCACAACCCTCGATCCGATTCGATCTTAGACTGGGAATGAACTCTGTATACTTAGATTGGGGATGAACTCCATATGCCTAAGTCAACCCACGAAACGAGCATACGATCACTCAGTCAATTGAATAGGCCAGCTAGAGAGGCATAATGCACAAGCCGGGGATTAGCCTGATCCCCCTCTGCATGCTGCTGATCCCGTTACCGGTCCTGCTGCCACAACCCTCAGTCCGACTGAGGCTTACACATGGAATGAACTTCGTACGCCTAAGCTAACCCATGAAACGAGTGTGCGGGCATTCAGCCGGTCGGAGAGGTAGAATGCACAAACTGAGGATCGGCCCAATCGCCCCTTGCGCTACCGATCTTGTTGCTGGTCCTGCTGTCGCAACCCTCGGTTCGATCTGATCTTAGACTGGGAATGAACTCTGTATGCTTAGACTGGGGATGAACTTCGCATGCCTAAGTCAAGCCACGAAATGAGCGTACGGACGCTCAGCCGACCAGCAAGGCCGGATGCGCAAGCCAAGGATCGAACGGGTGATAGGTGGGTTCAAGCACATCTTCATATTTCTTCTATTCCAATGCCTTTTTTATGGCTTGTAAATTCATACAATGGTCCCCTATGCCTTCATGTGAAGTTTCGTGGCAAGACGACCCATTTTCTATTTTTCATGATTTTTGAAACTTTTTTCGGTTCAGGATTTTTTAAAATTTTTTTAGAAAGAGTTTTCTCGCCAAATTTGGTGGAGGTGATCCTTGTATTTTTTTTGATACGCATAAAAGAAGTCAGCTAAAAACTCGAAGTGGAGAAGATTTTGTGACCGTTTGAAAAAAGTGTCCCTTTTTCGGACACTCTAATGGCTACTGCCAGCAAACCTATAAAATCTCAAATGCTCTTTAAGGGGGAGCGAGTTCTTGAGGTTTGATGAGGGATAGGGGTCCAATATAAGGGCCAAGTACCAGCACCCATCGCACATCATGTGCGCACACCCCCTGGCCCCCCCAATCGTCGAAACCCCAATGCCGTCGGTTAGGCTCTCCGACGATGCTCCGACGATGGTGCCCTGGGTGAAAAAAATGCAGCACCAGCACATGCCCAAGCGCAGCAAGTGCACCATGGCTCAAACTCTTAGACTGGGAATGAACTCCGTATGCTTAGACATGGAATAAACTCCGTATGCCTAAGCCAAACCACGAAATGAGCGTGTGGACGCTCAGCCGATCGGAGAGGCAGAATGAGTGACCCGGGGATTGGCCCATTCCCCCTCTGCGAGCTACCGATCCCGCTGCCACAACCCTCAGCCCGACTGGGGCTTAGACATGGAATGAACTCCCTATGCCTAAGCCAACCCACGAAACGGGCGTGCGGGCACTCAACTGGTCGGAGAGGCAGAATGCACAAGCTGGGGATCGACTCGATCCCCCCTACGTACTATCGATCCTGCAGCCATAACCTTCGGTTCGGTTAGATCTTAGACTGGAAATGAACTCCGTATGCTTAGACTGGGGATGAACTTCGTCTGCCTAAGTCAACCCATCAAACGAGCGTGCCGGCGCTCAGTCGATCGGAGAGGCCAGTCAAAGAGGTAGAATGTGAAAGCCGAGGATCGGGTTGGTCCCCCACTGCGTGCTACCGATCCTGCTACTAGTCCTACAGCTGCAACCCTCGGTTCGATCTGATCTTAGATTGGGAATAAACTCGTATGCTTAGACATGGAATGAACTCTGTATGCCTAAGCCAACTCACGAAATGAACGTGCGGGCACTCAGCCGGTCGGAGAGGCAGAATGCGCTAGTCGGGGACCAACCCGATCCCTCCCTACGTGCTGTTGATCCTGCTACTGCAACCCTCGATCTGATCCGATCTTAGACTGGGAATGAACTCCGTATGCCTAAGTCAACCCATGAAACGAGTGTTCAAGGCTGAGTCGGTCAGAGAGCCATAATGCACAAGCCGGGGATCAACCCCTTCTGCGTGCTGTCGATCCCACTGCCACAACCCTCGGTCCGGTTGGGGCTTAGACATGGAATGAACTCTCTATGCCTAAGCCAACCCACGAAACGGACGTGCGGCCGCTCAACCGGCCGGAGAGGCAGAAGCGCAAGCCGGGGATCGACCCGGTCCCCCCTGCTGCTACCGATCCTGCTGCTGGTCCTGCTATCGCAACCCTCGGTCCGGTCCGATCTTAGACTGGAATGAACTCCGTATGCTTAGACATGGAATAAACTCCGTATGCCTAAGCCAACCCACAAAAGGAGCGTACGGGCACTCAGCTGGTCGGAGAGGCAGAATGCGCAAGTCGAGGATCGGCTCGATCCCTCCTGCGTCCTGTTGATCCTGCTACCGCAACACTCGGTCCGGTCTGATCTTAGACTGGGAATGAACTTCGGATGCATAAGTCAACCCATGAAACGAGCGTACGAGGGCTGAACCTGCCGAAGAAGCATAGTGCGTAAGTCGAGAATCGGCTCAATCCCCCACTGCGTGCTGCCGGTCTCGCTGCCACAACCTTCGGTCCAGCGGGGCTTAGACATGGAATGAACTCCCTATGCCTAGGCCAACCACGAAACAGGCGTGCGGGCGCTCAGCCGATCGGAGAGGCAGAATGCGCAAACCGGGAATCGACCCGGCCTCCTCTGCATCCTGTCGATCCTGCTGTCACAACCCTCGGTCCAATCTGATCTTAGACTGGGAATGAACTCCGTGTGCTTAGATTGGGGATGAACTCTGTATGCCTAACTCAACCCATGAAAAGAATGTGCAGGCACTCAACCGGTCGGAGAGCCCGGCTGGAGAGGCATAATGGGCAAGACGGGGTTCAACCCGGTCCCCCTCTACGTACTGCAGATCCTACTGTCGGTCTTACTACCACAACCTTCGGTCCGACTGGGGCTTAGACATGGAATGAACTCTGTATGCCTAAGCCAACCCACGAAACGAGCGTGCGGGCGCTCAGTCGATCGGAGAGGCAAAATACGCAAGCCAGGGATTGGCCCGATCCCCCCTGCGTACTGTCGATCCTATTACTAGTTCTGCTATCACAACCCTCAGTCCGATCCAATGCTAGACTGGGAATGAACTCCGTATGCTAGAAGCAGAATGCGCAAGTCGGGGACCAACCCAGTCCCCCCTACGTGCTGTCGATCCTGCTATCGCAACCCTCGATCCGATCTGATCTTTGACTGGGAATGAACTCTGTATGCCTAAGTCAACCCATGAAACGAGCGTGCGGGTGCTCAACCGGCCGAAGAGGCAGAATGCACAAGCTGGGGATCGATCCGGCCCCCCGTGGGTGCTGTCAATCCTGCTGCCGCAACTGTCGGTCCGGTCCGATCTTAGACTAGGAATGAACTTCGTATGCATAAGTAAAACCCCGAAACGAGCGCGCAGGCGCTGAGCCGATCGAAAAGGCGTAATTCGTAAGGCGGGGATTGGCCCGGTCCCCCTCTGCGTGCTGCTGGTCTCGTTGCCCAACCCTTGGTCTAGCTGAGGCTTAGACATGGAATGAACTCCCTATGCCTAAGCCAACCCAAGAAACGGGCGTGTGGGCACTCAGCCGATCAGAGAGGTAGAATGTGCAAGTGGAAGATCGGCCTGGTCCCCCCTGCGTGCTGCCGATCCTGCTGCCACAACCCTCGGTTCGGTCCGATCTTAGACTGGGAATGAACTCCGTATGCTTAGACTAGGGATGAACTCCATATGCCTAAGTCAACCCACGAAACGAGCCTGCAAGCATTAAGCAGATCGGAGAGGCCGACCGGAGAGGCATAATGTACAAGTCGGGGATCAGCCTGATCCCGTTCTATGTGCTGTCGATCCCGCTATCAGACCTGCTGCTACAACCCTCGGTCTGGCTGGGGCTTAGAAATGGAATGAACTTCGTATGCCAAAGCCAACCCATGAAACGAGAGTGCGGGCGCTCAGCCGACCGAAGAGGTAGAATACGCAAGCCGGGGATCGGTCCGGTCCCCCCCTGTGTGCTGTCGATCCTGCTACTGGTCCTACTACTGCAACCTTCGGTTCGGTCTGATCTTAGACTGGGAATGAGCTCCGTATGCTTAGAAATGGAATTAACTCCGTATGCCTAAGCTAACCCACGAAACGAGCGTGCGTGTGGGTGCTCACTCGGTCGGAGATGCAAAATGCGCAAGCCGAGGACCGGCCCAATCCCCCTTGCGTGCTGTCGATCCTGCTACCGCAACCCTCATTCTGGTCCAATCTTAGACTAGTAATGAACTCCGTATTCGTAAGTCAAGCCATGAAACGAGTGTGCGGGCACTGAGCCGATCGAAGAGGCAGAATGCACAAGCCAGGGATCGACCCGGTCCCCCTCTGCGTGCTGTTTATCCCGCTGCCATAACCATCGGTCCAACTGGGCCTTAGACACGGAACGACCTCCCTATGCCTAAGCCAACCCACGAAACGGGCGTGCAGGCACTCAGTCGACTGGAGAGGTAGAATGCACAAGCCGAGGATCGGCCCGGTCCCCCCTACGTGCTGTCGATCCTGCTGTCGCAACCCTTGGTCTGGTCCAATCTTAGACTGGGAATGAACTCCGTATGCTTAGACTGGGGATGAACTCCATATGCCTAAGTCAACCCATGAAACGAGCGTGCGGGCGCTCAACCGACCAGAGAGGCAGGATGCGCAAGCCGGGATCGAACGGGTGGTAGGTGGGTTCAAGCACATCTTCATATTTCTGCCATGGCAATGCCATTTTTATGGCTTGTAAATTCATACAATGGTCCCCTAAGCCTTCATGTGAAGTTTCATGGCAAGACGACCCGTTTTTTATTTTTCATGATTTTTGAAACTTTTTGCGGTTCGGGATTTTTTAAAATTTTTTTACAAAGAGTTTTGTCTCCAAATTTGGTAGAGGTGATCTTGTATTTTTTTTGGCATGAACAAAAAAATTTAGCTAAAAACTCAAAGTGGAGAAGATTTTGTGACCGTTTGAAAAAAATGTCCCCAATTCAGACACTTTAATGGCTACTGGCAGCAAACCTATAAAATCTCAAATGCTCTTTAAGGGGGTGTGAGTTCTCGAGGTTTGATTAGGGATAGAGGGACAATATAAAGGCCAAGTACCAGCACCCATCGTACATCATGTGTGCACACCCCTCGACCCCCCAATCACCGGAACCCACAATACCGCCGGTTAGGCTCTCCGATGATGCTCCGATGATGGTGCCCTGGGCCAAAAAAATACGGCACCAGCATATGCTCGAGCCCAGCATACACACCGTGGCTCAAACTCTTAGACTATGAATGAACTCCGTATGCTTAGACATGGAATAAACTCCATATGCCTAAGCCAACCCACGGAACGAGCGTGTGGGTGCTTAGCTGGCCGGAGAGGCCGAATGCGTAAGGGGGTATGAGTTCTCGAGGTTTGATGAGGGATAGGGGGCCAATATAATGGCCAAGTACCATCACCCATTGCAAATCATGTGCGCACACCCCCCGGCCCCCCCAATCATCAAAACCCCCAATGCCATCGGTTAGGCTCTCCGACGATGCTCCGACGATGGTGCCCTGGGTGAAAAAAATGTGGCACCAGCACATGCCCAAGCCCAGCATGTGCACCATGGCTAAAAATCTTAGACTACGAAAGAACTCCATATGCTTAGACATGGAATGAACTCCGTACGCCTAAGCCAACGCACGAAACGAGCGTGTGGGTGCTCAGCCGATCGGAGAGACAGAATGCACAAGCTGGGGATCGACCCGGTCCCCCACTGCATGCTATCGATCATGCTACCGTAACCCTCAGTTCGATCTGATCTTAGACTGGGAATGAACTCTGTATGCATAAGTCAACCCACAAAATGAGCGTATGGGCACTGAACCGACCGAAGAGGCATAATGCACAAGCCAGGGATCGGCCCGGTCCCCCTCTGCGTGCTACCGATCCCGCTGCCACAACCCTCAGTCCGGTTGGGGATTAGAGATGGAATGAACTCCCTATGCCTAAGCTAACCCATGAAACGGGCGTGCGGGTGCTCAGCCGACCGGAGAGGCAGAACGCGCAAGCCGAGGATCGGCCCGGTCCCCCCTGTGTGCTGTCGATCCTGCTGTCGCAACCTCAGTCCAGTCCGATCTTAGATTGGTAATGAACTTCGTATGCCTAAGTCAACCCACAAAAAGAGCATGCGGGCGCTGAGTGCTGCCGGTCCCGCTGCCAGAACCCTTGGTCCGGCTGGGGCTTAGACATGGAATGAACTCCCTATGCCTAAGCCAACCCACAAAATGGACGTGCGGGTGCTCAACCGATCGGAGAGGCAGAATGCGCAAGCCGGGGATCGACCCGATCCCCCTTGCGTTCTATCGATCGTGCTGTCGCAACCCTTGGTCCAGTCTGATCTTAGACTGAGAATGAACTTCGTATGTTTAGACTGGGGATGAAGTTTGTATGCCTAAGTCAACTAACGAAACAAGCGTGCAGGCACTCAACCGACCAGAGAGGCAGGATGCGTAAGCCGGGGATCAAACGGGTGGTAGGTGGGTTCAAGCACATCTTCATATTTCTGCCATGCCAATGCCATTTTTATGGCGTGTAAATTCATACAATGGTCTCCTAAGCCTTCATGTGAAGTTTCGTGGCAAGACGACCCTTTTCTATTTTTCACGATTTTCAAAACTTTTTACGGTTTGGGATTTTTTAAAATTTTTTTAGCGAGATTTTTGTCCCCAAATTTGGTAGAGGAGATCCTTGCATTTTTGCTGGCATGCTCAAAACAATTTAGCTAAAAACTTGAAGCGGAGAAGATTTTGTGACCGTTTGAAAAAAATGTCCCCATTTCAGACACTTTAATGGCTACTGGCAGCAAACCTATAAAATCTCAAATGCTCTTTAAGGGGGTGTGAGTTCTCGAGGTTTGATTAGGGATAGGGGGCCAATATAAAGGCCAAGTACCAGCACCCATCGCACATCATGTGTGCACACCCCTCGACCCCCCAACCACCGGAACCCCCAATACCGCCGGTTAGGCTCTCTGATGATGCTCCGGTGATGGTGCTCCGGGCCAAAAAAATACGGCACCAGCACATGCTCGAGCCCAGCATACGCACCGTGGCTCAAACTCTTAGACTGTGAATGAACTTCGTATGCTTAGACATGGAATAAACTCCATATGCCTAAGCCAACCCATGGAACGAGCGTGTGGGCGCTCAGCTGGCCGGAAAGGCAGAATGCGTAAGTTGGGGATTGGCCCAATCCTTCGCTGCGTGCTCCGATCCCGCTACCACAACCCTCGGTCCGGCTGGGGCTTAGACATGGAATGAACTCCCTATGCCTAAGCTAACGCACGAAACGAACGTGCGGGCACTCAGCCGGTCGGAGAGGCAGAATGCCCAATCTGGGGATCGACTCGATCCCACCTACATGCTACCGATCTTGCTACCGTAACCCTCGGTCCAGTCCGATCCTACGTGCGCAAACTGGCTTTCTTGCCTTTTCCACATCCACGCTCTTGGGCCTCTGGTTGTTGGCTAGCAATGTCGCTTTGGGATGCCATCTACTCAATCATGATCTAACCTGCACAACACAAACACGTAGAATCGAACTCGCTCTGATACCAACTGTCACAGGCTCTGACCTTAGACTCAGAAATCGTGCAGTCTTAGGCTTGGAATCTCCTCCTTTATGCCTAAGTCAGCCTAAAACACAAGCGTGCGGGCACTAGAACAATGGGAAGGGCTGATTACGCATGTTAAAGAGAAACAGGATAAGAAGACAGAATTTTGGAAATGCTCTTGTATTCACTGAAATAGAAGTGTTTGATGGTGTACAAATGAGGGTGGAGCAGCCCTCTATTTATAGTTGAGGCTCCAGCTACAACTTAATGGCATATCCCTAGAATAAAGGCTAAAATCATGGGATTATACAGATTACAATCAACCAGGATGCTAACTCCTGATTTTCAGGGTCAACCAAATCTGTCGGGATGCTCTAGCTGATCCTGCCTGCTTCCAGAAGCTTCCCTTGTGTGTCCAGCACCTTGGGCCCTTTTGGATGTAGTACGGGCAGCTTGTATGCCAGGCCTTGGTCTCACGGGCTGGCCGGTAAGTTGGGCGGGCGTTCTGAACTCGTTTGCTAGGCTTTGCGCACAGATACCCGCCAGCACGCCTGGTCTGCGGGCCTTAACCTTTGGCTCGCTTGCTGGTGCGCCAGATGTGCCTGGCGCGCCTGTCCAGGGCATGACATTCTCCCCCACCTGATTGCACAACGCCCTCATTGCATCTTCTATATGGTACTGCCTGATCTGGTCCCCGAACTACCCTAAGTCATCTGCTGGTTCCCAGCTCACCTCACTGTTTGGAAGTCCCTTCCAGTGCAGCAAGTACTTTTGTCTTGGCTGATAATTCTTTCCTCTCACCTCCCGGTCAGCTATGATGCTGTGGACCTCCTTCAAATATGAGGCCCTTGCTCCCAATGGTGCACGCTTTGACTCTGCCTGTCCTGGATCTCCCTCATCCTTATGGAACGGCTTGAGCATGCTCACATGGAACACCGGGTATACCCTCGGCTTGGGTGGCATATCTAGCTTGTAGGCAACCTTGCCTACCCTCTTGACTACTCGAAAAGGTCCCTCATACCTTCGGACTAGGCCTTTGTGCAGCCCCCTATGGCACACAATGGGATGCAGCTTTACTAACACCAAGTCTCCAACCTGGAACTGCATGTCCCGCCTATTCTGGTCTGCCCACTTCTTCGACCTCTTGGCCGCCTTGTGTAGACAAAGTCTGGCCAAGTCAGTTTGCTCCTGCCATGCCTTGGCAAACTTGTATGCTGCTGGATTTGGCCCTGTATAACCTGCAGCAATTGAACTGGGTGTTAGTGGTTGTTGCCCTATCACAACCTCAAATGCGCTCTGGTTCGTTGCCTCGCTCCTTTGCAAGTTGTAGGAAAACTGTGCAATATCTAGCAGCTTCGGCCAGTCCCTTTGTGTGGCACTCACATAGTGCTTGAGGTAGATCTCCAATAGTCCATTTACTCGCTCTGTCTGGCCATCAGTCTGTAGATGCATGCTGGTGGAAAAGTTCAAGTCTGACCCCAACAGCTTGAACAACTCAGTCCAGAACCTGCCCGTGAAATGCCCGTCCTGATCACTAACAATGGTCCTCGACATTCCCTAGTACTTAACCATGTTTTTCAGGAACAATCGAGCTACCTCCTCAGCTGGGCACTCCTTGGTTGCTGGAATGAAGATTCCATACTTGGAAAACCTATCCACCACTACCACGATGCTTCCAAAACCTTCTGCTTTGGGTAGACCAACTATAAAGTCTAGAGAAACACTCTCCCATGGTCGCTCTGGCATTGGCAATGGCTCTAAGAGACCCCCTGGTTTCTTGAGCTCCACCTTGTCCTATTGGCACACAAGACAAGTCTTCACATAGGCCTCCACATCATCCCTCATGTGCGGCTAGTAGTATCGGTCCTTGATCAACGCTAGGGTGTGACTCACTCTGGGGTGTCCAGCCCATCTTGAATCATGGCATTCTTGCAAAACTTCCTTATGGAGTTTCCCGTGCTGCGGCACAAACAGTCTACTGCCCTTGGTGTACAGCAACCCATCCTGTGACCAAAACCGCCTAGTCTTACCTTGCTGGGCGTACTCCATCAAAGCCTTGGCTGTAGGATCATGCACAAGTCCCTTCTTGATGCGTGGCACCAGTGACCCCTCTAGTTGGCTAATGGCAGCAAGGTTAGCCTTTTTGCTCAGGGCGTCTGCCACTAGGTTCGCCCGTCCTGGCTTGTACTCTATCTGAAAATCAAATTCTGCAAGAAAATCTTACCATCTCGCCTGCTTGAGGGACAGCTTCTTTTGCGTTTGGAAGTAGCTGGTCACCACATTGTCTGTCCTCACCACAAACCTCAACCCCAATAGGTAATGGCACCAAGTGCGCAAGTAGTGTACCACTGCAGTCATCTTTTTCTCTTAGACCGTGTACTTGCATTTAGTCTCGTTCAGCTTCTTGCTCTCGAACGCGATTGGACGTCCCTCCTGCATCAACACGCCCCCTATGGCAAAGTCTGCTGCATCTGTATGTACCTCATACGGCTTGGCATGGTCTGGCAAGGCCAAGACTGGCTCCTCGGTCATAGCCCGCTTCAACCTATCAAAGGCTTCCTGGCACCCTGCGCTCCACTCCCATGCTCTCCCTTTCTTGAGCAAATCAGTCAATGGCGTGGCTATTGCTGAGTGACCTTTGATGAAGCGCCTATAGTAGTTAACCAGGCCAAGGAACGATTTCAACTCAGTGACCTTGGCTGGCGGTTGCCACTCCAGGATGGCATGTATCTTACCTTCATCCATGAGTATCCTACCACCTCCCACTATGTGGCCTAGGAACGAGATCTCTTGCTAGGCGAATCAGCACTTCTCCCTCTTGACAAACAGCTTGTGCCCTCGTAACACCTCAAACACCTGTCTCAAGTGGTCTACATGCTCTCCCAAAGTCTGGCTGTAGATCACAATGTCATCCAAATAAACCACAACAAATTGATTAAGGAACGACTGAAGTACCTTGTTCATAAGGGTGCAGAATGTTGCTGGGGCATTCGTGAGTCCGAAAGGCATCACCAAGAACTCATACGAACCATACCAAGTGACACATACGATCTCAAATCCAGCTTGGTGAACCACTTTGCGCTCCCAAGTTGATCGAACAAGTCCGCAATGAGTGGGATGAGGTACTTGTTCTTGATGGTTAGCTTGTTCAAAGCTTGGTAGTCTATGCACAGCCGTAACGACCCATCATGCTTGTGCTGGAATAGAACCGGTGCACCATAAGGTGCCTTCGATGGCCTGATGAAGCCAGCATCAACTAACTCTTTAAGCTGCTTCCTCAACTCCTCCAACTATGGTAAAGACATTCGGTAAGGGGCTCTAGCTGGTGGCTTGGCCTCGGACACCAGCTCGATCTTGTGGTCCACCTCCCTCTTAGGTGGTAGCTTGTTAGGCAGCTTTGCGCGTATCACATCACTAAAGGTCTTCAGCACCTTTAACACCTCCAAGGGTGACTTGATCTCCTTCTCCCTTGGCTCATCATATTTCAGGGCTGCCAAGAAGGTGTCTTCTTGTCTGCTTACCGCCTTGGCAAATTGGATGGTTGACACCACCCGTGACCCAACTTCGGACCCTCTCCTCAATGGCACTAGGCATTGGCACCGTGCATCCAAGATGCAAACACAATCGACAAAAGGCACAAGGAGGGCATTAATCCGAACAAGGAAATCCAACCCAATCACAAACTCATAGTCGTCAAGGGGTATTACCTCTATGGTCTCTTTGCCTTTCCAGTCTCCAAGCTGTAACTCCACTCCCTGTGTTACTCCAATGGCTGAAACCTCTTTGGAGTTCATCGTTTTGATGGTACCATCTCTTTTTGCACCTTTAGTTTGAGCTTCCAGGCTCTATCACCTGAAATAAAAAGATGTGAGGCACCTGTGTCCACCAGTGTGCTCACCTTCTGACCCACAACCATTAGATCCACAAACATCAAGCCCTTTGGCTTGTGGCTCCCCTTACTCTGGACAGCATTGAGCACCAACGACCCAAGCTTTGCTGCCCCTGACTCTGGCTCCTCGTCAGACTCCTTGTCTACAGCAGCCAGTTTGCCCTTCTGCGGCAATTGCGTGCTATGTGGTTCCCTCCACATAGGTAGCATGCTACTGGCTCTCGGTCCCCTTTTGCTTTCCACTTGCCTGCTGGTGGCTTCCTCTCGCCATCTTTGGTCGAATGGTCTCGTTCTCCATCCTTGGACTCCTGGTCATGGTCCTTCCCCTTGGATGCTTTTTTCGATCCCTATCGTCCCTGCCCTTACCCTTAGGCTTGGTAAACTCGAACTTGTTCAAAGGCTTAAACTCTATCAAGGCCTCAGTAGTAGTCATGGCTTTAGCCAAGTCATGAACTCCTCTCCTTTGTAGCTCATGCTTCACCCACGGCTTCAGCCCATCCATGAAAGCAAGTAAGGCATCCTTCTCGCCTAGATCCGAGATCTGTGCATCATTTCAGAGAATTTCTGGACATACTCCCTTATGTCCCCTTGCTGGCTCAGCCTGCGCAACTTTGCCCGTGCCTCATCATCGGCATACTCTGGGTAAAATTGTTCTCTGAACTCCTTTTGAAACTTTGCCTAGGTTCCAATCTTGGCGCTCCCACGCCTGACATCATCACACTGTGCCTCCACCACAATAAGGCTACATCAGTGAGATACATAGCAGCGGTGCTTACCTTTATCGCCTCGTCTTGCATGCCCATGGCTTGGAAGTACTGCTCCATACCCTATAGGTAGTTGTCTACTTCCTTGGCTGCCTTAGTCCCCTTGAACTCTTTAGGCTTGAGGACATCCAATCTGGACTTGGACACTCCAGCAAACATGCCATTCCTAATGGCAGTCTTGCAAGCAACGAGCTCACTGGCAAGCTCTTTCATCCGCTGGCGTATGGCCTCCACGCCATCGCGTAAGGTCAGCACTTCAGCCTCCAAGGTCTGATTCTTTCGGGTGAACATGTCCATGCCTTTGTTGAGAGTAGCTTCCAGCTCACTTTGGATCTCCTCCCCCATGGAGTCTAGTGATGTAATGTGAGTCTCTACCTCCTCAAGCTTCTCCCCTATGTTGCCTACGGTCACCTCCACCTTGGCCAGCCTACCGTCCATGGTAGACCAGATATCTCTAGAACTGGCTTTCTTGCCTTTTCCACGCCCATGCTCCTGGGCCTCTAGTTGTTGGCTAGCAACATCACTTTGGGATGCCATCTCCTCAATCACGATCTAACCTGCACAACACAAACACGTAGAATCAAACTTGCTCTGATACCAACTATCACGGGCTCCGACCTTAGACTCAGAAATCGTGCGGCCTTAGGCTTGGAATCTCCTCCTTTATGCCTAAGTCAGCCTAAAACACAAGCGTGCGGGCACTAGAACAATAGGAAGGGCTGATTACGCAAGTTAAAGAGAAACAAGATAAGAAGATAGAATTCTAGAAATGCTCTTGTATTCACTGAAACAGAAGTGTTTGATGGTGTACAAATGAGGGTGGAACAGCCCTTTATTTATAGTTAAGGCTCCAGCTACAACTTAATGGCATATCCCTAGAATAAAGGCTAAAATCATGGGATTATACAGATTACAATCAACCAGGATGCTAATTCCTAATTTTCAGGGTCAACCAAATTTGGCAGGATGCTCCAGCTGATCCTGCCTGCTTCCAGAAGCTTCCCTTGCGTGTCCAGCACCTTGGGCACTTCTGGATGTGGTACGGGCAGCTTGTATGCCAGGCCTTGGACTCACGCGCTGGCCTGCAAGTTGGGCGGCTGTTCTGAACTCGTTTGCTAGGCTTTGCGCATAGATACCCGCCAGCATACCTGGTCTGCAGGCCTTAACCTCTGCCTCACCTGTTGGTACACCTGATGTGCCTGGCGTACCCGCCCAGGGAGTGACACGGGCGCTCAGTAGGTCGGAGAGGTAGAATGCGCAATTCGGGGATCGGCCTGATCCCCCTTGTATGCTACCGATCCTACTGCTAGTCCTGCAGCCGCAACCCTCGGTCTGGTCTGATCTTAGACTGGGAATGAACTCCGTATGCCTAAGTCAACCCATGAAACGAGTGTGTGGGTGCTGAGCCGGCCAGAGAGGCATAATGCGCAAGTCGGGGATCGGCTCGATCCCCCTCTGCGTGCTGTCGATCTCGCTGCCACAACCCTCAGTTCGACTGGGGCTTAGACATGGAATGAACTCCCTATGCCTAAGCCAACCCACAAAACGAGCGTGCGGGCGCTCAACCGGGCGTAGAGGCAGAATGCGTAAGCCGAGGATCGGCCTGGTCCCCCTGCGTGCTACCGATCCTACTGCCGTAACCCTCGGTCCGGTTCGATCTTAGACTGGGAATGAACTCCGTATGCTTAGGCTGGGGATGAACTCTGTAAGCCTAAGTCAACCCACGAAACGAGCGTGCGGGCGCTCAGTCGACCAGAGAGGTAGGATACGCAAGTTGGGGATCGAACCGGTGGTAGGTGGGTTCAAGCACATCTTCATATTTCTGCCATGCCAAAGTCATTTTTACGGCTTGTAAATTCATACAATTTTCCCCTAAGCCTTCATGTGAAGTTTCATGGCAAGACGACCCGTTTTCTATTTTTCATGATTTTTGAAACTTTTTGCGGTTCAAGATTTTTTAAAATTTTTTTAGAAAGAGTTTTGTCCCCAAATTTGTTAGATGTGATCCTTGCATTTTTCTTGGCATGCACAAAAAAATTCAGCTAAAAACTCGAAATGGAGAAGATTTTGTGCCCGTTTTGAAAAAAGTGTCCCCATTTCAAACACTTTAATGGCTACTGGCAGTAAACCTATAAAATCTCAAATGCTCTTTAAGGGGGTGTGAGTTCTCGAGGTTTGATGAGGGATAGGGGGCCAATATAAGGGCCAAGTACCAGCACCCATCACACATCATGTGCGCACACCACCCGTCCCCCCAATCGTCAGAACCCCCAATGCCGCCGGTTAGGCTCTCCGGCGATGCTCCGATGATGGTGCCCCGGGCGAAAAAAATGTGGCACCAGCACATGTCCAAGCCCAGCATGTGCACCATGGCTCAAAATCTTAGACTGGGAATGAACTTCGTATGCTTAGACATGGAATGAACTCCGTATGCCTAAGCCAACCCACGAAACGAGCGTGCGGGCGCTCAGCCGATCAGAGAGGCAGAATGCGCAAGCCTGGGATCGGCCTGGTCCCCCCTACGTGCTGTCGATCCTACTGCTGGTTCTGCTACCGCAACCCTCGGTCTGGTCTGATCTTAGACTAGGAATGAACTCCGTATGCTTAGACATGGAATGAACTTCGTATGCCTAAGCCAACCCACTAAACGAGCGAACGGGCACTCAGCCGACTAGAGAGGCAGAATACGCAAGTCATGGACCGACTCGGTCCCTCTTGCGTGCTGTCGATCCTACTGCCGCAACCTTTGGTCTGATCTGATCTTAGACTGGGAATGAACTCCGTATGCCAAAGCCAACCCATGAAATAAGCGTGCGGGCGCTGAGCCGACCGGAGAGGCATAATGCGCAAGCTGGGGATCGGCCCGGTCCCCCTCTGCATGCTGCCATTCCCGCTGCCACAACCCTCGGTCCAGCTGGAGATTAGGCATGGAATGAACTCCCTATGCCTAAGCCAACCCGCGAAACGGGCGTGCGGGCACTCAGTCGGTTGGAGAGGCAGAATGCGCAAGCTGGGGATCGGTCCGGTCCCTCCTTGCATGCTATTGATCCTGTTTCGTAACCCTCGGTTCGATCCGATCTTAGACTAGGAATGAACTCTGTATGCCTAGACTGGGGGTGAACTCTGTATGCCTAAGTCAACCCACGAAACGAGCGTACGGGCGCTCAGCCGACCAGAGAGGCAGGATGCGCAAGCTGGGGATCGAACGGGTGGTATGTGAGTTCAAGCACATCTTTATATTTCTGCCATGCCAATGCCATTTTTATGGCTTGTAAATTCATACAATGGTCCCCTAAGCCTTCATGTGAAGTTTCGTGGCAAGACGACCCGTTTTCTATTTTTCACAAATTTCAAAACTTTTTATGGTTCGAGATTTTTGTCTCCAAATTTGGCAGAGGTGATCCTTGTATTTTTGTTGGCTTGCCACAAAAAAATTCAGCTAAAAACTCGAAGTAGAGAAGATTTTGTGACCGTTTGAAAAAAGTGTCCCCATTTTAGACACTTTAATGGCTACTGGCAGCAAGCCTATAAAATCTCAAATGCTCTTTAAGGGGGTGTGAGTTTTGAAGGTTTGATGATGGATAGAGGGCCAATATAAGGGCTAGGTACCAGCACCCATCGTACATCATGTGCGCACACCCCCTGGACCCCCAATCATCGGAACCCCCAATGTCATAGATTAGGCTCTCTGACGATGCTTTGGCGATGCTCCAGCGATGGTGCCCCGAGTGAAAAAAATGCAGGCCCAGCACATGCCCAAGCCCAGCATGTGCACCGTGGCTCAAAATCTTAGACTGGGAATGAACTCCATATGCTTAGACATGGAATGAACTCTGTATGCCTAGGCCAACCCACGAAATGAGCGTGCGGGCGTTCAGCCAACCGGAGAGGCAGAATGCGCAAGCCGAGGATCGACCCGATCCCCCCCTGCATGCTGTCGATCTTGCTACCGCAACCCTCGATCTGGTCTGATCTTAGACTGGGAATGAACTCCATATGCATAAGTCAACCCACGAAATGAACGTACGGGCACTGAGCCGACCGAAGAGACATAATGCGCAAGCTGGGGATCGGCCCGGTCCCCTTCTGCGTGTTGCCGGTCCCGCTGCCACAACCTTCGGTCCAACTGGGGCTTAGACATGGAATGAACTCCCTATGCCTAAGCCAACCCACGAAACAAGTGTGCGGGCGCTCAGTCGACCGGAAAGGCAGAATGTGCAAGTTGGTGATCGGCCTGGTCCCCCCTGTGTGCTGCCGGTCCTGCTACCGCAACCCTCGGTCCGGTCCGATCTTAGAGTGGGAATGAACTTGTATGCTTAGACTGGGGATGAACTCCGTATGCCTAAGTCAACCCACGAAACGAACGTGCGGGCACTCTGCCAACCGGAGAGGCATAATGCGCGAGTCGGGGATCAGCTCGGTTCCCTTCTGCGTGTAGCCGATCTCGCTGCCGGTCCTGCTACCACAACCCTTGATCCGGCTAGGGCTTAGACATGGAATGAACTTCGTATGCCTAAGCCAACCCACGAAATGAGCGTACGGGCGCTCAGCTAGCCGAAGAGGTAGAATGCACAAGCCGTGGATCGGCTTGGTCCCCCCTACATGCTGTCGATCCTACTGCTGGTCCTGCTGCAGCAACCCTCAGTTCGGTCTGATCTTAGATTGGGAATGAACTCCATATGCTTAGACATGGAATGAACTCCGTATGCCTAAGCCAACCCATGAAACGAGCGTGCGGGCGCTCAGCCGACCGGAGAGGCAGAATGTGCAAGTCAGGGATTGGCCTGGCCCCCCCTGCGTGTTGTCGATCCTGCTGCTGCAACCCTAGATCTGGTCCGATCTTAGACTGGTAATGAACTCCGTATGCCTAAGTCAACCCACAAAATGAGCGTGTGGGCATTGAGCCGGCCGGAGAGGCATAATGTGCAAGCCGGGGACCGGCCCGGTCCCCCTCTGCGTGCTGTTGGTCCCGCTGCCACAACCCTTGGTTCGGTTGGGGCTTAGACATGGAATAAACTCCCTATGCCTAAGCCAACCCACGAAATGGGCGTGCGGGCGCTCAGCCAGCCAGAGAGGCAGAATGCGCAAGCCAGGGATCGACCCGATCCCCCCTGCGTGCTGTCGATCGGGCTACCGCAACCCTCGGTCTGGTCTAATCTTACGTTGGGAATGAACTCTGTATGCTTAGGCTGGGGATGAACTCCGTAAGCCTAAGTCAACCCACGAAACGGAAGTGCAGGCACTTAGCCGACCAGAGACGCAGGATGCGTAAGCTAGGGATCGAAGGGGTGGTAGGTGGGTTCAAGCACATCTTCATATTTTTTGCCATGACAATGCCATTTTTATAGCTTGTAAATTCATACAATGGTCCCCTAAGCCTTCATGTGAAGTTTCGTGGCCAGACGATCCATTTTCTATTTTTCACAATTTTTAAAACTTTTTACGGTTCGAGATTTTTTAAAATTTTTTTTAGAAAGAGTTTTATCCCCAAATTTGGTAGAGATGATCCTTGTATTTTTGCCGGCATGCACAAAAATATTCAGCTAAAACTCAAAGTGGAAAAGATTTTGTGACCGTTTGAAAAAAGTGTCCCCATTTTAAAAACTTCAATGACTACTGGCAGCAAACCTATAAAATCGAAAATGCTCTTTAAGGGGTGTGAGTTCTCGAGGTTTGATGAGGGATAGGGAGCCAGTATAAGGGTGAAGTACCAGCACCCATCGCACATCATGTGTGCACACCCCCAGCCCCCCCAATCGTCGGAACCCCCAATGCCACCGGTTAGGCTCTCCGACGATGCTCTAACGATGGTGCCCCGGGCAAAAAAAATACGGCACCAGCACATGCCCGAGCCCAGCATGTGCACTGTGGCTCAAAATCTTAGACTGGGAATGAACTCCGTATGCTTAGACATGGAATGAACTCCGTATGCCTAAGCCAACCCATGGAACGAGCGTGCAGGTGCTCAGCCGGCCGGAGAGGCAGAATGCGCAAGTCGGGGATCGACCCGGTCCCCCTCTGCATGCTGTCGGTCCTGCTGCCATAACCCTCGGTCTGGCTGGGGCTTAGACATGGAATGAACTCCCTATCACTAAGCCAACCCATGAAATGGGTGTGCAGGGTGCTCAACCAGCCGGAGAGGCAGAATGCACAAGCCGGGGATCAGCCTGGTCCCCCCTGCGTGCTACCGATCCTGCTGTCGCAACCCTCGGTCTGGTCTGATCTTAGACTAGGTATGAACTCCGTATGCTTAGATTGGGGATGAATTTCGTATGCCTAAGTCAACCTAGGAAATGAGCGTGCAGGCGCTCAGCCCGGTCAGAGAGGCATAATGCATAAACTGGAGATGAGCCAAAGACAGCATGTGTCACTCAGTATGGTTCGTATGAGTTCTTGGTGATGCCTTTCAGACTCACGAATGCCCCAGCAACATTCTGCACCCTTATGAACAAGGTACTTATGTCATTCCTTGATCGGCTTATTGTGGTTTATTTCGATGGCATTGTGATCTACAGCCAGACTTTGGGAGAGCATGTAGACCACTCGAGATA
This sequence comes from Durio zibethinus, assembly GCF_002303985.1. Next base: position 10,630,480 of record NW_019167826.1, read on the forward strand.
GGTGTTCGAGGTGTTACGGGCGCACAAGCTGTTTGTCAAGAGGGAGAAGTGCTCATTCGCCCAGCAGGAGATCCCGTTCCTTGGCTACATAGTGGGAGGTGGTAGGATACGCATGGATGAAGGCAAAATACACGCCATCCTGGGTGGCAACCACTAGCCAAGGTCACTGAGTTGAGATCATTACTTAGGCTGGTCAACTACTACAGGTGCTTCATCAAAGGTCACTCAGCAATAGCCACGCCATTGACTGACTTGCTCAAGAAAGGGAAAGCATGGGAGTGGAGCGCAGGGTGCCAAGAAGCCTTTGATAGGTTGAAGCAGGCTGTGACCGAGGAGCCAGTCTTGGCCTTGCCAGACCATGCCAAGCCGTATGAGGTGCATACGGATGCATCAGACTTTGCCATAGGGGGCGTGTTGATGCAGGAGAGACGTCCAGTCGCGTTCGAGAGTAGGAAGCTGAACGAGACTGAGCGCAAGTACACGGTCCAAGAGAAGGAGATGATTGCAGTGGTGCACTCCTTGCGCACTTGGCGCCATTACCTATTGGGGTCGAGGTTCATGGTTAGGACGCACAATATGGTGACCAGCTACTTCCAGACGCAGAAGAAGCTATCCCTCAAGCAGGCGAGATGGCAAGATTTTCTTACGAAATTTGATTTCTAGATGGAGTACAAGCTGGGGCGGGTGAACCTAGTGGCAGATGCCCTGAGCAGGAAGGCTAACCTTGTTGCCATTAGCCAACCAGAGGGGTCACTAGTGCCGCACATCAAGGAAGGAATTGTCCATGATCCTATAGCCAAGGCTTTGATGGAGTACGCCCAGCAAGGTAAGACTAGGTGGTTTTGGTTACAGGATGGCTTACTGTACACCAGGGGAAGTAGACTATTTGTGCCGTAGCACGGGAAGCTCCGTAAGGAAGTTTTACAAGAATGCCATGATTCAAGGTGGGTTGGACACCCCGGAGTGAGCCGTACCTTGGCGTTGATCGAGGACCAGTACTACTGGCCGCACATGAGGGATGATGTGGAGGCCTATGTGAAGACTTGTCTTGTGTGCCAATAGGACAAGGTGGAGCTCAAGAAACCAAGCGGTCTCTTAGAGCCATTGCCAGTGCTAGAGCGACCATGGGAGAGTGTTTCTCTGGACTTTATAGTCAGTCTACCCAAAGCAGAAGGGTTTGGAAGCATCATGGTAGTGGTGGACAGGTTTTTCAAGTATGGAATCTTCATTCCAGCAACCAAGGAGTGCCCAGCTGAGGAGGCAACTCGATTGTTCCTGAAAAACATGGTTAAGTACTGGGGAGTGCCAAGGACCATTGTTAGTGATCGGGATGGGCGTTTCACAAGTAGGTTCTGGACTGAGTTGTTCAAGCTGTTGGGGTCAGACTTTAACTTTTCCACTAGCATGCATCCACAGACCGATGGGCAGACAGAACGAGTGAATGGACTATTAAAGGTCTACCTCAGGCACTATGTGAGTGCCATACAAAGGGACTGGCCAAAGCTGCTAGATATTGCATAGTTTTCCTACAACTTGCAAAGGAGCGAGGCAACGAACCAGAGCCCATTTGAGGTTGTGACAGGGCAACAACCACTAACACCCGGTTTGATTGCTGCAGGTTATACAGGGCCGAATCCAGTAGCATACAAGTTTGCCAAGGCATGGCAGGAGCAAACTGACTTGGCCAGAGTTTGTCTACATAAGGCGGCCAAGAGGTCGAAGAAGTGGACAGACCAAAATAGGCAGAATGTGCAGTTCCAGGTTTGAGACTTGGTATTGGTGAAGCTACATCCCATTGTGCGTCATAGGGGCTGCACAAAGGCCTAGTTCGGAGGTATGAGGGACCTTTCTGAGTAGTCAATAGGGTAGGCAAGGTTGCCTACAAGCTGGATATGCCACCCAAGCTGAGGTTACACCCGATGTTCCATGTGAGCATGCTCAAGCTGTTCCATGAGGATGAGAGAGATCCAAGATGGGCAGAGTCAGAGCGTACGCCATTGGGAGCAAGGGCCTCATATGAGAAGGAGGTCCACAGCATCATAGCTGACCGAGAGGTGAGATGAAAGAACTATCAGCCAAGACAAGATTAGTTGGTGCACTGAAGGGACTTCCAACAGTGAGGTGAGCTGGGAACCAGCAGATGACTTATGGCAATTCGGGGACCAGATCAGGCAGTACCATGCAAAGATGTAATAAGGGCATTGCGCAATCAGGTGGGGGAGAATATCATGCCCTGGATGGGCACGCTAGGCACATCAGGCGCACCAGTAGGTGAGCCAGAGGTTGAGGCTCGTAGACCAGGTGTGCTGGTGAGTATCTGCACGTAAAGGCTAGCAAACGACTTTAGAACGCCCACCCAACTTGCAGGCCAGCCCATGAGACCAAAGCCTGGCATACAAGCTGCCCGCCACCATATCCAGAAGGGCCCAAGGTGCTGGACACGCAAGGGAAGCTTCTGGAAGCAGGTAGGATCAGCAGCAGCATCCTGGCAGATTTGGTTGACCCTAAAAATCAAGAGTTAGCATCCTGATTGATTGTAATCTGTATAATCCCATGATTTTAGCCTTTATTCTAAGGATATTGCCATTAAGTGTAAGCTGGAGCCTCAACTATAAATAGAGAGCTACTCCTCCCTCATTTGTACACCATCAAACACTTTCGTTTTAGTGAATACAAGGGCATTTCCAGAATTCTACCTTCTTATCCTGTTTCTCTTTAACTTGCGTAATCAGCCCTTCCCGTTGTTCTAGTGCCCGTACGCTTGTGTTTTAGGCTGACTTAGGCATAAAGGAGGAGATTCCAAGCCAAAGGCCGTACGGTCTCTGAGTCTAAGGTCGGAGCCATCACCCATCAGACATCATGTGCGCACACCTCCTCGGCCCCCAATCGTTGGAACCCCCAATGCCGCCGGTTAGGCTCTCCAGTGATGCTCCAACAATTGTGCCTCGGGTGAAAAAAATGCAGCACCAGTACATGACCGAGCCCAGCATGTGCACCGTGGCTCAAAATCTTAGGCTAGGAAAGAACTCTGTATGCATAGACATGGATTGAACTCCGTATACCCAAGCCAACCCATGAAATGAGCGTGCGGCCGCTCAGCCGGCTGGAGAGGTAGAATGCGTAAGTCAGGGATCAACCTGATCCCCCTGCGCACTGTCGATCCTGCTATCACAACCCTCGGTCTGATCCGATCTTAAACTAGGAATGAACTCCGTATGCCTAAGTCAACCCACGAAACGAGCGTGCGGGTGCTGAGCCGACCGAAGAGGCATAATGCGCAAGCTGGGGATCGGCCCAGTCCCCCTCTGCTTGCTGCCAGTCTCGCTGCCACAACCCTCGATCCAATAGGGGCTTACACATGGAATGAACTCCCTATGCCTAAGCCAACCCACGAAACGGGCGTACGGGTGCTCAGCTGGCCGGAGAGGCAGAATGTGTAAGCTGGGGATCGACTCGGTCCCCTCTGCGTGCTGCGGATCCTGCTGCCGCAACCTTCAGTCCCGTCCGATCTTAGACTGGGAATGAACTCCGTATGCCTAAGTCAAGCCATGAAACGAGCGTACGGGCGCTCAATCGGCCAGAGAGGTCGGTCAAAGAGGCATAATGCAAGCCGGGGATCAGCCCGGTCCCCCTCTGCATGCTGTCAATCCCGCTGCCGGTCCTGCTACCACAACCCTCGATCTGACTGGGGCTTAGACATGGAATGAACTCCGTATGCCTAAGCCAACCCACGAAACGAGCGTGCAGGCGCTCAGTCGGTCGGAGAGGCAGAATGCGCAAGCCGGGGATCGATCCGGTCCCTCCTGCGTGCTGTCGATCCTGCTGCTGGTCTTACTGCCACAACCCTCGATCCGATCCGATCTTAGACTGGGAATGAACTCCGTATGCTTAGACATGGAATGAACTCCGTATGCCTAAGCCAACCCATGAAACAAGCGTGCGGGTGCTCAACCGACCAGAGAGGCAGAATGCACAAGCTAGGGATCAGCCCGATCCCCCCTGCGTGCTGTTGATCCTGCTGTCGCAACCCTTGGTCTGGTCTGATCTTATACTGGGAATGAACTTCATTTGGCTAAGTCAACCTATGAAACGAGCTTGCGGGCCTTGAGCCGGACAGAGAGGCATAACGCGTAAGCCGAGGATCGACCCGGTCCCCCTTTGCGTGCTATCGGTCCCGCTACGACAACCCTCGATCCGGCTAGGAATTAGATGTGGAATGAACTCCATATGCCCAAGCCAACCCACGAAACGTGCATGCGGGCGCTCAGCCAGACAGAGAGGCAGAATATGCAAGCTGGGGATCAGCCCGGTCCCCCCTGCGTGCTGCCAGTCCCGCTGCCACAACCCTCGATCCAGCTGGGAATTAGACGTGGAATGAACTCCCTATACCCAAGCCAACCCACAAAATGTACGTGCGGGCGTTCAGCTGGCCGGAGAGGCAGAATGCGTAAGCCGAGGATCGACTCGATCCCTCCAGCGTGCTGTCGATCCTGCTACCGTAACCCTCGATCCGGTTTGATCTTAGACTGGGAATGAACTCCGTATGCTTAGACTGGGGATGAACTTCGTATGCCTAAGTCAACCCACGAAATGAACGTGCGGGCGTTCAGCTGACCAGAGAGGCAGGATGCGCAATCCAGGGATCGAACGGGTGGTAGGTGGGTTCAATAACATCTTCATATTTCTACTATGCCAATGCCATTTTTATGGCTTGTAAATTCATACAATGGTCCCCTAAGCCTTCATGTGAAGTTTCATGGCAAGACGACCCGTTTTCTATTTTTTACGATTTTCAAAACTTTTTGCCGTTCGAGATTTTTTAAAATTTTTTTAGAAAGATTTTTGTCCCCAAATGTGGTAGCAGTGATCCTTGTATTTTTGTTGGCATGAACAAAAAAATTCTGGTAAAAACTCGAAGTGGAGAAGATTTTGTGATCGTTTGAAAAAGTGTCCCCATTTGAGACACTTTAATGGCTACTGGCAGCAAAACTATAAAATCTCAAATGCTCTTTAAGGGGGTGTGAGTTCTTGAGGTTTGATGAGGGATAGGGAGCCAATATAAGGGCCAAGTACCAGCACCCATCGCACATCACGTGCGCACACCCCCCTGGCCGCCCCAATCGCCGAACCCCCAATCCGTCGATTTGGCTCTCCGGCGATGCTCCGACGATGCTCTGGCGATGGTGCCCTGGGTGAAAAAAATGCGGCACTAGCACATGCCCGAGCCTGGCATGTGCACCGTGGCTCAAAATCTTACACTGGGAATGAACTCCGTATGCTTAGACATGGAATGAACTCCGTATGCCTAAGCCAACCCACGGAATGAACGTACGGGCGCTCAGTCGACCGGAGAGGCAAAATGCGCAAGCCAGGAATCGGCCCATTCCCCCCTGCGTGCTATCGATCCTGCTGCTGCAACCCTCGGTCCAGTCTGATCTTAGACTAGGAATGAACTCCGTACGCTTAGACTAGGGATGAACTACGTATGCCAAAGTCAACCCACGAAAGGAGTGTGCGAGTGCTCAGTCGGCTGGAGAGGCATAATGCGCAAGCCGGGGATCAGCCCCACCCCCCTCTACATGCTGTCGATCCCGCTGCCGGTCCTGCTACCACAACCCTCAATTCGGCTGTGACTTAGACATGGAATGAACTTCGTATGCCTAAGCTAACCCACAAAATGAGCGTGCAGGCGCTCAGCCGGTCGGAGAGGCAGAATGTGCAAGCCGGGGATCGGCCCGATCCCCTTTACGTGCTATTGATCCTGCTGCTGGTCTTGCTACCGTAACCCTCGGTCCAGTCCGATCTTAGACTGGGAATGAACTCCGTATGCTTAGACATGGAATGAACTCCGTATGCCTAAGCCAACCCACGGAATGAGCGTACGGGTGCTCAGTCGATCGAAGAGGCAGAATGTGCAAGCCGGGGATCGACCCATTCCCTCCTGTGTGCTGTCGATCCTACTGCTGCAACCCTCGGTCCGGTCCAAACTTAGACTGGGAATGAACTCCGTATGCCAAAGTCAACCCATGAAACAAGCGTGCGAGTGCTCAACCAGCCGGAGAGGCATAATACGCAAGCTGGGGATCAACCTGGGCCCCCTCTACGTGCTGCCGAACTCGTTGTCGGTCTTGCTACCACAACCCTCGGTTCGACTGTGGCTTCGACATGGAATGAACTCCGTATGCCTAAGTCAACCCATGAAATGAGCATGCGGGCGCTGAGCCGGACAGAGAGGCATAATGCACAAGCCAGGGATCGGCCCGATCCCCCTCTGCGTGCTGTCAGTCCCACTGCCACAACCCTCGATCCGGCTGGGAATTAGACGTGGAATGAACTCCCTATGCCCAAGCCAACCCACGAAATGTGCGTGCGGGCACTCAGCTGGCCAGAGAGGCAGAATGCGCAAGCCGGGGATCGACTCGGTCCCCCCTGCGTTCTGCCGATCCTGCTGTCATAACCTACGGTCCGGTCTGATCTTAGACTGGGAATGAACTCCGTATGCTTAGACTGGGGATGAACTTTGTATGTCTAAGTCAACCCACGAAATGGGCGTGCGGGTGCTCAATCGACCAGAGAGGCAGGATGCGCAAGCCGGGGATCGAACGGGTGGTAGGTGAATTCAATCACATCTTCATATTTCTGCCATGCCAATGCCATTTTTATGGCTTTTAAATTCATACAATGGTCCCTGAAGCCTTCATGTGAAGTTTCGTGGCAAGACGACCCGTTTTCTATTTTTCACGATTTTTGAAACTTTTTGCGGTTTGGGATTTTTTAAAATTTTTTTAGAAAGCGTTTTGTCCCCAAATTTTTTATAGGTGATTCTTGTATTTTTGTTGGCATGCACAAAAAAATTCAGCTAAGAACTCGAAGTGGAGAAGATTTTGTGACCGTTTGAAAAAAGTGTCCCCATTTCAGACACTTTAATGGCTACTGGCAACAAACCTATAAAATCTCAAATGCTCTTTAAGGGGGTGTGAGTTCTCAAGGTTTGATGAGGGATAGGGGGCCAATATAAGGGCCAAGTACCAGTACCCATCGCACATCATGTGCGCACACCTCCCAGCCCCCCCAATCGTCGGAAACCCCAATGCCATCGGTTAGGCTCTCCGGCAATGCTCCGACGATGGTGCCCCGAGCGAAAAAAATGCTGCACCAGCACATGCCCGCGCCCAACATGTGCACCGCGGCTCAAAATATTAGACTGGGAATGAACTCCGTATGCCTAAGCCAACCAACGAAACGAGCATGCGGGCGCTCAACCGACCGGAGAGGCAGAATGCGTAAGCCGGGGATCGGCTCGGTCACTCCTGTGTACTATCAATCCTGGTATCGCAACCCTCGGTTTGGTCTGATCTTAGATCAGGAATAAACTCTGTATGCCTAAGTTAACATACGAAACGAGTGTGCGAGCACCGAGCCGACCGGAGAGGCATAAGGCACAAGCCGTGGATCAGCCCGGTCCCCCTTTTCGTGCTGTCGGTCCCACTGCCACAACCCTCGGTCCAGCTGAGCCTTAGACATGGAATGAACTCCCTATGCCTAAGCCAACCCATGAAACGAGCGTGCGGGCGTTCAGTCGGTCGAAAGGGTAGAATGCGAAAGTCGAGGATCGACCCGATCTCCCCCGCGTGCTGCCGATCCTGTTGCCGTAACCCTCGGTCTAGTCAGATCTTAGACTTGTAATGAACTCCATATGCTTAGACTGGAGATGAACTCCGTATGCCTAAGTCAACCCATGAAACAAGCATGCGGGTGCTCAACCGACTAGAGAGGCAGGATGCGCAAGCCGGGGATCGAACGGGTGATAGGTGGGTTCAAGCACATCTTCATATTTCTGCCATGCTTATGCCATTTTTATGGTATGCAAACTCATACAATTGTCCCCTAAGCCTTCATGTGAAGTTTCGTGATAAGACGACCCGTTTTTTATTTTTCACGATTTTTGAAACTTTTTACGGTTTGGGGTTTTCTAAAAGTTTTTTTAGAAAGATTTTTGTCCCAAAATTTCGTAGAGGTGATCATTGTATTTTTGTTGGCATGCACAAAAAAATTCAGCTAAAAACTCAAAGTGGAGAAGATTTTATGATCGTTTGAAAAAAGTGTCCCCATTTCAGACACTTTCATGGCTACTGGTAGCAAACCTATAAAATCTTAAATACTCTTTAAAGGCCAAGTACCAGCAACCATCGCACATCATGTGTCCATACCCCCTGGTCCCCCCAATCGTCGAAACCCCCAATGCCGTCGGTTAGGCTCTCCGACGATGCTCCGACAATTGTGCCCCGAGCAAAAAAAATACGGCACCAACACATGCCCGAGCCCAGCATGTGCACCGTGGCTCAAAATCCTAGACTGAGAATGAACTCTGTATGCTTAGACATGGAATGAACTCCGTATGCCTAAGCCAACCAATGGAACGAGCGTGCGGGCGCTCAGCTGGCCAGAGAGGCAGAATGGGCAAGACGGGGATCGACCCGGTCCCCCTCTGCGTGCTGTCGGTCCTGCTGCCACAACCCTCGGTTTGGCTGGGGCTTAGACATGGAATGAACTCGCTATGCCTAAGCCAACCCATGAAACAAGCGTGTGGGCACTCAGTCGGTCGAAGAGGTAGAATGCGCAAGCCAAGGATCGGCTCGGCCCCTCTTGCGTGCTGTCGATCCTGCTGTCGCAACCCTTGGTTCGATCCGATCTTAGACTGGGAATGAACTCCGTATGCTTAGACTGAGGATGAACTTCGTATGCCTAAGTCAACCCATATGCAAGCGTACGGACACTCAACCGATCGGAGAGGCCAGATGGAGAGGCATAATGCGCAAGGCAAGGATCAGCCAGGTCCCCCTCTACGTGCTACCGATCCCGCTACTGGTCCTACTGGCATGACCTTCAATCCAGTCTGATCTTAGACTGGGAATGAACTCCATATGCTTAGACATGGAATGAACTCCATATGCCTAAGCTAACCCAAGAAACGAGCGTGCGGGCGCTCAGTCGATCGGAGAGGCAGAATGCGTAAGCCGAGGATCGACCCGATCCCCCCTGCGTGTTGCTGATCCTGCTACCGCAACCCTTGATCCAATCCGATCTTAGACTGAGAATGAACTCCGTATTCTTAGACAGGGTATGAACTCCATCTGCGTAAGTCAACCCATGAAACAAGCGTGCGGGCACTCAGTCGACCAGAGAGGCAAGATTCGTAAGCCGGGGATCAAATGCGTGGTAGGCGGGTTCAAGCACATCTTCATATTTCTGCCATGCCAATGCCATTTTTATGGCTTGTAAATTCATACAATGGTCCCCTAAGCCTTCATGTGAAGTTTCATGGCAAGATGACCGTTTTCTATTTTTCACGATTTTTGAAACTTTTTGCTGTTCGGGATTTTTAAAAATTTTTTTAGAAAGAGTTTTGTCCCCAAATTTGGTAGAGGTGATCCTTGTATTTTTGTTGGCATGCACAAAAAAATTCAGCTAAAAACTCGAAGTGGAGAAGATTTTGTGACCGTTTGAAAAAAGTGTCCCCATTCTAGACACTTTAATGGCTATTGGCAGCAAACCTATAAAATCTCAAATGCTCTTTAAGGGGGTGTGAGTTCTCGAGGTTTGATGAGGGATAGGGGGCCAATATAAGGCCCAAGTACCAGCACCCATCGCACATCATGTGCGCACACCCCCCGGCACCCCCAATCGCCGGAACCCCCAATGCCGCCGGTTAGGCTCTCTGGTGATGCTCTGATGATGCTCCGACAATGGTGCCCCGGGCGAAAAAATGCAGCACCAGCACATGCTCGAGCCCAGCATGTGCACCGTGGCTCAAAATCTTAGATTGGGAATGAACTCCGTATGCTTAGACATGGAATGAACTCCGTATGCCTAAGCCAACCCACGAAATGAGTGTGCGGGCGCTCAGCCGGCCAGAGAGGCAGAATGCACAGGCCAGGGATCGGCCCGGTCCCCCTGCATGCGGTTGATCCTACTGCCTCAACCCTCAATCCGATCCGATCTTAGACTGGAAATGAACTCTGTATGCATAAGTCAACCCATGAAATGAGCGTGTGGGCGCTGAGCTAGTCGAAGAGGCATAATGCGCAAGCCGAGGATCGACCAGGTACCCCTCTTCGTGCTACCGATCTCGCTGCTATAACCCTCGGTTCGGCTGGGGCTTAGACATGGAATGAACTCCCTATGCCTAAGCCAACCCACTAAACGGACGTACGAGCGCTCAGCCGGCCGGAGAGGCAGAATGCGCAAGCAGGGGATCGATCCGGTCCCCCCTGGGTGCTGTCGATCCCGCTACCGCAATCGTCGATCCAGTCCGATCTTAGACTGGGAATCAACTCCGTATGCTTAGACTGGGGGATGAACTCTGTATGCCAAAGTCAACCCATGAAACGAGCGTGCGAGTGCTTAGCCAATCGGAGAGGCATAACGCGTAAGTTGGGGATCAGCCCGACCCCCCCTACGTCCTGCCGATCCCGCTGCCAGTCCTCCTGCCACAACCCTCGGTTCGGCTGTGGCTTAGACATGGAATAAACTCCGTATGCCTAAGCCAACCCACGAAACGAGAGTGCGGGCGCTCAGCCGATCGGAGAGGCAGAATGTGCAAGCCGGGGATCGGCCCGGTCCCCTCTGTGTGCTGTCGATCCTGCTACTAGTCCTATTGCTGTAACCGTTTGTCCAGTCCGATCTTAGACTGGGATTGAACTCCGTATGCTGAGACATGGAATGAACTCCGTATGCCTAAGCCAACCGACGAAACGAGCGTACGGGCGCTCAGCCGATCGGAGAGGCAGAATGCGCAAGTCGAGGACCGGCCCGATCACCCCCTACGTGCTGTCGATCCTGCTGTCGCAACCCTCGATCCGATCTGATCTTAGACAGGGAATGAACTCCGTATGCATAAGTCAAGCCATGGAACAAGCGTGCAGGCGTTGAGCCAGCCAGAGAGGCATAATACGTAAGCCAAGGATCTGCCCGGTCCCCCTCTGCATGCTGTCGATCCCGCTATCGGTCCTGTTGCCACAACTCTCGATTCGGCTGGGGCTTAGACATGGAATGAACTCCGCATGCCTAAGCCAACCCATGAAACGACCGTACGGGCGCTCAACCGATCGGAAAGGCAGAATGAGCAAGCCGCAGATTGGCCCGGTCCCTCCTGCCCGCTGTCGATCCTGTGCTGGTCCTGCTGCCGCAACCCTCGGTCCGGTCTAATCTTAGACTGGGAATGAACTTCGTATTGTTAGACTTGGAATGAACTCCGTATGCCTGAGCCAACACACGAAACTAGCGTGCGGGCGTTCAGCTGACCGGAGAGGCAGAATGCGCAAGCCGTGGGCTCGGTCTTCCCCCAGTGTGCTGTCGATCCTGCTACCGCAACCTTCGATCCGATCTGATCTTAGACTGGGAATGAACTCCGTATGCATAAGTCAGCCCATGAAATAAGCGTGCGGGTGCTGAGCCGACCGAAAAGGCATAATGCGTAAGTCAAGGATCAGCTCAATCCTCCTCTGCATACTGGCAGTCCCGCTACCACAACCCTCGGTCTGACTGGGGCTTAGACATGGAATGAACTCCCTATGCCTAAGCCAACCCATGAAACGGGCATGCGGGCACGCAGCTGGTCGGAGAGGTAGAATGTGCAAGTCGGGGATCGACCCAGTCCCCCCTGCGTGCTGTCGATCCTGCTGCAGCAACCCTCAGTCCAGTCCGATCTTAGACTGGGAATGAACTTCGTATGCTTAGACTAGGGATGAACTCTGTATGCATAAGTCAACCCACGAAACGAGCGTGCAGGCGCTGAGCCGACCGAAGAAGCATAATGCGTAAGTCGGGGATCGGCCTGGTCCCCCCCTGTGTGCTACCGATTCTGCTA
>NW_019167826.1:10643348-10664446 GCF_002303985.1 Durio zibethinus
TTTTTTGAGGAAAAGTTGAAAGTATCAATTTTCCTTGAAATCAAAATTTTCCAAAAAAAATATTTTTAGGGAAAAGTTGAAAGTATCAATTTTCCTTGAAAATAAAAGTTTCCAAAAATATTTTTAGGGAAATGTTGAAGGTATCAATTTTCCTTAAAAAAAATTTTAAAAAATCATTTTGCATTGAAGTATTTCCTTAAAAATGAAATTTTAAAGCAATGAGGCAAAAGTGGAAGGGATCAATTTTCCTCCGAAATTAAAGTTTCAAAAAATATTTTTGGGTTGAAAGTATCAATTTTTCCCACTAAGACAATTTTTTCCTTCTTTTATTTTGATTGATTTTGATTTTCAAATAACCAATGATGGGTCTTCCAAATGAAACAGTAGTCTTGCTTGCACTCTTGAGTAAGGGATTTCCATTTTCTGCTTGACTTAGAGCAATTGAGAATAATTCTTTTAAGACCGGAAAATTGTTAAGGCTCACTGGTACACAAATTTCAGCGGTACCATCTTGATTGGCTTGTAGGTGCTATACCCTTCCTCACACGTAATCGAACTCCCGAACCCTGTTCTGGTTAGTAGACCTGAAGCTATTTTTTTAGGAACCCTTAAACTTAGGTGTTCCCTAAAAGGACAGATTCCATAGGTGGCCAATCGCACCTAGATAAAAAAAGATTGGTGGTGACTCCTAAAAGTCAATGTCTAGCGATAGATCCCTGGATCTAGATGTTCTGATACAACCCTTTGAAAAAAGTGTCCCCATTTTAGACACTTTAATAGCTACTGGTAGCAAACCTATAAAATCTCAAATGCTCTTTAAGGGGGTGTGAGTTCTCGAGGTTTGATGAGGGATAGGGGGCTAATATAAGGGCCAAGTACCAGCACCCATCACACATCATGTGTGCACACCCCCCGGCCCCCCCAATCGCCGGAACCCCCAATGCCACTGGCTAGGCTCTCCGGTGATGCTCTGCGATGGTGCCCCGGGGGAAAAAAATGCGGCACCAGTACATGCCCTAGCCCAGCATGTGCACCGTGGCTCAAAATCTTAGACTGGGAATGAACTCCGTATGCTTAGACATGGAATGAACTCCGTATGCCGAAGCCAACCCACGAAACCAGAGTGCGGGCGCTCAGCCGGTCGGAGAGGCAGAATGGGCAAGTCGGGGATCGGCCTAGTCTCCCCTGCATGCTGTCGATCCTGCTGCCGCAACCCTTGGTCCAGTCCGATCTTAGACTGGGAATGAACTCTGTATGCATAAGTCAACCCATGAAATGAGCGTGCAGGCGTTGAGTCGGCCGAAGAGGCATAATACGCAAGTCGAGGATCGGCCCGATCCCCCTCTGCTTGCTGTCAGTCCCGCTGCCACAACCCTCAGTCCGGTTGGGGCTTAGACATGGAATGAACTCCCTATGCCTAAGCCAACCCACGAAACGGATGTGCGGGCACTCAGTCGGTTGGAGAGGTAGAATGTGCATGTCGGGGATCGGCCCGGTCCCTCCTACGTGCTACCGATCCTACTGTCGCAACCCTCGGTCCGATCCAATCTTAGATTGGGAATGAACTCCATATGCTTAGACCGGGGATGAACTCTATATGCCTAAATCAACCCATGAAACGAGCGTGCGGGTGCTCAGTCGGCCGGAGAGGTAGGCCGATGAGGCATAATGTGCAAGTCGGGGATTAGCCCAGTCTCCCTCTACGTGCTACCGATCTCGTTATCGGTCCTGCTGCCACAACCCTCTGTCTGACTGGGGCTTAGACATGGAATGAACTCCGTATGCCTAAGCCAACCCACGAAACGAGCATGCGGGCGCTCAGCCGGTCGAAGAGGTAGAATGTGCAAGTCGGGGATCGAACGGGTGGTAGGTGGGTTCAAGCACATCTTCATATTTCTACCATGCCAATGAAATTTTATGACTTGTAAATTCATACAATGGTCCCCTAAGCCTTCATGTGAAGTTTCATGGCAAGACGATCGATTTTCTGTTTTTTCACAATTTTTGAAACTTTTTAATGTTCAAGATTTTTTTAAATTTTTTTTCAAAGATTTTTGTCCCCAAATTTGGTGGAGGTGATCCTTGTATTTTTTTTTGCTTGCACAAAAAAATTCAACTAAAAACTCAAAGTGGAGAAGATTTTGTGACCGTTTGAAAAACGTCTCCCCATTTCAGATACTTTAATGGCTACTGGCAGCCAACCTATAAAATCTCAAATGCTCTTTAAAGGGGTGTGAGTTCTCAAGGTTTGATGAGGGATAGGGGGCCAATATAAGGGCCAAATACCAGCACCCATCACACATCATGTGCGCACACCCCCCCGGCCCCCCAATCGTCAGAACCTCCAATGCCATCGGTTAGGCTCTCTGGTGATGCTCCAACGATGCTCCGACGATGGTGCCCCGGGTGAAAAAAATGTGGCACCAGCACATGCCCGAGCCCAGCATATGCACCGTGGCTCAAACTCCAAGATTGGGAACAAACTCCGAATGCATAGACAAGGAATGAACTCTGTATGCCTAAGCTAACCCATGAAACGAGCGTGTGGGCACTTAGCCGGCCGGAGAGACAGAATGAGCAAGCCAGGGATTGGCTCGGTCCCCCTCTGCGTGCTGCCAGTCCCGCTACCACAACCCTTCGTCTAGCTGGGGCTTAGACATCGAATGAACTCCCTATGCCTAAGCCATCCCACGAAATGGGTGTGCGGGCGCTCAACCGGCCGGAGAGGCAGAATGCGCAAGCTGGGGATCGGCCCGGTCCCCTCTGTGTGCTGTCGATCTTACTGCTGCAACCCTCGGTCCGATCCAATCTTAGCCTAGGAATGAACTCCGTAAGCTTAGATTGGGGATGAACTCCGTATGCCTAAGTTAACCCACGAAACGAGCGTGCAGGCGCTCAGCCGGTTGGAGAGGCCGATCGGGGAGGCAGAATGCACAAGCTGGGAATCAGGTCGGTCCCCTCTGTATGCTACCGATCCTGCTGTTAGTCCTACTACCTCAACCCTCAGTCCGGACCGATCATAGACTGGGAATGAACTCTGTATTCTTAGACATGGAATGAACTCTGTATGCCTAAGCTAACCCACGAAACGAGCGTATGGGCGCTCAACCGACCGGAGAGGCAGAATGCGCAAGCCGGAGACCGACCCGATTCCTCCTGTGTGCTGTCGATCCTGCTACAGCAACCCTCGATCTGGTCCGATCTTAGAATGGGAATGAACTCCGTATGCTTAAGTCAACCCATGAAATATGCGATCGGGGGCTGAGCCGGCTGGAGAGGCTTAATGCGTAAGCCAGGGATCGACCCGAGCCTGCTCTATGTGCTTCCGGTCCTGCTACCACAACCCTCGGTCCGACTGGGGGTTAGACATGGAATGAACTCCCTATGCCTAAGCCAACCCACGAAATGGGCGTGAGGGCACCCAGCCGACCAGAGAGGCAAAATGCGCGAGCTGGGGATCGGTCTGATCCCTCCTGCGTGTTATCGTAACCCTCGATCCGGTCTGATCTTAGACTGGGAATGAACTCCATATGCTTAGACTGGGGATGAACTCCGTATGCCTAAGTCAACCCACGAAACGAGCATGCTGACGCTCAGCCGACTAGAGAGGCAGGATGCGCAAGCCGAGGATCGAACGGGTGGTAGGTGGGTTCAAGCACATCTTCATATTTCTACCATACCAATGCCATTTTTATGGCTTGTAAATTCATACAATGGTCCCCTAAGCCTTCATGTGAAGTTTCGTGGCAAGACGACCCGTTTTATATTTTTCATGATTTTTGAAACTTTTTAAGGTTCGGGATTTTTTAAAATTTTTTTAGAAAGTGTTTTGTGCCTAAATTTGGTGGAGGTGATCCTTTTATTTTTTTTGGCATGCATAAAAAACTTCAGTTAAAAACTCGAAGTGGGGTAGATTTTGTGATCGTTTGAAAAAAGTGTCCCCATTTCAGACACTTTATTGGCTACTGGTAGCAAACCTATAAAATCTCTAATGCTCTTTAAGGGGGTGTGAGTTCTCAAGGTTTGATAAGGGATAGGGGGCCAATATAAGGGCCAAGTACCAGCACCCATCGCACATCATGTGCGCACACCTCCCTGGCCCCCCAATCACCGGAACCCCCAATACCTCCTGTTAGGCCCTCCAGGGATGCTCCGACGATGGTGCCCCGGGTGAAAAAAATGTGGCACCAGCACATGCCCGAGCCCAGCATGTGCATCGTGGCTCAAACTCTTAGACCGAGAGTGAACTCTGTATGCTTAGATATAGAATGAACGTCGTATGCCTAAGCCAACCCATGAAACGAACGTGCGGGCGCTCAACCGGTCGAGAGGCAGAATGCGCAAACCGGGGATCGACCAGGTCCCCCTCTACGTACCGCTGGTCCTGCTACCACAACCCTAGTTCTGACTGGGGCTTAGACATGGAATGAACTCCCTATGCCTAAGCCAACCCACGAAACGGACGTGCGGGCGCTCAGCCGGTAGGATAGGTAGAATGCACAAGCTAGGGATCAGCTCGGTCCCCCCTGCGTGCTGCCGATCCTGCTACTGTAACCCTCGATCTGATCTGATCTTAGATTGGGGATAAACTCTGTATGCTTAGACTGGGGATGAACTCCGTATGCCTAAGTCAACTCACAAAACGAGCGTACGGGCGTTCAGTCGACTGGAGAGGCTGATCGGGGTGGCAGAATGCGTAAGCCGAGGATCGAGCCAATCCCCCCCTTCGTGCTGTCGGTCTCACTGCCACAATCCTCGATCTGATTGGGGCTTAGACTTGGAATGAGCTCCTTATGCCTAAGCCAACCCACGAAACGGACGTGCGGGCGCTCAGCCGGTCGGAGAGGTAGAATGCACAAGTCGAGGATCGGGCTGGTCCCCCCCTTCGTGCTGTTGATCCTGCTGCCGCAACCCTCGGTTCGGTCTGATCATAGACTGGGAATGAACTTCGTATGCCTAAGTCAACCCACGAAACGAGCGTCGGGTGCTGAGCTGGCCGTAGAGGCATAATGTGCAAAACGGAGATCGACCCGATCCACCACTACGTGCTGTCGGTCCTGCTGCCACAACCCTCGGTCTGGCTGGGGTTAGACATGGAATGAACTCCCAATGCCTAAGCCAAACCACGAAACGGGCGTGCGGGTGCTCAGTCGACCGGAGAGGCAGAATGCGCAAGCCAAGGATCGACCCGATCCCCCTTACGTGCCGCCGATCCTGCTATCGCAACCCTCGGTTCGATGCTTAGACTGGGGATGCTTAGACTGGGGTTAGACTAGGAATGAACTCTCTATGCTTAGACTGGGGATGAACTTCGTATGCCTAAGTCAACCCACGAAATGAGCGTGTAGATGCTCAACCGACTAGAGAGGCAGGACGCGTAAGCTGGGGATCGAATAGGTGGTAGGTGGGTTCAAGGACATCTTCATATTTCTGCCATGCCAATGCCATTTTTATGGCTTGTAAATTCATACAATGGTCCCCTAAGCCTTCATGTGAAGTTTCGTGACAAGACAACCCGTTTTCTATTTTTCACGATTTTTGAAACTTTTTGCCGTTCGAGATTTTTAAAAATTTTTTTAGAAAGCATTTTGTCCCTAAATTTGGTAGAGCTGATCCTTGTATTTTTGTTGGCATGCACCAAAAAATTCAGCTAAAAACACGAAGTGGAGAAGATTTTGTGACCGTTTGAAAAAAGTGTCCCCATTTCAGACACTTTATGGCTACTGGTAGCAAACCTATAAAATCTCAAATGCTCTTTAAGGGGGTGTGAGTTCTCGAATGCGCAAGCCTAGGATCGATCCGGTCTGATCTTAGACTAGGAATGAACTCCGTATGCTTAGACATGGAATGAACTTCGTATGTCTAAGCCAACCCACGAAACGAGCGTGCGGGTGCTCAGCCGACCGGAAAGGCAAAATGCACAAGCCGGGGACCGACCCGGTCCCCCCTGCGTATTGTTGATCCTGCTGCTGTAACCCTTGATCTGGTCTGATCTTAGACGGGGAATGAATTTCGTATGCGTAAGTCAACCCACGAAACATGCGTTCGGGCACTGAGCCGACCGGAGAGGCATAATGCGCAAGCCAAGGATCGAACCGGTCCTCCTCTACGTGCTGTCGGTCCCGCTGCCACAACCCTCGGTCCGTTGGGGCTTAGACATGGAATGAACTCCCTATGCCTAAGCCAACCCACAAAATGGGTGTGCGGGCACTCAGCCATCCGGAGAGGCAGAATGCACAAGCCGGGGACCGCTTGGTCCCCCCTGCGTGCTGTCCATCTTGCTACCGCAACCCTTGGTCCGGTCTAATCTTAGACTGGGAATGAACTCCGTATGCTTAGACTAGGGATGAACTCCGTATGCCTATGTCAACCCACAAAACGAGCGTGCGGGTGCTTAGCCAGCCAGATAGGTCGGTCGAAGAGGCATAATGTACAAGTCGGGGATCAGCTCGGTCCCCCTCTACGTGCTGCCAATCCTACTATCGGTCCTGCTACCACAACCCTCGGTCCGACTGGGGATTAGACATGGAATGAACACCGTATGCCTAAGCCAACCCACAAAATAAGTGTGCGGGCACTCAACCGGCTGGAGAGGCAGAATACGCAAGCCGGGGATCAGCCCGGTCTTCCCCTGCGTGCTATCGATCTTGCTGCTGGTCCTGCTGTCGTAACCCTCGATCTGGTCAGATCTTAGATTGGAAATAAACTCCGTATGCTTAGACATGGAATGAACTTCGTATGCCTAAGCCAACCCATGAAATAAGCGTGCGGGCGCTCAGCCGACCGAGAGGTAAAATGCGCAAGCCGGAGATCGGCCTGGTCCCACCCTGCGTGCTGTCGATCCTACTATCACAACCCTCACTCCAGTCCGATCTTAGACTAGAAATGAACTCCGTATGCCTAAGTCAACCCATAAAACAAGCGTGCGGGTGCTAAGCCGACCGTAGAGGCATAATGTGCAAGCCAAGGATCGGCCCGATCCCCCTCTGTGTGCCGTCGATCCCGCTACCACAACCCTCGGTCCGGCTGGGGCTTAGACATGGAATGAACTCCCTATGCCTAAGTCAACCCACGAAACGGGCGTGCGAGTGCTCAGCCGGTCGGAGAGGCAAAATGCGTAAGCTGGGGATCGACCCGATCCCCCCTGCGTGCTACCGTTCCTGCTATCGTAACCCACGGTCTGGTTAGATCTTAGACTGGGAATGAACTCTGTACGCTTAGATTGGAGATGAACTCTGTATGCCTAAGTCAACCCACGAAACGATCGTGTGGGTGCTCAGCTGACCGGAGAGGCAGAATGCGTAAGCTGGGGATCGGCCTAGTCCTCCTTGCGTGCTGTCAATCCTGCTGTCGTAACCCTTGATCCGATCCAATCTTAGACTGGGAATGAACTTCGTATGCTTAGACATGGAATAAACTTCGTATGCCTAAACGAGCGTACGGGCGCTCAGCCAGTCGGAGAGGCAGAATGCGCAAGCCGGGGACCGACCCAGTCCCCCCCTACGTGCTGTCAATCCTATTAGCGCAACCCTCGATCCGGTCTGATCTTAGACTGGGAATGAACTCTATATGCCTAACTCAACCCACGAAACAAGTGTTCGGGTGCTGAGCCGGTCGGAGAGGCATAATGCACAAGTTGGGGATCGGCCCGGTCCCCCTCTTCGTGCTGTCGGTCCTGTTACCACAACCCTCGGTCCGGTTGGGGCTTAGACATGGAATGAACTCCCTATGCCTAAGCCAACCCATGAAATGGGCGTGCGGGCGCTCAACCGGCCGGAGAGGCAGAATACGCAAGCTGGGGATTGGCCCGGTCCCCCCTTCATGCTGTCGATCCTGCTGTCGCAACCTTCGGTCCGGTCTGATCTTAGCTGGGAATGAACTCTATACGCTTAGACTGGGGATGAACTCTGTATGCCTAAGTCAACCTACCAAATGAGCATGCGGACGCTCAGCCGACCAGAGAGGCAGGATGCGTAAGCCGAGGATCGAACGGTTGGTAGGTGGGTTCAAGCACATCTTCATATTTCTGCCATACCAATGCCATTTTTATGGCTTGTAAATTCAAACAATGGTCCCCTACGCCTTCATGTGAAGTTTCGTGGCAAGACGACTCGTTTTCTATTTTTTACGATTTTTGAAAGTTTTTATGGTTTGGGATTTTTTAAAATTATTTTAGAAAGTGTTTTGTAGAGCTGATCCTTGTATTTTTTTTGGCATGCATAAAAAAATTCAGGTAAAAACTCGAAGTGGAGAAGATTTTGTGATCATTTGAAGAAAGTGTCCCCATTTCGGACACTTTAATGGCTATTGGCAGCAAACCTATAAAATCTCAAATGCTCTTTAAGGGGGTGTGAGTTCTCAAGGTTTGATGAGGGATAGGGGGCCAATATAAGGGACAAGTACCAGCACCCATCACACATCATGTGCGCACACCCCCCGACCCCCCCAATCGTCGGAACCCCCAATGTTACCGGTTAGGCTCTCCGACGATGCTCCGACGATGGTGCCCCATGCGAAAAAATCTGGCACCAGTACATGCCCGAGCCCAGCAAAGCCAGGGATCGACCCGGTGTCCCTACGTGCTGTCGATCCTGCTGCTGCCGTAACCTTCGATCTGATCCAATCTTAGACTGGGAATGAACTCCGTGTCCTAAGTCAACCCATGAAACGAGCGTACGGGCGTTGAGCCGGTCGAAGAGGCATAATGTGCAAGTCGGGGATGATTTGCTCCCCCTCTGCGTGCTGTCGATCTTGCTGGGGCTTAGACATGGAATGAACTCCCTATGCCTAAGCCAACCCACGAAACAGGCGTATGGGTGCTCAGCCGGTCAGAGAGGCAGAATGCGCAAGCCGGAGATCGGTCCGGTCCCCCTGCGTGCTGGCGATCCTGCTGTCGCAACCCTTGATCCGGTCTGATCTTAGACTGGGAATGAACTCCGTATGCTTAGACTGGGGATGAACTCCGTATGCCTAAGTCAACCCAAGAAACGAGCGTGCAGACGCTCAGCCAGCCAGAGACGCAGGATGCGCAAGCCGGGGATCGAACGGGTGGTAGGTGGGTTCAAGCACATCTTCATATTTCTTCCATGCCAATGCCATTTTTTGGCTTGTAAATTCATACAATGGTCCCCTATGCCTTCATGTGAAGTTTCGTGGCAAGACGACATGTTTTCTATTTTTCATGATTTTCGAAACTTTTTACGGTTCGGGATTTTCTAAAATTTTTTAGAAAGAGTTTTGTCCCCAAATTTGGTAGAGGTGATTCTTTTTATTTTTTTTGGCATGCACAAAAAAATTCAGCTAAAAACTCGAAGTGGAGAAGATTTTGTGACCGTTTGAAAAAAGTGTCCCCATTTCAGACACTTTCATGGCTACTGGCAGCAAACCTATAAAATCTAAAATGCTCTTTAAAGGGGTGTGAGTTCTCAAGGTTTGATGAGGGATAGGGGGCAAATATAAGGGCCAAGTGCCAGCACCCATCGCACATCATGTGTGCACACCCCCCGGCCCCCTTAATCACCGAAACCCTCAATGCCGTCGGTTAGGCTCTCCGACGATGCTCCGACGATGGTGCCCCGGGCAAAAAAAATCTGGCACCAGTACATGCCCGAGCCCAGCATGTGCACCGTGGCTCAAACTCTTAGGCTGGAAATGAACTCTGTATGCTTAGACATGGAATGAACTCCGTATGCCTAAGCCAACCCATGAAACGAGCGTGCGGGCGCTCAGACGACCGGAGAGGCAGAATGCGGAAGCTGGGGATCGGCCCGATCCACCTCTGCGTGCTGTCGGTCCCGCTACCGCTACCCTTGTCCGACTGGGGCTTATACATGGAATGAACTCCCTCTGCCTAAGCCAACCCATGAAACGAGCGTGCGGGCGCTCAGCCGACCAGAGAGGCAGAATGCGCAAGCTGGGGATCGGCCCGGTCCCCCCTTTGTGTTGCCGATCCTGCTACCACAACCGTCGGTCTGGTTCGATCTTAGACTGGGAATGAACTCCGTATGCTTAGACTAGGGATAAACTCCATATACCCCCTACGTACTGTCGATCCTACTGTCGCAACCCTCAGTCCAGTCCGATCTTAGACTGGGAATGAACTCCGTATGCCTAAGTCAACCCACGAAACGAGCATTCAGGCATTGAGCCGGTCGAAGAGGCATAATACGCAAGCCGGGGATCGGCCCGATCCCCCTCTGCGTGCTATCATTCTCGCTGCCACAACCCTCGGTCCGGCTGGGGCTTAGACATGGAATGAACTCCCTATGCCTAAGCCAACCCACGAAACAGGCGTATGGGTGCTCAGCCGGTCAGAGAGGCAGAATGCGCAAGCCGGAGATCGGTCCAGTCCCCCTTCGTGCTGGCGATCCTGCTGTCGCAACCCTTGATCCGGTCTGATCTTAGACTGGGAATGAACTCCGTATGCTTAGACTGGGGATGAACTCCGTATGCCTAAGTCAACCTATGAAATGAGCGTGCAGGTGCTCAGCCGGTCGGAGAGGCAGAATGCGCAAGCCGATCCTGCTGTTGGTCCTGCTACCGCAAGCGTCGGTCCAGTCCGATCTTAGACTGCGAATGAACTCTGTATGCTTAGACATAGAATGAACTCCGTATGCCTAAGCCAACCTACAAATGAGCGTACGGGCACTCAGCCGGTCGGAGAGGTAGAATGCGTAAGCCGGGGACCAACCCGATCCCCCCTGTGTGCTATCGATCCTGCTGCCGTAACCCTCGGTCCGGTCTGATCTTAGACTGGGAATAAACTCTGTATGCCTAAGTCAACCCACAAAATGAGCGTTCGAGCACTGAACTGGTTGGAGAGGCATAATCCGCAAGTCGAGGATCCGTTCGGTCCCCCTCTGCATGCTGTCGGTCCCCCTCTGCGTGCTGTCGGTCCTGCTGCCACTACCTTCAGTCCGGCTGGGGCTTAGACATGGAATGAACTCCCTATGCCTAAGCCAACCCATGAAACGGGCGTACGGGCGCTCAACCGGCCGGCGAGGCAGAATGCGTAACCCGAGTATCGGCTCGGTCCCCTCCCGCGTGCTGTTGATCCTACTGGTGGTCCTGCTGCCACAACCCTCAGTCCGATCTGATCTTAGACTAGAATGAACTCCATATGCTTAGACATGGAATGAACTTCGTATGCCTAAGCCAACCCACGAAACGAGCGTACGGGCGCTTAGCCAGCCGGAGACGCAAAACGCGCAAGCTGGGGACCGGCCCATCCCCCTGTATGCTATTGATCCTGCTACCGCAACCCTCGATCCGGTCCGATCTTAGATGGGAATAAACTCCGTACGCCTAAGTCAACCATGAAATGAGCGTATGGGCGCTGAGCCAACGGGAGAGGCATAATGCGTAAGCCGGGGATCGATCCGATCCCCCTCTACGTGCTGTCGGTCCCACTGCCACAACCCTCGGTCTAGATGGGGCTCATACATTGAATGAACTCCCTATGCCTAAGCCAACCCACGAAATGGGCGTACAAGCGCTCAGTCGACCGGAGAGGCAGAATCGGCTCGGTCTACCCTGCATGCTGCTGATCCTGCTATCGTAATCCTCGGTCCGGTCCGATCTGAGACTGGGAATGAACTCCATCTGCTTAGATTGGGGATGAACTCCGTATGCTTAAATCAACCCATGAAACGAGCGTGCGGATGCTCAGCCAACCAGAGAGGCAGGATGAGCAAGCCGGGGATCGAGTGGGTGGTAGGTGGGTTCAAGCACATCTTTATATTTCTTCCATGCCAATGCCATTTTTATGGCTTGTAAATTCATACAATGCTCCCCTACGCCTTCATGTGAGGTTTCGTGGCAAGACGACCCGTTTTCTATTTTCCATGATTTTTGAAACTTTTTATGGTTCGGGATTTTTTAAAATTTTTTTAGAAAGATTTTTGTCCCCAAATTTGGTAGAGGCGATCCTTGTATTTTTTTTGGCATGCACAAAAAAATTCAGCTAAAAACTCGAAGTTGAGAAGATTTTGTGACCGTTTGAAAAAAGTGTTCCCATTTCAGACACTTTAATGGCTATTGGCAGCAAACCTATAAAATCTCAAATGCTCTTTAAGGGGGTGTGAGTTCTCGAGGTTTGATGAGGGATAGGGGGCCAATATAAGGGCCAAGTACCAGCACCCATCGCACATCATGTACGCACACCCCCCGGCCCCCCCAATCCTCGGGAACCCCCAATGCCACCGGTTAGGCTCTCCGACGATGCTCTGGCGATGGTGCCTCGGCAAAAAAAATGTGGCACCAGCACATGCCCAAGCCCAGCATGTGCATCGTGGCTCAAACTCTTAGACTGGGAAGGAACTTCGTATGCTTAGACATGGAATGAACTCCATATGCCTAAGCCAACCCACGAAATGAGCGTGCGAGCGCTCAGCCGGCCGGAAAGGCAGAATGCACAAGCTGGGGATTGGCTCGGTCCCCTTCTGTGTGCTGCGGGTCCCACTGCCACAACCCTTGGTCGGACTGGGGCTTAGACATTGAATGAACTCCCTGTGCCTAAGCCAACCCATGAAATGGGCGTGCGGGCGCTCAGCTGGCCGGAGAGGCAGAATGTGCAAGTCGGAGATTGGCCCGATCCCCATGCGTGCTGCCAATCCTGCTACCGCAACCCTCTGTCCAATTTGATATTAGACTGGGAATGAACTCCGTATGCTTAGACTGGGGATGAACTCCCTATGCCTAAGCCAACCCATGAAACGAGCGTGTGGGTGCTCAGCCGGTTGGAGAGGTAGAATGCGTAAGCTGGGGATCGACCTGATCCCTCCCTGCATGCTGTCGATCCTGCTGCTAGTCCTACTGTCGTAAGCCTCTGTCCGGTCTGATCTTAGACTGGGAATGAACTCTGTATGCTTAGACATTGAATGAACTCCATATGCCTAAGCCAACCCACAAAACGAGTGTTCGGGCGCTCAGTCGGCCTGAGAGGCAGAATGCACAAGTCGATGACTGGCCCAGTCCCCCCCTGCGTGCTGTTGATCCTGTTGTCGTAACCCTCAGTCCGGTCTGATCTTAGATTGGGAATGAAACTCTGTATGCCTAAGTCAACCCATGAGCCGATCGAAGAGGCATAATGCGCAAGCCGGGGATCCGCCCGGTCCCCCTTTGCGTGCTATAGGTCCCGCTGCCACAACCCTCGATTTGGCTGGGGCTTAGACATGGAATGAACTCCCTATGCCTAAGCCAACCCACGAAATGGGCGTGCAGATGCTCAGCCGTCGAAGAGGCAGAATACGCAAGTCGGGGATCAGCCCAGTCCCCGCCGCATGCTACCGATCCTGCTGCCACAACTCTTGGTCCGATCCGATCTTAGACTGGGAATGAACTCTATATGCTTAGACTGGAGATGAACTCTGTATGCCTAAGTCAACCCATGAAACGAGCATGCGGACGCTCAGCCGACCAGAGAGGCAGGATGAGCAAGCTGGGGATCGAGTAGGTGGTAGGTGGGTTCAAGCACATCTTCATATTTCTGCCATGCCAATGCTATTTTTATGGCTTGTAAATTCATACAATGGTCCCCTACGCCTTCATGTGAAGTTTCGTGGCAAGACGACCCGTTTTCTATTTTTCATGATTTTCAAAACTTTTTACGATTCGGGATTTTTTAAAATTTTTTTAGAAAGAGTTTTGTCCCCAAATTTGGTAGAGGTGATCCTTTTATTTTTGTTGACATGCACAAAAAAATTCAGCTAAAAACTGAAAGTGGAGAAGATTTTGTGATCGTTTGAAAAAAGTGTCCCCATTTCAGACACTTTAATGGCTACTGGCAGCAAACCTATAAAATCTCAAATGCTCTTTAGGGGGGTGTGAGTTCTCGAGGTTTGATGAGGGATAGGGGGCCAATATAAGGGCTAAGTACCAGCACCCATCACACATCATGTGCGCACACCCTCCGGCCCCCCCAATCACCGGAACCCCCAATGCCGTCGGTTAGGCTCTCCGGCGATGCTCTGACGATGGTGCCCGGGCAAAAAAAAAGAGGCACCAGCACATGCCCGAGCCCAGCATCTACACCGTGGCACAAACTCTTAGACTGGGAATGAACTTTGTATGCCTAAGCCAACCCATGAAACGAGCGTGCGGGCGCTCAGCTGGCCGGAGAGGCAGAATGCGCAAGCCAGGGACTGGCTCGGTCCCCCTCTGCCTGCTGCTGGTCCCACTGCGACAACCCTCAGTTCGGCTGGGGCTTAGACATGGAATGGACTCCCTATCCCTAAGCCAACCTACGAAATGGGCATGCGGGCGCTCAGCCGATCGGAGAGGCAGAATGCGCAAGCCAGAGATCGGCCCGATCCCCCCTGCGTGTTGCCGGTCCTGCTGCCACAACCCTTGATCCGGTTTGATCTTATACTGGGAATGAACTCCGTATGCTTAGACTGGGGATGAACTCTGTATGCCTATGTCAACCCACGAAATGAGCGTGCGGGCGGTTAAAAGGCTGGAAAGGTAGAATACGCAAGTTGGGGATCGGCTCTATCCCCCATGCGTGCTGTCGATCCTGCTGCTGGTCTTGCTACCGCAAGCCTCGGTCCGGTCCAATCTTAAACTGGGAATGAACTCCATATGCTTAGACATGGAATGAACTCCGTATGCCTAAGCCAACCCATGAAACGTACGGGCGCTCAGTCGGCCGGAGAGGCAGAATGCGCAAGTCGAGGACCGACTCGGTCCCCCCTGCATGCTGTCAATCCTGCTGTCGCAACCCTCTGTCCGATCTGATCTTAGACTGGGAATGAACTCCGTATGCCTAAGTCAACCCATGAAATGAGCCTTCGGGTGGTGAGTCGATTGAAGAGGCATAATGCGCAAGCCGAGGATCGGCTCGATCCCCCTCTGTATGCTACCGGTCCCGTTGCCACAACCCTCGGTCCGGTTGAGGCTTAGACATGGACTGAACTCCCTATGCCTAAGCCAACCCATGAAACGAGTATGCGGGCGCTCAGCCAGCCAGAAAGGTAGAATACGCAAGTCGAGGATCGGCCCGGTCTCCCCTGCATGCTATCGATCCTGTTACTACAACCCTCGATCCGGTTCGATCTTAGACTGGGAATGAACTCCGTATGTTTAGACTAGGGATGAACTCCGTATGCCTAAGTCAACCCATGAAAAGAGTGTGCGGGCACTCAGCTAATTTGGTAGAGGTGATCCTTGTATTTTTGTTGGCGTGCACAAAAAAATTCAGCTAAAAACTCGAAGTGGAGAAGATTTTGTGATCGTTTGAAGAAAGTGTCCCCATTTCAGACGCTTTAATGGCTACTGGCAGCAAACGTATAAAATCTCAAATGCTTTTTAAGGGGGTGTGAGTTCTCGAGGTTTGATGAGGGATAGGGGGCCAATATAAGGGCCAGGTACTAGCACCCATCGCACATCATGTGCGCACACCCCCACTGGCCCCCCAATCGTCGGAACCCCTAATGCCGCCGATTAGGTTTTCTGGCGATGCTTTAGCGATGGTGCCTCGAGCGAAAAAAATGCTGCACCAGCACATGTCCAAGCCCAGCATGTACACCGTGGCTCAAAATCTTAGACTGGGAATGAACTCCGTATGCTTAGACATGGAATGAACTCCGTATGGCTAAGCCAACCCACAAAACGAGCGTGCGGATGCTCAGCCGGTCGGAGAGGCAGAATGTACAAGCCGAGGATCGATCGGTCCCCCCTACGTGCTGTCGATCCTACTACCGCAACCCTCGGTCTGTTCTGATCTTAGACTGAGAATGAACTCTGTATGCCTAAGTCAACTCATGAAATGAGAGTGCGAGCACTGAACCGGTCGGAGAGGCATAATGCGCAAGCCGGGGATCGACCCGATCCCCTATGTGTGCTGTCGATCCCGCTGCCACTACCTTCGGTCCGGCTGGGGCTCAGACATGGAATGAACTCCGTATGCCTAAGCCAACCCACGAAACGAGTGTGCGGGCGGTCAGTCGGCCGGACAGGCAGAATTTGCAAGCCGAGGATTGGCTCAGTCCCTCCTACGTGCTGTCGTTCCTACTGCAGGTCCTGCTCACGCAACCCTCGGTACGGTCCGATGTTAGACTGGGAATGAACTTCGTATGCTTAGACATGGAATGAACTACGTATGCCTAAGCCAACCCATGAAACGAGCGTGCGGGTGCTCAACTGGTCGGAGAGGCAGAATGTGCAAGCCGAGATCGGCTCGATCCCCCTCTACGTGCTGTCGAACTTGCTGTCATAATCCTCGGTCTGGTCTGATCTTAGACTGGGAATTAACTCCGTATGCCTAAGTCAACCCACGAAACGAGCGTGCAGGCGCTGAGCCGACCGGAGAGGCATAGTGCGCAAGCCAAGGATCAGCCCAGTTCCTCTCTGCATGCTGTCGATCTCGTTGCCACAACCCTCGGTCCGACTGGGGCTTAGATATGGAATGAACTCCCTATGCCTAAGCCAACCCACAAAATGGGCGTGCGGGCACTAAGCCGATTGGAGAGGCAGAATGCGCAAACCGGGGATCGACCCGATCCCCCCTACGTGTTACCGATCCTACTGTCGTAACCCTCGGTCTAGTCCGATCTTAGATTGGGAATGAACTCCGTATGCTTAGACTGGGGATGAATTCCGTATGCCTAAGTCAACCACGAAACGAGTGTTCGTGCGCTCAACCGACCAGAGAGGCAGTATGCGCAAGCCGAGGATCGAACGGGTGGTAGGTGTGTTCAAGCACATCTTCATATTTCTGCCATGCGAATGCCATTTTTATGGCTTGTAAATTCTTACAATGGTCCCCTAAGCCTTCATGTGAAGTTTCGTGGCAAGATGACCCGTTTTTTATTTTTCACGATTTTCAAAACTTTTTACGGTTCGGGATTTTTTAAAATTTTTTTAGAAAGAGTTTTGTCCCCAAATTTGTTAGAGGTGATCCTTGTATTTTTGTTGGAATGCACAAAAACATTCAGCTAAAAACTCGAAGTGGAGAAGATTTTGTGACCATTTGAAAAACGTATCCCCATTTCAGACACTTTAATGGCTACTGGCAGCAAACCTATCAAATCTCAAATGCTCTTTAAGGGGCTATGAGTTCTCGAGGTTTGATGAGGGATAGGGGGCCAATATAAGGGCCAAGTACCAGCACCCATCGCACATCATGTGCGCACACCCCCCGGCCCCCCAATCACTGGAACCCCCAATGCCGTCGGTTAGGCTCTCCGGCGATGCTCCGACGATGGTGCCCCGGGCAAAAAAAAAGTGGCACCAGCACATGCCCGAGCCCAGCCTGTGCACCGTGGCTCAAACTCTTAGACTGGGAATGAACTTCGTATGCCTAAGCCAACCCACGAAACGAGCATGCGAGTGCAGCCGTTCGGAGAGGCAGAATGCGCAAGCCAGGGACTGGCTCGGTCCCTCTCTGCCTGCTGCTGGTCCCACTGCGACAACCCTCAGTTCGGCTGGGGCTTAGACATGGAATGGACTCCCTATGCCTAAGCCAACCTACGAAACGGGGGTGCGGGCGCTCAGCAGACCGGAGAGGCAGAATGCTCAAGCCGGAGATCGGCCCCGTCCCCCCTGCGTGTTATCGATCTTGCTGCCACAACCCTCGATCCGGTTTGATCTTATACTGGGAATGAACTCCTTATGCTTAGACTGGGGATGAACTTCGTATGCCTATGTCAACCCACGAAACGAGCGTGCGGGCGGTCAAAAGGATGGAGAGGTAGAATACGCAAGTCGGGGATCAGCTCGATTCCCCCTACGTACTGCCGATCCTGCTGCTGGTCCTACTACCACAAGCCTCGGTCCGGTCTGATCTTAAACTGGGAATGAACTCCGTATGATTGGACATGGAATGAACTCCGTATGCCTAAGCCAACCCATGAAACGTGCGGGCGCTCAGCCGGCCGAAGAGGCAGAATGCGCAAGTCGAGGACCGGCCTGGTCCCCCCTGTATGCTGTCAATCCTGCTATCGCAACCCTCTGTCCAATCTGATCTTAGACTGGGAATGAACTCCGTATGCCTAAGTCAACCCATGAAATGAGAATTCGGGCACTGAGTCGATCGGAGAGGCATAATGCGCAAGCTGAGGATCGACTCGGACCCCCTCTGCATGCTACCGGTCCCTCTGCCACAACCCTCGATCCGGCTGGGGCTTAGACATGGACTGAACTCTTTATGCCTAAGCCAACCCATGAAACGGGCATGCGGGCGCTCAGCCAGTCGAAAAGGCAGAATGCACAAGCCGGGGACTGACCCGATCTCCCCTGCATGCTATCGATCCTGTCGCTACAACCTTCGGTCCAGTTCGATCTTAGACTGGGAATGAACTCCGTATGCTTAGACTAGGGATGAACTCCGTATGCCTAAGTCAACCCATGAAAAGAGCGTGCGGGCACTCAGCTAATTTGGTAGAGGTGATCCTTGTATTTTTGTTGGCGTGCACAAAAAAATTCAGCTAAAAACTCGAAGTGGAGAAGATTTTGTGATCGTTTGAAGAAAGTGTCCCCATTTCAGACGCTTTAATGGCTACCGGCAGCAAATGTATAAAATCTCAAATGCTCTTTAAGGGGGTGTGAGTTCTCGAGGTTTGATGAGGCGTAAGGGGCCAATATAAGGGCCAGGTACTAGCACCCATCGCACATCATGTGCGCACACCCCCACCGGCCCCCCCAATCATCGAAACTCCTAATGCCGCCGGTTAGGCTCTCTGGCGATGCTTTAGCGATGGTGCCCCGAGCGAAAAAAATGCTGCACCAGCACATGTCCAAGCCCAGCATGTACACCATGGCTCAAAATCTTAGACTGGGAATGAACTCTGTATGGCTAAGCCAACCCACAAAACGAGCCTACGGGTGCTCAGTCAGTCGGAGAGGCAGAATGTACAAGCCGAGGATCGGTCGGTCCCCCCTACGTGCTGTCTATCTTGCTGCCGCAACCCTCGGTCTGATCTGATCTTAGACTGAGAATGAACTCTGTATGCCTAAGTCAACCCATGAAATGAGCGTGCGGCCGTTGAACTGGTCGGAGAGGCATAATGCACAAGCCGGGGATCGACCCGATCCCCCTCTGTGTGCTGTCGATCCCGCTGCCACTACCTTCGGTTCGGCTGGGGCTCAGACATGGAATGAACTCCGTATGCCTAAGCCAACCCATGAAACGAGCGTGCGGGCGGTCAGTCGGCCGAACAGGCAGAATGTGCAAGCCGAGGATCGACTCGGTCCCCCTTGCGTGTTGTCGATCCTGCTGCAGGTCCTGCTCACGCAACCCTCGGTCTGATCCGATGTTAGACTGGGAATGAACTCTGTATGCTTAGACATGGAATGAACTACGTATGCCTAAGCCAACCCACGAAATGAGCATGCGGGTGCTCAACTGGTCGGAGAGGCAGAATGTGCAAGCCGAGGACCGGCTCGATCCCCCTCTACGTGCTATCGAACTTGCTGTCGTAACCCTCGGTCCGGTCTGATCTTAGACTGGGAATTAACTCCCTATGCCTAAGTCAACCCACGAAACGAGCGTGCGGGTGTTGAGACGACCGGAGAGGAATATTGCGCAAGCCGGGGATCAGCCCGGTTCCTCTCTGCGTGCTGCCGATCTCGTTGCCACAACCCTCGATCCGACTGGGGCTTAGACATGGAATGAACTCCCTATGCCTAAGCCAACCCACAAAACAGGCGTACGGGCGCTCTGCCGACTGAAGAGGCAGAATGCGCAAGTCGGGGATCGGCCCGATCCCCCCTGTGTGTTACCGATCCTACTATCGCAACCCTCGGTCTAGTTCGATCTTAGACTAGGAATGAACTCCGTATGCTTAGACTGGGGATGAATTTCGTATGCCTAAGTCAACCCACAAAATGAGCATTCGTGCGCTCAACCGACCAGAGAGGCAGGATGCGCAAGTCGAAGATCGAACGGGTCGTAGGTGTGTTCAAGCACATCTTCATATTTCTGCCATGCCAATGCCATTTTTATGGCTTGTAAATTCTTACAATGGTCCCCTAAGCCTTCATGTGAAGTTTCGTGGCAAGATGACCTGTTTTTTATTTTTCATGATTTTCAAAACTTTTTATGGTTCGGGATTTTTTAAATTTTTTTTAGAAAGAGTTTTGTCCCCAAATTTGTTAGAGGTGATCCTTGTATTTTTGTTGGAATGCAAAAAAACATTCACCTAAAAACTCGAAGTGGAGAAGATTTTGTGATCGTTTGAAAAACGTGTCCCTATTTTTGACACTTTAATGGCTACTGCCAACAAACCTATAAAATCTCAAATGCTCTTTAAGGGGCTATGAGTTCTCGAGGTTTGATGAGGGATAGGGGGCCAATATAAGGGCCAAGTACCAGCACCCATCGCACATCATGTGCGCGCACCCCCCGGCCCCCCAATCGTCGAAACCCCCAATGCCGTCGATTAGGCTCTCCGGCGTTGCTCTGACGATGGTGCCCCGGGCAAAAAAAAAGTGGCACCAGCACATGCCCGAGCCCAGCATGTGCACCGTGGCTCAAAATCTTAGACTGGGAATGAACTCCGTACGCCTAAGCCAACCCACGAAATGAGCGTGCGAGCTCTCAGCCGGTCGGAGAGGCAGAATGCGTAAGCCGGGGATCGGGCCGATCCCCCCCAGCGTGCTGTTGATCCTGCTACCGCAACCCTCAGTCCGATCCAATCTTAGACTACGAATTAACTCCGTATGCATAAGTCAACCCATGAAACGAGCGTGCGGGTGTTGAGCTGGTCGAAGAGGCATAATGCGCAAGCCGGGGATCGGCCCGGTCCCCCTCTACGTGCTGCCGATCTCGTTTCCACAACCCTCAGTTCGGTTAGGGCTTAGACATGGAATGAACTCCCTATGCCTAAGCCAACCCACGAAACAGGTGTGCGGGTGCTTAATCGACCGGAGAGGCAGAATGTAAAAGCTGGGGATCAGCCCGATCCCCCCTACGTTCTGTCGATCCTACTGCCGCAACCCTCGGTCTGGTTGGATCTTAGACTGGGAATGAACTCCGTATGCTTAGGCTGGGGATGAACTCCATAAGCCTAAGTCAACCCACGAAACGAGCGTGCGGGCACTCAGCCGGCCGGAGAGGCATAGTGCGAAAGCCGAAGATCAGCCCGGTCCCCCTCTACGTG
>NW_019167826.1:10665446-10702092 GCF_002303985.1 Durio zibethinus
AACTCCCTATGCCTAAGCCAACCCATGAAACGGGCATGCGGGCGCCCAGCCGATCGAAGAGGCAAAATACGCAAGCCGGGGATCGGCCCGATCCCCTGCGTGCTACCGATCTTGCTGCCGCAACCCTCGATCCGGTCCGATCTTAGACTGGGAATGAACTCCGTATGCTTAGACTGGGGATGAACTTTGTATGCCTAAGTCAACCCACGAAATGAGCATGCGGGCGTTCAGCCGACCGGAGAGGCCGACCGGAGAGGTATAATGCGTAAGCCGAGGATCAGCCTGGTCCCCTTCTGCATGCTACTGATCCCGTTACGTCCTGCTGCCACAACCCTCGATCCAATTGGGGCTGAGACATGGAATGAACTCCGTATGCCGAAGCCAACCAATGAAACGAGCGTGCAAGTGCTCAACCGATCGGAGAGTCAGAATGCGCAAGCCAGGGATCGGCCCGGTCTTCTCTGACGTGTTATCGATCCTGCTGCTTGTCCTACTGCCGTAACCCCCAGTCCGATCCGATCTTAGGCTAGGAATGAACTCCGTATGCTTAGACATGGAATGAACTCTGTATGCCTAAGCCAACCCATGAAACGAACGTGCGGGTACTCAGCTGGCCGAAGAGGAAGAATGCGTAAGCCGGGGACCGGTCTGGTCCCCCCTGTGTGCTGTTGATCCTACTGTCGCAACCCTCGGTTTGGTCCGATCTTAGACAGGGAATGAACTTCGTATGCCTAAGTCAACCCACGAAACGAGTGTACCGGTGCTGAGCTGGCCAGAGAGGCATAATGCGCAAGCCAGGGATCAGCCTGATCCCCCTCTGCGTGCTGCTGGTCCTGTTGCCACAACCCTCGATCGGGCTAGGGCTTAGACATGGAGTGAACTCCCTATGCCTAAGCTAACCCATGAAACAGGCGTGCGGGCGCTCAACCAGTCGGAAAGGTAGAATGCGTGTGCTGGGGATCAGTCCGGTCCCCCTTACGTGCTGTCGATCCTGCTGTCACAACCCTCGATCTGGTCTGATCTTAGACTATGAATGAACTCCATATGCTTGGACTGGGGATGAACTCTGTATGCCTAAGTCAACCCATGAAATGAGCGTGCGGGCTCTCAGTTGACCAGAGAGGCGGGATGCGCAAGTTGGGGATCGAACGCATAGTAGGTGGGTTCAAGCACATCTTCATATTTCTGCCATGCCAATGCCATTTTTATGGCTTGTAAATTCATACAATGATCCCCTAAGCCTTCATGTGACGTTTCGTGGCAAGACGACCCATTTTCTATTTTTCATGATTTTTGAAACATTTTGCAGTTCAGGATTTTTTAAAATTTTTTTAGAAAGAGTTTTGTCCCCAAATTTGGTAGAGGTGATCCTTTTATTTTTTTTGGCATGCACAAAAAAATTCAGCTAAAAACTCGAAGTGGAGACGATTTTGTGACCATTTGAAAAAAGTGTCCCCATTTCAGACACTTTAATGGCTACTGGCAGTAAACCTATAAAATCTCAAATGCTCTTTAAAGGGGTGTGAGTTGTTGAGTTTTGATGAAGGATAGGGGGCCAATATAAGGGCCAAGTGTCATGCCCTGGGGGGGCGCGCCAGGCGCATCAGGCGCACCAACAGGCAAGCCAGAGGTTGAGGCCCGCAGACCAGGCGTGCTGGCGGGTATCTGCGTGTAAAGCCTAGCCAACGAGTTCAGAACGCCCGCCCAACTTGCAGGCCAGCCTGTGAGACCAAGGCCTGGCATACAAGCTGCCCCACCACATCCAGAAGGGACCAAGGTGCTGGACACGCAAGGGAAGCTTTTAGAAGCAAGCAGGATTAGCAGCAGCATCTTGGTAGATTTGGTTGACCCTAAAAATTAGGATTTAGCATCCTGATGGATTGTAATCTGTATAATCCCATGATTTTAGCCTTTATTCTAGGGATATTGCCATTAAGTGTAAGCTGAGCCTCAACTATAAATAGAAGGCTACTCTTCCCTCAATTGTACACCATCAAACACTGCTATTTCAGTGAATACAAGAGCATTTCCAGAATTCTACCTTCTTATCCTGTTTCTCTTTAACTTGCACAATCAGCCCTTCCCGTTGTTGTAGTGCCCGTACGCTTGTGTTTTAGGCTGACTTAGGCATAAAGGAAGAGATTCCAAGCCTAAGGCCGCACAATTTCTGAGTCTAAGGTCGGAGCCCATGACAGTTGGTATCAGAGCAAGTTCGATTCTGCATGTTTGTATTGTGTAGGTTAGAAGAGATGGCATCCCAAAGTGACGCTGCTAACCAACAACCAGAGGCCCAGAAGCATGGGCATGGAAGAGGGAGGAAAGCCAGTTCTAGAGATATCTGGTCTACCATGGACGGTAGGCTGACCAAGGTGGAGGTGACCATGGGCGACATAAGGGAGAAGCTTGAGGGGGTAGAGACTCACATTGCATCGCTAGACTCCATGAGGGAGGAGATCCAAAGTGAGCTGCAAGCTACTCTCAACCAAGGCTTGGATGTGTTCACCCAAAAGAATCAGACCTTGGAGGCTGAAGTGCTGACCTTGCACGATGGCATGGAGGCCATGCGCCAGCGGATGGAGGAGTGTACCAGTGAGCTCGTTGCTTGCAAGACTGCCATTGGGAATGGCATGTTTGCTAGAGTGTCCAAGTCCAAATTGGATGTCCCCAAGCCTAAGGAGTTCAAGGGGACTAGGGCGGCCAAGGAAGTAGATAACTACCTTTGGGGTATGGAGCAGTACTTCCAGGCCATGGGCATGCAAGATGAGGCGATAAAGGTAAGCACCACTGCTATGTATCTCACTGATGTAGCCTTATTGTGGTGGAGGCGCAGGTGTGATGATGTCAGGTGTGGGAGCGCCAAGATTGGAACCTGGGGAAAGTTCCAAAAAGAGTTCAGAGAACAATTTTACCCAGAGTATGCCGATGATGAGGCGCGACCAAAGTTGCGCAAGCTGAGCCAGCAAGGGGACATAAGGGAGTATGTCCATAAATTCTCTGAACTGATGCTATAGATCTCAGATCTAGGTGAGAAGGATGCCTTATTTGCTTTCATGAATGGGCTAAAGCTGTGGGTGAAGAATGAGCTACAAAGGAGAGGAGTTCATGACTTGGCTAAAGCCATGACTACTGCCAAGGCCTTGATAGAGTTCAAGCGTCTGAACAAGTTTGAGTCTACCAAGCCCAAGGGTAAGGGCAGGGACGATAGGGATTAAAAGAAGCAGTACAAGGGGAAGGACTATGACTCAGAGTCCAAGGATGGAGACCGAGACCGTTCAAGCAAAGATGGCGAGAGGAAGCCACCAACAGGAAGTGGAAAGCAAAGGGGGACCGAGAGCCACTAGCATGCTACCTATGTGGAGGGAGCCATATAACGCATAATTGCTCGTAGAAGGGCAAGCTGGCTACTGTAGACAAAGAGTATGATGAGGAGCCAGAGTCAGGGGCAGAAAAGCTTGGGTCGTTGGTGCTCAATGTTGTCCAGAGTAAGGGGAGTCGCAAGCCAAAGGGCTTGATGTTTGCGGATCTGATGGTTGCGGGTCAGAAGGTGAGCGCACTGGTGGACACAGGTGCCTCACATCTTTTTATTTCAGGTGATGGAGCCCGAAAGCTCGGACTAAAGGTGCAAAAAGGGACTGGTACCATCAAAACGGTGAACTCCAAGGAAGTTCCAGCAATTGGAGTAGCACGGGGAGTGGAGTTGTAGCTTGGAGACTGGAAAGGCAAGGAGACCATTGAGGTAATACCCCTTGATGACTACGAGTTTGTGATTAGGTTGGATTTCCTTGTTTGGATTAACGCCCTCCTTGTGCCTTTTACCGATTGTGTTTGCATCTTGGATGCACAGTGCCAATGCCTAGTGCCATTAAGGAGAGGGTCTGGAGTTGGGTCGCGGGTGGTGTCAGCCATCCAATTTGCCAAGGTGGTAAGCAGACAAGAAGACACCTTCTTGGCAGCCCTAAAATATGATGAGCCAAGGGAGAAGGAGACTGAGTCACCCTTTGAGGTGCTAAAGGTGCTGAGGACCTTTAGTGATGTGATGCCCGCAAAGCTACCTAGCAAGCTACCACCTAAGAGGGAGGTGGACCACAAGATCGAGCTGGTGTCTGAGGCCAAGCCACCAGCTAGAGCCCCTTACCGAATGTCTCCACCAGAGTTGGAGGAGTTGAGGAAGCAGCTCAAAGAGTTAGTTGATGCTGGCTTCATTAGGCCATCGAAGGCACCCTATGGTGCACCGGTTCTATTTCAACGTAAGCATGATGGGTCGTTGCGGCTATGCATAGACTACCGGGCTTTGAACAAGCTGACCATCAAGAACAAGTACCCCATCGCACTCATTGCGGACTTGTTCGATCAACTTGGGAGTGCAAGGTGGTTCACCAAGCTGGATTTGAAGTCAAGCTACTATCAAGTTAGGATCACGGAGGGAGATGAGCCAAAGACAGCATGTGTCACTCGATATGGTTCGTATGAGTTCTTGGTGATGCCTTTCGGACTCACGAATGCCCCAGCAACATTCTGCACCCTTATGAACAAGGTACTTTAGTCATTCCTTGATCGGTTTGTTATGGTTTATTTGGATGACATTATGATCTACAGCCAGACTGTGGGAGAGCATGTAGACCACTTGAGATAAGTGTTCGAGGTGTTGCGGGTGCACAAGCTATTTGTCAAGAGGGAAAAGTGCTCATTCGCCCAGCAGGAGATCCCGTTCCTTAGCCACATAGTGGGAGATGGTAGGATACGCATGGATGAAGGCAAGATACACGCCATCCTAGAGTGGCAACCGCTAGCCAAGGTCACTGAGTTGAGATCGTTCCTTGGGCTGGTCAACTACTACAGGCGCTTCATCAAAGGTCATTCAGCAATAGCCACACCATTGATTGACTTGCTCAAGAAAGGGAAAGCATCGGAGTGAAGCGCTGGGTGCCAGGAAGCCTTTGACAGGTTGAAGTGGGCTATGACCGAGAAGCCAATCTTGGCCTTGCCAGACCATGCCAAGCCGTAGGAGGTGCATACGGATGCATCAGACTTTGCCATAGGGCCGTGTTGATGCAGGAGGGACGTCCAGTCACGTTCGAGAGCAGGAAGCTGAACGAGAATAAGTGCAAGTACATGGTCCAAGAGAAAGAGATGACTGCAGTGGTGCACTGCTTGCGCACTTGGTGCCATTACCTGTTGGGGTCGAGGTTCATGGTTAGGACGGACAGTGTGGCGACCAACTACTTTCAGACGCAGAAGAAGCTGTCCCTGAAGCAGGCAAGATGGCAAGATTTTCTTACGAAATTTGATTTCCAGATGGAGTACAAGCTGGGGCAAGCGAACCTAGTGGCAGACGCCCTGAGCAGGAAGCCTAACCTTGCTGCCATTAGCCAACCAGAGGGGTCACTGGTGCCGTGCATCAAGGAGGGACTTGTGCATGATCCTACAGCCAAGGCTTTGATGGAGTACGCCCAGCAAAGTAAGACTAGGCGATTTTGGTTGCAGGATGGCTTGCTGTACACCAGGGGCAGTAGATTGTTTGTGCCATAGCATGGGAAGCTCCGCAAGGAAGTTTTACAAGAATGCCATGATTCAAGGTGTGCTGGACACCCCGAGCGAGCCGTACCTTGGCGTTGATCGAGGATCAGTACTACTGGCCGTACATGAGGGACGATGTGGAGGCCTATGTGAAGACTTCTCTTGTGTGCCAACAGGACAAGGTGGAGCTCAAGAAACTAGGCGGTCTCTTGGAGCCGTTGCCAGTGCCAGAGCGATCATGGGAGAGTGTTTCTTTGGGCTTTATAGTCGGTCTACCCAAAGCAGAAGGGTTTGGAAGCATCATGGTAGTGGTGGATAGGTTTTCCAAGTATGGAATCTTCATTCCAGCAACCAAGGAGTGCCCAGCCGAGGAGGCAGCTCGATTGTTCCTGAATAACATGGTTAAGTACTGGGGAGTGCCGAGGACTATTGTTAGTGATCGGGATGGGCGTTTCATGGGCAGGTTCTGGACTGAGTTGTTCAAGCTGTTAGGGTCAGACTTGAACTTTTCCACCAGCATGCATCCGTAGATCGATGGGCAGACAGAAAGGGACTGGCCAAAGCTGCTAGATATTACACAGTTTTCCTACAACTTGCAAAGGAATGAGGCAACGAACCAGAGCCCATTTGAGGTTGTGACAGGGCAACAACCACTAACACCTGGTTCGATTGCTGCAGGTTATACAGGGTCGAATCCAGCAGCATACAAGTTTGCCAAGGCATGGCAGGAGCAAACTGACTTGGCCAGAGTTTGTCTACACAAGGCGACCAAGAGGTCAAAGAAGTGGGCAGACCAGAATAGGCGGGACGTGTAGTTCTAGGTTGGAGACTTGGTGTTGGTGAAGCTTCATCCCATTGTACGCCATAGGGGGCTGCACAAAGGCTTAGTCTGGAGGTATGAAGGACCTTTTTGAGTAGTCAAGAGGGTAGGTAAGGTTGCCTACAAGTTGGATATGCCACCCAAGCTGAGGGTACACCCGGTGTTCCATGTGAGCATGCTCAAGCCGTTCCATAAGGATGAGGGAGATCCAGGACGGGTAGAGTCAAAGCGTGCGCCATTGGGAGCAAGGGCCTCATATGAGAAGGAGGTCCACAGCATCATAGCTGACCGAGAGGTGGGACGAAAGAACTATCAGCTAAGACAAAAGTACTTGGTGCGCTGGAAGGAACTTTCAGACAGTGAGGCGAGTTGGGAACTAGCAGATGACTTATGGTAGTTCGAGGACCATATCAGGCAGTACCATGCAGAAGATGCAACAAAGGCGTTGCGCAATCAGGTGGGGGAGAATGTCATGCCCTGGGCGGGTGCGCCAGGCACATCAGGCACACCAACAGGCGAGCCAAAGGTTGAGGCCCGCAGACCAGGCGTGCTGGCGGGTATCTACGTGCAAAGCCTAGCAAACGAGTTTAGAATGCCCGCCCTAACTTGCAGGCTAGCCCGTGAGACCAAGGCCTGGCATACAAGCTGCCCACACCACATCCAAAAGGGCCCAAGGTGCTAGACACGGAAGGGAAGCTTTTGAAAGCAGGTAGGATCAGCAGCAGCATCCTGGCAGATTTGGTTGACCCTGAAAATCAGGAGTTAGCATCCTGATTGATTGTAATCTGTATAATCCCATGATTTTAGCCTTTATTCTAGGGATATTGCCATTAAGTGTAAGCTGGAGCCTCAACTATAAATACAAGGCTGCTCATCCTTTATTTGTACACCATCAAACACTTCTGTTTCAATGAATACAAGAGCATTTCCAGAATTCTGCCTTCTTATCCTGTTTCTCTTTAACTTGCGTAATCAGCCCTTCCCGTTGTTCTTGTGCCCGTACACTTGTGTTTTAGGCTGACTTAGGCATAAAAGAGGAGATTCCAAGCCTAAGGCTGCACGGTTTTTGAGTCTAAGGTCAGAGCCCGTGACACAAGTACTAGCACCCATCACACATCATGTGCGCACAACCCCCGACCCTCCCAATAATCAGAACCCCCAATGCCATCGGTTAGGCTCTCCGGCGATGCTTCAGTGATGCTCTGACGATGGTGCCCTGGGTAAAAAAAATACGGCACCAGCACATGCCTGAGCCCAGCATGTGCACCGTGGCTCAAAATCTTAGGCTGGGAATGAACTCCTTATGCTTAGACATGGAATGAACTCCGTATGCCTAAGCCAACCCACGAAACGAGCGTGCGGGCACTCAGCCGGTCAGAGAGATAGAATGCGCAAGCCGGGAATCGGCTCCGGTCCCCCTACGAGCTGTCGATCTTGCTACCGTAACCCTCGGTTCGGTCCTGATCTTAGACTGGGAATGAACTCTGTATGCATAAGTCAACCCACGAAATGAGCGTACAGGCGCTGAGCCAGCCGAAGAGACATAATGTGCAAGCCAGGGATCGGCTCGATCCCCATCTGCATGCTATCGGTCTCGGTGCCACAACCCTCGGTCTGGCTGGGGCTTAGACATGGAATGAACTCCCTATGCCTAAGCCAACCCATGAAACGGGCGTGCAGGTGCTCAGCGGACCGAAGAGGTAGAATACGTAAGCTAGGGAACGGTTCGGTCCCCCGTGCGTGCTGTCGATCCTGCCGTCGCAACCCTCGGTCCGGTCCGATCTTAGACTGGGAATGAACTCTATATGCTTAGACTGGGGATGAACTCTGTACGCCTAAGTCAACCCAAGAAACGAGCGTATAGGCACACAGCCGGTCAGAGAGGCCGACCGAAGAGGCATAATGCATAATTCAGGGATCAGCTCGGTCCTTCTGCGTGTTGTCGATCCCACTGCCGGTCCTGCTGCCACAACCCTCGATCCGATTGGGGCTTAGACATGGAATGAACTCCGTATGCCTAAGCCAACCCACGAAACGAGCGTGCGGGCACTCAACCGACCGAAGAGGTAGAATGCACAAGCTGAGGATCGACCCAGTCCCCCCTTGCGTGCTGTCGATCCTGCTGCTAGTCCTACTGCCACAACCCTCGGTCCGGTTCGATCTTAGACTGGGAATGAACTCGATGCTTGCATGGATGAACTCCGTATGCAGCAACCCACGAACGAGCTGCGGGGCTCCAGCCACAGAGAGGCGATCGCAAGCTGAGGTAAACCGTCCCCCCTGTGCGCTGTCGATCCTACTTGTCGCAACCTCGGTCGTCTGATCTTAGACTGGTAATGAACTCTGTATGCTATGTCAACCCACAAACGTGTCGGCATTGACAGTCGGAGCGGCATAATGCACAAGCCGGGACCGACTCTATCCCCCTTTCATATGCTCTTCAGCCCTGCTCATAAACCTCTCGCTTTGGGCTTAGACATGGCATGAACTCCCGTCTACTAAGCCATCCATGAATACGGCATCGGACCTAAGCCGAGAGAGCAGATGCGTAAGTCGGATCGAACCGATCCCCTTACGTGCTCCAATCCTGGCCACTCACACGTCGTCCAGTCTGATCTTAGACTGGGAATGAACTCCGTATGCTTCGACTGGGGATGAACTCCGTATGCCTAAGTCAACCCACGAAACGAGCGTGCGAGCCCTTTGCCGACCAGAGAGGCAGGATGCGCAAGGTGGGAATCGAACGGGTGGTAGGTGGGTTCAAGCACATCTTCATATTTCTACCATGCCAATACCATTTGTATGGCTTGTAAATTCATACAATGGTCCTCTAAGCCTTCATGTGAAGTTTCATGGCAAGACGACCCGTTTTTTATTTTTCATGATTTTGAAACTTTTTGCGGTTCGGGATTTTTTAAAATTTTTTTAGAAAGATTTTTGTCCCCAAATTTGGTAGAGATAATCCTTGTATTTTTGTTAGCATGCACAAAAATATTCAGCTAAAAACTCGACGTAGAGAAGATTTTGTGACCATTTGAAAAAGTGTCCCCATTTCAGACACTTTAATGGCTACTGGCAGCAAACCTATAAAATCTCAAATGCTCTTTAAGGGGGTGTGAGTTCTCAAGGTTTGATGAGGGATAGGGGGCCAATATAAGGGTCAAGTACCAGCAACCATCGCACATCATGTGCGCACACCCCCCCTGACCCCCCAATCGTCGAACCCCCAAAACCGTCGGTTAGGCTCTCCGGCGATGCTCTGGTGATGGTGCCCCGGGCAAAAAAAAATGCGGCATCAGTACATACCCGAGCCCAGCATGTGCACCGTGGCTCAAAATCTTACACTGGGAATGAACTCCGTATGCTTAGACATGGAATGAACTCCGTATGCCTAAGCCAACCCATGAAACGAGCGTGAGGCCATTCAGCCGACCGGAGAGGTAGAATGTGCAAGCCGGGGATCGACCCGGTCCCCCCTACTTGCTGTCAATCCTATTGCTGCAACCCTTGGTTTGGTCTGATCTTAGACTGGGAATGAACTTCGTAGGCATAAGTCAACTGACAAAACGAGTGTACGGGCGCTGAGCTGGCCGAAGAGGCATAATGCGCAATCCAGGGTTCGGCCTGATCCCCCGCTGCGTGCTGTCGATCCCGCTGCCATAACCCTCGGTTTGACTGGGGCTTAGACATGGAATGAACTCCCTATGTGTAAGCCAACGCACGAAAGGGGCGTACGGGTGCTCAGTCGACCCGAGAGGTAGAATGCGCAAGCCAGGGATCGGCTCGGTCCCCCCCTACGTACAACCGATCCTACTATCACAACCCTCGAACCGATTCGATCTTAGACTGGGAATGAACTCCATATGCTTAGATTGGGGATGAACTCCGTGTGCCTAAGTCAACCCACGAAACGAGCGTGCGGGAGCTCAATCGACCGGAGAGGTCGATCGGAGAGGCATAATACGGAAGCTGGGGATCAGCCTGGTCCTCCTCTGCGTGCTGTCGGTCCTGCTACCACAACCCTCGGTCCGACTGGGGCTTAGAGATGGAATGAACTCCGTATGGCTAAGCCAACCCATGAAACGAGCGTGCGGGTGCTCAGTCAACCAGAGAGGTAGAATGCGCAAGTCGAGGATCGGCTCGGTCTGCCTGCATGCTACCGATCCTACTGTCGTAACCCTTGGTCTGATCCAATCTTAGACTGGGAATGAACTCCGTATGCTTAGACTGGGGATGAACTCTGTATGCCTAAGTCAACCCACGAAACGAGCGTGCAGGAGCTCAGTCGGCCGAAGAGGCCGGACGGAGAGGCATAATGCGTAACCCGGGGATCAGCTCAGTCCCCCTTTACGTGCTGCCGATCCCGCTGCCAATCCTGCTATCACAACCCTCGATCCGGTTGGGGCTTAGGCACGGAATGAACTCTGTATGCCTAAGCCAACCCACGAAACGAGCGTGCGGGCGCTCAGTCGGCCGGAGAGGCAGAATGTACAAGTCGGGGATCGATTCGGTCCCCCCTACATGCTATCGATCTTGCTGTCACAACCCTCGATCCGATCCAATCTTAGACTGGGAATGAACTCCGTATGCCTAAGTTAACCTACGAAATGAGCGTGCGGGCGCTGAGCTGATCGGAGAGGCATAATGTGCAAGCCGGGGATCGGCTCGGTCCCCTACTATGTGCTGTCACTCCCACTGCCACAACCTTCGATCCGGCTGGGGCTTAGACATGGAATGAACTCCCTATGCCTAAGCCAACCCACGAAACGGGCGTGCGGGTGCTCAGCCGGTCGAAGAGGTAGAATGCGCAAGCCAGGAATCGGCCCGATCCCCCTACGTGCTACCGATCCTAATGCTGTAACCCTCGGTCCGATCTGATCTTAGACTAGGAATGAACTTCGTATGCTTAGACTAGGGATGAACTCCATATGCCTAAGTCAACCCACGAAACGAGCGTGTGGACGCTCAGCCGGCCGGAGAGGCCAGACGGAGAGGCATAATACGCAAGCCGGGGATTAGCCCAGTCCCCCTCTTCGTGCTATCGATCCCGATGTTGATCCTACTGCCACAACCCACGGTCCGGCTGGGGCTTAGACATGGAATGAACTGCGTATGCCTAAGCCAACCCACGAAACAAGCGTGCAGGTGCTCAACCGACCAGAGAGGCAGAATGCACAAGCCGGGGATCGACCCGATTCCCCCTATGTGCTATCGATCCTGCTGCTGGTCCTGCTGTCGCAACCCGTGATCCGGTCTGATCTTAGACTGGAATGAACTCCGTATGCTTAGACATGGAATGAACTCTGTATGCCTA
Organism: Durio zibethinus; assembly: GCF_002303985.1. The sequence goes on from NW_019167826.1 coordinate 10,677,098, forward strand.
AGCCAACCCATGAAATGAGCGTACGGGCGCTCAGCCGGCCGAAAAGGTAGAATGCACGAGCTGTGGACTGACTTGGTCCCCCCTGCATGCTGTTGATACTGCTGTCGTAATCCTCAGTCTGATTCGATCTTAGACTGGGAATAAACTTTGTATGCCTAAGTCAACCCACGAAACAAGCATGCGGGCACTGAGCTGGTGGGAGAGGCATAATGCGTAAATCAGGGATCGGCCCGGTCCCCCTCTGCGTACTGCCAGTCCAGCTGCCACAACCCTCAGTCCAATTGGGGCTTAGACATGGAATGAACTCCCTATGCCTAAGCCAACTCATGAAACGGGCGTGCGGACACTCAGTCGATCGGAGAGGCAGAATGCGTAAGCCGGGGATCGACTCGATCCCTCCTGAGTGCTACCGATCCTGCTGCTGCAACCCTCGGTCTGATCCGATCTTAGACTGGGAATGAACTCTGTATGCTTAGACTGAGGATAAACTCTGTATGCCTAAGCCAACCCATGAAATGAGCGTGCAGGCGGTCAGCCGACCAGAGAGGCAAGATGTGTAAGCAGGGGATCGTACGGGTGGTAGGTGGGTTCAAGCACATCTTCATATTTTTGCCATGCCAATGCCATTTTTATGGCTTGTAAATTCATACAATGGTCCCTTAAACCTTCATGTGAAGTTTCATGGTGAGACGACCCGTTTTTTATTTTTCATGAGTTTCAAAACATTTTACGGTTCGGGATTTTTTAAAATTTTTTTAGAAAGAGTTTTGTCCCCAAATTTGGTAGAGGTGATCCTTGTATTTTTTTTGGCATGCACAAAAAAATTCAGCTGAAACCTCGAGGTGGAGAAGATTTTGTGACCGTTTGAAAAAAGTGTCCCCATTTTAGACACTTTAATGGCTACCGGCAGCAAACCTATAAAATCTCAAACGCTCTTTAAGGGGGTGTGAGTTCTCGAGGTTTGATGAGGGATAGGGGCCAATATAAGGGCCAAGTACCAGCATCCATTACACATCATGTGCGCACACCCCCCGACCCCCCAATCGTCGGAACCCCCAATGCCGTCGGTTAGGCTCTCCGATGATGCTCCGACGATGGTGCCCCAGGCGAAAAAAATGTGGCACCAGCACATGCTCGAGCCCAGCATGTGCACCGCAGCTCAAAATCTTAGACTGGGAATGAACTCTGCATGCTTAGACATGGAATAAACTCCGTATGCCTAAGCCAACCCACGAAACAAGTGTGTAGGAGCTCAGTCGGTCGGAGAGGTAGAATGCGCAAGCCGGGGATCGGCCCGGTCCCCCCTATGTGCTACCGATCTTGCTGCCAAAACCCTTAGTTTGGTCTGATCTTAGACTGGGAATGAACTCCGTCTGCATAAGTCAACCCACGAAATGAGCGTGCGGGCGCAACCCGACCGAAGAGGCATAATGCGCAACCCTCAGTCTGGTCTGATCTTAGACTAGGAATGAACTCATATGCTTAGACTGGGGATGAACTCCGTATGCCTAAGTCAACAAACGAAACGAGCACGGGGACGCTCAGCAGGTCGGAAAAGGCCGACCGAAAAGGCATAATGCACAAGTCAGGGATCAACCCGGTCCCCCTCTGCGTGCTACCGGTCCTGCTGCCACAACCCTCGGTTCGACTGGGACTTAGACATGGAATGAACTCTGTATGCCTAAGCCAACCCACGAAACGACCGTGCGGGCCCTTAGTCGATCGAAAAGGTAGAATGTGTAAGCCAAGGATTAGCCCTATCCCCTCCTGCGTGATGCCGATCCTGCTATTGGTCCAGCTGTCGCAACCCTCGGTCCGATCCGATCTTAGATAGGGAATGAACTCCGTATACCTAAGCCAACCCACGAAACGAGTGTGCGGGCACTCAGTCGACCGGAGAGGCAGAATGCGTAAGTCGGGGATCGGTTCAGTCCCTCCTATGTGCTGTCGATCCTCCTGCTGCTGCAACTTTCGGTCCGGTCTGATCTTAGACTAGGAATGAACTATGTATGCCTAAGTTAACCCACGAAATGAGCATGCGGGTGCTGAGCCAGCCAGAAAGGCATAATGCGCAAGCCGAGAATTGACTCGGTCCCCCTTTATGTGGTGCCAGTCCCGCTGCCACAACCTTCAGTCTGGTTGGGGCTTAGACATGGAATGAACCCCCTATGCCTAAGCCAACCCACAAAATGGACGTGCGGGCGCTCAGCCGACCGGAGAGGAAGAATGCACAAGTCGGGGATCGACTCGGTCCCCCCTGCGTGCTGTCGATCCTGGTGCCACAACCCTCGGTTCGGTTTGATCTTGGACTGGGAATGAACTCCATATGCTTAGACTGGGGATGAACTCTGTATGCCTAAGTCAACCCACAAAATGAGCGTGCAGGCGCTCAGCCGACCAGAGAGGCAGGATGCGCAAGCCGGGGATCGAATGGGTGGTAGGTGGGTTTAAGCACATCTTCATATTTCTGCCTTGCCAATGCCATTTTTATGGCTTGTAAATTCATACAATGGTCCCCTAAGCCTTTATGTGAAGTTTCGTGGCAAGACGACCCCTTTTCTATTTTTCACAATTTTTGAAACTTTTTACGGTTTGAGATTTTTTAAAATTTTTTAGAAAGAGTTTTGTCCTCAAATTTGGTAGAGGTGATCCTTGTATTTTTGTTGGCAAGCAAAAAACAATTTAGCTAAAAACTCAAAGTGGAGAAGATTTTGGGACCGTTTGAAAAAAGTGTCCCCATTTCAGACACTTTAATGGCTACTAGCAGCAAACCTATGAAATCTCAAATACTCTTTAAGGGGGAGTGAGTTCTCGAGGATTGATGAGGGATAGTGGGCCAAAATAAGGGCCAAGTACCAGCACCCATCTCACATCATGTGCGCACACCCCTCGGCCCGCCCAATCGCAGGAACCCCCAATGTCGCCGGTTAGGCTCTCCGACGATGCTCCGGGGATGGTGCTTCGGGCGAAAAAAATGTGGCACCAGCCCATGCCCTAGCCCAGCATGTGCACCATGGCTCAAAATCTTAGACTGGTAATGAACTCTGTATGCTTAAATTGGGATTGGCCCGATCCCCTCCTGCGTGCTGTCTATCCTGCTACCACAACCCTCGGTCCCGTCCGATCTTAGACTGGGAATGAGCTCCGTATGCCTAAGTCAACCCACGAAATAAGCGTGTGGGCGTTGAGCCGACCGGAGAGGCATAATGCACAAACCTCGATCCCCCTATGCGTGCTGTCGGTCCCGCTGTCACAACCCTCGGTCCGGCTGGGGCTTAGACATGGAATGAACTCCCTATGCCTAAGCCAACCCATGAAACGGCGTGCGGGCGCTCAGCCAGCCGGAGAGGCAGAATGTGCAAGTCGGGGATCGACCTTGTCCCTCCTGCGTGCTGTTGATCTTGCTGTCGCAACCCTCGGTCCAGCCTGATCTTATACTGGGAATGAACTACGTATGCTTAGACTGGGGATGAACTCCATATGCCTAAGTCAACCCACGAAACGAGCGTACGGGTGCTCAGCCGACCAGAGAGGCAAGATGCGCAAGTCGGGGATCGAACGGGTGGTAGGTGGGTTCAAGCACATCTTCATATTTCTGCCATGCCAATGCCATTTTATGGCTTGTAAATTCATACAATGGTCCCCTAAGCCTTCATGTGAAGTTTCCTGGCAAGAGGACCTATTTTCTATTTTTCATGATTTTCAAAACTTTTTTCGGTTCGGGATTTTTTAAAATTTTTTTAGAAAGCTTTTTGTCCCCAAATTTGGTAGAGGTGATCCTTGTATTTTTGTTGGTATGCACAAAAAAATTCAGCTAAAAACTCGAAGTGGAGAAGATTTTGTGAATGTTTGAAAAAAGTGTCCTCATTTCAGACACTTTAATGGCTACTGGCAGCAAACTTATAAAATCTCAAATGCTCTTTAAGGGGGTGTGAGTTCTCAAGGTTTGATGAGGAATAGGGGGCCAATATAAGGGCCAAGTACCAGCACCCATCGACATCATGTGGGCACACCCACCGGCCCCCTAATCATCGGAACCCCAATGCCGTCGGTCAAGCTCTCCGACGATGCTCCGACGATGCTGCCCCCGGCAAAAAAAATGCGGCACCAGCTTATGCCCGAGCCCAGCATGTGCACCGTGGCTCAAAATCTTAGACTAGGAGTGAACTTCATATGCTTAGACATGGAATGAACTCCGTATGCCTAAGCCAACCCACGAAACGAGCGTGCGGGCGCTCAGTCGACCAGAGAGGCAGAATGTGCAAGCCGAGGATCAACCCGGTCCCTCCTTGCGTGCTATCGATCCTGCTACTACAACCATTGGTTTGGTCTAATCCTAGACTGGGAATGAACTCTGTATGCATAAGTCAACCCATGAAACGAGGTGCGGGCACTGAGCCGGTCGAAGAGGCATAATGCACAAGCCGAGGATCGACCCGGCCACCCTTTACATCCTGCTGGTCTGATCTTAGACTGGGAATCAACTCCGTATGCTTAGACTAGGGATGAACTCTGTATGCCTAAGTCAAATCATGAAACAAGTGTGCGGGTACTCAGCCGGCCGGAGAGGTAGGTCAAAGAGGTATAATGCGCAAGTCGGGGATTAGCCCGATCCCCCTCTACGTGCTGTCAATCCCGCTGCCGGTCCTGCTGCCACAACCCTCGGTCCGGCTGGGGCTTAGACATGGAATGAACTCTGTATGCCTAAGCCAACCCATGAAACGAGCGTGCGGGCGCTTAGTTGGCCAGAGAGGCAGAATGCACAAGCCAGGGATCGGCCCGGTCGCGCATGCTGCCGATCCTGCTGCTGGTCTTACTGTCGTAACCCTCGGTCTGGTCCGATCTTAGACTGGGAATGAACTCCATATGCTTAGACATGGAATGAAGTCCATATGCCTAAGCCAACCCACGAAACGACCGTGCGGCCGCTCAGCCTGTTGAAGAGGCAGAATGCGCAAGTCAGGGATCAGCCCGATCCCCCCTATGTGCTATCGATATTGCTACCGCAACCCTCAGTCCGATCCGATCTTAGACTGGGAATGAACTCTATATGCCTAAGTCAACCTGTGAAACGAGCGTACGGGCATTGACCTGGTCGGAGAGGCATAATTCGTAAGCCGAGGATTGGCCCGATCCCCCTCTGCGTGCTGCCGGTCCCACTGCCACAACCCTCGGTTCAATTGGGGCTTAGACATGGAATGAACTCCCTATGCCTAAGCTAACTCACGAAATGGGCATGCGGGCGCTCAGTCGATCGGAGAGGTAGAATGCGTAAGTCACGGATCGGCCCAATCCCTCCTGTGTGCTACCGATCCTGCTGCTGCAACCCTCGGTCCAATCTGATCTTAGACTGGGAATGAACTCTGCATGCTCAGACTGGGGATGAACTCCGTATGCCTAAGTCAACCCACGAAACGAGCATGCAGGCGCTCAACCGACCAGAGAGGCAGGATGCACAAGTCAGGGTTCGAACGGGTGATAGGTGGGTCCAAGCACATCTTCATATTTCTGCCATACCAATGCCAATTTTATGGGGCTGTGAACTCCGTATGCCTAAGCCAACCCACCAAACGAGCGTGCGGGTGCTCAGTCGGTAAGAGAGGCAGAATGCGTAAGTCGGGGACCGACCCGATCCCCCTTACGTACTGTCGATCCTACTGCCGCAACCCTCAATTTGGTTCGATCTTATACTGGGAATGAACTCCGTATGCCTAAGTCAACCCATGAAACGAGCATGCGGGTGTTGAGCCAGTCGAAGAGGCATAATGCACAAGCCGAGGATCGACCCGGCCCCCCTCTGTGTGCTGCCGGTCCTGCTGTCGGTCCCGCTACCACAACCCTCGGTCCGGCTGGGGCTTAGACATGGAATGAACTCCGTATGCCTAAGCAAACCCATGAAACGGGTGTGCGGGCGCTCAGCCGGCCGAAGAGTCAGAATGCACAAGCCGGGATCGGCCCGGTCCCCCCCTGCGTGCTATCGATCCTGCTACCGTAACCCTCAATCCAGTCCGATCTTAGACTGGGAATGAACTCCGTATGCTTAGACTGGGGATGAACTCCGTATGCCTAAGTCATCTAACGAAACAAGCATTCGGGCATTCAACCAGCCGTAGAGCCGATCGGAGAGACATAATGCACAAGCCAGGGATCAGCCCGATCCCCCTCTGCGTGCTGCCGATCCCGCTGTCAGTCCTGCTATCACAACCTTCGATCCGGTTGGGGCTTAGACATGGAATGAACTCCGTATGCCTAAGCCAACCCATGAAACGAACGTGCGGGCACTCAGCCGATCGGAGAGGCAGAATGCACAAGCCGGGGATCGACCCAGTCCCCCCTGCATGCTGTCGATCCTGTTGCTGGTCTTGCTGCCGTAACCCTCGGTCTGGTCCGATCTTAGACTGGGAATGAACTCCGTATGCTTAGACATGGAATGAACTCCATATGCCTAAGCCAACCCACGAAACGAGCATGCGAGCGCCCAGTCGGTTAGAGAGGTAGAATGCACAAGCCAGGGACCGGCCCGATCCCCCCCCTACATGCTGTCGATCCTACTGTAGCAACCTTCGGTTTGGTCTGATCTTAGACTAGGAATGAACTCCATATGCCTAAGTCAACCCACAAAATGAGCGTTCAGGCGCTGAGCTGACCGGAGAGGCATAATGAGCAAGCCGGGGATCGACCCGGCCCCCTTCTGCATGCTGCCACAACCCTCGGTCCAGCTGGGGCTTAGACATGGAATGAACTCCCTATGCCTAAGCCAACCCACGAAACGGGCATGCGGGCACTCAGCCGATCGGAGTGCCAGAATGCACAAGCCAGGATAAGCCCGGTCCCTCCTGCGTGCTACCGATCCCTGCTACCGCAACCCTCGATCCGATCCAATCTTAGACCAGGAATGAACTCCGTATGCTTAGACTGGGGATGAACTCCGTATGCCTAAGTCAACCAATGAAATGAGCATACGGGAGCTCACCCATCCGGAGAGGCATAATACGTAAGCCGAGGATCAACCCGGTCACCCTCTGTGTGCTGTCGATCCCGCTGCCAGTCCTATTGCCAAAACCCTCGGTCCGACTGGGGCTTAGACATGGAATGAACTCCGTGTGCCTAAGCCAGCCCATGAAATGAGCGTGTGGGCTCTCAGCCGATCGAGAGGCATAATGCACAAGTCGGGGATCGGCCTGGTCCCCCTTTGCGTGCTACCGATCCCGCTGCCACAACCCTCGGTCCAGTTGGGGCTTAGGCAGGGACTGAACTGCGTGCTGTCGATCCTACTATCGCAACCTTCGATCGAATCTGATCTTAGACTAGAAAAGAACTCCGTATGCTTAGACTGGGGATGAACTCATATGCCTAAGTCAACCTATGAAACGAGCGTGCGGGTGCTCAGCCGACCGAAGAGGCCATCCGGAGAGGCAGAATGCGCAAGCTAGGGGATCGACTCAGTCCCCCCTGTGTGCTATCGATCCTACTACTGCAACTCTCGGTCCGGTCCGATCTTAGACTAGGAATGAACTTCGTATGCTTAGACTAGGGATGAACTCCGTATGCCTAAGTCAAGCCATAAAATGAGCGTGCGGGAGCTCAGTCGGCCAGAGAGGCATAATGCATAAGTCGGGGATCAGCCTGGTCACCCTCTGCGTGCTGCTGATCCCGCTACCAGTCCTACTGCCACAACCCTCGGTCCGATTGGGGCTTAGACATGGAATGAACTCCGTATGCCTAAGCCAGCCCATGGAACGAGCGTGCGGGCTCTCAACCGGTCGGAAAGGCATAATGCACAAGCCAGGGATCGGCCTAGTCCCCCTTTGCGTGCTATCGGTCCCGCTGCCACAACCTTCGGTCCGGCTGGGGCTTAGGCAGGGACTAAACTGCCTATGCCTAAGCCAACCCACGAAACGGGCGTGCGAGCGCTCAGTCAGCCGGAGAGGCAGAATGTGCAAGACGGGGATCGGCCCGATCCCCCTTGAGTGCTGTCGATCCTGCTACCGTAACCTTCGATCCGGTCTGATCTTAGACTGGGAAAGAACTCCGTATGCTTAGACTGGGGATGAACTCCATATGCCTAAGTCAACCTATGAAACGAGCGTGCGGGCGCTCAGTTGACCAGAGAGGCCATCTAAAAAGGCAGAATGCGCAAGCTGGGGATCGACTCGGTCCCACCTGCGTGCTACCGATCTTGCTACTGGTCTTGCTACTGCAACCCTCGATCCAGTCTGATCTTAGACTGGGAATGAACTCTGTATGCTTAGACATGGAATGAACTCCGTATGCCTAAGCCAACACACGAAACGAGCGTACGGGCGCTCAATCGGCCAGAGAGGCAGAATACGCAAGTCGGGGATCAACCCGATCCCCCCTGTGTGCTGTCGATCCTACTGTCGCAACCATCGGTCCGATCTGATCTTCAATTGAGAATGAACTTCGTATGCATAAGTCAACCCAGGAAAAGAGTCGACGAAGAGGCATAATGCGCAAGTCGAGGATCGGTCTGGTCCTCCTTTACGTGCTATCGGTCTCGCTGCCACAACCTTCGATCCGGTTGGGGCTTAGACATGGAATGAACTCCCTATGCCTAAGCCAACCCACGAAACGGGCATGCGGGCGCTCAGCCGACTGAAGAGGCAGAATGCGTAAGTCGGGGATCAACCCGGTCCCCCCTGCGTGCTGTCGATCCTACTACCGCAACCCTCGATCTGGTTCAATCTTAGACTGGGAATAAACTTTGTATGCATAAGTCAACCCATGAAACGAGTCGAAAAAGCATAATACGCAAGTCGAGGATCGATCTGGTCCCCTTCTGCGTGCTACCAGTCTCGCTACCACAACCCTCGTCCGACTGGGGCTTAGACATGGAATGAACTCCCTATGCCTAAGCCAACCCACGAAATGGGCGTACAGGTGCTCAGTCGACCGAAAAAGCATAATGCGCAAGTCGGGGATCGACCCAGTTTGCCTCAGCATGCTGTCGATCCTACTGTCGCAACCTTCGGTCTGGTCCAATCTTAGACTAGGAATGAACTCCGTACACATAAGTCAACCCATGAAACGAGCGTGTGGGCACTGTGCCGACCGAAGAGGCATAATGCACAAGCCGAGGATCGGCCCGATCCCCCCTGCATGCTATCGATCCTACTGTCGCATTCCTCGGTCTGATCCGATCTTAGACTAGGAATGAACTCTGTATGCTTAAACTAGGGATGAATTTTGTATGCATACGTCAACCCATGAAACGAGCGTGTAGGTGCTCAGCCGACTGGAGAGGCCGATCGAAGAGGCATAATGCACAAGCCTGGGATCAGCCCGATCCCCTTCTCCGTGCTACCGATCCCGTTGCCGATCCTGCTACCATAACCCTCGATTCGACTGGGGCTTAGGCATGGAATGAACTCCGTATGCCTAAGCCAACCCACGAAACGAGGTGCGAGCACTCAGTCGGCCAAAGAGGCAAAATGCGTAAGTTGGGGATCGGCCCAGTCTCCCCTGCGTGCTGCCAATCTTACTGCTGGTCCTACTGCCACAACCCTCGGTCCGATCCGATCTTAGGCTGGGAATGAACTCCGTATGCTTAGACATGGAATGAACTCCGTATGTCTAAGCCAACCCACGAAACGAGCATGCGGGCGCTCAACTAGCCGAAGAGGTAGAATGCGCATGTCGGGGATTGACCCGGTCCCCCCTGCGTGCTATCGATCCTGCTACCGTAAACCTTAGTCCGATCCTATCTTAGACTAGGAATGAACTCCGTATGGCTAAGTCAACCTACGAAACGAGCGTGCGGCCGCTGAGCCGCTGGAGAGGCATAATGCGCAAGCTGGAGATCGACCCAGTCCTCCTTTATGTGCTGCCGGTCCCACTAGAAAGGCATAATGCGCAAGCCGAAGATCGATCGAAGAGGCAGAATGCGTAAGCCGGGGATCGACCCAGTCCCTCCTGCGTGCTGTCGATCCTGCTGTCGCAACCCTCAGTCCGGTCTGATCTTAGACTGGGAATGAACTCCATATGCTTAGACTAGGGATGAACTCCGTATGCCTAAGTCAAGCCATGAAATGAGCGTGCAGGCGCTCAGTCGACCAGAGAGGTAAGATGCATAAGCTGGGCATCGAACGAGTGGTAGGTGCGTTCAAGCACATCTTCATATTTTGCCATTCCAATGCCATTTTTATGGCTTGTAAATTCATACAATGGTCCCCTAAGCCTTCATGCGAAGTTTTGTGGCATGACGACCCATTTTCTATTTTTCACTATTTTTGAAACTTTTTGCGATTCGAGATTTTTTCAAACTTTTTTAGAAAGAGTTTTGTCCCCAAATTTGGTTGAGGTGATACTTGCATTTGTGTTGGCATGCACAAAAAAATTCAGCTAAAAACTCGAAGTGGAGAAGATTTCGTAACCATTTGAAAAAAGTGTCCCCATTTCAGACACTTTAATGGCTACTGGCAGCAAACCTATAAAATCTCAAATGCTCTTTAAAAGGGTGTCAGTTCTTGAGGTTTGATGAGGGATAGGGGGCCAATATAAGGGCCAACTACCAGCACCCATCGCACATCATGTGCGCACACCCCCGGCCCCCCAATCGTCGGAACCCCCAATGTCGTCGGTTCGGCTCTCCGACGATGGTGCCCTGGGTGAAAGAAATGCGGCACCAGCACATTCCCGAGCCTAGCATGTGCACCATGGCTGAAAATCTTAGACTGGGAATGAACTCCGTATGCTTAGACATGGAATGAACTTCGTATGCCTAGGCCAACCCACGAAATGAGCGTGCAGACGCTCAACCGGTCGAAGAGGCAGAATTCGCAAGCCGGGGATCAGCTCGATCCCCCCTGCGTGCTATCGAACCTACTGCCACAACCCTTGGTCAGTCCGATCTTAGACTGGGAATGAACTCCGTATACATAAGTCAACACATGAAACGAGCGTGCGGGTGTTGAGCCGGCCGAAGAGGCATAATACGCAAGCCAGGGATCGACCAAGTCCCCTTCTATAAGCTACCAGTCCCACTGCCACAACCCTTGGTCCAGCTGGGGCTTAGACATGAAATGAACTCCCTATGCCTAAACCAACCCACGAAACGGGCGTGCAGGTGCTCAGTCGATCGGAGAGGTAGAATGCGTAAGCCAAGAATCAGCCCTGTCCACCCTCAGTCTGATCCGATCTTAGACTGGGAATGAACTCCATAGGCTTAGACTGGGAATGAACTCTGTATACCTAAGTCAACACACGAAATGAGCGTGCGGACGTTCAGCCGATCGAGAGGCATAATTCGTAAGCCGAGGAACAGCCCAGTCCCCCTAAGCATGCTGTCAATCCCGTTCTCGGTTCTACTGCCACAACCCTCGTCCGACTGGGGTTTAGACATGGAATGAACTCCGTATGCCTAAGCCAACCCACGAAATGAGCGTACGGGCCCCCAGTCGGTCGGAGAGGTAGAATGCGTAAGTCAGGGATCAGCCCGGTCCACCCCTACGTGCTGTCGATCTTGCTACCGCAACCCTTGGTCTGGTCCGATCTTAGACTAGGAATGAACTCTGTATGCATACGTGCTGTCGAGCGTGGGGGCGCTGAGCTGGTTGAAGAGGCATAATGCACAAGTCGAGGATCGGCCCGGTCCCCCTCTGCGTGCTGTCGGTCCTAGTGCTGTAACCCTCGGTCCAGCTGGGGCTTAGACATGGAATGAACTCCCTATGCCTAAGCCAACCAATGAAACGGACGTGCGGGCGCTCAGCCGGTCGAAGAGGCAGAATGCACAAGCCAGGGATTGGCCCAGTCCCCTCTACGTGCTGCCGATCCTGCTACCGCAACCCTCAGTCCAGTCTGATCTTAGATTGGGAAAAAAGTTCGTATGCTTAGACTGGGGATGAACTCCGTATGCCTAAGTCAACCCATAAAAGCATGCGGGTGTTTAGTCAACCGGAGAGGCCGGCCAGAGAGGCATATTACGCAAGTCAAGGATCAGCCCAATCCCCCTCTGCGTGTTGCTGATCCCGCTATAGGTCCTACTACCACAACCCTTGATCCGGTTGGGGCTTAGACATGGAATGAACTCCGTATGCCTAAGCCAACCCACAAAACAAGCGTGCGGGCACTCAGCCGGCCAGAGAGGCAGATTGCCCAAGTCGAGGATCGCTCGGTCCCTCCTTGCATGCTGTCGATCTTGCTACCGTAACCCACGATCTGGTCTGATCTTACACTGGGAATGAACTTCATATCTTTAGACTGTGGATGAACTCTGTATGCCTAAGTCAACCCATTGAATGAGCGTGCGGGCGCTCAGTCGGTCGGAGAGGCCAGTCGAAGAGGCATAATGCGTAAGTTGGGGATCGGCCTGATCCCCCCTGCGTGCTATCGATCCCACTGCCACAACCCTCGGTCCGACTGGGGCTTAGACATGCAATGAACTCCCTATTCCTAAGCCAACCCACAAAATGGGCGTGTGGGCACTTAGCCGATCGGAGAGGCAAAATGCGCAAGCTGAGGATCGACCCGGTCCCCCCTGCGTGCTGTCGATCCTACTGTCGCAACCCTCGATCCGATCTGATCTTAGACTGGGAATGAACTCCGTATGCTTAGACTGGGGATGAACTCCGTATGCCTAAGTCAACCCACAAAATGAGTGTGAGAGCGCATAGCCGACCAGAGACGACCCATTTTCTATTTTTCATGATTTTGGAAACTTTTTGCTGTTTGAGATTTTTGAGAATTTTTTTAGAAAGAGTTTTGCTCCCCAAAATTGGTAGAGGTGATTCCTGTATTTTTGTTGGCACGCACAAAAACATTCAGCTAAAAACTCGAAGTGGAGAAGATTTTGTGACCGTTTGAAAAAAGTGTCCCCATTTTAGACACTTTAATGGCTACTGGCAGCAAACCTATAAAATCTCAAATGCTCTTTAAAGGGGTGTGAGTTCTCGAGGTTTGATGAGGGATAGGGGTCCAATATAAGGGCCAAGTACCAGCACCCATCGCACATCATGTGCGCACACCCCTCGGCCCCCTCAATCGTCAGAATCTCCAATGCTGTCAGTTAGGCAGTCCGACGATGGTGCCCTTGGTGAAAAGAATGCGGCACCAGCACATGCTCGAGCCCAGCATGTGCATCGTGGCTCAAAATGTTAGACTGGGAATGAACTCCGTATGCTTAGACATGGAATGACCTCCGTATGCCTAAGCCAAGCCACAAAATGAGCGTGCGGCACTCAACCGACTGGAGAGGCAGAATGCACAAGTCGAGGATCAGCTCGGTCCGCCCTGCATGCTATCGATCCTGCTACTGCAACCCTCAATCTGGTCTGATCTAAGACTGGGAATAAACTCTGTATGCATAAGTTAACCCACGAAACAAGCGTGCGGAAACTGAGCGGCCAAAGAGGCATAATGCGTAAGTCGAGGATCAGCTCGGTCCCCCTCTACGTGCTACCGGTCCCGCTGCCACAACCCTTGGTCTGGCTGGGGCTTAGACATGGAACGTACTCCCTATGCCTAAGCCAACCCATGAAATGGGCGTGCGGACGCTAAGCCGGTCGGAGAGGCAGAATGCGTAAGCCGGGGATCAGCCCAGTCCCCCTACGTGCTGTCGATCTTGCTCCATAACCCTCGGTCTGGTCCAATCTTAGACTGGGAATGAACTCCGTATGCTTAGATAGGGGATGAACTCCGTATGCCTAAGTCAACCCACGAAACGAGCGTTCGGGCGCTTAGCCGATTGGAGAGGCCGACTGAAGAGCCATAATGCACAAGTCGGGGATCAGCCCGGTCGCCCTCTATGTGCTGCCAATCCTGCTGTCGGTCCTGCTACCAAAACCCTCGGTCCAGCTGGGGCTTAGACATGGAATGAACTCCGTATGCCTAAGCCAACCCACTAAATGAGCGTGCGGGCGCTCAACCGATCGGAGAGGCAGAATACGCAAGTCGGGATCGACTCGATCCCCCTTGCATGCTGCTGATCCTACTACTGGTCCTGCTACCGTAACCCTCAGTTCGGTTTGATCTTAGACTGGGAATAAACTCCGTATGCTTAGACATGGAATGAACTCCGTATGCCTAAGCCAACCCACGAATCGAGCCTACGGGCGTTCAGCCGGTCGGAGAGGTAGAATGCGCAAGTCTGAGATTGATCGGGTCCCCCATATGTACTATCGATCCTGCTACCGCAACCCTCACTCCGGTCCGATCTTAGACTAGGAATGAACTCTGTATGCCTAAGTCAACCATGAAACGAGCGTGCAGGCACTGAGCCGACCGGAGAGGCATAATCGCAAGCTGGGGATCAGCCCGGTGCCCCTCTGCGTGCTGTCGATCCCACTGCCACAACCCTCGGTCTGGCTGGGGCTTAGACATGGAATGAACTCCCTATGCCTAAGCCAACCCATGAAACGGGCGTGCGAGCACTCAGCCGACTGAAGAGGCAGAATGCGCAAGCTGGGAATTGGCCCGATCTCCTCTGCGTGCTATCGATCCTACTGTCAGAACCCTCGGTCTGGTCCAATTTTAGACTGGGAATGAACTCCGTATGCCTAAGTCAACCTATGAAACAAGTGTGAGGGCGCTGAGCTGGTCGGAGAGGCATAATACGCAAGTCGGTGATCGACCCGGTCCCCCTCTGCATGCTGCCGGTCCCGCTAAGACAACTGTCAGTCGAATTGGGGCTTAGACATGGAATGAACTCCCTACGCCGAAGCCAACCCACGAAACAGACATGCGGGTACTCAGCCTGTTGGAGAGGCAGAATGCTCAAGCCGTGGATCAGACACTTTAATTGCTACTGGCAGCAAACCTATAAAATCTCAAATGCTCTTTAAGGGGGTGTGAGTTCTAAAGGTTTGATGAGGGATAGGGGGCCAATATAAGGGCCAAGTACCAGCACCCATCGCACATCATGTGCGCACACCCCCCGGGCGAAAAAAATGCGGCACCAGCACATGCCTGAGCCCAGCATGTGCACTGTGGCTCAAAATCTTAGACAACGAATGAACTCCGTATGCTTGGACTTGGAATGAACTTTGTATGCCTAAGCCAACCCATGAAATGAGCGTGCGGGCGCTCAGCCGGCCGAAGCGGCAGAATGCGCAAGTCGATGATCGGCCCAGTCCCCCCCTGTGTGCTGTCGATCCTGCTATCGCAACTCTCGGTCCAGTCCGATCTTAGACTGGGAACGAACTCTGTATGCTTAGACTGGGGATGAACTCCGTATACCTAAGCCAACCCATGAAACGAGGGTACGAGCGCTGAGCCGACCGAAGAGGCATAATGCCCAAGCCAGGAATCGGCCCGATCCCCCTCTGCATGCTACCGATCCCCCTCTGGCACAACCCTCGGTTTGGCTGGGGCCTAGACATGGAATGAACTCCCTATGCCTAAGCAAACCCACGAATCGGATGTGCGGGCGCTCAGCTGGCCGGAGAGGTAGAATGCAAAAGCCGGGGACCGGCCTGGTCCCCCCTGCGTGCTGTCGATCCTACCATCGCAAACCTCGGTCCGATCCGATCTTAGACTGGGAATGAACTCTGTATGCTTAGACTGAGGATGAACTCTGTATGCCTAAGTCAACCTACAAAACGAGCGTACTGGCGCTCAGCCGA
This sequence comes from Durio zibethinus, assembly GCF_002303985.1. Next base: position 10,692,676 of record NW_019167826.1, read on the forward strand.
CCGGAAGGTCAACCGAAGAGGCATTATGCGCAAGCCTAGGATCAGCCCGATCCCCCTCTGCGTGCTGCCGATCTTGCTGCCGGTCCTGCTGTCACAACCCTCGGTCTGACTGGGGCTTAGACATGGAATGAACTCTGTATGCCTAAGCCAACCCACGAAATGAGTGTGCGGGGGCCCAGTCGGCCGGAGAGGCAGAATGCGCAAGCCGAGGACCGGCTCGATCCCCCCCTACGTGCTGCCAATCCTGCTGCTAGTCCTGCTACCACAACCCTCGGTCCGGTCCGATCTTAGACTGGGAATGAACTCCGTATTCTTAGACATGGAATGAACTCTGTATGCCTAAGCCAACCCACGAAACAAGCGTGCGGGCGCTCAACCGACCGGAGAGGCAGAATGTGCAAGCTGAGGATCGGCCCGGTCCCCCCTGCGTACTGTCGATCCTACTACCGTAACCCTCGATCCGGTCCAATCTTAGACTGGGAATGAACTCCGTATGCCTAAGTCAACTCACGAAACGAGAGTACAGGCGATCAGCTGATCGGAGAGGCATAATGCGCAAGCTGGGGATCGATCCGGTCCCCCTCTGCGTGCTGTCGGTCCTGCTGCCACAACCCTCGGTCCGGCTGGGGCTTAGACATTTAATGAACTCCCTATGCCTGAGCCAACCCACGAAACGGGCGTGCGGGCACTCAGCCGGCTAGAGAGGCAGAATGCGTAAGCCGAGGATCGACCTGGTCTCCCTTACGTGCTGTCGATCCTGCTGCCGCAACCCTCAGTCCAGTTCGATCTTAGACTGGGGATGAACTCCGTATGCCTAAGTCAACCCACGAAACGAGCGTGCGGGCGCTCAGTCGACCAGAGAGGCAGGTTGTGCAAGCCGGGGATCGAATGGGTGGTAGGTGGGTTCAAGCACATCTTCATATTTTTGCCATGCCAATGCCATTCTTATGGCTTGTAAATTCATACAATGGTCCCCTAAGCCTTCATGTGAAGTTTCGTGGCAAGATGACCCGTTTTCTATTTTTCAAGATTTTCAAAACTTTTTACGGTTCGAGATTTTTTAAAATTGTTTTAGAAAGAGTTTTGTCCCCAAATTTAGTAGAGGTGATCCTTGTATTTTTGTTGGCATGCACAAAAAAAAATGCAGCTAAAAACTCGAAGTGGAGAAGATTTTGTGACCGTTTGAAAAAAGTGTCCCCATTTCAGACACTTTAATGGCTACTGGCAGCAAACCTATAAAATCTCAAATGCTCTTTTAAGGGGGTGTGAGTTCTCGAGGTTTGATGGGGGATAGGGGGCCAATATAAGGGCCAAGTACCAGCACCGATCGCACATCATGTGCGCACACCCCCCGGCCCCCCCAATCGTTGAAACCCCCAATGCCGCCGGTTAGGCTCTCCGGCGATGCTCCGACGATGGTGCCTCAGGCGAAAAAAATGCGGTACCAGCACATGCCCAAGCCCAGCATGTGCACCGTGGCTCAAAATCTTAGACTGGGAATGAACTCCATATGCTTAGACATGGAATGAACTCTGTATGCCTAAGCCAACCTACGAAACGAGCGTGCGGGTGCTTAGTCGGTCGGAGAGGCATAATGCGTAAGACGGGGATCGGCCTGATCCCCCTCTACATGCTGCTGGTCCCGCTGCCATAACCCTCGGTCTGGCTGGGGCTTAGACATGGAATGAACTCCCTATGCCTAAGCCAACCCACAAAACGGGCGAGCGGGTGCTCAGCCGACCGGAGAGGCAGAATGCGTAAGCTGGCGATCGGCCCGATCCCCCTTATGTGCTGTCGATCCTACTACCGCAACACTCGGTCTGATTTGATCTTAGACTGGGAATGAACTCTGTATGCTTAGATTGGGGAAGAACTTCGTATGCCTAAGTCAACCCACGAAACGAGCGTACGGGTGCTCAGCCGACCGTAGAGGTCGGCCTGAGAGGCATAATGCGCAAGCGGAGGATCAGCCCGGTCCTCTCTACATGCTGTTGATCCCGCTGTCGGTCCTACTGCCACAACCCTCGGTCAGCTGGGGCTTGGACATGGAATTAACTCCGTATGCCTAAGCCAACCCACGAAATGAGCGTGCGGGTGCTCCGTCGGCCGGAGAGGCAGAATGCACAAGCCGGGGATCGGCCCGGTCCCCCTCCGTGTGCTGTCAATCCTACTGCTGCAACCTTCGGTCCATTCTGACTTAGACTGGGAATGAACTTCGTATGCCTAAGTCAACCCACGAAATGAGCGTGCAGGCGTTGAGCCGGTCGGAGAGGCATAATGCGCAAACCAGGGATCGGCTTGGTCCACCTCTGCGTGCTGCTAGTCTTCGCTACCACAACCCTCGGTCCGGCTGGGGTTTAGACATGGACTGAACTCCCTATGCCTAAGTCAACCCACGAAACGGGTGTGCGGGTGCTCAGTCGATCGGAGAGGAAGAATACGCAAGCTGGGGATTGGCCTGGTCCCTCCTGCTTGCTGCCAATCCTGCTGCTGCAACACTCAGTCCGGTCTGATCTTAGACTGGGAATTAACTCCATATGCTTAGATTGGGGATGAACTTCATATGCCTAAGTCAACTCACGAAACGAGCATGTGGGTGCTCAACCGACCGGAGAGGTCGACCTAAGAGGCATAATGCGTAAGCCGAGGATCAGCCCGATCCCTCTCTATGTGCTGTTGATCTCGCTGTCGGTCCTACTGCCATAACCCTTGGTCAGCTGGGGCTTAGACATGGAATGAACTCTGTATGCCTAAGCCAACCCACGAAACAAGCGTGCGGGTGCTCGGTCGACCGGAAAGGCAGAATGCGCAAGCTGGGGATCGGCCTGATCCCCCCTGCATGCTGCCGATCCTGCTGCCACAACTCTCGATCCGATCGATCTTAGACTAGGAATGAACTCCGTATGCTTAGACATGGAATGAACTCCGTATGCCTAAGCCAACCCACGAACGATGAGTGCGGGCGCTAAGCCAGCCGGAGAGGCAAAATGCGTAAGCTGGGGATCGGCCTGGTCCCCCCCTTTGTGCTGTCTATCCTGCTACTGCAACCCTTGGTCCATTTCAATCTTAGACTGGGAATGAACTTCGTATGCCTAAGTCAACCCATGAAACGAGCGTGCGGGCGCTGAGCCGATCGAGAGGCATAATGCGCAAACAGGCATCGACTCGATCCCCCTCTACGTGCTACCGGTCCTGCTGCCACAACCCTCGATCGACTGGGGCTTAGACATGGAATGAACTCCTTATGCCTAAGCCAACCCATGAAATGGGCATGCGGGCGTTCAGTCGGTCGAAGAGGCAGAATGCGCAAGCCGAGGATTGGCTCGATCCCCCTGCGTGCTGTCGATCCTGCTGTTGCAACCTTCGATCCAATCCGATCTTAGACTGGGAGTGAACTCCATATGCTTAGACTGGGGATGAACTTTGTATGCCTAAATGAACCCACGAAACGAGCATGTGTCCGCTCAGCCGACCAGAGAGGCAAGATACGCAAGCCGGGGATCAAACGGGTACTAGGTGGGTTCAAGCACATCTTCATATTTCTGCCATGCCAATGCCATATTTATGGCTTGTAAATTCATACAGTGGTCCCCTAAGCCTTCATGTGATGTTTCGTGGCAAGACGACCTGTTTTCCTTTTTTCACGATTTTTGAAAGTTTTTGGGGTTTCAGATTTTTCAAAATATTTTTAGAAAGAGTTTTGTTCCCAAATTTGGTAGAGGTGATCCTTTTATTTTTGTTGGCAAGACCAAAAAAATTTAGCTAGAAACTCAAAGTGGAGAAGATTTTGTGACTGTTTGAAAAAAGTGTCCACATTTTAGACACTTTAATGGCTACTGGCAGCAAACCTATAAAATCTCAAAAGCTTTTTAAGGGGGTGTGACTTCTCGAGGTTTGATGATGGATAGGGGGCCAATATAAGGGCCAAGTACCAGCACCCATCGCACATCATGTGCGCACACCCCCCCGACCCCCCAATCACCGGAACCCCCAGTGCCACTGTTTAAGCTCTCCGATGATGATTCGACGATGGTACCCCGGGCAAAAAAAATAAGGCAACAGCACATGCCCGAGCCCAGCATGTGCACCGTGGCTCAAAATCTTGGACTGGGAATGAACTCCGTATGCTTAGACATGGAATGAACTCTGTATGCCTAAGCCAACCCATGAAACGAGCATGCGGGCGCTCAGTTAGTCGAAGAGGCAAAATACGCAAGCCGGGGATCAGCCCGGTGCCCCCTGCGTGCTGTCGATCCTGCTGCTGCAACCCTTGGTCTGGTCCAATCTTAGACTGGGAATGAACTCCGTATGCCTAAGTTAACCCACGAAATGAGCCTGCGGGCGCTGAGCCGGTCGGAGAGGCATAATACGCAAGCAGAGGATCGGCACAGTCCCCCTCTTCGTGCTGTCGGTCCTGTTGCAACACCCTCGGTCCAGCTGGGGCTTAGACATGGAATGAACTCCCTATGCCTAAGCCAACCCACGAAACGAGCGTGCGGGCGCTCAGTCGATCAGAGAGGCAGAATGCGCAAGTCGGGGATCGACCCGATCCCCCTTGCGTGCTGCCGATCCTGCTGCCACAACCCTCGTCCAGTCCGATCTTAGAATGGGAATGAACTCTGTATGCTTAGATGGGGGATGAACTCGTATGCCTAAGTCAACCCACGAAACGAGCGTGCAGGCGCTCAGCCAGCCGAAGAGGCCGGTCGGAGAGGCATAATCAGCAAGCTGGGGATCAGTCCGGTCCCCCTCTGCATGCTGCCACAATCCTCGGTCCAGCTGGGGCTTAGACATGGAATGAACTCTGTATGCCTAAGCCAACCCATGAAACGAGCGTGCGGGCGCTCAGTCGGCCGGAGAGGCAGAATGAGTAAGCCAAGGATTGACCCGGTCCCTCCTGCGTGCTGCCTATCCTGCTGCTGGTCCTACTGCCGTAACCCTTAGTCCGGTCCGATCTTAGACTAGGAATGAACTCCGTATGCTTTGACATGAACCCACAAAACGAGCGTGCGTGCGGGCGCTCAGTCGATCGGAGTGGCAGAATTCACAAGCTGAGGACCGGCCCGAACCCACCCTGCGTGCTGTCGATCCTACTGTCGCAACCCTTGGTCCGGTCCGATCTTAGACTGGGAATGAACTCCATATACTTAGACTGGGGATGAACTCCATATGCCTAAGTCAACCCATAAAATGTGCGTGCGGGCGCTCAGTCGACCAGAGAGGTCGACCGGAGAGGCATAATGCGCAAGTTGGGGATCAGCCTGGTCCCCCTCTGCGTGCTACCACAACCCTCGATCTGGCTAGGGCTTAGACATGGAATGACCACTGTATGCCTAAGCCAACCCATGAAATTAGCGTGCGGGCACTCAGCCGATCGGAGAGGTAGAATGCACAAGCTGGCGATCAGCCCGGTTCCCCCCTGCGTGCTGTCGATCCTGCTACCGCAACCCTTAGTCCGGTCTGATCTTAGACTGGGAATGAACTCCGTACGGTTAGATTGGGGATGAACTCCGTATGCCTAAGTCAACCCACGAAACGAACGTGCGGGTGCTTAGCCGACCAGAGAGGCAGGATGCGTAAGCCGAGGATCGAATGGGTGGTAGGTGGGTTTAAGCACATCTTAATATTTCTGCAATTCCAATGCCATTTTTATGGCGTGTAAATTCATACAATGGTCCCCGAAGCCTTCATGTAGAGTTTCGTGGCAAGACAACCCTCGGTCGGACTGGGGCATAGACATGGAATGAACTCCGTATGCCTAAGCCAACCCACGAAATGAGCGTATGGGTGAGAGGCCGGCCGGAGAAGTAGAATGCGTAAGCCGAGGATCAGCCCGATCCTTCCCTGCGTATTGTCAATCTTGCTGCTGGTCCTGGTACCGTAACCCTCGGTCCAGTCTGATCTTAGACTGGGAATGAACTTCGTATGCATAGACTTTGAATGAACTCCGTATGCCTAAGCCAACCCACAAAATGAGCATGCGGGCGCTCAGCTGGCCGAAGAGGTAGAAAGCACAACCCGAGGACCAGCCTGATCCCCCCTGTGTGCTGTCGATCCTGTTGCCGCAACCTTCAGTCCGGTTCGATCAGAGACTGGGAATGAACTTCGTATGCCTAAGTCAACCCACGAAACGAGAGTTCGGGCGTTGAGTCGATCAGAGAGGCAGAATGCGCAAGCCGGGGATTGACTCGATCCCCCCTGTGTGCTATCGATCCTGCTGCCGTAACCCTCGATTCGATTTGACCTTAGACTGGGAATGAACTCCGTATGCATAAGTCAACCCACGAAATGAGCGTCCGGGCACTGAGTTGGCCGAAGAGGCATAATGCGCAAGTCGAGGATCAGCCCGATCCCTCTCTGCGTGCTGCCAGTCCCGCTGCCACAACCCTCGGTCCGGTTGGGGCTTAGACATGGAATGAACTCCCTATGCCTAAGCTAACCCACGAAATGGATGTACGGGCATTGATCCGCTCGAAGAGGCATAATGCGCAAGCAGGGGACTGGCTCGGTCCCCCTATGCGTGCTGTCGGTCCCACTGCCACAACCCTCGGTCTGACTTGGGCTTAGACATGGAATAAACTCCGTATGCCTAAGCCGACCCATGAAACGGGAGTGCGGGCAAGAGGTCGGCCAAAAATACAGAATGCGCAAGCCGGGGATCGGCCCGGTCCCCCCTGCGTGCTGTCGATCCTGCTACTGGTCCTGCTGTCGCAACCATCAGTCCAGTCCGATCTTAGACTGGGAATGAACTCCGTATGCTTAGACATGGAATGAACTCCTATGCCTAAGCCAACCCACGAAACGAGAGTGCGGGTGCTTAGCTAGTCGGAGAGGCAAAATGCGTCAGTCGGGGATTGGCCTGGTCCCCCCTACGTGCTGTCGATCTTGCTGTTGTAACCCTCGATCTGGTCCTGATCTTGGACTGGGAATGAACTCCGTATGCCTAAGTCAACTATGAAATGAGCGTTCGGACGCTGAGCCGATCGAAGAGGGATAATGCGTAAACTGGGGATCAGCCCGATCTTCCTCTGCGTGCTGCTGGTCTCGCTGCCACAACCCTCGATCCGACTGGGGCTTAGACATGGAATGAACTCCCTATGCCTAAGCCAACCCATGAAACGGGCATGCGGGCACTCAGCCGATCGGAGAGGCAGAATGCGCAAGCCGAGGATCGACCCGGTCCCCCCTGCGTGCTATCGATCTTGCTGTCGTAACCTTCAGTCCGATCCAATCTTTGACTGGGAATGAACTCCGTATGCTTAGACTGGGGATGAACTCTATATGCCCAAGTCAACCAACGAAACGAACGTGTGGGCACTCAGTCGGCAAGAGAGGCCGACCGGGGAGGCATAATGTGCAAGCCAGGGATCAGCCCGATCCCCCTCTACGTGCTATCGATCTCGCTGCCAGTCCTGCTACCACAACCTTCGGTTCGACTGGGGCTTGGACATGGAATGAACTCCGTACGCCTAGGTCAACCCACGAAATGAGCGTGCGGGCACTTAGCCAGCCGGAGAGGCAGAATACGCAAGTCGGGGATCAGCCCGATCCCCCCCTGCGTGCTACCGATCCTACTACTGGTCCTGTCACTATAACCCTTGGTCCTGTCCGATCTTAGACTGGGAATGAACTCTGTATGCTTAGACTAGGGATGAACTCCGTATGCCTATGTCAACCCATGAAACGAGCGTGAGGGTGCTCAGCTGGCCGGAGAGGCATAATGCACAAGCCAACGATCAGCCCGATCCCTTTTTGCGTGCTACTGATCCCGCTGTCGGTCCTGCTGCTACAACTCCCTGTCCGGCTGGGGGTTAGACATGGAATGAACTCCGTATGCCTAAGCCAACCCATGAAACGAGCGTGCGGGGGCTCAGTCGATCGGAGAGGTAGAATGCGCAAGCCGGGGAACAACCCAGTCCCCCCTGCTTGTTGTCAATCCTGCTGCTGCAACCCTCGGTCCGATCCGATCTTAGATTAGGAATGAACTCCGTATGCCTAAGTCAACCCACAAAATGAGCATGCAGGCGCTGAGCTAGTCGAAGAGGCAGAATGGGCATGCCGTGGATCGGCCCGATCCCCCTTGCGTGCTGTCGATCTTGCTACTCAACCCTCGTTCCAGTTCGATCTTAGGCTGGGATTGAACTCCATATGCTTAGACTGAGCATGAACTCCATATGCCTAAGTCAACCCACGAAATGAGCGTGCAGGCCCCCAGCTGATCGGAGAGGCAAAATACGTAAGTCTGGGATAGGCTTGGTCCCCCCTGCATGCTATCGATCCTGCTACTGGACCTGCTACCGCAACCCTCGGTCCTGTCCAATCTTAGACTGGGAATGAACTCCGTATGCTTAGACATGGAATGAAATCCGTATGTTTAAGCCAACCCACGAAACGAGCGTGCGGGCGCTCAGTCAACCGGAGAGGCAAAATGCATAAGCCGGGGACTGGGTCGGTCCCCCTTGCGTGCTGTCGATCCTGCTACCGTAACCCTCGATCCGATTCGATCTTAGACTGGGAATGAACTCCGTATCCTTAAGTTAACTCACGAAATGAGCGTTCGGATGCTAAGCCGACAGAAGAGGGATAATGCGCAACTCGACGATCGACTCGGTCCCCCTCTGCGTGTTGCCGGTCTCGCTGCCACAACCCTCGATCCGGCTATGGCTTTGACATGGAATGAACTCCGTACACCTAGGTCAACCCACGAAACGAGCGTGTGGGCACTCAGCTAGTCGGAGGGGCAGAATGCGTAAGCCGAGGATCGACCTGGTCCCCCTTGCGTACTGCTGATCCTGCTGCTGGTCCTGCTGCCAGTTTTGCTACCGTAACCCTCAGTCCGGTCTGATCTTAGACTAGGAATGAACTCTGTATGCTTAGACTGGGGATAAACTCCGTATCCTATGTCAACCCACGAAATGAGCGTACGGGCACTCAATCGGTCGGAGAGGCATAATGCGTAAGCCAGGGATCAGCCTGATCCCTTTCTGCGTGCTACTGATCCCGCTGTCGGTCCTGCTGCCACAACCCTCGGTCCGGCTGGGGCTTAGACATGAAATTAACTTCGTATGCCTAAGCCAACCCATGAAATGAGTGTGCGGGCGCTCAGCCGGTCGGAGAGGCAGAATGCGTAAGCCAGGGACCAACACAGTCCCCCCTACTTGTTGTTGATCCTGCTGTCACAACCCTCGGTCTGATCAGATCTTAGACTGGGAATGAACTTCGTATGCCTAAGTCAACCCACAAAATGAACGTACGGGTGCTGAGCCAGCCGGAGAGGCAGAATGAGCAAGCCAGGGATCGGCTCGGTCCCCTCTGTATGCTGTTGATCTTGTTGCCGCAACCCTCGGTCTGATTCGATCTTAGGCTAGGAATGAACTCCGTATGCTTAGACTGGGGATGAACTCCGTATGCCTAAGT
>NW_019167826.1:10703092-11017725 GCF_002303985.1 Durio zibethinus
CGCTTCAACCTATCAAAGGCTTCCTAGCACCCTGCGCTCTACTCCCATGCTTTCCCTTTTTTGAGCAAGTCAGTTAATGGCGTGGCTATTGCTGAGTGACCTTTGATGAAGCACCTGTAGTAGTTGACCAGCCCAAGGAACGATCTCAACTCAGTGACCTTGGCTGGCGGTTGCCACTCCAGGATGGTGTGTATCTTGCCTTCATCCATGCGTATCCTACCACTTCCCACTATGTGGCCAAGGAACGGGATCTCCTGCTGGGTGAATGAGCACTTCTCCCTCTTGACAAACAACTTGTGCACCCGTAACACCTCGAACACCTATCTCAAGTGGTCTACATGCTCTCCCAAAGTCTGGCTATAGATCACAATGTCATCCAAATAAACCACAACAAATCGATCAAGGAATGACTAAAGTACCTTGTTCATAAGGGTACAGAATGTTGTTGAGGCGTTCGTGAGTCCAAAAGGCATCACCAAGAACTCATACGAACCATACCGAGTGACACATGCTGTCTTTGGCTCATCTCACTTCGTGATCCTGACTTGATAGTAGCTTGACCTCAAATCCAGCTTGGTGAACCACCTTGCGCTCCCAAGTTGATCGAACAAGTCCGTAATGAGTGGGATGGGGTACTTGTTCTTGATGGTCAGCTTGTTTAAAGTCTGATAGTCTATGCACAGCCGTAACGACCCGTCATGCTTGTGCTGAAATAGAATCGGTGCACCATAGGGTGCCTTCGATGGCTTGATGAAGCCAGCATCAACTAACTCTTTGAGCTGCTTCCTCAACTCCTCCAACTCTGGTGGAGACATTCGGTAAGGGGCTCTAGTTGGTGGCTTGGCCTCAGACACCAGCTCGATCTTATGGTCCACCTCCCTCTTAGGTGGTAGCTTAGTAGGTAGCTTTGCGGGCATCACATCACTAAAGGTCTTTAGCACTTTCAGCACCTCCAAGGGTGACTCGGTCTCCTTCTCCCTTGGCTCATCATATTTCAGGGCTGCCAAGAAGGTGTCTTCTTGTCTGCTTACCACCTTGGCAAATTGGATGGCCGACACCACCCGCGACCCAACTCCAGACCCTCTCCTTAATGGCACTAGGCATTGGCACCGTGCATCCAAGATGCAAACACAATCGACAAAAGGCACAAGGAGTGCGTTAATCCGAACAAGGAAATCCAACCTAATCACAAACTCATAGTCATCAAGGGGTATTACCTCAATGGTCTCCTTGCCTTTCTAATCTCCAAGCTGCAACTCCACTCCCTGTGCTACTCCAATGGCTGAAACTTCATTGGAGTTCACCGTTTTGATGGTACCAATCCCTTTCTGCACCTTTAGTCCAAGCTTCCGACCTCTATCACCTAAAATAAAAAGATGTGAGGCACCTGTGTCCACCAGTGCGCTCACCTTCTGACCCGTAACCATCAAATCCGTAAACATCAAGCCCTTTGGCTTGCGGCTCCCCTTACTTTGGACAGCATTGAGCACCAATGACCCAAGCTTTGCTGCCCTTGACTCTGGCTCCTCGTCAGACTCCTTGTCTACAGCAGCCAGCTTACCCTTCTACAGATAATTGCACGCTATGTGGCTCCCTCCATATTGGTAGCATGCTAGTGGCTCTCAGTCCTCCTTTGCTTTCCACTTGCCTACTGGTGGCTTCCTCTCATCATCCTTGGTTGAACGGTCTCGGTCTCCACCCTTGGACTCCTGGTCATGGTCTTTCCCCTTGGACTGCTTCTTCCGGTCCCTATTGTCCCTGCCTTTACCCTTGGGCTTGGTAGACTCAAACTTGTTCAGAGGCTTGAACTCTATCAAGGCCTCGACAGTAGTCATGGCTTTAGCCAAGTCATGAACTCTTCTCTTTTGTAGCTCATGCTTCACCCATGGCTCAGCCCATCCATGAAAGCAAATAAGGTGTCCTTCTCACCTAGATTCGAGATCTGTAGCATCAGTTCAAAGAATTTTTGGACATACTCCCTTATGTCCCCTTGCTTGCTCAGCCTGCGTAACTTTGCCCGTGCTTCATCATCGGCATACTCCAGCTTACGCATTACGCCTCTCCGACTGGCTCAACGCCCGAACGCTCATTTCGTGGGTTGACTTAGGCATATGAACTTCATTCCCAGTCTAAGATCGGATCAAATCGAGGGTTGTGGTAGTAGGATCGATAGCACGTAGGGGGGTATCAAGCTAGTCTTCGACTTATGCATTTTGCCTCTCCAGCCGACTGAGCACCTGCACGCTCGTTTCATGGGTTGGCTTAGGCATACGGAGTTCATTCCATGTCTAAGCCCCAACTGGATTGAGGGTTGTGGCAGTAGGACCAACAACAGGATCGGCAGCACACAGGAGGGACCGAGCTGATCCTCAGCTTAGCATTCTACCTCTCCGACCGGTTGAGCACCCGCACGCTCGTTTTGTGGGTTGACTTAGGCATACGGAGTTCATCCCCAGTCTAAGCATACGGAGTTCATTCCCAGTCTGAGATCAAACCGGACCGAGGGTTGTGACAGCAGGATCGATAGCATGCAGCGGGGATCGAGCTGATACTCGGCTTACGCATTCTGCCTCTCCAACCAGCTGAGCGCCCGCACGCCCGTTTCGTGGGTTGGCTTAGGCATAGGGAGTTCATTCCATGTCTAAGCCCCAACCGGATCGAGGGTTGTGGCATCGGGACCGGTGGCATGCAGAGAGGGATCAGGCCATTTCCTGACTTATGCATTCTGCCTCTCCGACCAACTAAGCGCTCGCACGCTCGTTTTGTGGGTTGGCTTAGGCATACAAAGTTCATTCCTTGTCTAAGCATACGGAGTTCATTCCCAGTCTAAGAGTTTGAGCCACGGTGCACATGCTGGGCTTGGGCATGTGCTGGTCTTGCATTTTTTTGACCCGGGGCATCATCGTCGGATCATCGCCGGAGAGCCTAACCGGCGACATTAGGGGTTCCGATGATTGGGGGGCCAGGGGGTGTGCGCACATAATGTGCGATGGGTGCTGGTACTTGGCCCCTATATTGGCCCCCTATCCCTCATCAAACCTCGAGAACTCACACCCTCTTAAAGAGCATTTGAGATTTTATAGGTTTGCTGCCAATAGTAATTAAAGTGTCTAAAATGAGGACACTTTTTTCGAACAGTCACAAAATCTTCTCCACTTCAAGTTTTTAGCTGAATGTTTTTGTGCATGCCAACAATAATACAAGGATCACCTCTACCAAATTTGGGAACAAAACTCTTTCTAAAAAAATTTTAAAAAATCTCGAACCGTAAAAAGTTTCAAAAATCATGAAAAATAGAAAACGTGTTGTCTTGCCATGAAACTTCACATGAATACGTAGGGGACCATTGTATGAATTTACAAGCCATAAAAATGGCATTGGCATGGCAGAAATATGAAGATGTGCTTGAACCCACCTACCACCCGTTCGATCCCCGGCTTGCGCATCCTGCCTCTCTGGTCGGCTGAGCATCCACACGCTCGTTTCATGGGTTGACTTAGGCATACGGAGTTCATCCCCAGTCTAAGCATAGGGAGTTCATTCCTAGTCTAACATCGGACCAGATCGAGGGTTGCGGCAGCAGGATCGGTAGCACATAGGGGGGACTGGGCCTATCTTCGACTTACGCATTCTGCCTCTCCGGTCGGCTGAGCTCCCGCACGCCCATTTCGTGCATTGGCTTAGGCATAGGGAGTTCATTCCATGTCTAAGCCCCAGCCAAACCAAGGGTTGTGGCAGTGGGACCGGTAGCACGCAGAGGGGGATCGGGCGGATCCCCCTCTACGCATTATGCCTCTCCGGTCGGCTCAGCGCCCACACGCTCATTTCGTGGGTTGACTTAGGCATACAGAGTTCATTCCCAGTTTAAGATTAGATCGGACCGAGGGTTACGATAGGAGGATCGACCGCACGTAGGGGGGATCGAGACGATCCCGACTTGCGCATTCTGCCTCTTCGGCCGACTGAGCGCCCGTATGCTCGTTTCGTGGGTTAGCTTAGGCATACGGAGTTCATTCCATGTCTAAGCATACAGAGTTCATTCCTAGTATAAGATCAGATCGGATCGAAAGTTATGGCAGTAGGGCCAGCAACAGGATTGGCAGCAGGCAGGAGGGGACAGGGTCGATCTTCGGCTTGCGCATTCTACCTCTCCGGCCGATTGAGTGCATGCACACTCGTTTCGTGGGTTGGCTTAGGCATACGTAGTTCATTCCATGTCTAAGCCCCAACCGGATCGAGGGTTGTGGCAGCAGGACTGGCAGCAGGATCGATAGCACGCAGAGGGGACCGGGTTGATCCCCGACTTGAACATTATACCTCTTCAACCTGTCTCTCTGGCTGGATGAGCGCTCGTATGCTCATTTCATTGGTTGACTTAGGCATACGGAGTTCATCCCCAGTCTAAGCATACGGAGTTCATTCCCAGTCTAAGATCAGATCGGACCGAAGGTTGCGATAGTCAGATCGACAGCACGCAGGGGGGACCGGGTCGATCTTTGGCTTACGCATTCTATCTTTCTGACCGAATGAACACCCGCATGTCCGTTTCATGGGTTGGCTTAGGCGCAAGGAGTTCATTTCATGTCTAAGCTCTAGTCGGATCGAGGGTTGTGGCAGCGGGATCGGTAGCCTGCAGAAGGGGACCAGGCCAATCCCCAACTTGCGCATTATGCCTCTCCAACCGGCTCAGCGCTCGAATGCTCGTTTCGTGGGTTGACTTTGGCATATTGAGTTCATTCCCAGTCTAAGATCGAATCGAACTGAGGGTTATGGTAGCAGGATCGACAGCACGCAGAGGTGAATCAGACTGATCCCCGGCTGATGCATTTCACCTCTCCGGCTGGTTGAGTGCCCGCACCCTCATTTCGTGGGTTGGCTTATGCATACGGAGTTCATTCCATGTCTAAGCATACGGAGTTCATTCCCAATCTAAGATCGGACCAGACCGAGGGTTACAGTAGTAGGACCAGCAACAGGATCGGTAGCATGTAGGGGGACCGGGTCGCATCCTGCCCGTTCGATCCTCGACTGCCGCATCCTACCTCTCTGTTTGGTTGAGCGTCCGCACGCTCGTTTCATGGGTTGACTTAGGCATACGAAGTTCATCCCCAGTCTAAGCATACAGAGTTCATTCCCAGTCTAAGATTGGATCGGACCGAGGGTTGCGGCAGTAGGATCGGTAGCACGCAAGGGGGACCAGGTCAATCCCTGGCTTTCACATTCTACCTCTCCGACCGGCTGAGTGCCCGCACAACCATTTTGTGGGTTGGCTTAGGCATAGGGAGTTCATTCCAAGTCCAAGCCCCAGCGAACCGAGGGTTGTGGCAGCGGGACCAACAGCACGCAGAGGAGGATCGGGCCGATCCTCGACTTGTGCATTAGGCCTCTCCGGTCGGCTCAGTGCCTGTACGCTCATTTCGTGGGTTGACTTAGGCATACAGAGTTCATTCCCACTCTAAGATCGAACCGGACCGAGGGTTGCGGTAGCAGGATCGACAGCACATAGGGGGGATCGAACCGGTCCTTGACTTACGCATTCTGCCTCTCCGACCGGTTGAGTGCCCGTACGCTCGTTCCGTGGGTTGGCTTAGGCATACGAAGTTCATTCCCAGTCTAAGATCGGATCGAACCGAGGGTTGCGGCAGCAGTATTGACAGCACGCAGGTGGGGATCAGACAAGTCCTCGACTTACGCATTCTGCCTCTTCGACCGGCTGAGCGTCCGCACGCTCATTTCATGGGTTGGCTTAGAAATACGAAGTTCATTCCATGTCTAAGCATACAAAGTTCATTCTCAGTCTAAGCACGCATGGGGGATTGGGTCGATCCCTGGCTTGCACATTCTGCCTCTCTGACCGATTGAGCGCCCGCACGCTCGTTTCGTAGGTTGGCTTAGGCATACGGAGTTCATTCCATGTCTAAGCCCCAACCGGACCGAAGGTTGTGGCAGCAGGACCGACAGTGGGATCAATAGCACACAGAGAGGGATCGGGCTGATCATCGACTTCTGCATTACACCTCTCCGATCGACCTCTCCAGCCGGCTGAGTGCCCGCACGCCCGTTTCGTGCGTTGACTTAGGCGTACGGAGTTCATCCCAATTTAAGCACACAGAGTTCATTCCCAGTCTAAGATCAGACCAGACCGAGAGTTGTGGCGGCAAGATCGGTAGCACGCAGGGGGGATCGAGCCGATCCTCGGCTTGCACATTCTGCCTCTCCGGTCGGTTGAGTGCCCGCACGCCTGTTTTATGGGTTGGCTTAGGCATGGGGAGTTCATTCCATGTCTAAGTCCCAGCTGGATCGAGGGTTGTGGTAGCGGGACCGACAGCACGCAGAGGGGACCGGACCGATCCTCGGCTTGCGCATTATGCATCTCCGGCCGGCTCAGCGCCCGAACGCTCGTTTCATGGGTTGACTTAGGCATACGAAGTTCATTCCCAGTCTAAGATCAGACCGGACTAAGGGTTGTGGTAGCAGTATCGACAGCACGTAGGGGGATCGGACCAGTCCTCAGCTTACGCATTTTGCCTCTCCGATCGGCTAAGCGCCCGCACGCTCGTTTCATGGGTTGGCTTAGGCATACGAAGTTCATTCCATGTCTAAGCATACGGTTCATTCCCAGTCTAAGATTAGACCAGACCAAGGCTTACGGTAGCAAGACCAGCAGCAGGATCAATAGCACGCAGGGGGGACCGGGCCGATCCCCGACTTGTGTATTCTGCCTCTTCGACCGGCTGAGCACCCGCATGCTCGTTTCGTGGGTTGACTTAGGCATACGGAGTTCATCCCCAGTCTAAGCATACGGAGTTCATTCCCAATCTAAGATCGAACCAGGCTAAGGTTCCGATGGTAGGATTGGCAGCATATAGGGGGGACCGGGCTGATCCCCGGCTTATGCATTCTACCTCTTCAATGGGCTGAGTGCCTGTACGCCCATTTCATGGGTTGGCTTAGGCATAGGGAGTTCATTCCATGTCTAAGCCCCAGCCGGACCGAGGGTTGTGGCAATGGGACCGACAGCACGCAGAGGGGCATCGAGCTGATCCCCGGCTTGTGCATTCTGCCTCCCCGACCGGTTGAGCACCCGCACACTCATTTTATGGGTTGGCTTAGGCATAGGGAGTTCATTCCATGTCTAAGCCCCAGCCGAACCGAAGGTTGTGGCAGCAGGATCGACAACGGGATTAATAGCACACAGAGAGGGATTGGGCTGATCCTTAGCTTCTGCATTATGCCTCTCCGTCCGACCTCTCCAGCCGGCTGAGCGACCGCACACCCGTTTCGTGTGTTGACTTAGGCGTACGGAGTTCATCCCAATTTAAGCATACGGAGTTCATTCCCAGTCTAAGAGCGGATCAGACCGAGAGTTCCGGCAGCAAGATCGCTAGCACGCAAGAGGGATCGGGTCGATCCCTGGCTTGCGCATTCTGCCTCTCCGGTCGACTGAGTGCCTGCACGCCTGTTTTGTGGGTTGGCTTAGGTGTGGGGAGTTCATTCCATGTCTAAGTCCCAGCTGGACTGAGGGTTATGGCAGCGGGACTAACAGCACATAGAGGGGGACCGGGCCGATCCTCAGCTTGCGCATTATGCATCTTCGATCAGCTCAGCACCCAAACGCTCGTTTCATGGGTTGACTTAGGCATACAGAATTCATTCCCAGTCTAAGATCGGACCGAACTAAGGGTTGCAGCAGCAGTATCGACAGCACGCAGGGGGGATCAGACCAATCCCCGACTTACGCATTCTGCCTCTCCGACCGGCTGAGCGCCCGCACGCTCGTTTCATGGGTTGGCTTAGGCATACGAAGTTCATTCCATGTCTAAGCATATGGAGTTCATTCCCAGTCTAAGATCGGACCGGACCAAGGCTTACGATAACAAGACCAGGAGCAGGATCGATAGCACGCAGAGGGGACCGGGTCGATCCTCGGCTTGTTTATTCTGCCTCTCCGATCGACTGAGCGCCCACACGCTCATTTCGTGGGTTGACTTAGGCATACAGAGTTCATCCCTAATCTAAGCATACAGAGTTCATTCCCAATCTAAGATCGAACCAGGCTGAGGGTTTCGATGGTAGGATCGGCAGCACGTAAGGGGGACCGAGCTGATCCCTGGGTTGCACATTCTACCTCATCGGTCGGCTGAGCACCCGCATGCCCATTTCATGGGTTGGCTTAGGCATAGGGAGTTCATTCCATGTCTAAGCCCCAGCCGGACCGAGGGTTGTGGCAACGGGACCGACAGCACACAGAAGGGGACCGGGCTGATCCCTACCTTGTGCATTCTGCCTCTCCGACCGGCTGAGCACCCGCACACTCATTTCATGGGTTGGCTTAGGCATACGGAGTTCATTCCATGTCTAAGCCCCAGCCGGACCGAACGTTATGGCAGTAGGATCGGCAGTGGGATCAACAGCACATAGAGGGGGATCGGGCTAATCCTCAGCTTCTGCATTATGCCTCTCTGACCGACCTCTCCAACCGGCTGAGCACCTGCATGCCCTTTTCGTGCATTGACTTAGGCGTACAGAGTTCATCCCAATTTAAGCATACGGAGTTCATTCCCAGTCTAAGATCAGACCAGACCGAGAGTTGCGACAGCAAGATCGGTAGCATACAATGGGGATCGAGCTGATCCCGGGCTTGCGCTTTATGCCTCTCCGGTCGGTTGAGTGCCCGCACGCCAGTTTTATGGGTTGGCTTAGGCTTGAGGAGTTCATTCCATGTCTAAGTCCCAACTGGACCGAGGGTTGTGGTAGCGGGACCGGCAGCACGCAAAGGGGGACTGGGCCGATCCTCAGCTTGTGCATTATGCATCTCCGATCGGCTTAGCACCTGAACGCTCATTTCATGATTTGACTTAGGCATACAGAATTCATTCCCCATCTAAGATCGGATCGGACTAAGGGTTGCAGCAGCAGTATCGACAGCACGCAGGGAAGGATCAGACCATCCCCGACTTATGCATTCTACCTCTCCGACCGGCTGAACGCTCGCACGCTCGTTTCATTGGTTGGCTTAGGCATACGAAGTTCATTCCATGTCTAAGCATACGGAGTTCATTCCCAATCTAAGATCGGACCGGACCAAGGCTTACAGTAGCAAGACCAGTAGCAGGATCGATAGCACGCAGGGGGGACCGGGCCGATCCCCGGCTTGTGTATTCTGCCTCTCCGATCGGCTGAGCGCCCACACGCTCATTTCGTGGGTTGACTTAGGCATACGGAGTTCATCCCCAGTCTAAGCATACGGAGTTCATTCCCAATCTAAGATTGAACCAGGTCGAGGGTTCTGACGGTAGGATCGGCAGCACGTAGGGGGGACCGGGCTGATCCCCGGCTTGCGCATTCTACCTCTTCGGTCGGCTGAGCGCCCGCACGCCCATTTCGTGGGTTGGCTTAGGCATAGGGAGTTCATTCCATGTCTAAGCCCCAGTCGGACCGAGGGTTGTGGCAATGGGACCGGCAGCACGTAGAGAGGGGCCGAGCTGATCACCGGCTTACGCATTCTGCCTCTTCAATCGGCTGAACGCCCGCACACTCATTTCGTGGTTTGGCTTAGGCGTACGGAGTTAATTCCATGTCTAAGTATACGGAGTTCATTCCCAGTCTAAGAGTTTGAGCCACGGTGCACATGTTGGGCTCAGGCATGTGCTGGTGCCGTAATTTTTTTTGCCTGGGTCACCATCGTCGGAGCATCATCGGAGAGCCTAATCCGGCGGCATTGGGGGTTCCGACGATTGGGGGGGCCGGGGGGTGTGCGCACACGATGTGCGATGGGTGCTGGTACTTGGCTCTTATATTGGCCCCCTATCCCTCACCAAACCTCGAGAACTCACACCCCCTTAAAGAGCATTTGAGGTTTTATAGGTTTGCTGCTAGTAGCCATTAAAGTGTCTAAAATAGGGACATTTTTTTCAAATTGGTCACAAAAAATCTCTCCACTTCGAGTTTTCAGCTGAATTTTTTTGTGCATGCCAAAAAAAATAAAAGGATCACCTCTACCAAATTTAGGGACAGAACTCTTTCTAAAAAAATTTAAAAAAATCCCAAACCGTAAAAAGTTTTAAAAGTCGTGAAAAATGAAAAACGGGTCGTCTTACCACGAAACTTCACATGAAGGCATAGGGGACCATTGTATGAATTTACAAGCCATAAAAATGGCATTGGCATGGTAGAAATATAAAGATGTACTTGAACCCACCTACCACCCGTTCGATCCTCGGCTTGCGCTTCCTGCGTCTATGGTCGACTGAGCGTCCGCACGCTCTTTTCGTGGGTTAACTTAGGCATATAGAGTTCATTCCCAATCTAAGCATACAAAGTTCATTCCCAGTCTAAGATTGGACTAGATCAAGGGTTACGGCAGCAGGATCGGCAGCACGCAGGGGGGACCAGACCGATCCTCGGCTTGCGTATTCTACCTCTCCGGTCAGTTTAGTGCTCGTATGCCTGTTTCATGAGTTGGCTTAGGCATAGGGAGTTCATTCCATGTGTAAGCACCAGTCGGACCGAGTGTTGTGGCAGTGGGACCGGCAGCACATAGAGGGGGATCGGGTCGATCCTCGACTTGCGCATTATGCCTCTCCGGTTGGCTCAGCACCCGCACGCTCGTTTCGTGGGTTAACTTAGGCATACGAGTTCATTCCCAGTCTAAGATCGGATCAGACCGAGGGTTGAGATAGCAGGATCGACAGCATGCAGGAGGGATCAGGTCGGTCCCCGACTTGTGCATTCTACCTCTCCTACCGGTTGAGCGCCTGCACGCTTGTTTCATGTGTTGGCTTAGGCGTACGGTCTTCATTCCTTGTCTAAGCCCCAGTCAAATCGAGGGTTGTGGCCGCAGGACCGACAGCGGGATCGGTAGCACGCAGAGGGGGACCAGGCTAATCCTCGACTTGCACATATGCCTCTCCGATCAGCCTCTTCGACCGGCTGAGCGCCCGTACACTCGTTTCGTGGGTTGACTTAGGCATACAGAGTTCATCCCCAGTCTAAGCATACGGAGTTTATTCCCAGTCTAAGATCAGACCAAACTGAGGGTTACGGCAGCAGGATCGGCAGCATGCAGGGGGGACCAGGTCGATCCCTAGCTTAGGCATTCTGCCTCTCTGGCTGGCTGAGTGCCTGCACGCCCGTTTCGTGGGTTGGCTTAGGCATAGGGAGTTCATTCCATGTCTAAGCCCCAGCCGGACCGAGGGTTGTGGCAGTGGGATTGGTAGCACGCAGAGGGGGATCGAGCCAATCCCCGACTTGTGCGTTATGCCTCTCCGGTCGGCTTAGCGCCCGAACACTCGTTTCGTTGGTTGACTTAGGTATATGGAGTTCATCCCCAGTCTAAGATTTGACCACACCGAGGGTTACGATAATAGGATCGACAGCACGCAGGGGGGACCGGGTCGATCCTCGGCTTGCGCATTATGCCTCTCTGACCGACTGAGCACCCGCACGCTTGTTTCATGGGTTGACTTAGGCATACGGAGTTTATCCCCAGTCTAAGCATACGGAGTTCATTCCCAGTCTAAGATCGGATCAGATCGAGGGTTACGACAGCAGGATCGGTAGCACGTTGGGGGGATCCCCAGTCTAAGCATACGGAGTTCGTGGCTTGCACATGCTGGGCTCGGGCATGTGCTGGTGCCACATTTTTTTTGCTCAGGGCACCATTGTCGGAGCATCGCCGGAGAGCCTAACCGGCTGCTTTGGGGGTTTCGGCGATTAAGGGGGTCGGGGGGGTATGCGCACATGATGTGCGATGGGTGCTGGTGCTTGGCCCTTATATTGGCCCCCTATCCCTCATCAATCCTCAAGAACTCACCCCCCCTTAAAGAGCATTTGAGATTTTATAAGTTTGCTGCCAATAGCCATTCAAATGGTCACAAAATCTTCTCCACTTTGAGTTTTTGGCTGAATTGTTTTATGCATGCCAACAAAAATACAAGAATCACCTCTACCAAATTTGGGGACAAAACATTATCTAAAAAAATTTTAAAAAATCCCAAACCGTAAAAAGTTTCAAAAACCATGAAAAATAGAAAATGGGTCGTCTTGCCACAAAACTTCACATGAAGGCGTAGGGGACCATTGTATGAATTTACAAGCCATAAAAATGGCATTGGCACGACATAAATATGAAGATGTGCTTGAACCCAACTACCATCCGTTCAATCCCCGGCTTGCGCATCCTGCCTCTCTGGTCGACTGAGCGTCCGCACGCTTGTTTCATGGGTTGACTTAGGCATACAGAGTTCATCTCCAGTCTAAGCATATGGAGTTCATTCCTAGTCTAAGATCGGACCGGACCGAGGGTTACGACAGTAGGATCGACAGCACGTAGAGGGGACCGGGCCGATCCCCGGCTTGCGCATTCTGCCTCTCCGACCGGTTGAGCGCCCGCATGCCCGTTTCATGGGTTGGCTTAGGCATGGGGAGTTCATTCCATGTCTAAGCCCCAGCCAGACCGAGGGTTGTGGCAGCGGGACCGACAGCACGCAGAGGAGGATCGGGTCGATCCCTGGCTTACGCATTATGCCTTTCCGACCGGCTCAGTGCCCGCACGCTCGTTTTATGGGTTGACTTAGGCATACGGAGTTCATTCTCAGTCTAAGATTGGATCAGAACGAGGGTTGCGGCAGCAGGATTGACAGCACGCAGAGGGGATCGGACCGATCCTCAGCTTGTACATTTTGCCTCTCCGACCGGCTGAGCGCCTGAATGCTCGTTTCGTGGGTTGGCTTAGGCATACGGAGTTCATTCCATGTCTAAGCATACGAAGTTCATTCCTAGTCTAAGATCAGACCGGACCAAGGGTTTCAACAGCAGGACCAGCAGCAGGATCGACAGCACGTAGGGGGGGACCGAGCCAATCCCCGGCTTGCGCATTCTACCTCTCCAGTTCGTTGGGTGCTCGCACACTCGTTTCGTGGGTTGGCTTAGGCATACCGAGTTCATTCCATGTCTAAGCCCCAGTCGGATTGAGGATTGTGGTAGCAGGACCAGCAGTGGGATCGATAGCATGCAGAGGGGGATCGGGCTGATCCCCGACTTGTGCATTATGTCTCTCCGATCGGTTGAGCGCCCGCACGCTCGTTTCATGGGTTGACTTAGGCATATGGAGTTCATCCCCAGTCTAAGCATACGAAATTCATTCACAGTCTAAGATCGGACCAGATTGAAGGTTGCGGCCGCAGGATCGATAGCATGCAGGGGGGACCAGATCGATCCTCAGCTTGTGGATTCTGCCTCTTTGATCGGTTGAGCGCCCGTACGCCCGTTTCATGGGTTGGCTTAGGCATAAGGAGTTCATTCCATGTCTAAGCCTCAGCGGAACTGAGGGTTGTGGCAACGGGACAGACAGCATGCAAAAGGTGATCGAGCCGATCCCCGACATGCGCATTATGCCTTTTCGATCGGCTCAGCGCCCGAACGCTCATTTCGGGGATTCACTTAGGCATACGAAGTTCATTCCTAGTCTAAGATCAGACCAGACTTAGGGTTGCGACAGCAAGATCGATAGCATGCAGGGGGGATCGGGTCGGTCCCCGACTTGTGCATTTTGCATCTCCGACCGGTTGAGTGCCCGCACGCTCGTTTCATGGGTTGGCTTAGGCATACGGAGTTCATTCCATGTCTAAGCATACGGAGTTCATTCGCAGTCTAAGATCAGACCGGACCGAGAGTTACGGTAGCAAGACCAGCAGCAGGATCGGTAGCACGCTGTGGGGGACCAGGCCGATCCCCGGCTTGCGCATTCTACCTCTCCAGTCAGCTGAGTGCCCACACGCTCGTGTCATGGGTTGGCTTAGGCATAGGGTGTTCATTCCATGTCTAAGCCCTAGCTGGACTGAGGGTTGTGGCAGCGGGACCTACAGCTCGTAGAGGAGGACTGGGTCAATCCCTTGCTTGCGTATTATGCCTCTCCGGCCGGCTCAGCGCCCGAACGCTTGTTTCGTGGGTTGACTTAGGCATACGGAGTTCATTCCTAGTCTAAGAATGGACCGAATAGAGGGTTACGGTAGTAGGATCAACAGCACGCAGGAAGGGATCGGGTCGGTCACCGACTTGCGCAATCTGCCTCTTCGACTGGCTGAGCACCCGCACACTCCTTTTGTAGGTTGGCTTAGTCATACGGAGTTCATTCCATGTCTAAGCATACGGATTTCAATCTCAGTCTAAGATCAGGCCGGACTAAGGGTTGCGGTAGCAGGACCAGTAGCAGGATCGACAGCACGCAGAGGGGATCGAGTTGATCCCCGACTTGTGCATTCTGCCTCTCCGACCGACTGAGCGCCCGCACGCTCATTTCATGGGTTGACTTAGGCATACGAAGTTCATCCCCAGTCTAAGCATACGGAGTTCATTCCCATCTGACATCGGACTGAATCGAGGGTTGCAGTAGCAGGGTCGACAACACACAGGGGGGATCAGGCCTATCCCTGACTTGCGCATTCTGCCTCTTTGGTCGGCTGTGCACCCGCACGCTCGTTTCGTGGGTTGGCTTAGGCATAGGGAGTTCATTCCATGTTTAAGCCCTAGCCGAATTGAGGGTTGTGGCAGCGAGACTGGCAGCGCGTAGAGGGGGACCAGGTCAGTCCCCGATTTACGCATTCTACCTTTTCGGCCGGTTGAGCACCCGCACGCTCGTTTCGTGGGTTGACTTAGGCATACGGAGTTCATCCCTAGTCTAAGCATACAGAGTTCATTCCCAGTCTAAGATTGGACCAGATCGAGGGTTGCGGTAGCAAGATCGACAGCACGCAGGGGGGATCGGGCCGATCCTTGGCTTGCGCATTTTGCCTTTTCGATCGGCTAAGTGCCCGCACGCCCGTTTCGTGTGTTGGTTTAGGCATAGGGAGTTCATTAAATGTCTAAGCTCCAGCCGGACTGAGGGTTGTGGCAGCAAGATCGGCAGCACGCAGAGGGGGGTCGGGCCGATCCCCGGCTTGCGCATTATACCTCTCCGGTGACTCAGCGCCCGAACGCTTGTTTCGTGGGCTGACTTAGGCATACAGAGTTCATTCCCAGTCTTAGATCGGACCGAACCGAAGGTTGTGGCAGCAGGATCGACAGCACGCAGGTGGGGACCGTATCGGTCCTCGGCTTGCGCAATCTACCTCTCCGGCCCGTTGAGTGCCCGTACGTTCGTTCCGTTGGTTGGCTTAGGCATATGGAGTTCATTCCTTGTCTAAGCATATGGAGTTCATTCCCAGTGTAAGATCGAACCGGACCAAGGGTTGCGGCAGTAGGACCAGTAACAGGATTGGCAGCACGCAGGGAAGACCGAGCCGATCCTCGGCTTACGCATTCTGCCTCTTCGGCCAGCTGAGCGCCTGCACGCCTGTTTCATGGGTTAGCTTAGGCATTCAGAGTTCATTCCATGTCTAAGCCCCAGTCGGACCGAGGGTTGTGGCAGCAGGACCGACAGCACGCAGAGGGGGATCGGGCCGATCCCCGGCTTGTGCATTCTGGCCTCTTCGACCGGCTGAGCGCCCGCACGCTCGTTTCGTGGGTTGGCTTAGGCATACGGAGTTCATTCCATGTCTAAGCATACGAAGTTCTTTCCCAACCTAAGATCACCGCCTTAAAGAGCATTTGAGATTTTATAGCTTTGCTCCCAGTAGCCATTAAAGTGTCTGAAATGGGAACACATTTTTCAAACGGTCACAAAATCTTCTCCACTTCGAGTTTTTAGCTGAATTTTTTTGTGCATGCCAAAAAAAATAAAAGGATCACCTCTACCAAATTTGGGGACAAAACTCTTTCTAAAAAAATTTAAAAAATCCCAAACCATAAAAAGTTTCAAAAATCATGAAAAATAGAAATCGGGTCGTCTTGCCACGAAACTTCTCATGAAGGCTTAGGGGACCATTGTATGAATTTACAAGCCATAAAAATGGCATTGGCATGGTAGAAATATGAAGATGTGCTTGAACCCACCTACCACCCGTTTGATCCCCGACTTCGCATCCTGCCTCTCTAGTCGGCTGAGCGTCCGCACGCTCGTTTCGTGGGTTGACTTAGGCATACAGAGTTCATTCCTAGTCTAAGCATATGGAGTTCATTTCCAGTCTAAGATCAGACTGGACCGAGGGTTACGGCAGTAGGATCGACAGCACGCAAGGGGATCGGGTCGATACCCGGCTTGCGCATTCTGCCTCTCTGACCGGTTGAGTGCCCGCACAGCGTTTCGTGGGTTGGCTTAGGTATAGGGAGTTCATTCCATGTCTAAGCATATGGAGTTAATTCTCAGTCTAAGATTGGATTGGACCAAGGGTTACAGCAGCAGGACCAGTAGCTGGATCGGTAGCACGCAAGGGGGACTGGGTCGATCCACGGCTTGCGTATTCTGCCTCTTCGATCGGCCTCTCCAGTCGACTGAGTGCCCGCACGCTCATTTCATGGGTTAACTTAGGCATATGGAGTTCATCCCCAGTCTAAGCATACGGAGTTCATTCCCAGTCTAAGATCAGACCAGATCGAGGGTCACACTAGCAGCATCGGTAGCACGCAAGGGGGACCAAGCTGATCCCTGGCTTACGCATTCTGCCTCCCCGACCGACTGAGCGCCCGCACGCCTGTTTCGTGGGTTGGCTTAAGCATAGGGAGTTCATTCCATGTCTAAGCCTTAGCCGGACCAAGAGTTGTGGCAGTGGGATCGACAGCACGCAGAGAGGGACCGGGCTGATCCCCGCTTGCGCATTTTGCCTGTCCGACTGGCTGAGCACCCGCACGCTCATTTCGTGGGTTGGCTTAGGCATATGGAGTTCATTCAATGTCTAAGCATACGGAGTTCATTCCCAGTCTAAGAGTTTAAGCCATGGTGCACATGCTGGGCTCGGGCATGTGCTGGTGCCACATTTTTTTCACACGGGGCACCATCGTCGGAGCATCGCCAGAGAGCCTAATCGGCGGCATTAGGGGTTCCGATGATTAGGGGGGCCGGGGGGTGTGAGCACATGATGTGCGATGGGTGCTGGTACTTGGCCCTTATATTGGCCCCTTATCCCTCATCAAACCTCGAGAACTCACACCCCCTTAAAGAGCATTTGAGATTTTATAGGTTTGCTGCCAGTAGCCATTAAAGTGTCTGAAATGGGGACATTTTTTTCAAACGGTCACAGAATCTTTTCCACTTCGAGTTTTTAGCTGAGTGTTTTTTTGCAAGCCAAAAAAAAAATACAAGGATCACCTCTACCAAATTTGGGGACAAAACGCTTTCTAAAAAAATTTTGAAAAATCTCGAACCGTAAAAAGTTTCAAAAATCATGAAAAATAGAAAATGGGTCGTCTTGCCATGAAACGTCACATGAAGGCTTAGGGGACCATTGTATGAATTTACAAGCCATAAAAATGGCATTGGCATGGCAGAAATATGAAGATGTGCTTGAACCCACCTACCACTCGTTCGATCCCCGGCTTGCGCATCCTGCCTCTCTAGTCGGTTGAGCGTCCGCACGCTCATTTCGTGGGTTGACTTAGGTGTACAGAGTTCATTCCCAGTCTAAGATCAGATCGGACAGAGGGTTGCGATAGTAGGATCGACAGCACGTAGGGGGACCGGGCCGATACCCGGCTTGCGCATTCTGTCTCTCTAACCGGCTGAGCGCCCGCACGCCTTTTCGTGGGTTGGCTTAGGCATAGGGAGTTCGTTCCATGTCTAAGCCCTAGTCGAACCGAGGGTTGTGGCAGCAGGACTGGTAGCACGCAGAGGGGGACCGGGTCGATCCTCGACTTGCACATTGTGCCTCTTCGGCCTGCTCAGCGCCCGCACGCTCGTTTCATTGGTTGACTTAGGCATACGGAGTTCATTCCCAGTATAAGATCAGACCAGACCAAGGGTTGCGGCAGCAGGATCGACAACACGCAAGGGGAGACCAGGCCGATCTCCGGCTTGTGCATTCTGCCTTTTCGACCGACTGAGCGCCCGCACGCTCGTTTCGTGGGTTGGCTTAGGCATACGGAGTCATTCCATGTCTAAGCATACGGAGTTCATTCCCAGTCTAAGATTTTGAGCCACGGTGCACATGCTGGGCTCGAGCATGTGCTGGTGCTGCATTTTTTTCGCTCAGGGCACAATCACCGGAGCATCATCGGAGAGCCTAACTGGCGGCATTGGGGGTTCCGATGATTGGGGGGTCGGGGGGTGTGCACACATGATGTGCGATGGGTGCTGGTACTTGGTCCTTATCTTGGCCCCCTATCCCTCATCAAACCTTGAAAACTCACACCCCCTTAAAGAGTATTTGAGATTTTATAGGTTTGCTGCCAGTAGCCATTAAAGTGTTTGAAATGGGGACACATTTTTCAAATGGTCACAAAATCTTCTCCACTTCGAGTTTTTAGCTGAATTTTTTTGGAAATGCCAAAAAAAATAAAAGGATCACCTCTACCAAATTTGGGGACAAAACTCTTTCTAAAAAAATTTTAAAAAATCCCGAACCGTAAAAAGTTTCAAAAATCATGAAAAAAAGAAAACGAGTCGTCTTGCCACGAAACTTCACATGAAGGCTTCGGGGACCATTGTATGAATTTACAAGCCATAAAAATGGCATTGGCATGGCAGAAATATGAAATGTGCTTGAACCCAACCTACCCAACCCGTTTCGATCCCTGGCCATTTGTGCATCCTGCCTCTCTGGTCGGCTGAGCGCCCGCACGCTCATTTTCGTGGGTGACAATAGCAAATACGAGTTCATCCCTAGTCTAAGCATATGAAGTTCATTCCCAATCTAAGGTCAGACCGGATCGAGGGTTGCAGCAGCAGGATCGACAGCACGTAGGGGGGATCTGGGCAATCCCCGACTTACGCATTCTGCCTCTCCGGCCGGCTGAGCGCCCGCACACCCGTTTCATGGGTTGGCTTAGGCATAGGGAGTTCATTCCATTTCTAAGCCCCAGTCGAATCGAGGGTTGTGGCAGTAGGACCTGCAGCACACAGAGGGGGATCGGGCCAATCCTCGACTCGCGCATTATGCCTCTCCCGATCGGCTCAGCATTCGCATGCTCGTTTCATGGGTTGACTTAGGCATACGGAGTTCATTCCCAGTCTAAGATCAGATTGGATCGAGGGTTGCGGCAGCAAGATCAACAGCACGCAGGGGGGATCGGGTCGATCCCCGGCTTGCGCATTATGCCTCTCCGGTCGGCTGAGCGCCCGCATGCTCATTTTGTGGTTGGCTTAGGCATACAGAGTTCATTCCATGTCTAAGCATATAGAGTTCATTCCTAGTCTAAGATCAGACCGGACCAAGGCTTGTGGTAGTAGGACCAACAGCAGGATCGACAGCACGCAGAGAGGGACCGAGCCGATCTCGAGCTTGTACATTCTGCCTCTCCGACCGACTGAGCACCCGCACGCCCATTTCGTGGGTTGGCTTAGGCATAGGGAGTTCATTCCATGTCTAATTCCTAGCCGGTTTGAGGGTTGTGGCAGCAGGATCGATAGCACAGAAAAAGGGACTGGACTGATCCCCGGCTTACGCATTATGCCTATCTGGCCGGCTCAATGCCCGCACGCTCATTTTGTGGGTTGACTTAGGCATATGAAGTTCATTCCCCATCTAAGATCAGACTGAACTGAGGTTGCGACAGCAGGATCAACAAGCACGTAGGGGGGATCGGGTCGATCCTCGACTTGTGCATTCTGCCTCTCCGATCGGTTGAGCGCCCGTACGCTCGTTTCATGGGTTGGCTTAGGCTTACAGAGTTCATTCCATGTCTAAGCATACGGAGTTCATTCCCAATCTAAGATCAGACCAGACCGAGGGTTGTGGCAATCAGGACCAGCAGCAGGATCGACAGAATGCAGGGGGGACAGAGCCAATCCTCGGGTTGCGTATTCTGCCTCTCCAGTCGGTTGAGCGCCCACACGCTCGTTTCATGGGTTGGCTTAGGCATACGGAGTTCATTCCATGTCTAAGCCCCAGCCCGGTCGAGGGTTGTGGCAGCAGGACCGACAGCGGGATTGATAGCATGTAGAGGGGGATCGGGCTGATCCCTGACTTGCACATTATGCCTCTCCGATCGGCCTCTCCGGTCGACTGAGCACCCGCACACTCATTTCATGGGTTGACTTAGGTATATGGAGTTCATCCCCAGTCTAAGCATACAGAGTTCATTCCCAGTTTAAGATCGGACTGGACCGAGGGTTACGACAGTAGGATCGACAGCAAGCAGGGGGATCGTGTCGATCCACGGCTTGCACATTCTATCTCTCCGACCGGTTGAGCACCCACACGCCTGTTTCATGGGTTGGCTTAGGCATAGGGACTTCATTCCATGTCTCAGCCCTAGCCGAACCCATGGTTGTGGCAGCAGGATCGGTAGCACGCAGAGGGGGATCGGGCTGATCACCAACTTACGCATTATGCTTTTTCGACCGGCTAAGTGGCCGCATGCTCGTTTCATGGGTTGCCTTATGCAAACAGAGTTCATTCCTAGTCTAAGATCAGATCAATCGAGGGTTACGGTAGCAGGATCGACAGCACGCAAGGAGGGATCGGGTCGATCCCCGACTTGTGCATTCTACCTCTCCGACCGATTGAGCGCCCGCACACTCATTTTGTGGGTTGGCTTAGGCATACTAAGTTCATTCCATGTCTAAGCATACAGAGTTCATTCCTAGCCTAAGATTTTAAGCCACGGTGCACTTGCTAGGCTCCGACATGTGCTGGTGCGGCATTTTTTTCACCCAGGGCACCATCGTCGAAGCATCACCAGAGCATCGTCGGAGAGCCTAACCGGCGGCATTGGGGGTTTCGACGATTGGGGGCCGGGGGGGTGTGTACATCCTACCTCTTTGGTCGGCTGAGCGTCCGCATGCTCATTTCGTGGGTTGATGTAGGCATACGGAGTTCATCCCCATTCTAAGCATACGAAGTTCATTCCCAATCTAAGGTTAGACCGGACTGAGGGTTGCAGCAGTAGGATAGGTAGCATGCAGGGGGGATCGGGACGATCCCCGGCTTACGCATTCTGCCTCTTTGGTCGGTTGAGCGCCCGCACGCTCGTTTCATGGGTTGCCTTAGGCATAGGGAGTTCATTCCATGTCTAAGCCCCAGCCGGACTAAGGGTTGTGGCAGCGGGATCGGCAGCACATAGAGGGAGACTGGTCCTAATCCTCGGCTTATGCATTATGCCTCTCCGACCGGCTAAGCGCCCGCACGCTCATTTCATGGCTTGGCTTAGGCATACGGAGTTCATTCCATGTCTACGCATACGGAGTTCATTCCTAGTCTAAGACCGGATCAGACCAAGGGTTGTGGCAGCAGGACCAGCAGCAGGATCGACAGCACGTAGGGGGGACCGGGCCAATCCCTAGCTTGTGCATTCTGCCTCTTCGACCGACTGAGCACCCGTATGCCCATTTCGTGGGTTGGCTTAGGCATAGGGAGTTCATTCCAGGTCTAATTCCTAGCCGGTTCGAGGGTTGTGGCAGCGGGACCGGTAGCACGTAGAGGGGGATCGGGTCGATCCTCGGCTTGCGGATTATGCCTCTCCGATCGGCTCAGTGCCCGCATGATCATTTCGTGGGTTGACTTAGGTATACGGAGTTTATTCCCCATTTAAGATCAGACCGGACTGAGGGTTGCGGCAGTAGGATCAACAGCACGTAGGGGGGATCGGGTCGATCCTGGCTTGCGCATTCGGCCTCTCCAGCTGCTGAACGCCCGCACGCTCGTTTCATCGGTTGGCTTAGGCAAACAGAGTTCATTCCATATCTAAGCATAGAGTTCATTCCCAATCTAAGATCGAACCGGATTGAGGGTTGTGGCAGCAGGACCAGCAGCAGGATCGACAGCACGTAGGGGGATCAGGTCAATCCTCGGGTTACGCATGCTACCTCTCCGGCCGATTGAATGCCCACACGCTCGTTTCGTGGGTTGGCTTAGGCATACGGAGTTCATTCCATGTCTAAGCCCCAACCTGATCCAGGGTTGTGGTAGTAGGACTGGTAGCGAGATCGACAGCACGCAGAGGAGGACCGGGCTGATCCCCGACTTGCACATTATGCCTCTCCGATCGGCCTCTCCGGTCGGCTGAGCGCCCACACGCTCGTTTTGTGGGTTGACATAGGTATATCGAGTTCATCCCCAGTTTAAGCATACGGAGTTCATTCCCAGTCTAAGATCGGACCGGATCCATGGTTGGGACAACAAGATCGGCAGCACGCAGGGGAGATCGGGTCAATCCCCGACTTGCACATTCTGCCTCTCCAGCCGGCTTGAGCGCCCGCACGTCCGTTTCGTGGGTTGGTTTAGGCATAGGGAGTTCATTCCATGTCTCACCCTAGCCGAACCGAGGGTTATGGCAGTGGGATCGGTATCACGCAGAGGGGGATCAAACCGATCCCCGGCTTGCGCATTATGCCTCTTCGGTCGGCTCAGTGCCCGCACGCTCGTTTCGTGGGTTGACTTATGCAAACGGAGTTCATTCCCAGTCTAAGATCGGACCGGACCGAGCGTTGCGGTAGCAGGATCGACAGTACGCAGGGGGGATCGGGTCGATCCCTGACTTGTGCATTCTACCTCTCCAACCGACAGTGCACTTGCTGGGCTTCGGCATGTGCTGGTACGACATTTTTTTCGCCCGAGGCACCATCGCCTAAGCATCGCCAGAGCATCGTCGGAGAGCCTAACTGGCGACATTGTGGGTTTCGGTCATTGGGGGGCCGGGGGTGTGGCGCACATGATGTGCAATGGGTTCTGGCACTTGTGTCAAGGGCTCCGACCTTAGACTCAGAAATCGTGTGACTTTAGGCTTGGAATCTCTTCCTTTATGCCTAAATCAGCCTAAAACACAAGCGTACAGGCACTAGAACAACGGGAAGGGCTGATTACGCATGTTAAAGAGAAACAGGATAAGAAGGCAGAATTCTAGAAATGCTCTTATATTCACTGAAATAGAAGTGTTTGATGGTGTACAAATGAGGGAGGAGCAGCCCTCTATTTATAGTTGAGGCTCCAGCTTACACTTAATGGCAATATCCCTAGAATAAAGGCTAAAATCATGGGATTATATAGATTACAATCAATCAGGATGCTAACTCCTGATTTTCAGGGTCAACCAAATCTACCAGGATGCTGCTGCTGATCCTTCCTGCTTTTAGAAGCTTTCCTTGCATGTCCAGCACCTTGGGCCCTTCTGGATGTGGTGCGGGTAGCTTGTATGCCAAGCCTTGATCTCACGGGCTAGCCTGCAAGTTGGGCGGGCGTTCCGAACTCATTTGCTAGGCTTTGCATGTAGATACCTGCCAGCACGCCTGGTCTGCGGGCCTCAACCTCTAGCTCACTTGCTGGTGCGCCTGATGTGCCTGGCATGCCCGTCCAGGGCATGACATTCTCCCCCACCTAATTGTACAATGCCCTCATTGTGTCTTCTGCATGGTACTGCCTAATCTGGTCCCCGAACTGCCATAAGTCATCTGTTGGTTCCCAACTCACCTCACTATTTGGAAGTCCCTTCCAGTGCACCAAGTACTCTTGTCTTGCCTAATGATGCTGTGGACCTCACTATTTGGAAGTCCCGGTCGGCTATGATGCTGTGGACCTCCTTCTCATATGAGGCCCTTGCTCCTAATGGCGCACACTTTGACTCTGCCCATCCTGGATCTCCCTTATCCTCATTGAACGGCTTGAGCATGCTCACATGGAACACCGGGTGTACCCTCAGCTTAGGTGGCATATCCAGCTTGTAGGCAACCTTGCCTACCCTCTTGACTACTCAGAAAGGTCCCTCATACCTCTGGATTAGGCCTTTGTGCAGCCCCCTATGGCATACAATGGGATGCAGCTTCACCAATACCAAGTCTCCAACCTAGAACTGCACGTCCCATCTATTCTGGTCTGCCCACTTCTTCGACCTCTTGGCCGCCTTGTGTAGACAAACTTTGGCCAAGTCAGTTTGCTCTGCCATGCCTTGGCAAACTTGTATGCTGCTGGATTCGACCCTGTATAACCTGCAGCAATCGAACCAGGTGTTAGTGGTTATTACCCTGTCATAACCTCAAATGGGCTCTGGTTCGTTGCCTTGCTCCTTTGCAAGTTGTAGAAAAATTGTGCAATATCTAGTAGCTTTGGCCAGTCCCTTTGTATGGCACTCACATAGTGCCTGAGGTAGACCTCCAATAGTCCATTCACTCGTTCTGTCTGCCCATCGGTTTACGGATGCATGCTGGTGGAAAAGTTCAAGTCTGACCCCAATAGCTTGAACAACTCAGTCCAGAACCTGCCCGTGAAATGCTCGTCCCGATCACTAACAATGGTCCTCAGCACTCCCCAGTACTTAACCATGTTTTTTAGGAACAATCAAGCTGCCTCCTCGGCTGGGCACTCCTTGGTTGCTGGAATGAAGATTCCATACTTGGAAAACTTGTCCACCACTACCATGATGCTTCCAAACCCTTCTGCTTTGGGTAGACCGACTATAAAGTCCAGAGAAACACTCTTCCATGGTCGCTCTGGCACTGGCAATGGCTCCAAGAGACCGCCTGGTTTCTTGAGCTCCACCTTGTCCTGTTGGCACACAAGATAGGTCTTCACATAGGCTTCCACATTATCCCTCATGTGCGGCCAGTAGTACCGGTCCTCGATCAACACCAAGGTACGGCTCACTCCGGGGTGTCCAGCCCACCTTGAATCATGGCATTCTTGCAAAACTTCCTTACGGAGCTTCCCGTGCTGCGGCACAAGCAATTTACTTCCCCTGGTGTACAGCAAGTCATCCCGCAACCAAAATTGCCTAGTCTTACCTTGCTGGGCGTACTCCATCAAAGCCTTGGCTGTAGGATCATGCACAAGTCCCTCCTTGATGTACGGCACCAGTGACCCTCTGGTTGGCTAATGGCAGCAAGGTTAGCCTTCCTGCTCAAGGCGTCTGCCACTAGGTTCACCCACCCCGGCTTGTACTCCATCTGGAAATCAATTTTCGTAAGAAAATCTTGCCATCTCGCCTGCTTAGGGGATAGCTTCTTCTGTATTTAGAAATAGCTGGTCGCCGCATTGTCCGTCCTAACCACGAACCTTGACCCTAACAGGTAATGGCGCCAAGTGCGCAAGCAGTGCACCACTGCAGTCATCTCCTTCTCCTGGACCATGTACTTGCGCTCAGTCTCGTTCAGCTTCTTGCTCTCGAATGCGACTGGACGTCCCTCCTGCATCAACACGCCCCCTATGGCAAAGTCTGATGCATCCGTATGCACCTCATATGGCTTGGCATGGTCTGGCAAGGCCAAGACTGGCTCCTCGGTCACAGTCCGCTTCAATCTGTCAAAGGCTTCCTGGCACCCCTACGCTCCACTCCCATGCTTTCCCTTTCTTGAGCAAGTCAGTCAATGGCATGGCTATTGCTGAGTGACCTTTGATGAAGCACCTGTAGTAGTTGACCAGCCCAAGGAATGATCTCAACTCAGTGACCTTGGCTGGCGGTTGCCACTCCAGGATGGCGTGTATCTTGCCTTCATCCATACGTATCCTGCCACCTCCCATTATATGGCCAAGGAACGGGATCTCCTGCTGGACGAATGAGCACTTCTCCCTCTTGACAAACAGCTTGTGCATCCGTAACACCTCGAACACCTGTGTCAAGTGGTCTACATGCTCTCCCAAATTCTGGCTGTAGATCACAATGTCATCCAAATAAACCACAACAAACAGATCAAAGAATGACTGAAGTACTTTGTTCATAAGGGTGCAGAATGTTGCTGGGGCATTCGTGAGTCTGAAAGGCATCACCAAGAACTCATACGAACCATACCGAGTGACACATGCTGTCTTTGGCTCATCTCCCTCTGCGATCCTGACTTGATAGTAGCTTGACCTCAAATCTAGCTTGGTGAACCACCTTGCGCTCCCAAGTTGATCGAATAAGTCCGCAATGAGTGGGATGGGGTACTTGTTCTTGATGGTCAGCTTGTTAAAAGCCCGGTAGTCTATGCACAGCCATAACAACCCATCATGCTTGCGCTGAAATAGAACTGGTGCACCATAGGGTGCCTTTGATGGCCTGATGAAGCCAACATCAACTAACTCTTTGAGTTGCTTCCTCAACTCCTTCAACTCTGGTAGAGACATTCGGTAAGGGGCTCTAGCTGGTGGCTTGGCCTCGGACACCATCTCGATCTTGTGGTCTACCTCCTTTTTAGGTGGTAGCTTGCTAGGTAGCTTTACGGGCATCACATCACTAAAGGTCTTCAGCACCTTTAGCACTTCAAAGGGTGACTCAGTCTCCTTCTCCCTCGGCTCATCATATTTCAGGGCTACCAAGAAGGTGTCTTCTTGTCTGCTTACCGCCTTGGCAAATTGGATGGCTGACACCACCCGTGACCTAACTCCAGACCCTCTCCTCAATGGCACTAGGCATTGGCACAGTGCATCCAAGATGCAAACACAATCGGCAAAAGGCACAAAGAGGGCGTTAATCCAAACAAAGAAATCCAACCCAATTGCAAACTCATAGTCGTCAAGGGGTATTACCTCAATGGTCTCCTTGCCTTTTCGGTCTCCAAGCTGCAACTCCACTCCTCTACCTACTCCAATGGTTGGAACTTCCTTGGAGTTTACCATTTTGATGGTACCAGTCCTTTTTTGCACCTTTAGTCTGTGCTTTCGAGCTCTCTCACCTGAAATAAAAAGATGTGAGGCACCTATGTCCACCAGTGTGCTCACCTTCTGACCCGTAACCATCAAATCCACAAACATCAAGCCCTTTGGCTTACGACTCCCCTTACTCTTGACAGCATTGAGCACCAATGACCCAAGCTTTGCTGCCC
The DNA here is from genome assembly GCF_002303985.1 of Durio zibethinus. The sequence goes on from NW_019167826.1 coordinate 10,729,857, forward strand.
CTGACTCTGGCTCCTCGTCAGACTCCTTGTCTACAGTAGCCAGCTTGCCCTTCTATGGGCAATTGCACGCTATGTGGCTCCCTCCACATAGGTAGCATGCTAGTGGCTCTCGGTCCCCCTTTGCTTTCCACTTGCCTGCTGGTGGCTTCCTCTCACCATCCTTGGTTGAACGGTCTCGGTCTCCATCCTTCCTCTTGGACTGCTTCATCCGGTCCTTATCGTCCCTGCCCTTACCCTTGGGCTTGGTAGACTCGAACTTGTTCAGAGGCTTGAACTCTATCAAGGCCTCGGCAGTAGTCATGGCTTTAGCCAAGTCATGAACTCCTCTCCTTTGTAGCTCATGCTTCACCCACGGTTTCAGCCCATCCATGAAAACAAATAAGGCATCATTCTCACCTAGATCAGAGATCTGTAGCATCAGTTTAGAGAATTTTTGGACATACTCCCTTATGTCCCCTTGCTGGCTCAACCTGCATAACTTCGCCCGCGTCTCATCATCGGCATACTCCGGGTAAAATTGTTCTCTAAACTCCTTTTGGAACTCTACCCAGGTTCCAATCTTGGTGCTCCCACATCTGACATCATCACACCTGCGCCTCTACCACAATAAGGCTACATCAGTGAGATACATAGCAGCGGTGCTTACCTTTATCACTTGGTCTTGCATGCCCATGGCCTGGAAGTACTACTCCATACCCCAAAGGTAGTTATCTACTTCCTTGGCTACCCTAGTCCCCTTGAACTCCTTAGGCTTAGGGACATCCAATCTGGACTTGGACACTCCAGCAAACATGCCATTCCCAATGGCAGTCTTACAAGCAACGAGCTCACTGGTAAGCTCCTCCATCAACTGGCGCATGGCCTCCATGCCATCGTGCAAGGTCAGCACTTCAGCCTCCAAGGTCTGATTCTTTTGGGTGAACACATCCAAGCCTTTGTTGAGAGCAGCTTGCAGCTCACTTTGGATCTCCTCCCCCATGGAGTCTAGCGATGCAATGTGAGTCTCTACCCCTCAAGCTTCTCCCCCATGTCGCCCATGGTCACCTCCACCTTGGCCAGCCTACCGTCCATGGTAGACCAGATATCTCTAGAACTGGCTTTCCTCCCTCTTCTATGCCCATGCTCCTGGGCCTCTCGTTGTTGGTTAGCAGCGTCACTTTGGGATGCCATCTCCTCTAACCTGCACAACACAAACACGCAGAATCGAACTTGCTCTGATACCAACTATCACGGGCTCCTACCTTAGACTCAGAAACCGTGTGGCCTTAGGCTTGGAATCTCCTCCTTTATGCCTAAGTCAGCCTAAAACACAAGCATACGGGCACTAGAACAATGGGAAGGGCTGATTACGCGAGTTAAAGTGAAACAAGATAAGAAGGCAGAATTTTGGAAATGCTCTTATATTCACTGAAACAGAAGTGTTTGATGGTGTACAAATGAGGGAAGAGAAGCCTTCTATTTATAGTTGAGGCTTCAGCTTACACTTAATGGTAATATCCCTATTTTCAGGGTCAACCAAATCTGCCAGGATGCTGCTGCTAATCCTGCCTGCTTCCAGCAGCTTCCCTTGCTTGTCCAGCACCTTGGACCCTTCTGGATGTGTGGTGCGGGCAGCTTGTATGCCTGGCCTTGGTCTCACGGGCTGGTCTGCAAGTTGGGCGGGCATTCTCAACTCGTTTGCTAGGCTTTGCGGGCAGATACCCGCCAGCACACCTGGTTTGCGGGCTTCAACCTCTAGCTCGCCTGCTGGTGTGCCTGATGTGCCTGGTGCACCCGTCCAGGGCATGACACTTGGCTTTTATATTGGCCCCATATCCCTCATCAAACCGCGAGAACTCACACCCCCTTAAAAAGCATTTGAGATTTTATAGGTTTGCTGCCAGTAGCCATTAAAGTGTCTGAAATGGGGACACTTTTTTCAAACGGTCACAAAATCTTCTCCACTTCGAGTTTTTAGCTGCCAAAAAAAATACAAGGATCACCTCTACTAATTTTGGGGACAAAACTCTTTCTAAAAAAATTTTAAAAAATCCCGAACCGTAAAAAGTTTTGAAAATCGTGAAAAATAGAAAATGGGTCATCATGCCACGAAACTTCACATGAAGGCTTAGGGGAAAATTGTATGAATTTACAAGCCATAAAAATGGCATTGGCATGGCAGAAATATGAAGATATGCTTAAACCCACCTACCACCCGTTTGATCCCTGGCTTGCGTATCCTGCCTCTCTGGTCGGTTGAGCGGCCGCATGCTTGTTTCATGGGTTGACTTAGGCATACGGAGTTCATCCCTAGTCTAAGCATACAAAGTTCATTCCCAGTCTAAGATCGAACCGGATCGAGGGTTGCGGCAACAGGATCGGCAGTACGTAGGGGGGACCGGGCCAATCCCTGGCTTGTGCATTCTGCCTCTCCGATCGGCTGAGCACCCGGATGCCCATTTCATGGGTTGGCTTAGGCATAGGGAGTTCATTCCATGCCTAAGCCCTAGCCGGACCGAGTGCTGTGGCAGCGAGACCGGCAGCACGCAGAGAGGGACCAGGCCAATCCCCGACTCCGCATTATGACTCTCCGGTCGACTCAACGCCCGCACACTCATTTCGTGGGTTGACTTAGGAATACAGAGTTCATTCCCAGTCTAAGATCGGATAGGATTGAGGATTGCGGCAGCAGGATCGACAGCATGCAGGGGGGGATCAGGCTGATCCCTGACTTGCGCATTCTGCCTCTCCGACCGGCTGAACGCCCGCACGCTCGTTTCGTGGGTTGGCTTAGGCATACGGAGTTCATTCTATGTCTAAGCATACGGAGTTCATTCCCAGTCTAAGATCGGACCGAACCGAAGGTTGCGGCAGCAGGATCGGTAGCACGTCGGGGGGGATCGGGTCGATCCCTGGCTTTCGCATTCTACCTCGCCGGTCGGTTGAGCGCACCCACGCTCGTTTCGTGGGTTGGCTTAGGCATACGGAGTTCATTCCATGTCCAAGCCCCAGCCGAACTAAGGTTGTCGCAGCAAGACCGAGAACGGGATCGACAGCACACAAAGGGGGACCGGGTTGATCCCCTGTTTGTACATTATGCCTCTCCGGTTGGCCTCTCAGGCCGCCTGGGCACCCCCATGCTCGTTTCATGGGTTGACTTAGGCATACGAAGTTCATCCCCAATCTAAGCATACAGAGTTCATTCCCAGTCTAAGATCAAATCAGGTCGAGGGTTACGACAGCAGGATCGACAGCACGTAGGGAAGATTGGGCTGATCCCTGGCTTGCGCATTCTGCCTCTCTGGCCAACTGAACGCCCTGTACGCCTGTTTCGTGGTTTGGCTTAGGCATAGGGAGTTCATTCCATGTCTAAGCAATAGCCGGACTGAGGGTTGTGGCAGCGGGATCGACAGAACGTAGGGGGGATCGGGCTGATCACCGGCTTGCGCATTCTGCCTCTCCGGCCAGTTGAGCGCGCACACACCCACTTCATGGGTTGGCTTAGGCATAGAGAGTTCATTCCATGTCTAAGCCCCAGCACGTAGAGGGGGACCTGGCCGATCCCCGGCTTGTGCATTATGCCTCTTCGACCGGCTCAACTCCCGTACGCTCGTTTGGTGGGTTGACTTAAGCATACGGAGTTCATCCCCAGTCTAAGCATACAGAGTTCATTCGCAGTCTAAGATTGGACCGGCCCGAGGGTTGTGGTAGCAGGATCAATAGCACACAGGAGGGATGGGGTCGATCATCGGCTTGCGCATTCTGCCTCTCCGATCGGCTGAGCGCCCACACGCTTGTTTCGTGGTTTGGCTTAGGCATACGGAGTTCATTCCATGTCTAAGCATATGGAGTTCATTCCTAGTCTAAGATTTTGAGCCACGGTGCACATGCTGGGCTCGGGCATGTGCTGGTGCCGCATTTTTTTCGCCTGAGGCACCATCGTCAGAGCATTGCCAGAGAGCCTAACCGGCGGCATTGAGGGTTTCGGTTATTGGGGGGGCCGGGGGTGTGCGCACATAATGTGCAATGGGTGCTGGTACTTGGCCATTATATTGGCCCCCTATCCCTCATCAAACCTCGAGAACTCACACCCCCTTAAAGAACATTTGAGATTTTATAGGTTTGCTGCCAGTAGCCATTAAAGTGTCTGAAATGGGGACACTTTTTTCAAGCGGTCACAAAATCTTCTCCACTTCGAGTTTTTAGTTGAATTTTTTGTTCATGCCAACAAAAATACAAGGATTTCTAGAAAAATTTTAAAAAATCCCAAACCCCAAAAAGTTTCAAAAATCATGAAAAATAAAAAATGGGTTGTCTTGCCACGAAACTTCACATGAAGGCTTAGGGGGCCATTGTATGAATTTGCAAGCCATAAAAATGGCATTGGCATGGCAGAAATATGAAGATGTGCTTGACTTAGGCATACGGAGTTCATCCCCAATCTAAGCCCCAGCCGGATCGAGGGTTGTGGCAGCGGGACCGGTAGCACGTAGAGGGGGACAGGGCCGATCCCCGACTTGTGCATTATGCCTCTTCAGTCGGCTCAGTGCCCTCACGCTCATTTGGTGGGTTGACTTAGGCATACGGAGTTCATCCCCATTCTAAGCATACGAAGTTCATTCCCAGTCTAAGATTAGACCAGACTGAGGGTTGCTGTAGCAGGATCGACAGCACGCAGAGGGGATTGGGCCGATCTCCAACTTACGCATTCTGCCTCTTCGGTCGGCTGAGTGCCCGCACGCCCTTTTCGTGGGTTGGCTTAGGCATAGGGAGTTCATTCCATGTCTAAGCCCCAGTCAGACCGAGGGTTGTGGCAGTGGGACCGACAGCACGCAGAGGGGGACCGAGCCGATCCTCGACTTGTACATTCTGCCTCTCCGATCGGCTCAACGCCCGCACGCTTATTTCGTGGGTTAAATTAGGCTTACGGAGTTCATTCCCACTCTAAGATCGGATCAGACCGAGGGTTGCGGCAGCAGGATCGACAGCACGTAGGGGGGATCGAGCCGATCCCTGACTTGCACATTCTGCCTCTCCGGCCGACTGACCGCCCGGACGTACGCTCGTTTCGTGGGTTGGTTTAGGCATACAAAGTTCATTCCATGTCGAAGCATACGGAGTTCATTCCCAATCTAAGATCGGACCAGACCGAGGGTTGCGACAGCAGGACCAGCAGCAGGACCTACAGCACGCAGAGGGGATCGAGCCGATCCCCGGCTTGCGCATTCTGCCTCTCTGGCTGGTTGAGTGCCAGTACGCTCATTTCGTGGGTTGGCTTAAGTATACAGAGTTCATTCCATGTCTAAGCCCTAGTCGGATCAAGGGTTGTGACAGCAGGACCGACAGCGGGATCGACAGCATGTAGAGGGGGACCGAGCTGATCTTCGGCTTACGCATTATGCCTCTCCGATCGACTGAGCACCCGTACGCTCGTTTCATGGGTTGACTTAGGCATACGGAGTTCATCCCCAGTCTAAGCATATAGAGTTCATTCCCAGTCTAAGATCAGACTGGACCGAGGGTTGTGACAGTTGGATCGACGGCATGTGGGTGGGACCGGGCCAATCCCTGGCTTACGCATTCTGCCTCTCCGATCGACCGAGCACCCGCATGCCCGTTTCATGGGTTGGCTTAGGCATAGGGAGTTCATTCCATGTCTAAGCCCCAACCCGACCGAGGGTTGTGGCAACGGGACTGGCAGCACGCAGAGGGGGACCTGGCCGATCCCTGGCTTGCACATTCTGCCTCTCCGGCCAGCTTAGTGCCCGCACGCTCGTTTCGTGGGTTGACTTATGCATACGGAGTTCATTCCTAGTCTAAGATCAGACCAAACCAGGGGTTGTGGCAGCAGGATCAACAGCACGCAGGGGGGGATCAGGCCGATCCCCAGCTTGCGCATTCTACCTCTCCGACTGGCTGGGCACCCGCATGCTCATTTTTTGGGTTGGCTTAGGCATATGGAGTTCATTCCATGTATAAGCATACGAGTTCATTCCCAGTCTAAGATTTTGAGCGACGGTGCACATGCTGGGCTCGGGCATGTGCTGGTGTTGTATTTTTTTCGCTCGGGGCTCCATCATCGGAGCATCGTCGGGGAGCCTAACCGACGGCATTGGGGGTTCCGACGATTGGGGTGACCGGGGGGGTGCGCACATGATATGCGATGGGTGCTGGTACTTGGACCCCATATTGGCCCCCTATCCCTCATCAAACCTTGAGAAGTCACACCCCCTTAAAGGGCATTTGAAATTTTATAGGTTTGTTGCCAGTAGCCATTAAAGTGTCAGAAATGGGGACACTTTTTTCAAACGGTCACAAAATCTTCTCCACTTCGAGTTTTTAGCTGAATTTTTTTATGCATGCCAACAAAAATACAAGGATCACCTCTACCAAATTTGGGGACAAAAATCTTTCTAAAAACATTTTAAAAAATCCCGAACCGCAAAAAGTTTTGAAAATCATGAAAAATAGAAAAAACAGTCGTCTTGCCATGAAACTTCACATGAAGGCTTAGGGGTACATTCTATGAATTTACAAGCCATAAAAATGGCATTGGCACGGCCAAAATATGAAGATGTGCTTGAACCCACCTACCACCCACTCGATCCTCGGCTTGCGCATCTGCCTCTCTGGTTGGCTGAGCGCCCTCACACTCGTTTTGTGGGTTGACTTAGGAATACGGAGTTCATCCCCAGTCTAAGCATACGAAGTTCATTTCGAGTCTAAGATCGAACCGAGGGTTGCAGCAGTAGGATCGATAGCACGTAGGAAAGACCGAGTCGATCCTCGGCTTGCGCATTATGCCTCTCCGATCGGCTCAGTGCCCGCATGCTCATTTCGTGGGTTGACTTAGGCATACGGAGTTCATTCCCAGTCTAAGATCGGACCAAACCGAGGGTTACGACAGCAGGATCAACAGCACGTTGGGGGGGACCAGGCCGATCCCTGGCTTGCGCATTCTGCCTCTCTGGTCAGCTGAGTGCCACAGAGTTCATTCCATGTCTAATCATACGGAGTTCATTCCTAGGCTAAGATCAGACCGGATTGAGGGTTGCAGTAGCAAGACCAGCAGTAGGATCGGTAGCACGCTGGGGGAGATCGGGCCGATCCCTGGCTTGTGCATTCTGTCTGTCTGGTCGGCTAAGCACCCGCACGCTCATTATGTGGGTTGGCTTAGGCATACGGAGTTCATTCCATGTCTAAGCCCCAGCTGAACCGAGGGTTGTGGCAGCAGGACCTGCAGCAGGATCGGCAGCACGCAGAGGGGGACCAAGCTGATCCTCGGCTTGCACATTATGCCTCTCCGGTCGACTTTGCGCCCGTACGCTCGTTTCATAGGTTGACTTAGGCGTACGGAGTTCATCCCCAGTCAAGCATACGGAGTTCATTCCCAGCCTAAGATCAGACCGGACCGAGGGTTACGGCAGCAGGATCGATAGCACGCAGGGGGGACCGGGCCGATCCCCGACTTGCGCATTCTACCTCTTCGACCGACTGAGCACTCGCACGCCCATTTCGTGGGTTGGCTTAGGCATAGGGAGTTCATTCCATGTCTAAGCCCTAGCCGGACTGAGGGTTATGGCAGTGGGATCGACAGCACGTAGAGGGGGACCGGGCTGATCCCCGACTTGCGCATTATGCCTCTTCAGCTGGCTCAGTGCCCGCACGCTAATTCGTGGGTTGACTTATGCATACGGAGTTCATTCCCAGTCTAAGATCGAACCAGACCGATGGTTGCAGTAGAAGGACCGACAGTACGCAGAGGGGTCGAGTCGATCCCCGACTTGCGTATTCTGCCTCTCGACTAACTGAGGGCCCACACGCTCGTTTCCTGGGTTGGCTTAGGCATATGGAGTTCATTCCATGACTAAGCATACGGACTTCATTCCCAGTCTAAGATTTTGAGCCACGATGCACATGCTGGGCTCGGGCATGTGCTGGTGCAGCATTTTTTTTGCCTAGGGTACCATCATCGGAGAGCCTAACCGACGGCATTGGGAGTTTCGACGATTGGAGGGGCCAGGAGGGTGTGCGCACATCATGTGCGTTGGGTGCTGGTATACGGAGTTCATTTCATGTCTAAGCCCGAATCGAGGGTTGTGGTAGCGGGACCGGTAACGAGATCGGCAGCACGCAGAGGGGGATTGGGCTGATCCCCGACTTGTGCATTATGCCTCTTCGACCGGCTTCTCCGACTAGCTGAGTACTCGCATGCTCGTTTCGTGGGTTGACTTAGGCATACGAAGTTCATCCCAAGTCTAAGCATATGGAGTTCATTCCCAGTCTAAGATTAGACTAGACCGAGGGTTGGGGTAGTAGGATCTGTAGCACGCAGGGGGGATCGGGTCGATCCTCGACTTTCACATTCTGCCTCTCCGACAGACTGAGCACCCACACGCCCTTTTTGTGGTTGGCTTAGGCATAGGGAGTTCATTCCATGTCTAAGCCCCAGTCGATCTGAGGGTTGTCGCAGCGGGACCGACAGCACGTAGAGTGGGTGGGTCGATCCCATTGCGCATTATCCTTTCCGACCGTGCTCAGGCCGTGAACTCTTTCGTGGGTTGCCTTAGGCATACAGATTCATTCCCAGTCTAAGATCGGACGGACTGAGGGTTGCGATAGTAGGATCGACAGCATGCAGAGGGGATAAATGTCGGTACCTAGCTTCAGCATTCTGCCTCTCCGACTGCTGAGTGTCTCGAATGCTGTTTCGTGGGTTCGCTTAGGATAGGAGTTTCATTCTGCATGTCTGCATATGGAGTTCATCTTCCAGTCTAAGATCAAGAACGCGGATCGAGGTTACGGTAGCAGGACCAGCAATAAGATCGACAGCATGTAGGGGGACCGGGCCAATCCCCGACTGATAGAGTGCCCGTACGCTCATTTCGTGGGTTGGCTTAGGCATACAGAGTTCATTCCATGTCTAAGCCCCAGCTGGACTGAAGGTTGTGGTAGCAGGGTCGGCAGTGGGATCGACAGCACGCAGAGGGGGACAGGACTGATCCTCGGCTTGCGCATTATGCATCTCCAGTCGGTTGAGCACCCGTACGCTCGTTTTGTGGGTTGACTTAGGCATACGGAGTTCATCCCCAGTCTAAGCATATGGAGTTCATCCCCAGTCTAAGATCAGACCGGACCAAGGGTTGCAACAACAGGATCGGTAGCACGTAGGGGGGACCGGGCCGATCCTCAGGCTTTTGCAAATTCTGACCTCTCCTGGCCAGCTTGAGCCGCCCGCATGCCCTTTTCATGGGTTGGCTTAGGCATAGGGAGTTCATTCCATGTCTAAGCCCCAGTTGGATCGAGTGTTGTGGCAGTGGGACCGACAGCATGCCGAGGGGGACCGGGCTGATCCCCGACTTGTGCATTATGCCTCTCCAACCGGTTCAACACCCGAACGCTCGTTTCATGGGTTGACTTAGGCATACGGAGTTCATTCTCAGTCTAAGATCAGACCGGATCGAGGGTTACGGCAATAGGATCGACAGCACGTAGGGGGGACCGGGTTGATCCCCGACTTACTCATTCTGCCTCTCCGACCGACTGAGCGCCCGCACGCTCGTTTCGTGGGTTGGCTGAGGCATACAGAGTTTATTCCATGTCTAAGCATACGGAGTTCATTCCCAGTCTAAGATCAGATCGGACTGAGGGTTGCGGCAGCAGGACCAGCAGTAGGATCGGTAGCACGTAGAGGGGACCGAGCCGATCCCCGGCTTGCACATTCTGCCTCTCCGGCCGGCTGAGCGCCTGCACGCTCATTTCATGGGTTGGCTTAGGCATACGGAGTTCTTTCCATGTCTAAGCCCCAGCCGGATCGAGGGTTGTGGCAGCAGGATTGGCAGCGGGATCGGCAGCACGCAGAGGAGGACCGGGCTGATCCCCGGCTTGCGTATTATGCCTCTCTGGTCGGCCTCTCTGTCTCCGGTCGGCTGAGCGCCCACATGCTCGTTTCATGAGTTGGCTTAGGTAAATGGAGTTAATCCCCATTCTAAGCATATGGAGTTCATTCCCAGTCTAAGATTGAATCGGACCAAGGGTTGCAGCTACAGGATCGGCAGCATGCAGGGGGGATTGGGCCAATCCCCGGCCTGCGCATTCTACTCTTCGGCCAGCTGAGCACCCGCACGCCTGTTTCGTGGGTTGGCTTAGGCATAGGGAGTTCATTCCATGTCTAAGCCCCAGTCGGACCGAAGGTTGTGGCAGCGGGACCGACAGCACGCAAAGGGGGACAGGGTTAATCCCCGTCTTGTGCATTATGCCTCTTCGGCCAGCTCAGCGCCCACACGCTCGTTTCGTGGGTTGACTTATGCATATGGAGTTCATTCCTAGTCTAAGATCAGACCAGACTGAGGGTTGCGACAGCAGGATCGACAACACGCAGGAGGGGATCGAGCCGATCCCTGGCTTGCACATTCTATCTCTCCAGCTGGCTGAACGCCCGCGCGCTCGTGTCGTGGGTTAGCTTAGGCATACGGAGTTCATTCCATGTCTAAGCATACAGAGTTTAGTCCCAGTCTAAGATTTTGAGCCACGGTGCACATGCTAGGCTCAGACATGTGCTGGTGCCATATTTTTTTTGCTCGGGGCACCATCGTCGGAGCATCGCTGGAGGGCCTAACTGGTGGCATTGGGGGTTCCGACGATTGGGGGGGCCGGGGGTGTGCGCAAATGATGTGCGATGGCTGCTGGTTCTTGTGTCACTGGCTCCGACCTTAGACTCAAGAATCTCCTCCTTTATGCCTAAGTCAGCTTAAAACACAAGCGTACGGGCACTAGAACAACGAGAAGGGCTGATTATGCAAGTTAAAGAGAAACAGGATAATAAGGTAAAATTCTAGAAATGCTCTTGTATTCACTGAAACAGAAGTGTTTGATGGTGTACAAATGAGGGAGGAGTAGCCCTCTATTTATAGTTGAGGCTCCAGCTTACACTTAATGGCAATATCCTTAGAATAATGGCTAAAATCATGGGATTATACAGATTACAATCAATCAGGATGCTAACTCTTGATTTTTAGGGTCAACCAAATCTGCTAGGATGTTGCTGCTGATCCTACCTGCTTCCAGAAGCTTCCCTTGCGTGTCCAGCACCTTGGGCCCTTCTGGATGTGGTCCGGGCAGCTTGTATGCCAATCCTTGGTCTCACGGGCTGGCCTACAAGTTGGGCGGGCGTTCTGAACTCGTTTGCTAGGCTTTGAGCGTAGATACTCGCCAGCACGCTTGGTCTGCGGGCCTCAAACTCTGGCTCGCCTGCTGGTGCGCCTGATGTGCCTGGTACGCCCGCCTAGGGCATGACGTTTTCCCCCACCTGGTTGCGCAACACCCTCGTTGTGTCTTCTTCATGGTACTGCCTGATCTGGTCCTCAAACTGCCATAAGTCATCTGCTAGTTCCTAGCTCGCTTCACTATCTGGAAGTCCCTTCCAACACACCAAGTACTCTTGTCTTGGCTGATAGTTCTTCTGTCTCACCTCTCGATCAGCTATGATGCTATGGACCTCCTTCTCATTTGAGGCCCTTGCTCCTAATGGTGCACACTTTGACTCTGCCCATACTAGATTTCCCTCATCCTCATGGAACGGCTTGAGCATGCTCACATGGAACACCGGGTGTACCTTCGGCTTGGGTGGCATATCCACCTTGTAGGCAACCTTGCCTACCCTCTTGACTACTCAGAAAGGTCCCTCATACCTCCGAACTAGGCCTTTGGGCAGCCCCCTATGGCAGACAATGGGATATAGCTTCACTAACACCAAGTCTCCAACCTGGAACTTCACGTCCCGCCTATTTTGGTCTGCCCACTTCTTCGACCTCTTGGCTGCCTTGTGTAGACAAACTCTGGCCAAGTTAGTTTGCTCCTGCCATGCCTTGGTAAACTTGTATGCTGCTGGATTCAACCCTGTATAACCTGCAGCAATCGAACCGGGTGTTAGTGGTTGTTGCCCTGTCACAACCTCAAATGGGCTCTGGTTCATTGCCTCGCTCCTTTGCAAGTTGTAGGAAAATTGTGCAATATCTAGTAGCTTTGGCCAGTCCCTTTGTGTGGCACTCACATAGTGCCTGAGGTAGACCTCCAATAGTCCATTCACTCGTTCTGTCTGCCCATCGGTCTGTGGATGCATGTTGGTGGAAAAGTTCAAGTCTGACCCCAATAGCTTGAACAACTCAATCCAGAACCTGCCTGTGAAATGCCCGTCTCGATCACTAACAATGGTCCTCGGCACTCCCCAGTACTTAACCATGTTTTTCAGGAACAATCAAGCTACCTCCTCGGCTGGGCACTCCTTGGTTGCTGGAATGAAGATTCCATACTTGGAAAACCTGTCCACCACTACCATGATGCTTCCAAACCCTTCTACTTTAGGTAGACCAACTATAAAGTCCAGAGAAACACTCTCCCATAGTCGCTCTGGCACTGGCAATGGCTCTAAGAGACTGCCTGGTTTCTTGAGCTGCACCTTGTCCTGTTGGCACACAATAAAGTCTTCACATTGGCCTCCACATCATCCCTCATGTGCAGCCAATAGTATCAGTCCTCGATCAGCACTAAGGTACGGCTCACTCGAGGTGTCCAGCCCATCTTGAATCATGGCATTCTTGCAAAACTTCCTTACGGAGCTACCTGTGCTGCGGCACAAATAGTCTACTGCCCCTGGTGTACAGCAAGCCATCCTGCAATCAAAACCGCCTAGTCTTACCTTGCTGGGTGTACTCTATCAAAGCCTTGGCTGTAGGATCATGCGCAAGTCCCTCCTTGATGCGCGGCACCAGTGACCCCTCTGATTGGCTAATGGCAGCAAGGTTAGCCTTCCTGCTCAGGGTGTCTGCCACTAGGTTCGCTTGCCTCGACTTGTACTCCATCTGGAAATCAAATTCCGCAAGAAAATCTTACCATCTCACCTACTTGGGGGACAACTTCTTCTATGTCTGGAAGTAGCTGGTCACCACATTGTCCGTCCTAACCATGAACCTCGACCCTAACAGGTAATGGCACCAAGTGCACAAGCAGTGCACCACTGCAGTCATCTCTTTCTCTTGGCCGTGTACTTGCGCTCAGTCTCGTTCAGCTTCCTGCTCTCGAACGCAACTGGACGTCCCTCCTGCATCAACACGCCCCCTATAGCAAAGTCTAATGCATTCGTATGCACCTCATACGGCTTGGCATGGTCTGGCAAGGCCAAGACTGGCTCCTCGATCACAGCCTGCTTTAACCTGTCAAAGGTTTCCTGGCACCTTGCGCTCCACTCCCATGCTTTCCCTTTTTTGAGCAAATCAGTCAATGGCATGGCTATTGCTGAGTGACCTTTGATGAAGCACCTGTAGTAGTTGACCAGCCCAAGGAATGATCTCAACTCTGTGACCTTGGCTGGCGGTTGCCACTCCAAGATGGTGTGTATCTTGTCTTCATCCATGCGTATCCAGCCACCTCCCACTATGTGGCCAAGGAACGGGATCTCTGGCTGGACGAATGAGCACTTCTCCCTCTTGACAAATAGCTTGTGCGCCCGCAGGACCTCGAACACCTATCTCAAGTGGTCTACATGCTCTCCCAAAGTCTGGCTGTAGATCACAGTGTCATCCAAATAAACCACAACAAACCGACAAGGAATGACTAAAGTACCTTGTTCATAAGGGTGCAGAATGTTGATGAGGCGTTCGTGAGTCCAAAAGGCATCACCAAGAACTCATACAAACCATATCGAGTGACACATGCTGTCTTTAGCTCATCTCCCTTCGTGATCCTGACTTGATAGTAGCCTGACCTCAAATCCAACTTGGTGAACCACCTTGCGCTCCCAAGTTGATCGAACAAGTCCGCAATGAGTGGGATGGGGTACTTGTTCTTGATGGTCAGTTTGTTCAAAGCCTGGTAGTCCATGCACAACCATAATGACCCATCATGCTTGCACTGAAATAGAATCGGTGCACCATAGGGTGCCCTCGATGGCTTGATGAAGCAAGCATCAACTAACTCTTTGAGCTGCTTCCTCAACTCCTCCAACTCTGGTGGAGACATTCGGTAAGGGGCTCTAGCTGGTGGCTTGGCCTCGACACCAGCTTGATCTTGTGGTCCACCTCCCTCTTAGGTGGTAGCTTGCTAGGTAGCTTTGCGGGCATCACATCACTAAAGGTCTTCAGCACCTTTAGCACCTCCAAGGGTGATTCGGTCTCCTTCTCCCTTGGCTCATCATATTTCAAGGCTACCAAGAAGGTGTCTTCTTATCTGCTTACCGCCTTGGCAAATTGGATGGCTGACACCACCTGCGACCCAACTCCAGACCCTCTTCTCAATGGCACTAGGCATTGGCACCGTGCATCCAGATGCAAACACAATCGATAAAAGGCACAAGGAGGGCGTTAATAGGAACAAGGAAATCTAACCCAATCACAAACTCATAGTCGTCAAGGGGTATTACCTCAATGGTCTCCTTGCCTTTCCAATCTCCAAGCTGTAACTTCACTCCCCGCGCTACTCCAATGGCTGGAACTTCATTGGAGTTCACCATTTTGATGGTACCAGTCCCTTTCTGCACATTTAGTCTGAGCTTTCGGGCTCTATCACCTGAAATAAAAAGATGTGAGGCACCTGTGTCCACCAGTGCACTCACCTTCTGACCCGTAACCTTCAGATCCGCAAACATCAAGCCCTTTGGCTTGGGGTTCCCCTTACTCTAGATAGCATTGAGCACCAATGACCCAAGCTTTGCTGCCCCTAACTCTGGCTCCTTGTCAGACTCCTTGTCTACAGCAGCCAGCTTGTCCTTCTGCAGGCAATTGCGCGCTATGTGGCTCCCTCCACATAGGTAGCATGCTGGTGGCTCTCGGTCCCCTTTTGCTTTCCACTTGCCTGCTGGTGGCTTCCTCTCACCATCATTGGTTAAACGGTCTCGGTCTACATCCTTGGACTCTCGGTCATGGTCCTTCCCCTTGGATTGCTTCTTTCAGTCCCTATTGTCCCTGCCCTTACCCTTGGGCTTGGTAGACTCGAACTTGTTCAGAGGCTTGAACTCTATCAAGGCCTCGGTAGTAGTCATGGCTTTAGCCAAGTCATGAACTCCTTTCCTTTGTAGCCCATGCTTCACCCACGGCTTCAGCCCATCAATGAAAGCAAATAAGGTGTCCTTTTCACCTAGATCTGAGATCTGTAGCATCAGTTTAGAGAATTTCTGGACATACTCCCTTATGTCCCCTTGCTGGCTCAGCCTGCGTAACTTTGCCCGTGCCTCATCATCGGTATACTTCGGGTAAAATTGTTCTCTGAACTCCTTTTGGAACTCTGCCTAGGTTCCAATCTTGGCGCTCCCATGCCTGACATCATCACACTTGTGCCTCTACCACAATAAGGCTACATCAGTGAGATACATAGCAGCGGTTTTATCGCCTCGTCTTGCATGCCCATGGCCTGGAAGTACTGCTCCATACCCCAAAGGTAGTTATCTACTTCCTTGGCCGCCCTAGTCCCCTTGAACTCCTTAGGCTTGGGGACATCCAATATGGACTTGGAAACCCCAACAAACATGCCATTCCCAATGGCAGTCTTGCAAGCAATGAGCTCACTAGTAAGCTCCTCCATCCGCTGGCGTATGACCTCCATGCCATCGCGCAAGGTCAACACTTCAACCTCTAAGGTCTGATTCTTTTGGGTGAACACGTCCAAGCCTTTGTTGAGAGTAGCTTGCAGCTCACTTTGGATCTCCTCCCCCATGGAGTCTAGTGATGCAATGTGAGTCTCTACCCCTTCAAGCTTCTCTCCCATGTCGCCCATGGTCACCTCCACCTTGGCCAGCCTACTGACCAGATATCTCTAGAACTGGCTTTTCTCCCTCATCCACACCCATGCTCCTGGGCCTCTCGTTGTTGGTTAGCAGTGTCACTTTGGGATGCCATCTCCTCTAACCTGCACAACACAAACACGCAGAATCAAACTTGCTTTGATACCAACTATCATGGGCTCCGACCTTAGACTCAGAAACCGTGCGGCTTTAGGCTTGGAATCTCCTCCTTTATGCCTAAGTCAACCTAAAACACAAGCGTACGGGCACTAGAACAATAGGAAGGGCTGATTACGCAAGTTAAAGAGAAACAGGATAAGAAGGTAGAATTCTGGAAATGCTCTTGTATTCACTGAAACAAAAGTGTTTGATGGTGTACAAATGAGGGAGGAGCAGCCCTCTATTTGTAGTTGAGGCTCCAGCTTACACTTAATGGCAATATCCCTTGAATAAAGGCTAAAATCATGGGATTATACAGATTACAATCAATCAGGATGCTAACTCCTGATTTTCAGGGTCAACCAAATCTGCCAGGATGCTGCTGTTGATCATGCCTGCTTCCAGAAGTTTCCCTTGCGTGTCTAGCACCTTGGGCCCTTTTGGATGTGGTGCGGGCAGCTTGTATGCCAGGCCTTGGTCTCACGGGCTGGCCTACAAGTTGGGCAGGCGTTCTGAACTCGTTTGCTAGGCTTTGCGCGTATATATCCACCAGCACGCCTGATCTACGGGTCTCAAACTCTGGCTCGCCTGCTGGTGCGCCTGATGTGCCTGGTGTGCCCGCCCAGGGCATGACACTTGGCCCTTATATTGGCCCCCTATCCCTCATCAAACCTTGAGAACTCACACCCCCTTAAAGAGCATTTGAGATTTTATAGGTTTGCTGCCAGTAGCCATTAAAGTGTCTGAAATGGGGACACTTTTTTCAAACGATCACAAAATCTTCTGCACTTCGCATTTTTAGCTGAATTTTTTTGTACATTCCAACAAAAATACAAGGATCACCTCTACCAAATTTGGGGACAAAACTCTTTCTAAAAAATTTTTAAAAAAATCTCAAACCGCAAAATGTTTCAAAAATCATGAAAAATAGAAAACGGGTCGTCTTGCCACGAAACTTCACATGGACGCTTAGGGGACCATTGTATGAATTTACAAGCCATAAAAATGGCATTGGCGTGGCAGAAATATGAAGATGTGCTTGAACCCACCTACCATCCGTTCGATCCCCGACTTGCGCATCCTGCCTCTCTGGTTGACTGAGCGTCGGCACGCTCGTTTCGTGGGTTGACTTAGGCATACGGAGTTCATCCCCAGTCTAAGCACACAGAGTTCATTCCCAGTCTAAGATTGGACCGGACCAAGGGTTGTGGCAGTAGGATCGACAGCACACAAGCGGGACCGGGGCCAATCCCCGGCTTGCGCATTTTGCCTTTCTGATCCGTTGAGCGCCCGTACGCCTGTTTCGTGGGTTGGCTTAGGCATAGGGAGTTCATTCCATGTCAAAGCCCTAGCTGGACCGAGGGTTGTGGCAGCGGGATTGGCAGCATGTAGAGGGGGATCGGGCCAATCTTCAGCTTGCGCATTATGCCCCTCCGGCCGGCTCAGTGCCCGTACGCTTGTTTCATGGGTTGACTTAGGCATACGTAGTTCATTCCTAGTCTAAGATCAGACCGAACCGAGGGTTGCAGTAGCAGGATCGACAGCACGCAGGGGGGGACCGGGCTGATCCCGACTTGCGCATTCTGCCTCTCCGGTCGATTGAGCACCCGCATGCTCATTTCATGGGTTGGCTTAGGCATACGGAGTTCATTCCATGTCTAAGCATACAGAGTTCATTCCCAGTCTAAGATCAGACCAGATTGAGGGTTGCAGCAGCAGGATCGACAGCTCACAGGGTGGACCAGGTCGATCCTCAGCTTGCGCATTCTGCCTCTCCGATCGGCTGAGCACCCGTATGCTCGTTTTGTGGGTTGGCTTAGGCATACGGAGTTCATTCCATGTCTAAGCCCTAGTCGAATCGAGGGTTGTGGTAGCAGGATCGACAGCGAGATCGGTAGCACGCAGAGAGGGACCAGGCTGATCTTCAGCTTATGCATTACGCCTCTCGACCGGTAGAGCACCCGCATGCTCGTTTCATGGGTTGACTTAGGCATACGAAGTTCATCCCCAATCTAAGCATACAGAGTTCATTCCCAATCTAAGATCAGATTGGACCGAGGGTTACGGTGGCATGATCGGCAGCACGCTAGGCTTTGTGTGCAGATACCCGCCAGCACGCCTGGTCTACGAGCCTTAACCTCTGGCTCGCCTGCTGGGGCACCTGATGTGCCTGGCGCACCCACCCAAGGCATGACACTTGGCCCTTATATTGGCCCCCTATCCCTCATCAAACCTCAAGAACTCACACCCCCTTAAAGAGCATTTGAGATTTTATAGGTTTGCTGCAAGTAGCCATTAAAGTATCGGAAATAGGGACACTTTTTTCAAACGATCACAAAATCTTCTCCACTTCGAGTTTTTAGCTGAGTTGTTTTGTGCATGCCAACAAAAATAAAAGGATCACCTATACCAAATTTAGGGACAAAACTCTTTCCAAAAAAATTTTAAAAAATCCCGAACCGTAAAAAGTTCACAAAATCATGAAAATCGAAAACGGGTCGTCTGCAGAAATTCACATGAGGTTTAGGGGACCATTGTATGAATTAAAAGCCATAAAATGGCATTGGAATGAGAAATATGGATGTCCTTGAAACCAAACCTCCACTCGTTCGATCCCGACTGTACGGTATCCTGCCTCTCTGGTGGCTGAGCGCCGCACGCTTGTTTCGTAGGTCTAGGATATGGGTTCACCCCATCTAGATACGGAATCATTCCAGTCTAGCATACGGTTCATTCATCTAAGATCGGATCAGACCGAGTTTGCGTACAGATTGATCGCAGTAGGGGACAAGGTCGATCCCACTTGCGCATTCTACATCTCCGGCCGCTGATCGCACATGCCTGTTTGTGGTTTGGCTTAGGCACTAAGGGAGTTCATTACCAATGTCTAAGCCCAGTCGGACAGAGGGTCTGTGGTAGCGGGATCGGTAGCACACAGAGGGGGATCGGGCCGATCCCCAGTTGCATTATGCTCTTCGGTCATTCTCCCCATGCTCATTTCGTGGGTTGACTTATGCATACGGAGTTCATTCCCAGTCTAAGATCGAACCGGACTGAGGGTTGCAGCTGCAGGATCGACAGTATGCAGGGGGGATCGGGCCAGTCCCCGGCTTGTGCATTCTGCCTCTCCAGCCGGCTGAACGCCTGTACGCTTGTTTCGTGGGTTGGCTTAGGCATACGGAGTTCATTCCATGTCTAAGCATACAAAGTTCATTCCCAGTCTAAGATCAGACCGGACTGAGGGTTGCGGTAGCAGGACCAACAGCAGGATCGACAGCACGCAGGAGAGGATCGGGTCGATCCTCAGTTTGCGCATTCTGCCTCTCCGACCGGCTGAGCGCCCGCATGCTCGCTTCATAGGTTGACTTAGGCATACAGAGTTCATTCTCAGTCTAAGATCGGACTGGACTGAGGGTTGCGACAACAGGATCGACAGCACGCAGTTGGGATCGGGCCAGTCCCCGGCTTGCACATTCTACCTCTCTAGCCAGCTGAGCGCCCGCACGCTCGTTTCAATGGTTGGCTTAGGCATACGGAGTTTATTCCATGTCTAAGCATACGAAG
Source organism: Durio zibethinus (assembly GCF_002303985.1). Next base: position 10,749,331 of record NW_019167826.1, read on the forward strand.
TTCATTCCCAATCTAAGATCAAACCGAACTGAGGGTTGCAGCAGCAGGACCAGCAGCAGGATCGATAGCATGCAGGGGGGACCGGGTCGATCCCCGGTTTGCGCATTCTACCTCTCCGACCAACTGAGCGCCCGCACGCCCGTTTTGTGGGTTGGCTTAGGCATACGGAGTTAATTCCATGTCTAAGCCCCAATCAAATCGATGGTTGTGGCAGCAGGACTGACAGCGAGATCGGTAGCACGCAGAGGGGGACCGGGCTGATCCTCGGCTTGTGCATTATGCCTCTCCGACTGGTTGAGCGCTCGCATGCTTGTTTCGTGGGTTGACTTAGGCATAAGGAGTTCATCCCCAGTCTAAGCATACAGAGTTTATTCCCAGTCTAAGATCGACAGCACGCAGGGGGACCGGGCTAATCCCTGGTTTACGCTTTCTGCCTCTCCGGTTGACTGAGCTCCCGCATGCCCGTTTCGTGGGTTGGCTTAGGCATAGGGAGTTCATTCCATGTCTAAGCCCAAGCCAGACCGAAGGTTGTGGGAACGGGACCGGCAGCACGCAGAGGGGGACCGGGCCAATGCTCGACTTGCACATTATGCCTCTTCGACCGGTTCAGCGCCCGTACGCTTGTTTCATGGGTTGACTTATGCATACGGAGTTCACTCCCAATCTAAGATCGAACCGAACTGAGGGTTGTGGCAGTAGGATCGACAACACACAGGGGAGATCGAGCCGATCCCCGACTTGCACATTCCGCCTCTCCGGTTGGTTGAGCGCCCGCACGCTCGGTCTATGGGTTGGGTTAGGCATACGGAGTTCATTCCATGTCTAAGCATACGAAGTTCATTCCCAGTCTAAGATTTTGAACCACGGTGCACATGTTGGGCTAGGGCATATGCTGGTGCCGTATTTTCTTCACCCGGCGCACCATCGTCAGATAGCCTAACTGATGGCATTGGGGGTTCCGACGATTGGGTGGGCCGGGGGGTGTGCGCACATGATGTGCGATGGGTGCTGGTACTTGGCCCTTATATTGGCCCCCTATCCCTCATCAAACCTCGAGAACTCACACCCCCATAAAGAGCACTTGAGATTTTATAGGTTTGCTGCCAGTAGCCATTAAAGTGTTTGAAATGGGGACACTTTTTTCAAATGGTCACAAAATCTTCTCCACTTTGAGTTTTTAGCTGAATTTTTTTGTGCATGCCAACAAAAATACAAGGATCACCTCTACCAAATTTGGGGACAGAACTCTTTCTAAAAAATTTTAAAAAATCTCAAACCGTAAAAAGTTTCAAAAATCATGAAAAATAGAAAACGGGTCGTCTTGCCACGAAACTTCACATGAAGGCTTAGGGGACCATTGTATGAATTTACAAGCCATGAAAATGTCATTGGCATGGCAGAAATATGAAGATGTGCTTGAACCCACCTACCACCCGTTCGATCCCCCGGCTTGCGCATCTTGTCCCTCTGGTCAGCTGAGCGCCCGCACGCTCATTTCTTGGGTTGACTTAGGCATACGGAGTTCATCCCCAGTCTAAGCATACAGAGTTCATTCCCAGTCTAAGATCGGATCGGACTAAGGGTTGAGGCAGCAGGATCGACAGCACGCAGGGGCGATCGGGCCGATCCCCGGCTTGCGCATTCTGCCTCTCCGGCCGATTGAGTTCCCGCACGCCCGTTTCATAGGTTGGCTTAGCCATAGGGAGTTCATTCCATGTCTAAGCCCCAGCCGGAACGAGGATTATGGCAGCAAGACCGGTAGTACGTAGAGAGGGACCGGGTCGATCCTCGACTTGCGCATTATGCCTCTCCGATCGGTTCAGCACCCGCACGCTCATTTAGGCATACGAAGTTCATTCCCAGTCTAAGATCGGATCTGACTGAGAGTTGCGACAGCAGGATCGATAGCACGTATGGGGGATCGGGCCTATCCCTGGCTTGTGCATTCTACATCTCCGGTCGGCTGAGTACCCGCATGCTCGTTTCGTGCATTGGCTTAGGCATACGGAGTTCATTCCATGTCTAAGCATACGGAGGTCATTCCCAGTCTAAGATCAGACCGGACCGAGGGTTGCTGTAGTAGGATCGACAGCATGCAGGGGGTGACCGGGTCGGTCCCTGGCTTACGCATTCTACCTCTCGACTGGCTGAGCGTCTACACGCTTATTTCGTGGGTTGGCTTAGGCATACAGAGTTCATTCCATGTGTAAGCCTACGGAGTTCATTCCCAGTCTAAGATCAGACCGAACTGAGGGTTGCAGCAGCAGGATCGGCAACATGCAGGGGGGATCGGGTCAATCCCCAGCTTGCACATTCTGCCTCTCCAGTCGATTGAGTGCCTGCACACTCATTTCGTGGGTTGGCTTAGGCATACGAAGTTCATTCCATGTCTGAGCCCCAGTTGAATCGAGGGTTGTGGTAGCAAGACCGACAGCGGGATCGATAGCATGCAGAGGGGGACCAGGCTGATCCTTGGCTTGCGTATTATGCCTCTCCGATCGGTTGAGTGCCCGCACGCTCGTTTTAGGGGTTGACTTCGGCATACGGAGTTCATCCCCAGTCTAAGCATATGGAGTTCATTCCCAGTCTAAGATCGGATCGGATCGAGGGTTGTGGCAGCAAGATCGGCAGCACGCAGGGGGGATCGAGTCGATCCCAGCTTGCGCATTCTACCTTTCCGGCCAGTTGAGTGCCCGCACGCCCGTTTCGTGGGTTGGCTTAGGCATAGGGAGTTCATTCCATGTCTAAGCCCCAACCGGACTGAAGGTTGTGGCAGCGAGACAGGCAGCACGCAGGGGGGAACAGACTGATCCCCGCTTGAGCATTCTGGCTCTCCGACTGGCTGAGCGTACGTGCGCTCATTTCGTGGGTTGGCTTAGGCATACGGAGTTCATTCCCATTCTAAGATCGGACTGGACCGAGGGTTGCGGCAGTAGGACCTGCAGCAGGATCAACAGCACACAAAGGGGGACCGGGTCGATCCCCGACTTGCGTATTCTGCCTCTTCGGCAGACTGAGCACCCGCACACTTGTTTTGTGGGTTGACTTAGGCATACGGAGTTCATCCCCAATCTAAGCATACAGAGTTCATTCTCAGTCTAAGATCAGACCAGACCGAGGGTTACAGCAGCAGGATCGATAGCACGTAGGGGGGACCGAGCCTATCCCTGGTTTGCGCATTCTGCCTCTCCGACCGGCTGAGCGCCCGTATGTCCAGTTCGTGGGTTGGCTTAGGCATAGGGAGTTCATTCCATGTCTAAGCCCTAGCTGGACCGAGGGTTGTGGCAGTGGGACTGACAGCACGCAGAGGGGGACTGAGCCGATCCCCGACTTGCACATTCTGCCTCTCCGACTGGTTGAGCGCCCGTACGCTCGTTTCGTGGGTTGGCTTAGGCATACGAAGTTCATTCCATGTCTAAGGATACGGAGTTCATTCGCAGTCTAAGAGTTTGAGCCGTGGTGAACATACTGGGCTTGGGCATGTACTGGTTCCACATTTTTTTCGCCCGGGGCACCATCACCGGAGAGACTAACTGGCGACATTGGGGGTTCCGTCGATTGGGGGGCCGGGGGGGTGTGCGCACATGATGTGCGCTAGGTGCTGGTACTTGGCCCTTATATTGGCTCCCTATCCCTCATCAAACCTAGAGAACTCACACCCCCTTAAAGAGGATTTCAGATTTTATAGGTTTGCTGCCAGTAGCCATTAAAGTGTCTGAAATGGGGACACTTTTTTCAAACCAAAATAAAAGGATCACCTCTACCAAATTTGGGGATAGAACTCTTTCTAAAAAAATTTAAAAAAATCTCGAACCATAAAAAGTTTCAAAAATCATGAAAAATAGAAAACATGTCGTCTTGCCGCGAAACTTCACATGAAGGCTTAGGGGACCATTTTATGAATTTACAAGCCATAAAAATTGCATTGGTAGGGTAGAAATATGAAGATGTGCTTGAACCCACCTACCACCCGTTCGATCCTCGGCTGACGCATCCTGCCTCTCTGGTCGGCTGAGCGTCTGCACGCTTGTTTCGTGGGTTGACATAGGCATACAGAGTTTATCCCCAGTCTTAGCATACGGAGTTCATTCCTAGTTTAAGATCGAACTGGACTGAGCATTGCGACAGCAGGATGTACAGCATGCAGGGGGGACCAGGCTGATCCTCGGCTTGTGCATTCTGCCTCCCCAGCCGACTGAGTGCCAGTACACCCGTTTCGTGGGTTGGCTTAGGCATAGGGAGTTCATTCCATGTCTAAGCCCCAGCCGGACTAAGGGTTGTTGCAGTGGGATCGACAGCACACAGAGGGGGATCGGGTTGATTCCCAGCTTGCGCATTCTGCCTCTTCAACGGGCTGAGCGGCCGCACGCTCGTTTCGTGGGTTAGCTTAGGCATACGGAGTTCATTCCATGTCCAAGCATAGGGAGTTTATTCCCAGTCTAAGAGTTTGTGCCACAGTGCACATATTAGGCTCAGGCATGTGCTGGTGACACATTTTTTTCGCCCAGGGCACCATCATCGGAGCATCGTCGGAGCATCGTCAGAGAGCCTAACCAACGGCATTAGGGGTTCCGACGATTGGGGGGGTTGGGGGTGTGTGCACATGATGTGCGATGGGTGCTGGTACTTGGCCCTTATATTGGCCTCCTATCCCTCATCAAACCTCGAGAACTCACACCCCCTTTAAAGAGCATTTGAGATTTTATAGGTTTGCTACCAGTAGCCATTAAAGTGTCTGAAATGGGGACACTTTTTTCAAACGGTCACAAAATCTTCTCTGCTTCAAGTTTTCAGCTGAATTGTTTTGGGCATGCCAACAAAAATACAAGGATCACCTCTACCAAATTTAGGGATAAAACTTTTCTAAAAAATTTTAAAAAATCTCGAACCGCAAAAAGTTTCAAAAATCGTGAAAAATAGAAAATGGGTCGTCTTGCCACGAAACTTCATATGAAGGCTTTGGGGACCATTGTGTGAATTTACAAGCCATAAAAATGGCATTGGCATGGCAGAAATATGAAGATGTGCTTGAACCCACCTACCACCCGTTCGATCCCCGGCTTACGCATCCTGCCTCTTTGGTCGGCTGAGCGTCCGCACGCTCATTTCATGGGATGACTTAGGCATACGGAGTTCATTCCCAGTCTAAGCATACGTGGTTCATTCCCAGTCTAAGATCAGACTAAACTGAGGGTTACGATAGTAGGATCGGCAGCACACAGGGGGGACAGGGCCAATCCCCGACTTGCGTATTCTGCCTCTCCGACAGGCTAAGCGCCCGCACGCCTGTTTCATGGGTTGGCTTAGGCATAGGGAGTTCATTCGATGTCTAAGCCTTAGCTAGGTCGAGGGTTGGGGCAGCGGGACCGGCAGCACACAGAGGGGGACCAGGCCGATCCCTGGCTTGCACATTATGCCTCTTCGGTCGGCTTACCGCCCCCACGCTCGTTTCGTGGGTTGACTTAGGCATACGGAGTTCATTAGTCTAAGATCGGACCAGATCGAGGGTTGCGGTAGCAGGATTGACAGCACGTAGGGGGGATCGGGTCGGTCCCCAGCTTGCACATTCTGCCTCTCCGACGGGCTAAGCGCCCGCACGCTCGTTTCGTGGGTTGGCTTAGGCAAACGGAGTTCATTCCATGTCTAAGCATACGAAGTTCATTCTAGTCTAAGATTAGACCGGACCGAGGGTTGTGGTAACAGGACCTGCAGCAGGATCGACAGCATACAGAGGGGGACCGGGCCGATCCTCGGCTTGCGCATTTTGCCTCTCCAGTCGATTGAGCGCTCACATGCTCGTTTCGTTGGTTGGCTTAGTCATACGGAGTTCATTCCATGTCTAAGCCCCAGTTGGACTGAGGGTTGTGGCAGCAGGATTGACAGCGGGATCGACAGCATGCAAAGGGTGACTGGGCTGATACTCGGCTTACGCATTATGCCTCTCCGGCCGGTTGAGCACTCGTATGCTTGTTTCATGGGTTGAATTAGGCATACAGAGTTCATCCCCAATCTAAGCAGACAGGGTTCATTCCCAGTCTAAGATCGAACCGGACCGAGGGTTACGACAGCAGGATCGACAGCAAGTGCATTCTGCCTCTCCGACTGGCTGAGTGTCCGTACGCCTGTTTCGTGGGTTGGCTTAGGCATAGGAAGTTCATTCCATGTATAAGCGCCAGCCGGACCGAGGGTTGGGGCAGCGGGATTGACAGCACACAGTGGGGGACCGGGTCGATCCTCGGCTTGCGGATTAAGCATCTTCGGTCGGCTCAGCACCGCATGCTCATTTCGTGGGTTGACTTATGCATACAGAGTTCATTCCTAGTCTAAGATCATATCGGACTGAGGGTTGCGACAGTAGGATTGATAGCATGTAGGGGGTGATTGGGTCGGTCCCCGGCTTGCACATTCTGGCTCTCCGATCGACTGTGTGCCTGCACGCCCATTTCATGGGTTGGCTTAGGCATACAGAGTTCATTCCAAGTGTAAGCATATGGAGTTCATTCCTAGTCTAAGATCAGATTGGATCGAGGGTTGCGGCAACAGGACCAGCAGTAGGATCGACTACACGTAGGGGGGATCGGGCTGATCCCCGACTTGCACATTCTACCTCTCCGACCGGCTGAGTGCCCGCACGCTCGTTTCATAGGTTGGCTTAGGCATACGGAGTTCATTCCATGTCTAAGCACCAGTCGAACTGAGGGTTGTTGCAATAGGACCGACAGCGAGATCGGTAGCACGTAGAGGGGGACAGGACTGATCCCCGGCTAGCGCATTAAGCCTCTTCGGTCGGCTGAGTGCTCGCACACTCGTTTTAGGGGTTGACTTAGGCATACGGAGTTCATCTCTAGTCTAAGCATACGGTGTTCACTCTCAGTCTAAGATCGAATCGGACCGAAGGTTGCGGCAGCAGATCGACAGGACGCAGGGGGGACCAGGCATTCTACCTCTCTGGCCGGCTCAGCACCCGCATGCTCGTTTCGTGGGTTGGCTTAGGCATAGGGAGTTCAGTCCATGTCTAAGCCCCAGCCGGACCGAGGGTTGTGGCAGCGGGACCGGGCTGATCCCCGACTTGCGTATTATGCCTCTACGGCTGGCTCAGCACCCGAACGCTCGTTTCGTGGGTTGACTTAGGCATACGGAGTTCATTCCCTGTCTAAGATCGGATCGGACCGAGGGTTACGGCAGCAGAATCGATAGCACACAGGGGGAATGGATCGGTCCCCAGCTTGTTTATTCTGTCTCTCCGGCTAACTGAGCGCCTGCGCGCTCGTTTCATGGGTTGGCTTAGGCATACGAAGTTTATTCCATGTCTAAGCATATGGAGTTCATTCCCAGTCTAAGATCGGACCGGACCAAGGGTTGCAACAGCAGGACCAACAGCAGGATCGGCAGCACGCAGGGGTGGTTGGGCCGATCTTCGGCTTGTGCGTTCTGCCTCTCCGGTCGCCCCATCCGGTCGACTGAGCACTCGTACGCTCATTTCGTAGGTTGACTTAGGCATACGGAGTTTATCCCTAGTCTAAGCATACGGAGTTCATTCCCAGCCTAAGATCAGATCGGATTGAGGGTTGCGAGAGCAGGATCGGTAGAACGTAGGGGGGACCGGGTTGATCCCCAGCTTGCGCATTCTACCTCTCTGGCCGGCTGAGTGCCCGTACGCTCATTTCGTGGGTTGGCTTAGCCATACGGAGTTCATTCCATGTCTAAGCATACGGAGTTCATTCCATGTCTAAGCATACGGAGTTCATTCTTGGTCTAAGATCAGATTGAACCGAAGGTTGCGGTAGTAGGACCAGCTGTAGGATCGATAGCACGCAGGGGGGATCAGGCCGATCCCCGGCTTGTGCATTATGCCTCATCGATCGGCTCAGCACCCGCACACTCATTTTATGGGTTGACTTAGGCATACGGAGTTCATTCCCAGTCTAAGATCAGACCAGACCGAGGGTTACGATAGTAGGATCGATGGCACATAGGGGGGATTGGGCCGATCCCCGATTTGCGCATTCTACCTCTCCAGCCGGCTGAGCGCCCACACACTCGTTTCGTGGGTTGGCTTAGGCATACAGAGTTCATTCCATGTCTAAGCATACAGAGTTCATTCCTAGTCTAAGATCGAACTGGACCGGGTCGATCCCCGGCTTGTGCATTCTGCCTCTCCGATCGGTTGAGTGCCTGCACGGTTGTTTCGTGGGTTGACTTAGGCATACAGAGTTCATCCTCAGTTTAAGCATACGGAGTTCATTCCCAGTCTAAGATCTAACCAGATCGAGGGTTGCGACAGCAAGATCGGAAGCACTAGGGGGGACCGGGCTGATCCCGGCTTGCACATTCTGCCTCTCCGGTCGGTTGAGAGCCCACACGTCCATTTCGTGGGTTGGCTTAGGCATAGGGAGTTCATTCCATGTCTAAGCCCCAGTCTGACCGAGGGTTGTGGCAGCGGGACCGACAGCATGCAGAGGGGGACCGGGTTGATCTCTGACTTACGCATTCTACCTCTCCGGTCTGCTGGGCACCCGCACGCTGGTTTCGTGGGTTGGCTTAGGCATACAGAGTTCATTCCATGTCTAAGCCCCAACCGGACAGAAGGTTGTGGCGACAGGACCGGCAGTGGGATCGACAGCACGCAGAGGGGGACCAGGCTGATCCCCGGCTGATGCATTACGCCTCTCCGACCGACTTAGCGCCCGTACGCTCATTTTGTGGGTTGACTTATGCATACAGAGTTCATTCCAGTCTAAGATTGGACCAGACCAAGGGTTACAGTAGAAGGACCGAGAGCACGCAGGAGGGATCAGGCCGATCCTCAGCTTGCACATTCTACCTCTCCGGTCGGCTTAGTGCCCGCACGCTCATTTTGTGGGTTGGCTTAGGCATACGAAGTTCTTTCCATGTCTAAGCATATGGAGTTCATTCCCAGTCTAAGATTAGGTCGGATCGAGGGTTGTGGTAGTAGAACGAGTAATAGGATCAGCAGCACGTAGGGGGGGTTGGGCCGATCCCCATCTTGCGCATTCTGCCTCTCCGGCCGGCTAAGCACCCGCACGCTCGTTTCGTGGGTTGACTTAGGCATACGGAGTTCATCCCCAGTCTAAGCATATGGAGTTCTTTTTTGATCTAAGATCGAACGAGTAGCAGGACTGACAGCACGCAGGGGGGATCGGGCCGATCCCCGGCTTGCACATTCTGCCCCTCTGGCCGACTGAGCGCCCGCACGCCCATTTCGTGGGTTGGCTTAGGCATGGGGAGTTCATTCCATGTCTAAGCCCCAGCTGGTCTGAGGGTTGTGGCAGTGGGACCGGCAGCAGGCAGAGGGGGATCGGGTCGATCCTCACTTGCGCATTCTGCCTCTCCGACCGGCTGAGCGCCCGCACGCTCGTTTCGTGGGTTGGCTTAGGCATACGGAGTTCATTCCATGTCTAAGCATACGGAGTTCATTCCCAGTCTAAGAGTGTGAGCCACGGTGCACATGCTGGGCTCGAGCATGTGCTGGTGCTGCATTTTTTTTGCCCGGGGCACCATCGTCAGAGCATCACCGGAGAGCGTAACCGGAGGCATTAGGGGGTTCCGACGATTGGGGGGGCGGGGGGTGTGTGTGCACATGATGTGCGATGGGTGCTAGTACTTGGCCCTTATATTAGCCCCCTATCCCTCATCAAACCTCGAGAACTCACACCCCCTTAAAGATCATTTGAGATTTTATAGGTTTGCTGCCAGTAGCCATTAAAGTGTCTGAAATGGGGACACTTTTTTCAAACGGTCACAAAATCTTCTCCACTTCAAGTTTTTAGATGATTTTTTTTGTGCATGCCAACAAAAATACAAGGATCACCTCTACCCAATTTAGGGATAAAACTCTTTCTAAAAAAATTTTAAAAAATCCCGAACTGCAAAAAGTTTCAAAAATCATGAAAAATAGAAAACGGGTCGCCTTGCCATGAAACTTCGCATGAAGGTGTAGGGGACCATTGTATGAATTTACAAGCCATAAAAATGGCATTGGCATGGCAAAAATATGAAGATGTGCTTGAACCCACCTGCCACCCGTTCGATCCTCGGCTTACGCATCCTGCCTCTTTGGTCGGTTGAGCGTCCGTACGCTCGTTTTGTGGGTTGACTTAGGCAAACAGAGTTCATCCCCAGTCTAAACATACAGAGTTCATTCCCATTCTAAGATCGGACCAGACTGAGTGTTGTGGCAGCAGGATCGGTAGCACGCAGGGGGGATCGGGTCGATCCTCGCTTGCGCATTCTACCTCTTTGGTCGGTTGAGAGCCCGCACGCTCATTTCGTGGGTTGGCTTAGGCATAGGGAGTTCATTCCATGTCTAAGCCCCAGTCGGACCAAGGGATGTGGCAGCGAGACCAGTAACATGCAGAGGGGGACCGGGTCGATCCCCGACTTGCGTATTATGCCTCTCCGGCCGGCTCAGTGCCCGAACACTCGTTTCGTGGGTTGACTTAGGCATACGGAGTTCATTCCCAGTCTAAGATCGGATCAAACTGAGGGTTGCAGTAGCAGGATCGATAGCACGTAAGGGGGACCAGCCCAGTCCCCGACTTGCGCATTCTGCCTCTTCGACTAGTTGAGCGCCCGCACGCTCGTTTCATGGGTTGGCTTAGGCATACGGAGTTCATTCCATGTCTAAGCATACGGAGTTCATTCCTAGTCTAAGATCGGATTGGACTGAGGGTTGTGACCGCAGGACCACCAGTAGGATCGGTAGCATGCAGGGGGGGATCGAGCTGATCCCCGGCTTGCACATTCTGCCTCTCCAGTTGGCTGAGCGCTCACACACTCATTTTGTGGGTTGACTTAGGCATACGGAGTTCATCCCCAGTCTAAGCATACGGAGTTCATTCCAAATCTAAGATCTAATCAGATCGAGGGTTGCGACAACAGGATCAACAGCATGCAATGGGGATCGGGCCGATCCCCGACATGCATATTCTGCCTCTTCGGTCGATTGAGCGCCCGCACGCTCGTTTCGTTGGTTGGCTTAGGCATAGGGGAGTTCATTCCTTGTCTAAGCCCCAGTCGGACTGAGGGTTGTGGTAGCGGGATCGGCAGCACGTAGAGGGGGATCGGGTCATCCCCAGTTTGCGCATTCTACCTCTCCGGTCGACTGAGTGCCCACACGCTCATTTTGTGGGTTGGCTTAGGCATAAAGATTTCATTCCATGTCTAAGCATACGGAGTTCATTCCCAGTCTAAGAGTTTGAGCCATGGTGCACATGCTGGGCTCGGGCATTTGCTGGTGCTGCATTTTTTTTGCCCGGGGCACCATCGTCGGAGCATCGCCGGAGAGCCTAACCGACGGTATTGGGCGTTCCGGCGATTGGGGGGCCGGGGGGTGTGCGCACAGGATGTGCGATGGTTACTAGTACTTGGCCCTTATATTGGCCCCCTATCCCTCATCAAACCTCGAGAACTCACACCCCCTTAAAGAGCATTTGAGATTTTATAGGTTTGCTGCCAGTAGCCATTAAAGTGTCTAAAATAGAGACATTTTTTTCAAACGGTCACAAAATCTTCTCCACTTCGAGTTTTTAGCTAAATTTTTTTGTGCATGCCAACAAAAATACAAGGATCACCTCTACCAAATTTGGGGACAAAACTCTTTCTAAAAAAAGTTTAAAAAATCCCAAACCACAAAAAGTTTCAAAAATCGTGAAAAATAGAAAACGGGTCATCTTGCCACGAAACTTCACATGAAGGCTTAGGGGACCATTGTATGAATTTACTAGCCATAAAAATGGCATTGGCACGATAGAAATATGAAGATGTGCTTAAACCCACCTACCACCCATTCGATCCCCGACTTGTGCATCCTGCCTCTCTGGTCGGCTGAGCACCCGTACGCTCGTTTTGTGGGTTGACTAAAGCATACGGAGTTCATCCCCAGTCTAAGCATACAGAGTTCATTCCCAGTCTAAGATCAGACCAGACGGAGGGTTGCGACAGTAGGATCGGCAGCACTCAAGGGGGATCGGGCCGATCCCCGGCTTGCGCATTTCGCCCCATGTCTAAGCCCCAGCCGGACCAAGGGTTACGACAATGGGACCGGCAGCACGCAGACGGGGATCGGGCCGATCTCCGGCTTGCACATTATGCCTCTCCGACTGGCTCAACACCCACACGCTCATTTCGTGGGTTGACTTAGGCATACGGAGTTCATTTCCAGTCTAAGATCAGACCAGATCGAGGGTTGTAGTAGCAGGATCGACGGTACGTAGGGGGGATCGAGCAGATCCCCCTCTTGCGCATTTTGCCTCTTCGGTCGGTTGAGCGCTCACACGTTCATTTCATGGGTTGGCTTAGGCATACGAAGTTCATTCCATGTCTAAACATATGGAGTTCATTCCCAGTCTAAGATCGAACCGGATCGAGGGTTGTGGCAGCAGGACCAGCAGCAGGATCGGTAGCATATTGGGGGGATCGGGCCGATCCCCGATTTTCGCATTCTGCCTTTTCGACCGACTGAGCACCCGCACGCTCGTTTCATGGGTTGGCTTAGGCATATGGAGTTCATTCCATGTCTAAGCCCCAATCGGACCGAGGGTTGTGGCAACAGGACCGGTAGCGGGATCGACAGCACGCAGAGGAGGATCGAGCTAATCCCTGGCTTACGCATTATGCCTCTCCGGCCTACCTCTCCAGCCAGTTGAGCACCCGCACGCTCATTTCATGGGTTGACTTAAGCATATGGAGTTCATCCCCAGTCTAAGCATACGGAGTTCATCCTCAGTCTAAGCATACGAACTTTATTCCCAGTCTAAGATTAGATCGGACCGAGGGTTACGGTAGCAGGATCGACAGCACATAGGGGGGACCGAGTCGATCCTCGGCTTGCGCATTCTACCTTTCCGGCTGGCTAAGCGCCCGTACACCCGTTTCGTGGGTTGGCTTCATAAGGAATTCATTCCATGTCTAAGCCCTAGCCAGATCTAGGGTTGTGGTAGCGGGACCAGTAGCACGCAGAGGGGGATCGAGCTGATCCCCTGCTTGCGTATTATGCCTCTTCGATCGGCTCAGCACCCGCATGCTCGTTTCGTGGGTTGACTTATGCATACAAAGTTCATTCCTAGTCTATGATCAGACCAGACCGAGGGTTATGGCAGCAGGATCAACAGCACGCAGGGGGGCACCGGGCCACTCCCCAGCTTGCATATTCTTCCTCTCCAGTCGACTGAGCGCCCGCACGCTCGTTTTGTGGGTTGGCTTAGGCATACGGAGTTCATTCCATGTCTACGCATATAGAGTTCATTCCCAGTCTAAGATTTTGAGCCATGGTGCACATGCTGGGCTCGGGCATGTGCTGGTGCCGTATTTTATTCACTCGGGGCACCATCATCGGAGCATCGCTAGAGCATCGTCGAAGAGCCTAACCGATGGCATTGGGGGTTCTGATGATTGGGGGGGTCGGGGGGTGTCACATGATGTGCGATGGGTGCTGGTACTTATGTCATGGGCTCCAACCTTAGACTTAGAAACCGTGTGACCTTAGGCTTGGAATCTCCTCCTTTATGCCTAAGTCAGCCTAAAACACAAGCGTACGGGCACTAGAACAACGGAAAGGGCTGATTATGCAAGTTAAAGAGAAACAGGATAAGAAGGCAGAATTCTAGAAATGCTTTTGTATTCATTGAAACAAAAGTGTTTGATGGTGTACAAATGAGGGATGAGCAACCCTCTATTTATAGCTGAGGCTCCAGCTTACACTTAATGGCAATATCCTTAGAATAAAGGCTAAAATCATGGGATTATACAAATTACAATCAATCAGGATGCTAACTCTTGATTTTCAGGGTTAACCAAATCTGCCAGGATGCTGCTGCTGATCTTGCCTGCTTCTAGAAGCTTCCTTTGTGTGTCCAGCACCTTAGGCCCTTTTGGATGTGGTGCGGGCAGCTTGTATGCCAGGCCTTGGTCTCACAGGTTGGCCTGCAAGTTGGGCGGGCATTTTGAACTCGTTTGCTAGGCTTTGTGCACAGATACCCGCCAGCACGCCTGGTCTGCGAGCCTTAACATCTTGCTTGCCTACTGGTGCACCTGATGTGCCTGGCGCGCCTGCCCAAGGTGTGACATTCTCCCCCATCTAATTGCGCAATGCTCTTGTTGCATCTTCTGCATGGTACTGCTTGATCTGGTCCCTGAACTACTATAAGTCATCTACTAGTTCCCAGTTCACCTCACTGTCTAGAAGTCCCTTCCAGCGCACCAAGTACTCTTGTCTTGGCTGATAGTTCTTCCGTCTCACCTCTCGGTCAGCTATGATGCTATGGACCTCCTTCTCATATGAGGCCCTTGCTCCCAATGGCGCACGCTTTGACTCTGCCTATCCTGGATCTCCCTCATCCTCATGGAACGGCTTGAGCATGCTCACATGGAACACCGGGTGTACCCTCGGCTTGGGTGGCATATCCAGCTTGTAGGCAACCTTGCCTACCCTCTTGATTACTCGAAAAGGTCCCTCATACCTCCGGGCTAGGCATTTGTGCAGCCCCTTATGGTGCACAATGGGATGCAGCTTCACCAACACCAAGTCTCTAACCTGGAACTGCACATCCCTACTATTCTGGTCTGCCCACTTCTTCGACCTCTTGGCCGCCTTGTGTAGACAAACTCTGGCCAAGACAGTTTGCTCCTGCCATGCCTTGGCAAACTTGTATGCTGTTGGATTCGGCCATGTATAACCTGCAACAATCGAACCGGGTGTTGTGGTTGTTGCCCTGTCATAACCTCAAATGGGCTCTGGTTCATTGCCTCGCTTCTTTGCAAGTTGTAGGAAAACTATTCAATATCTCGCAGCTTTGGCCAGTCCTTTTGTGTGGCACTCACATAGTGCCTGAGGTAGACCTCCAACAGTCCATTCACTCATTCTGTCTGCCCATCGATCTGCGGATGCATGCTGGTGGAAAAATTCAAGTCTGACCCCAACAGCTTGAACAACTCAGTCTAGAACCTACTCATGAAATGCCCATCCCAATCACTAACAATGGTCCTTGGCACTCCCCAGTACTTAACCATGTTCTTCAGGAACAATCAAGCTGCCTCCTCGACTGGGCACTCCTTGGTTGCTAGAATGAAGATTCCATACTTGGAAAACCTGTCCACCACTACCATGATGCTTCCAAACCCTTCTGCTTTGGGTAGACCGACTATAAAGTCCAGAGAAACACTCTCCCATGGTCGCTCTGGCACTGGCAATTGCTCCAAGAGACCGCCTGGTTTCTTGAGCTCCACTTTGTCCTGTTGGCACACAAGACAAGTCTTCAAATAGGCCTCCACATCGTCCCTCTTGTGTGGCCAGTAGTACCGATCCTCGATCAACGCCAAGGTACGGCTCACTCCGGGGTGTCCAACCCACCTTGAATCACGGCATTCTTGCAAAACTTCCTTGCAGAGTTTCCTGTGCTGTGGCACAAACAGTCTACTACCCCTGGTGTACAGTAAGCCATCCTGCAACAAAAACCACCTAGTCTTACCTTGCTGGGCGTACTCCATCAAAGCCTTGGCTGTAGGATCATGCGCAAGTCCCTCCTTGATGTGCGGCACTAGTGACCCCTCTGGTTGGCTAATGGCAGTAAAGTTAGCCTTCCTACTCAGGGCATCTACCACTAGGTTCGCCCGCCCCTGCTTGTACTCCATCTGGAAATCAAATTCCGCAAGAAAATCTTGCCATCTCGCCTACTTGGGGGATAGCTTCTTCTACGTCTAGAAGTAGCTGGTCACCACATTATCCATCCTAACCACGAACCTTGACCCTAACAGGTAATGGCGCCAAGTGCGCAAGCAGTGCACCACTGCAGTCATCTCCTTCTCTTGGACCATGTACTTGTGCTCAGTCTCGTTCAGCTTCTTGCTCTCGAACGTAACTGGACGTCCCTCCTCCATCAACACGCTCCCTATGGCAAAGTCTGATGCATCCGCATGCACCTCATACGGCTTGGCATGGTCTAGCAAGGCCAAGACTGGTTCCTCGATCACAGCCCGCTTCAACCTGTCAAAAGCTTCCTGGCACCCTGCGTTCCACTGCCATGCTTTCCCTTTCTTAAGCAAGTCAGTCGATGGCACGGCTATTGCTGAGTGACCTCAGATGAAGCGCCTGTAGTAGTTGACTAGCCCAAGGAATGATCTCAACTCAGTGACCTTGGCTGGTGGTTGCCACTTCAGGATGGCGTGTATCTTGCCTTCATCCATGCGTATCTTGCCACCTCCCACTATATGGCCAAGGAACGGGATCTCCTATTGGGCGAATGAGCACTTCTCCCTCTTGAAAAATAGCTTGTGCACCCGTAACACCTCGAACACCTATCTCAAGTGGTCTACATGCTCTCCCAAAGTCTAGCTGTAGATCATAATGTCATCCAAATAAAACACAACAAACCAATCAAGGAATGACTGAAGTACCTTGTTCATAAGGGTGTAGAATATTGCTAGGGTGTTCGTGAGTCTGAAAGGCATCACCAGGAACCCATACGAACCATACCGAGTGACACATGCTATCTTTGGCTCATCTCCCTCCGCGATCCTGACTTGATAGTAGCCTGACCTCAAATCCAGCTTGGTGAACCACCTTACACTCCCAAGTTGATCGAACAAGTCCGTAATGAGTGGGATGGGGTACTTGTTCTTGATGGTCAGCTTGTTCAAAGCCCGATAGTCTATGCACAGTCGCAATGACCCATCATGCTTGCACTGAAATAGAACCAGTGCACCATAGGGTACCTTCGATGGCTTGATAAAGCCAGCATCAACTAACTCTTTAAGCTGCTTCCTCAACTCCTCCAACTCTGGTGGAGACATTCGGTAAGGGGCTCTAGCTGGTGGCTTGGCCTCGAACACCAACTCGATCTTGTGGTCCACCTCTCTCTTAGTTGGTAGCTTGCTAGGTAGCTTTGCGGGCATCACATCACTAAAGGTCTTCAGCACCTTCAGCACCTCCAAGGGTGACTCGGTCTCTTTTTCCCTTGGCTCATCATATTTCAGGGCTGCCAAGAAAGTGTCTTCTTGTCTGCTTACCGCCTTGGCAAATTGGATAGCTGACACCACCCGCGACCTAACTCCAGACCCTCTCCTCAATGGCATTAGGCATTGGCACCGTGCATCCAAGATGGAAACACAATCGACAAAAGGCATAAGGAGGGTGTTAATCCGAACAAGGAAATCCAACCCAATCACAAATTCATAGTCGTCAAGGGGTATTACCTCATTGGTCTCCTTGCCTTTCCAGTCTCTAAGCTGTAACTCCATTCCCCGTGCTACTCCAATGGCTAGAACTTCCTTAGAGTTCATTGTTTTAATGGTACCAGTCCCTTTTTGCACCTTTAGTCTGAGCTTCTGGGCTCTATCACCTGAAACAAAAATATGTGAGGCACCTGTGTCCACTAGTGCGCTCACCATCTGACCCGCAACCATCAGATCCGTAAACATCAAGCCTTTTGGCTTGCGGCTCCCCTTACTCTGGATAGCATTGAACACCAACGACCCAAGCTTTGCTTACCCCTAACTCTGGCTCCTCGTCAGACTGCTTGTCTACAGCAGCTAGCTTGCCCTTCTGCGGGTAATTACATGCTATGTGGCTCCCTCCACATAGGTAGCATGCTAGTGGCTCTCAGTCCCCTTTTGCTTTCCACTTGCCTGTTGGTGGCTTCCTCTCGCCATCCTTGGTTGAACGGTCTCAGTCTCCATCCTTGGACTCCCGATCACGATCTTTCCCTTTGGACTGCTTCTTCCGGTCCCTATCGTCCCTGCCCTTACCCTTGGGCTTGGTAGACTCGAACTTGTTCAGAGGCTTGAACTCTATCAAGGCCTCGACAGTAGTCATGGCTTTAGCCAAGTCATGAACTCCTATTCTTTGTAGCTCATGCTTCACCCACGGCTTCATCCCATCCATGAAAGCAAATAAGGCATCCTTCTTGCCTAGATCCGAGATCTGTAGCATCAGTTCAGAGAATTTTTGGACATACTCCCTTATGTCCCCTTGCTAGCTCAACCTGTGGAACTTTGCCCGTGCCTCATCATCGGCATACTCCGAGTAAAATTGTTCTCTGAACTCCTTTTGGAACTCTGCCCAGGTTCTAATCTTAGCGTTCCCATGCCTGACATCATCACACCTGCACCTTTACCACAATAAGGCTACATCAGTGAGATACATAGCAGCGGTGCTTACCTTTATCACCTCGTCTTGCAAGCCCATGGCCTGGAAGTACTGCTCCATACCCCAAAGGTAGTTATCTACTTCCTTGGCCGCCCTAGTCCCCTTGAACTCTTTAGGCTTGGGGACATCCAATTTGGACTTGGACACTCCAGCAAACATGCCATTCCCAATGGCAGTCTTGCAAGCAACGAGCTCACTGGTAAGCTCCTCCATCCGCTGGTGCATGGCCTCCATGCCATCATGCAAGGTCGGCACTTCAGCCTCCAAGGTCTGATTCTTTTAGGTGAACACGTCCAAGCCTTTGTTGAGAGCAGCTTGCAGCTCACTTTGGATCTCCTCTCCCATGGAGTCTAGCGATGCAATGTGAGTCTCTACCCCCTCAAGCTTCTCCCCCATGTCGCCCATGGTCACCTTCACCTTGGCCAGCCTACCATCAATGGTAGATCAGATATCTCTAAAACTGGCTTTCCTCCCTCTTCCACACCCATGCTCCTGGGCCTCTGGTTGTTGGTTAGCAGCATCACTTTGGGATGCCATCTCCTCTAACCTGCACAACACAAACACGCAGAATCGAACTTGCTCTGATACCAACTGTCACGGGCTCTGACCTTAGACTCAGAAACTGTGCGGCCTTAGGCTTGGAATCTCCTCCTTTAAGCCTAAGTCAGCCTAAAACACAAGCGTACGGGCACTAGAACAACAGGAAGGGCTGATTACGCAAGTTAAAGAGAAACATAATAAGAAGCAAAATTCTGGAAATGCTCTTGTATTCACTGAAACAGAAGTGTTTGATGGTGTACAAATGAGGGAGAGCAGCTCTCTATTTATAGTTGAGGCTCCAGCTTACATTTAATGGCAATATCCCTAGAATAAAGGCTAAAATCATGGGATTATACAGATTACAATCAATCAGGATGCTAACTCCTGATTTTCAGGGTCAACCAAATCTACCAAGATGCTGCTTCTGATCCTGCCTGCTTCCAGAAGCTTCCCTTGCGTGTCCAGCACCTTGGGCCCTTCTGGATATGGTGCGAGCAGCTTGTATGCTAGGCCTTGGTCTCACGGGCTGGCCTGCAAGTTGGGCAGGCATTCTGAACTCGTTTGCTAGGCTTTGCATGCAGATACCCGCCAGCACGCCTGGTCTGCGGGCCTCAACCTCTGGCCCGCCTGCTAGTGTGTCTGATGTGCCTGCCGCACTCGCCCAGGGGGTGACACTTGGCCGTTATATTGGCTCCCTATCCCTCATCAAACCTCAAGAACTCACACCCCCTTAAAGAGCATTTGAGATTTTATAGGTTTGCTACCAGTAGCCATTAAAATGTCTGAAATGCGGACACTTTTTTCAAACGATCACAAAATCTTCTCCACATCGAGTTTTTAGCTGAATTTTTTTGTGCATGCAAACAAAACACCTCTACCAATTTTGGAGACAAAACTCTTTCTAAAAAATTTTAAAAAAATGCTCGGAATGCGTAAATGTTTCAAAAATTCGTGAAAATTGAAAACGGGTTGTTGCATGAAACTTCAACATGAGGCTTAAAGGACACTGCATGAATTTACAAGCATAAAAATGGCATTGGCATGGCAGAATTGAAGATGTGCTTGAACCCCTACCCCGTTTGATCCCTCGGCTTGCGGTATCTTGCTCTTCTGGTCAGTGAGCGCCGCCTCCTCAATTTTCGTGGGTTGACTTAGGAATAAGGAAGTTGCATTTGTCCAATCTAAGATTTTGGACAGTTTGAGGGTTGTGGCAACAGGATTGGTAGCAATGCAAGGAGGACCGGGTCAATCCCCGGCGTGCGCATTCTGCCTCTCCGACAGGCTGAGTGCCCGCACGCCCATTTCTTGGGTTGGCTTAGGCATAGGGAATTCATTTTATGTCTAAGCCCCAGCCGGACCAAGGGTTGTGGCAGCGAAACCGGTAGCACGCAGAAGTGGATCGGGCCGATCCTCGACTTGCGCATTATGCCTCTTCGGCCAGCTCAGCAACTCGCACGCTCGTTTTATGGGTTGACTTAGGCATACGGAGTTCATTCCTAGTCTAAGATCAGACCGGACCGAGGGTGGTAGGAGCAGGATCGACAGCACGCAGGGGGGACCGGGGTAATCCTTGGCTTGCGCATTTTGCCTCTCCGGCCAGTTGAGCACCCGCACGCTTGTTTCGTGGGTTGGCTTAGGCATACGGAGTTCATTCCATGTCTAAGCATACAGAGTTCATTCCCAGTCTAAGATTGGATCAGATTGAGGGTTACGGTAGCAGGACCAGCAGCAGGATCTATAGCACGCAGGGGGGATCAGATCGATCCCCGGCTTATGCATTCTGTCTCTTCCTGCCAGCTGAGAGCCCGCACACTTGTTTCGTGGGTTGGCTTAGGCATACGGAGTTCATTCCATGTCTAAGCCCCAGCCAGACCGAGGGTTGTGGTAGCAGGACCGGTAGCGGGATCGGTAGCACGCAGAGGGAGACCGGGATGATCCCTGGCTTGCACATTATGCCTCTTCGGTCGACCGCTCGGCCGGTTGAGCACCCGCATGCTCGTTTCGTGGGTTGACTTAGGCATACGAAGTTCATCCCCAATCTAAGCATACGGAGTTCATTCCTAGTCTAAGATCGGACCGGACCGAGGGTTACGGCAGTAGGATCGACACGCAGGGGGGACCGGGCCAATCCCTGACTTGCGCATTTTACCTCTCCGATCAACTGAGCACCCGCACGCTCGTTTCGTGGGTTGGCTGAGGCATAGGGAGTTCATTCCATGTCTAAGCCCCAGCTGGATCGAGGGTTGTGGTAGCAGGATCAACAACACGCGGGGACCGGGCCGATCCCTGGCTTGCGCATTCTGCCTCTCCGGCCGGATGAGCGCCCGCACGCCCGTTTCATGGGTTGGCTTAGGCATAGGGAGTTCATTCCATGTCCAAGCATATGGAGTTCATTCCCAGTCTAAGATTTTGGGCCATGGTGCACATGCTAGGCTTGGGCATGTGTTGGTGCTGCATTTTTTTCGCCCGGGGCACCATCGTCGGAGAGCCTAACCGGTGACAGTGGGGGTTCCGACGATTAGGGGGCAGGGGGTGTGCGCACATGATGTGCGATGGGTGCTGGTACTTGGCCCTTATATTGGCCCCCTATCCCTCATCAAACCTCAAGAACTCACACCCCCATAAAGAGCATTTAAGATTTTATAAGTTTACGGCCAGTAGCCATTAAAGTGTCCGAAATGGGGACACTTTTTTCAAACGGTCACATAATCCTCTCCACTTCGAGTTTTTGGCTGAATTTTTTTGTACGTGCCAAAAAAATAAAAGGATTACCTCCACCAAATTTGGGGACAAAACTCTTTCTAAAAAAATTTTAAAAAATCTCGAACCGTAAAAAGTTTTAAAAATCGTGAAAAATAGAAAATGGGTCGTCTTGCCACGAAATTTCACATGAAGGCTTAGGGGACCATTTTATGAATTTAGAAGCCATAAAAATGGCATTGGCATGGCAGAAATATGAAGATGTGCTTGAACCCACCTACCACCCGTTCGATCCCCGGCTTGCGCATTCTGCCTCTCTGGTCGGCTCAGCGCCCGCACACTCGTTACGTGGGTTGACTTAGGCATACGGAGTTCATCCCCAATCTAAGCATACGAAGTTCATTCCTAGTCTAAGATCATACCAGACTGAGGGTTGCGGCAGCACGCAAGGGGGACCAGGTCGGTCCCCGATTTGCGTATTCTACCTCTCCGATCGGCTAAGCGCCCGCACGCCCGTTTCGTGGGTTGGCTTAGGCATAGGGAGTTCATTCCATGTCTAAGCCCCAGCCGGACCGAGGGTTGTGGTAGCCGAACCGACAGCACGTAGAGGGGGACCGAGTCGATCCCCAGCTTGTGCATTTTGCCTCTCCGATCGGCTCAACACCCTTGCACTCGTTTCTTGGGTTGACTTAGGCATACGAAGTTCATTCCCAGTCTAAGATCGGATCGGACCGAGGGTTGTGGCTGCAGGATCGACAGCAAGCAGGGGGGGACCAGGCCGGTCCCCGACTTGCGCATTCTGCCTCTCCAGTCGGATGAGCACCCGCACGTACGCTCGTTTCATGGGTTGGCTTAGGCATACGGAGTTCATTCCATGTCTGAGCATATAAAGTTCATTCCCAGACTAAGATCAGACCGGACCGAGGGTTGCAGCAACAGGACCAGCAGCAGGATCGACAGCACTTAAGGGGGACCATGTCGATCCCCAGCTTGCGCATTCTACCTCTCCGGCTGGCTGAGCGCCCACACACTCGTTTCATGGGTTGGCTTAGGCATACGAAGTTCATTCCATGTCTAAGCCCCAGCCAGACCGAGGTTGTGGCAACAAGACTGGCAGCAGGATCGGCACTACGTAAAGGGGGATCGGGCTGATCCCCGACTTGCGCATTATGCCTCTCCGGTCGGCTGAGCTCCCGTACGCTCGTTTCGTGCGTTGACTTAGGCATACAGAGTTCATCCCCAGTCTAAGCATACAGAGTTCACTCCCAGTCTAAGATCGGATCGGATCGAAGGTTACGATAGCAGGATCGGTAACACGCATGGGGGGCCAGGCTGATCCTCGGCTTGCGCATTCTACCTCTCCGACCGACTGAGTGCCCACACGCCCATTTCATGGGTTGGCTTTGGCATAGGGAGTTCATTCCATGTCTAAACCCCAGCCAGACCGAGGGTTGTGGCAGTCAGACCAGTAACACGCAGAGGGGGACCAGGTCGATCCTCGGCTTGTGCATTATGCCTCTTCAGTGGGTTCAATGCCCGGACGCTCCTTTCGTGGGTTGACTTATGCATACGGAGTTCATTCCTAGTCTAAGATCAGACCGGACCGAGGGTTGTGGTAGCAGGATCGACAGCACGCAGGGGGGACTGGGCTGATCCCAGCTTACGCATTCTGCCTCTCCGGTCGACTAAGAGTCTGCACGCTCGTTTTCGTGGGTTAGTTTAGGCATATGGAGTTCATTCCATGTCTAAGCCCCAGCCGGACCGAGGGTTGTGGCAGCTGGACCGACAGCGAGATTGACAGCACGCAGAGAGGGATCGGGCTAATCCTCGGCTTACGCATTATGCCTCTCCGACCGACTGAGCGCCCACACCCTCGATTCATGGGTTGACTTAGGCATACGGAGTTCATCCCCAGTCTAAGATCAGACCGAATCGAGGGTTGCGGTAGCATGATCGACAGTACACAAGGGGGGCTCGGGCCGGTCCCCAGCTTGTGCATTCTACCTCTCTGGCCGACTGAGTGCCCGCACGCTCATTTCGTGGGTTGGCTTAGGCATACGGAGTTCATTCCATGTCTAAGCATATGGAGTTCATTCCCATCTAAGATCGGATCAGACCGAGGGTTGCGACAGCAGGATCGACAATTCGAGCTTTTACCTGAATTTTTTTTGTGGATGCCAACAAAAATACAAGGATCACCTGTACCAAATTTGGGGACAAAACTATTTCTAAAAAAATTTTAAAAAATCTCGAACCGTAAAAAGTTTCAAAAATCATGAAAAATAGAAAACAGGTCATCTTGCCACGAAACTTCACATGAAGGCTTAGGGGACCATTGTATGAATTTACAAGCCATAAAAATGGCATTGGCATGGCACAAATATGAAGATGTGCTTGAACCCACCTACTACCCGTTCGATCCTCAGCTTGCGCATCCTGCCTCTCTGGTCGACTGAGCGCCCGCATGCTCATTTCGTGGGTTGACTTAGGCATACGGAGTTCATCCCCAGTCTAAGCATACGAAGTTCATTCCCAGTCTAAGATCAGACAGAATCGAAGGTTGCGACAGCAGGATCGGCAGCATATAGGGGGGACCGAGCCGATCCCCGGCTTACGCATTCTGCCTCTCCGGCTGGCTGAGCGCCCGTACACCATTTCATGGGTTGGCTTAGGCATAGGGAGTTCATTCCATGTCTAAGCCCCTGCCAGACCGAGGGTTGTGGCAACGGGACCGACAGTGCACAGAGGGGGATCGGCTCAGCGCCCGCACGTTCGTTTCATGGGTTGACTTAGGCGTCGAAGTTTATTCCCAGTCTAAGATCAGACCAGACTGAGGGTTGCGGCAGCAGGATCGACGACACGTAGGGGAAACTGGGCCGATCCCGTCTTGCACATTCTACCTTTTTGTCCGATTGACGTCCGCCCGCACGCTCATTTCGTGGGTTGGCTTAGGCATACGGATTTCATTCCATGTCTAAGCATACGGAGTTCATTCGCAGTCTAAGATCGAACTACACCGAGAGTTGCAGCAGCAGGACCAGCAACAGGATCGGCATCATATAGGGGGGATCGGGTCGATCCTCAGCTTAGGCATTCTGCCTCTCCAGTCGGTTGAGTGACCACACGCTCGTTTCGTGGGTTGGCTTAGGCATACAGAGTTCATTCCATGTCTAAGCCCCAGTCGGACTAAGGGTTGTGGTAGCAGGACTGGCAGCAAGACCGACAGCGGGATCGGCAGCATGGAGAGGAGGACCGGGCTGATCCTCGGCTTGCGTAATATGCCTCTCCGTCGGTTGAGTGCCCGCACGCTCGTTTCATGGGTTGACTTAGGCATACGGAAGTTCATCCCCCGTCTAAGCATACGGAGTTCATTCCCAGTCTAAGATCGGACTGGATCGAGGGTTGTGGCAGCAGGATCAACAGCACGTAGGGGGGATCAGGCTGATCCTTGGCCTGCGCATTCTGCCTCTCCGATCGGCTGAGCGCCCGCATGCCCGTTTCGTGGGTTGGCTTAGGCATAGGGGAGTTCATTCCTTGTCTAAGCCCCAGTCGGACCGAGGGTTGTGACAGCGGGACCGACAGCAGTTAGAGAGGAATCAGGCCGATCCCCGGCTTGCGCATTATGCCTCTCTGGCAGGCTCAACGCCCGCACACTCATTTTGTGGGTTGACTTAGGCATACGGAGTTCATTCCCAGTCTAAGATCAGACCGGACCGAAGGTTGCAGCAGCAGGATCGACAGCACGTAGGCGAGGAACGGGTCGATCCCCGGCTTACGCATTCTGCCTCTCCGGACGCCCGTTTCATGGGTTGGCTTAGGCATAGGGAGTTCATTCCATGTCTAAGCCCTAGCCGGATTGAGGGTTGTGGTAACGGGACCGGTAGCATGCAGAGGAGGGACGGGGTCGATCCCTGGCTTGCGTATTATGCCCTTTCGGTCGGCTCAGCGCCCTCAGGCTCGTTTCATGGGTTGACTTACGCATACGGAGTTCATACCCAGTCTAAGATCGGACCGGACCGAGGGCTATGGCTGCAGGATCGACAGCACCCAAGGGGGGATCAGGTCGATCCCCAGCTTGCGCATTTGCCTCTCTAACCGGTTGAGCCCCAGCAAACCCATTTCGTGGGTTGGCTTAGGCATACGGAGTTCATTCCCAGTCTAAGCATACGGAGTTCATTCCCAGTCTAAGATCGGTTTGGACTGAGGGTTACGGTAGCAGGATAAGCAGCAGGATCTATAACACGCAAGGGGAACTGAGCCAATCCTCGACTTGCGTATTCTGCCTCTTCGGCGGGTTGAGCGCCTGTACGTTTGTTTCGTGGGTTGGCTTCGGCATAGGGAGTTCATTACATGTCTCAGCCCCAGTCGGACCCGGGCTGATCCCCGGCTTGTGCATTATACCTCTCAGGCCGACTGAGCGCTCGCACGCTCGTTTTGTGGGTTGACTTAGGCATAGGAAGTTCATCCCCAGTCTAAGCATACGGAGTTCATTCCCAGTCTAGGATTGGATTGGACCGAGGGTTGCGACAGCAAAATCGGCAGCACGTAGGGGGGACCGAGTCGATCCCCGACTTGCGCATTCTCCCTCTCTGACCGGTTGAGCGCCCGTACGCCCGGTTCGTGGGTTGGCTTAGGCATAGGGAGTTCATTCCAGTCTAAGCCCCAGTCGGACCGAGGGTTGTGGCAATGGGACCGGCAGCATGCAGAAGGGGATCAGGCTGATCTCTGGCTTGCGCGTTATGCCTCTTCGGTCGGTTGAACGCCCACACGCTCGTTTCATGGGTTGACTTATGCATACGGAGTTCATTCCCAGTCTAAGATCGGACCGGATTGAGGGTTGTGACACCAGGATAAACACCACGCAGGGGGGATCGGGTCGATCCCCGGCTTGCGCATTTTGCCTCTCCGATCGGCTAAGCGCTCGCAAGCTCGTTTCGTGGGTTGGCTTAGGCATAGGGAGTTCATTCCATGTCTAAGCCCCAGCTAGACTGAGGGTTGTGGCAGCGAGACCGGTAGCAGGTAGAGGGGGACCGGGCCTATCCTCGGCTTGCGCATTATGCCTCTTTGGCTGGCTCAATGCCCGCACACTTGTTTCATGGGTTGACTTAGGCATACGGAGTTCATTCCCAGTCTAAGCATACGGAGTGCATTCCCAGTCTAACATCGGACCGGATCGAGGGTTGCGGCAACAGGATTGGTAGCACGCAGAGGGGACCGAGCCGATCCCCGACTTGCGCATTCTGCCTCTGCAATCGGCTCAACACCCGTATGCTCGTTTTATGGGTTGGCTTAGGCATATGGAGTTCATTCCATGTCTAAGCCCCAGCTAGACCGAGGGTTGTGGTAGCGAGACCGACAGTAGGTAGAGGGGGATCGGGTCGATCCCTGGCTTGCGCATTATGCCTCTCTGGTAGGCTCAACACCCGCACACTCGTTTCGTGGGTTGACTTAGGCATACGGAGTTCATTTCCAATCTAAGATCAGACCAGACCGAGGGTTGCGGCAGCAGGATCGACAGCACATAGAGGGGATCGGGTCGATCCCCGGCTTACGCATTCTCCCTCTCTGGCCGGCTGAGCGCCCCACGCTCGTTTCGTGGGTTGGCTTAAGCATACAGAGTTCATTCGATGTCTAAGCATACGGAGTTCATTCCCAATCTAAGATCGGATCGAACCGAGGGTTGCGACAGCAGGACCAGTAGCAAGATCGGTAGCACGTAGGGGTATACCGAGCCAATCCCCGACTTGTGCATTCTGCCTCTCCGGCTGACTGAGCACTCGCACGCTCGTTTCATGGGTTGGCTTAGGCATACGGATTTCATTTCATGTCTAAGCCCCAGCCAAACCGAGGGTTGTGGCAGCAGGATCGGTAGCGGGATCGACAGCATGTAGAGGGGGACCGGGCTGATCCCCGGGTGGCACATTATGGCTCTCTGGCCGACTGAGCACCCGCACGCTCATTTTATGGGTTGACTTAGGCATATGGAGTTCATCCCTAGTCTAAGCATACGGAGTTCATTCCCAGTCTAAGATCAGATCGGACCGAGGGTCGCAGTAGCAGGATCGGCAGCACGCAGGTGGGACCAAGTCGATCTTCGGCTTGCGCATTTTGCCTCTCCGGTCGGTTGAGCACCCGTATGCCCGTTTTGTGGGTTGGCTTAGGCATAGGGAGTTCATTCCATGTCTATGCCCCAACCGGACCAAAGGTTGTGGCAGCAGGATCGACAGCATGCAGAGGGGGATCGGGCCGATCCCTTGCTGAAGCATTATGCCTCTCCAGTCGGCTCAGCACCCGCATGCTCGTTTTATGGGTTGGCTTAGGCATACGGAGTTCATTCCATGTATAAGCATATGGAGTTCATTCCCAGTCTAAGATTGGATCGGACCGAGGGTTGCGACAGCAGGACCAGCAACAGGATCGACAGCATGTAAGGGGGACCGTGCCGATCCCTGGCTTACGTATTCTACCTCTCCGGTCGATTGAGCACCCACACGCTTGTTTCGTGGGTTGGCTTAGACATACGGAGTTCATTCCATGTTTAAGCCCTAGCTAGATTGAGGGTTGTGGCAGTAGGACTGGAAGCGGGATCGGCAGCACGCAGAGGGGGATCGGGCTGATCCCTGGCTGGCGCATTATGCCTCTCCGACCGGCCTCTCCGGTCCGTTGAGCGCCCGTATGCTACTTTCGTGGGTATACTTAGGCATTCAGAGTTCATCCCCAGTCTAAGCATACAGAGTTCATTCCCAGTCTAAGATCGGATCGGACCAAGGGTTACGACAGCAGGATCGATAGCACGTAAGGGATCGGGCCGATCCTCGATTTGTGCATTCTGCCTCTCCTACCGACTGAGCATCTGCACGCTCGTTTCCTGGGTTGGCTTAGGCATACAGAGTTCATTCCATGTCTAAGCCCCAGTCGGACCGAGGGTTGTTACAACGGGACCTACAGCACGCAGAGAGGGATTGGGCTGATCCTTGGCTTGCACATTATGCCTCTTCGATCGGCTCAGCACCCACATGCTCATTTTATGAGTTGACTTATGCATACGGAGTTCATTCCCAGTCTAAGATCAGACCGGACTGAGGGTTGCAGCACCAGGATCGACAGCACGCAGGAGGGATCGGGTCGATCCCCGGCTTGTGGATTTTGCCTCTCTAGCCTGCTGAGCGCTCGCACGCTCGTTTCATGGGTTGCCTTAGGTATACGGAGTTCATTCCCAGTCTAAGATTTTGAGCCATAGTGCACATGCTGGGCTTGGACATGTGCTGGTGCCGTATTTTTTCCCTCGGGGCACCATCACCGGAGCATCGTCG
Organism: Durio zibethinus; assembly: GCF_002303985.1. The sequence continues at coordinate 10,778,047 of NW_019167826.1, forward strand.
GAGAGCATAACCGACAGCATTGGGGGTTTCGACAATTGGAGGGGCCGGGGGGTATGCGCACATGATGTGTGATGGGTGCTGGTACTTGGCCCTTATATTGGCCCCCTATCCCTCATCAAACCTCGAGAACTCACACCCCCTTAAAGAGCATTTGAGATTTTATAGGTTGCTGCCAGTAGCCATTAAAGTGTCTGAAATGGGGACACTTTTTTCAAATGGTCACAAAATCTTCTCCATTTTGAGTTTTTAGCTGAATTATTTTGTGCATGCCAACAAAAATACAAGGATCACCTCTACCAAATATGGGAGAAAACTCTTTCTAAAAAAATTTTAAAAAATCCCGAACCGCAAGACGTTTCGAAAATCGTGAAAAATAGAAAACGGGTTGTCTTGCCATGAAACTTCACATGAAGGCTTAGAGGACCATTGTATGAATTTACAAGCCATAAAAATGGCATTGGCATGGCAGAAATATGAAGATGTGCCTGAACTCACCTACAACCCGTTCGATCCCCGGCTTGTGCATCCTGCCTCTCTGGTTGACTGACGCCCGCACGCTCGTTTCGTGGGTTGACTTAGGCATACGGAGTTCATCCCCAGTCTAAGCATATGGAGTTCATTCCCAGTCTAAGATTGGACCAGACCGAGGGTTGCGACAGCAGGATCGATAGTACACAGGGGGGACTGGGTCGATCCTCGGCTTGCGCATTCTGCCTCTCCGACCGGCTGAGTGCCCGCATGTCCGTTTCGGTGGTTGGCTTAGGCAATAGGGAGTTGATTCCCATTGTCCTCAGCGCATGCCCTGACCGAGCGTTGTGGCAGCGAGACCAACAGCACGCAGAGGGAGATCGGGCCGGAATCCCTGGCATGCGCATTATGCGCCTGGTCCCTGGCTTGCGCATTATGCCTCTTCGACCGGCTCAGCGCCTACACAGCTCATTTTCGTGGGTTACCTTAAGGGCCATACGAGTTTCTTCTCACTCTAGAGGAATCGACCGATCTGAGGGTTCCAGTAGCAGGATTGACAGCAACTGCCAGGGGGGAAACCGAGCCGATCCCTGGCTTACGCATTTCCTGCCTCTTCTCTCGACCAGCTGAGTGCCGCACCCCTCGTTCGTGGGTTGGCTTAGGCATACGAAGTTCATTCCATGTCTAAGCATACGGAGTTCATTCCCAGTTAAGATTGGACCGGACCGAGGGTTGCGACAGTAGAACCAGTAGCAGGATCGGTAGCATGAAGGGGGGGACCGGGTCGATCCCCAGCTTGCGCATTGTGGCTCTTCCGATTGGCTGAGTGCCCACACGCTCGTTTCGTGGGTTGACTTAGGCATATAGAGTCCATCCCCAATCTAAGCATACGGAGTTCATTCCCAGTCTAAGATCCGACCAGACAGATGGTTGCGGCAGCAGGATCGGCAGTACGTAGGGGGGACCAAGGATCACCTCTACCAAATATGGGGATAAAACTCTTTCTAAAAAAATTTTACAAAATCTCGAACCAAAAAAAGTTTCAAAAATCATGAAAAATAGAAAACGGGTCGTCTTGCCACAAAACTTCACATGAAGGCTTAGGGGACCATTGTATGAATTTACAAGCCACAAAAATGGCATTGGCATGACAGAAATATGAAGATGTGCTTGAACCCACCTACCACCCGTTCGATCCCCGACTTGCGCATCCTGCCTCTCTGGTCGACTGAGCGCCTACACATTCGTTTTATGGGTTGACTTAGGCATACAGAGTTCATTCCCAGTCTAAGCATACAGAGTTCAATCCCAGTCTAGGATCGGACCAGATCGAGTGTTGCAACAGCATGCAAGAGGATCGGGCAGATCCCCGACTTGCGTATTCTGCCCCTCTGGCCGGCTGAGCGCCCGTACGCACGTTTCGTGGGTTGGCTTAGGCATAGGGAGTTCATTCCATGTCTAAACCCCAGCTAGATCGAGGGTTGTGGCAGCGGGATCGACAGCACGCAGAGGGGGACCGGGCTATTCCTCGACTTGTGAATTATGCCTCTCCGACAGGCTCAACGCCCGTACGCTTGTTTCATGGGTTGACTTAGGCGTACGGAGTTCATTCCCAATCTAAGATTGGATCAGACCGAGGGTTGCGGTAGCAGGATCGACAGCATGCAGAGAGGACTGACTGATCCCGACTTGTACATTCTGCCTCTCCGACCGGCTGAGCGTCGGCATGCTCATTTCATGGGTTGGCTTAGGCATACGGAGTTCATTCCATGTCTAAGCGTACGGAGTTCATTCCCAGTCTAAGATCAAACCGATCGAGGGTTGCCGCAGCAGGACCAGCAATAGGATCAACAGCACGTGGGGGGGACCGGGTAGATCCTTGACTTCTGCATTTTGCCTCTTCAATCGACTGAGTGCCCACACGCTCATTTCATGGGTTGGCTTAGGCATACGGAGTTCATTCCTTATCTAAGCCCCAGCTAGATCGAGGGTTATGGTAGCAGGACTGGCGGTGGGATCGGTAGCACGTAGAGGGGATCGAGCTGATCTTTGGCTTGCACATTAGGCCTCTCCGACTGACCTCTCCGGCCGGCTGAGCACCCACACGCTCGTTTCGTGGGTTGACTTAGGCATTTGGAGTTCATCCCTAGTCTAAGCATATGAAGTTCATTCCTAGTCTAAGATCTAATCAGATCGAGGGTTGTAGCAGCAGGATCAACATCACGCAGAGGGGATCGAGCCGATCCTCGGCTTACGTATTCTACCTATCTGGCCAACTGAGCACCCGTATGCCCGTTTCATGGGTTGGCTTAGGCATAGGGAGTTCATTCCATGTCTAAGCTCTAGCAGGACCGAGGATTGTGGCAGCGAGACCGGCAGCACGCTCGTTTCATGGGATGACTTATGCATACAGAGTTTATTCCCAGTCTAATATTAGACCGGACTGAAGGTTGCAGTAGCAGGATCGACAGCACGCTGGGGGGGATCGGGTCGATCCCTGACTTACGTATTCTGCCTCTTCGGTCGGTTGAGCGCCCGTATGCCCATTTCATGGGTTGGCTTAGGCATTGGGCAATGATTCCATGTCTAAGACCCAGCCAGACCAAAGGCTGTGCCAACAGGACTGGCAGCATGCCGAAGGGGACCGGGTCGATCCCTGGCTTGGGCATTATGCCTCTTCGGCCGGCTCAGTGCCCGTACGCTCGTTTCGTGGGTTGACTTATGCATACGGAGTTTATTCCTAGTCTAAGATCAGACCGAATCGAGGGTTGTAGCAGCAGAAATGACAGCACGTAGAAAGGGACCCGATTGATCCCCGGGTTGTGCATTCTGCCTCTCCGACTGGCTAAGCGCCCGCACGTTCATTTCGTGGGTTAGCTTAGGCATACAGAGTTCATTCCATCTCTAAGCATATAGAGTTCATTCCCAGTCTAAGAGTTTGAGCCATGATGCACATGATGGTCTTGGGCATGTGCTGGTGCCGCATTTTTTTCGCCCGGGCACCATCGCCGAAGCATCGTCGGAGCATCACCGAAGCATCGTCAGAGAGCCTAACTGACGGCATTGGAGGTTCCGGTGATTGGGTGGGTCGGGGGGTGTGCGCACATGATGTGCGATGGGTGCTGGTACTTGGCCCTTATATTGGCCCCTTATCCCTCATAATCCTCGAGAACTCACACCCCTTTAAAGAGTATTTGAGATTTTATAGGTTTGCTGCCAGTAGCCATTAAAGTGTCTGAAAAGGGGACACTTTTTTCAAATGGTCACAAAATCTTCTCCACTTCGAGTTTTTAGCTAAATTTTTTTGTGGATGCCAAGAAAAATACAAGGATCACCTCTACCAAATTTGGGGACAAAACTCTTTCTAAAAAACTTTTAAAAAACCTCGAACCACAAAAAGTTTCAAAAATCGTGAAAAATAGAAAACGGGTCGTCTTGCCACAAAAAATCACATGAAGGCATAGGGGACCATTGTATGAATTTACAAGCCATAAAAATGGCATTGGCATGGCAGAAATATGAAGATGTGCTTGAACCCACCTACCACCCGTTTGATCTCTGGCTTGCGCATCCTACCTCTCTGGTCAGTTGAGCGTCCGCACGCTCGTTTCATGGGTTGACTTAGGCGTACGGAGTTCATCCCCAGTCTAAGCATATGGAGTTCATTTCAAGTCTAATATCAGATCGGACCGAGGGTTGCGACAGCAGGATCGACAGCACGTAGGGGGGGACCAGGTCGGTCCTCGGCTTGTGCATTCTACCTCTTCGACAGGCTGAGCGCCCGCACACTCATTTTGTGGGTTAGCTTAGGCATACTGAGTTCATTCCATGTCTAAGCATACAGAGTTCATTCCCAGTCTAAGATCAGACCAGATCGAAGCTTGCGGCAGTAGGATCGGCAGCATGCAGAGGGGATCGGGTCAATCCCCGGCTTGCGCATTCTGCCTCTTCAACCAGCTGAGTGCCCATTTCGTGGGTTGGCTTAGGCATAGGGAGTTCATTCCATGTCTAAGCCCCAACTGGACCTAAGGTTGTGGCAGCGGGACTGACAGCACACAGAGGGGGATCGGGCCGATCCTCGGCTTGCGCATTATGCCTCTTTGGTCGGCTCAGTGCCCGAACGCTTGTTTCGTGGGTTGACTTAGGCATACGAAGTTCATTCCCAGTCTAAGATCGGATCGGACCAAGGGTTGTGGCAGCAGGATCGACAGCATGCAGGGGGGGTCAGGCCGATCCCTGGCTCGTGCATTCTCCCCCTCTGGCCGGCTAAGCGCCCGCACGCTCATTTTGTGGGTTGGCTTAGGCATACGCAGTTCATTCCTTGTCTAAGCATATGGAGTTCATTCCTAGTCTAAGAGTTTTAGCCACGGTGCACATGCTGGGCTCGGGCATGTGCTGGTGCCACATTTTTTTTGCTTGGGGCACCATCGCCGGAGCATCACCGGGAGACTAACCGACAGCATTGGGGGTTCCGGCTATTGGGGGGCCAGGGGGTATGCGCACATGATGTGCGATGGGTGCTGGTACTTGGCCCTTATATTGGCCCCCTATCCCTCATCAAACCTCGAGAACTCACACCCCCTTAAAGAGCATTTGAGATTTTATAGGTTTGCTACCAGTAGCCATTAAAGTGTCTGAAATGGGGACACTTTTTTCAAATGGTCACAAAATCTTCTCCACTTTGAGTTTTTATCTGAATTTTTTTGTACATTCCAACAAAAATACAAGGATCATCTCTACCAATTTTGGGGACAAAACACTTTCTAAAAAAGTTTTAAAAAATCTCGAACCGTAAAAAGTTTTCAAAAACCTTAAAAAATAAAAAACGAGTCGTCTTGCCACGAAACTTCACATGAAGGCGTAGGAGACCATTGTATGAATTTACAAGCCATAAAAATGGCATTGGCATGGCAGAAATATGAAGATGTGCTTGAACCCACCTACCACCCGTTCGATCCCCAGCTTGCGCATCCTGCCTCTCTGGTCGGCTGAGCGTCTGCACACTCGTTTCGTGGGTTGACTTAGGCATACGGAGTTCATCCCCAGTCTAAGCATATGGAGTTCATTCCCAGTCTAAGATCGGATTGGACCGAGGGTGGCAACAGCAGGATCAGCAGCACGCAAGGGGGACCGGACCGATCCCTGGCTTACGCATTCTACCTTTCCAACCGGCTGAGCGCTCGCACGCCCGTTTCGTGGGTTGGCTTAGGCATAGGGAGTTCATTCCATGTCTAAGCCCCAGCCAGACCAAGGGTTGTGGCAGCGGGACTGGCAGCACGCAGAGGGGGATCGGGTCGATCCCCGGCTTAGGCATTATGCCTCTACGGTCGGCTCAGCGCCCGCACACTCGTTTCGTGGGGTGACTTAGGCATACAGAGTTCATTCCCAGTCTAAGATCAGACTGGACAGAGGGTTGGGGCAGTAGGATCAACAGCACGTAGGAGGGACCAGGCCGATCCTCGGCTTGTACATTTTGCCTCTACGGTCGGCTGAGTGCCCGAACGCTCGTTTCATGGGTTGGCTTAGGCATACGAAGTTCATTCCATGTCTAAGCATACGAAGTTCATTCCCAGTGTAAGATTGGATTGGACCGAGGGTTGCGGCAGTAGGATCGACAGCACACAGGGGCGGATCAGGCCGATCCCTGGCTTGCGCATTCTGCCTCTCTGGCCGACTGAGCACTCGCACGCTTGTTTCGCGGGTTAGCTTAGGCATACAGAGTTAATTCCATGTCTAAGCCCCAACCGGACCGAGGGTTGTGGCAGCAGGACCAGCAGCGGGATCGATAGCATGCAGAGGGGGATCGGGTTGATCCCTGGCTTACGTATTATGCCTTTCCAGTCGGCCTCTCCAACCGACTGAGCGCCCGCACGCTCGTTTCATGGGTTGATTTAGGTATACGAAGTTCATCCCCAGTCTATGTATACGGAGTTCATTCCCAGTCTAAGATCAAATTGGATTGAAGGTTGCGGCAGCAGGATCAACAGCACGCAGGGGGGACCGTACGGATCCCCAGCTTGTGCATTCTGCCTTTCTGGTCGGTTGAGCGCCCGCACGCCCGTTTCGTGGGTTGGCTTAGCCATAGGGAGTTCATTCCATGTCTAAGCCCCAGTCAGATTGAGGGTTGTGGCAGCGAGACTGGCAGCATCCAGAGGGGGACCGGGCTGATCCCTGCCTTGCGCATTCTGCCTCTCTGACCGACTAAACTCCCGCACGCTAGTTATGTGGGTTGGCTTAGGCATACGGAGTTCATTCCATGTCTAAGCATACGGAGTTCATTCCCAGTCTAAGAGTTTGAGCCACGATGTACATGCTGGGCTTGGTCATGTGCTGGTGCCGTATTTTTTTCACCTAGGGCACCATCGGTAGAGCATTGTCGGAAAGCCTAACCGGTGGCATTGAGGGTTCTAGCGATTGGGGGAGTCGGGGGGTGTGCGCAAATGATGTGCGATGGGTGCTGGTACTTGGCCCTTATATTGGCCCCTTATCACTCATCAAACCTCGAGAACTTACACCCCCTTAAAGAGCATTTGAGATTTTATAAGTTTGCTGCCAGTAGCCATTAAAGTGTCTAAAATGTGGACACGTTTTTCAAACGATCACAAAATCTTCTCCACTTCGAGTTTCTAGCTAAAGTTTTTTGTGCATGCCAATAAAAAAACAAGGATCACCTCTGCCAAATTTGGTGACAAAACTCTTTCTAAAAAAAGTTTAAAAAATCTCGAACCGTAAAAAGTTTTGAAAATCATGAAAAATAGAAAACGGGTCGTCTTGCCACAAAAATTCACATGAAGGCGTAGGGGACCATTGTATGAATTTACAAGCCATAAAAATGGCATTGGCACGGTAGAAATATGAAGATGTGCTTGAACCCACCTACCACCATTTCGATCCATGGCTTGCGTATCATGCCTCTCTGGTCGGCTGAGCGTCCGCACGCTCGTTTCGTAGGTTGACTTAGGCATACGGAGTTCATCCCCAGTCTAAGCATACAGAGTTCATTCCTAATCTAAGATCGGATCAGACCGAGGGTTGCGACAGTAGGATCGACAACACGCAGGGGGAACCGGGTTGATTCTCGGCTTGCGGATTCTGCCTCTCTGACCGACTGAGCGCCCGCACGCTCGTTTTATGTGTTGCCTTAGGCATACGGAGTTTATTCCATGTCTAAGCATACGAAGTTCATTCCCAGTCTAAGATCGAACCAGACCGAGGGTTACGGCTACAGGACTAGCAGCAGGATCGGCAGCACATAGGGGGGACCGGGTCGATCCCCGATTTATGCATTCTACCTCTCTGGCCAGCCTCTCCGGCTGGCTGAGCGCCTGCACGCTCATTTTGTGGGTTGACTTAGGCATATGGAGTTCATCCCCAGTCTAAGCATACGGAGTTCATTCCCAGTCTAAGATCTAACCAGACCGAGGGTTATTGCAGCAGGATCGGCAGCACGTAGGGGGACCGGGCTGATCCTCGACTTACGCATTCTACCTCTCCGATCGACTGAGTGCCCGCACGCCCGTTTTATGGGTTGGCTTAGGCATAGGGAATTCATTCCGTGTCTAAGCCCCAACTGGACTGAGGGTTGTGGTAGCAAGTCTGGTAGCACACAGAGGGGGATCGAGCCGATCCCCGGCTTGTGCATTCTGCCTCTCCGGTCGGCTGAGCGACCGCACGCTCATTTCGTGGGTTAGCTTAGGCATTTGGAGTTCATTCCACGTCTAAGCATACAGAGTTCATTCCCAGTCTAAGAGTTTGAGCCACGGTGCACATGCTGGGCTCGGGCATGTGCTGGTGTCGCATTTTTTTTGCCCGGGGCACCATCGTCGAAGCATTATCGGAGAGCCTAACCGGTGGCATTGGGGGTTTCTTGCGATTGGGGGGCCGAGGGGTGTGCGCAAATGATGTGCGATGGGTGCTGGTACGTGGCCCTTATATTGGCCCCCTATCCCTCATCAAACCTCGAGAACCCACACCCCCTTAAAGAGCATTTGAGATTTTATAGGTTTGCTGCCAGTAGCCATTAAAGTGTCTGAAATGAGGGCACTTTTTTCAAATGGCCACAAAATCTTCTCCATTTCGAGTTTTTAGCTGAATTTTTTTGTGCATGACAAAAAAAATACAAGGATCACCTCTACCAAATTTGGGGACAAAACTGTTTCTAAAAAAATTTTAAAAAATCCCGAACCACAAGAAGTTTCAAAAATCGTGAAAATAAAAATGGGTCGTCTTGCCATGAAACTTCACAAGAGGGTATAGGGGACCATTGTATGAATTTACAAGACATAAAATTGGCATTGGCATGGCAGAAATATGAAGATGTGCTTGAACCCACCTACCACCCGTTCGATCCCCGGCTTGCGCATCTTGCCTCGCTGGTCGGCTGAGTGTCCGTACGCTCGTTTCGTGGGTTGACTTAGGCATATAGAGTTCATCCCCAGTCTAAGCATACGAATTTCATTCCCAGTCTAAGATCAAACTGGATCGAGGGTTACGGCAGCAGGATCAACAGCACGCAGGGGGGACCGGGCCGATCCCTGACTTGCGCATTCTTCTTCTCCGACCATCTGAGTGCCCGCACGTCCGTTTCGTGGGTTGGCTTAGGCATAGGGAGTTCATTCCATGTCTAAGCCCCAGCCGAATCGAGGGTTGTGGTAGCGGGACTTGCAGCACGCAGAGGGGGATTAGGTCGATCCCTGGCTTGCGCATTATGCCTCTCCAATTGGCTCAGTGCCCGCACGCTCATTTCATGGGTTGGCTTAGGTATAGGGAGTTGATTCCCAGTCTAAGATTAGATCAGATCGAGGGTTGCAATAGCAAGATCGACAGCACATTGGGGGGGACTGGGCCGATCCCCAGACTGAGCGCCCGCACGCTTGTTTCATGGGTTGGCTTAGGCATACGGAGTTCATTTCATGTCTAAGCATACGGAGTTCATTCCCAGTCTAAGAGTTTGATCCATGGTGCACATACTGGGCTCTGGCATGTGCTGGTGCTACATTTTTTTCACCGGGGCACCATCGCCAGAGCATCGTCGGAGCATCGTCGGAGAGCCTAACAGGCAGCATTGGGGGTTCCGATGATTGGTGGGGCCGGGGGGTGTGTGCACATGTTGTGTGATGGGTGCTGGTACTTGGTCCTTATATTGGCCCCCTATCCCTCATCAAACCTTGAGAACTCACACCCCCTTAAAAAGCATTTGAGATTTTATAGGTTTACTGTCGGTAGCCATTAAAGTGTCTGAAATGGGGACACTTTTTTCAAATGGTCACAAAATCTTCTCCACTTTAAGTTTCTAGCTGAATGTTTTTGTGCATGCCAACAAAAATACAAGGATCACCTCTACCAAATTTGGGGACAAAAATCTTTCTAAAAAAACTTTTAAAAAATCTCGAATCGCAAAAAGTTTTGAAAATCATGAAAAATAGAAAGCGGGTCGTCTTGCCATGAAACTTCACATGATGGCTTAGGGGACCATTGTATGAATTTACAAGCCATAAAAATGGCATTGGCATGGCAGAAATATGAAGATGTGCTTGAACCGACCTACCACCCGTTTGATCCCTGGCTTGCGCACCCTACCTCTCTAGTCGGCTGAGCGTCCGCACGCTCGTTTCATGGGTTGACTTAGGCATACAGAGTTCATCCCCAGTCTAAGATCGGACCGAACCGAGGGTTGCGATAGCAAGATCGACAGCACGCAGGGGGGATCGGGCCATCCCCGGTTAGCTCTCCGGCCGACTGAGCACCCGCATGCTTGTTTCGTGGGTTGGCTTAGGCATAGGGAGTTCATTCCATGTCTAAGCCCCAGTCGGACCGAGGGTTGTGGCAACGGGACCGATAGCAAGAAGAGGGGGATCGAGTCGATCCCCGACTTGCGCATTATGCCTCTACGGTTGGCTTAGCACCCGAACACTTGTTTCGTGGGTTGACTTAGGCATACAGAGTTCATTCGCAGTCTAAGATCGGACCGAACTGAGGGATGCGGCAGCAGGATCGACAGCACGCTGGGGGGACCGAGTCGATCCTCAGCTTGCGCATTCTGCCTCTCCGACCGATTGAGCATCCGCACGTGCCTTTCGTGGGTTGGCTTAGGCATAGGGAGTTCATTCCATGTCTAAGCCCCAGCAGGATCGAGGGTTGTGGCAGCGAGATCGACAGCACGCAAAGTGGGACTGGGTCGATCCCCAGCTTGCACATTATGCCTTTTTGGCTGGCTCAGCACCCGCACGCTCGTTTCGTGGGTTGACTTATGCATACATAGTTCGTTCCCAGTCTAAGATCAGACCAAACCAAGGGTTGTGGCAGCAGGATCGACAGCACGCAGGGGGGGATCGAGTCGATCCCCGGCTTATGGATTCTGCTTCTCCGATCGACTAAGCGCCCGCACTCTCGTTTCGTGGGTTGACTTAGGCATGCAGAGTTCATCCCCAGTCTAAGCATACAGAGTTCATTCCCTGTCTAAGACTGGACCGAACTGAGGGTTACGGCAGTAGGATCGGCAAAACGCAGGGGGGAATGAGCCGATCCCCGGCTTGCGCATTCTGTCTCTCTGGTCGATTGAGGGCCTGCACGCCCATTTCATGGGTTGGCTTAACCATAGGGAGTTCATTCCATGTCTATGCCCCAGCTGGACCGAGGGTTGTGGCAGTGGGACAGACAGCACGTAGAGGGGGATCGGGCTGATCCCCGGCTTAAGCATTATGCCTCTTCGATCGGCTCATCGCCCGCATGCTCGTTTTGTGGATTGACTTATGCATACGGAGTTCATTCCCAGTCTAAGATCGGACTGGACCGAGGGTTATAGCAGGAAGATCGACAGCACGCAGGGGGATCGGGCTGATCCCCGGCCTGTGCATTCTGCCTCTCTTACCAACAGAGTGCCCGCACGCTCGTTTCGTGTGTTAACTTAGGCATACGGAGTTCATCCCCAGTCTAAGCATACGAAGTTCATTCCTAGTCTAAGATCGGACCGGACCGAGGGTTGCGACAGTAGGATCGACAGCACGCAGGGGAGATCGGGTCGATCCCGGGCTTGTGCTTTCTGCCTCTTCGGCCGGCTAAGCACCCGCATGCCTGTTTCGTGGGTTGGCTTAGTCACAGGGAGTTCATTCCATGTCTAAGCCCCAGTCGGACCGAGTGTTGTGGCAGTGGGACCGGCAGCATGCAGTGGGGGATCGGACGGATCCTCGGCTTGCGCATTATGACTCTTCGATCGGCTCAGTGCCCGTACGCTCATTTCGTGGGTTGACTTTGGCATACAGAGTTCATTCCCAGTCTAAGATCGGACCGGATCGAGAGTTACGGCAGCAGGATCAACAGCACGTAGGGGGGATCGGGTTGATCCCTGACTTACGCATTCTGCCTCTCCGATCGGCTGAGTGTCTGCATACGGAGTTCATTCCATGTCTAAGCATACGGAGTTCATTCCCAGTCTAAGATCGAACCGGACCGAGGGTTGTGGGAGCAGGACCAGCAGTAGGATCCACAGCACGCAGGGGGGACCAAGCCGATCCCCGACTTGTGCATTCTGCCTCTTCGGCCGACTGAGCGCCAGCACGCTCGTTTCGTGGGTTGGCTTAGGCATACAAAGTTCATTCCATGTCTAAGTCCTAGCTGGACCGAGGGTTGTGGCAACAGGACTGGCAGCGGGATCGACAGCACGCATAAGGGGATCGGGCTGATCCTCGGCTTGTGCATTATGTCTATCTGGCCGGCCTCTCCGGCTGGCTGAGCACTCGCACGCTCGTTTCATTGGTTGACTTAGGCGTATGGAGTTCATCCCCAGTCTAAGCATATGGAGTTGATTCCCAGTCTAAGATCGCACCGGATCGTGGGTTCCGACAGCAGGATCGACAGCACGCAGGGGGGACCGAACCGATCCCCGGCTTGCGCATTCTGCCTCTTCGATCGGCTGAGTGCCCGCACACCCGTTCCATGGTTTGGCTTAGGCATAGAGAGTACATTCCATGTCTAAGCCCTGGCCGGACTGAGGGTTATGGCCGCAAGACCGTCAGCACGCAGAGAGGGACTAGGCTGATCCTCGACTTACGCATTATGCTTCTTCGACTGGTTCAGCGCCTGCACGCTTGTTTCGTGGGTTCACTTATGCATACGGAGTTCATTCCCAGTCTATGATCAGATCGGATCGAGGGTTGCGGCATCAGGATCGACAGCACACATGGAGGGATCGGGCCGATCCCTGGCTTGTGCATTCTGCCTATCCAGCCGGCTGAGCACCCACACGCTCGTTTCGTAGGTTGGCTTAGGCATACGGAGTTCATTTCATGTCTAAGCATACGGAGTTTATTCCCAGTCTAAGATTTTGAGCCACGATGCACATGCTGGGCTCGGACATGTGCTGGTGCCGTATTTTTTTTGCCTGAGGCACCATCATCGGAGCGTCGTCGGAGCATCGTCAGAGAGCCTAACCGATGGCATTGGGGGTTCTAGCGATTGAGGGACCGGGGGGTGTGCGCACATGATGTGCGATGGGTGCTGGTACTTGTGTCACGGGCTCCGACCTTAGACTCAAAAACCGTGTGGCCTTGGGCTTGAAATCTCTTCCTTTATGCCAAAGTCACCCTAAAACACAAGCGTACAAGCACTAGAACAACGGGAAATGCTGATTATGCAAGTTAAAGAGAAACAGGATAAGAAGGCAGAATTCTGGAAATGCTCTTGTATTCACTGAAACAGAACTGTTTGATGGTGTACAAATGAGGGAGGAGCAGCCCTCTATTTATAGTTGAGGCTCCAGCTTACACTTAATGGCAATATCCCTAGAATAAAGGCTAAAATCATGGGATTATATAGAGTACAATCAATCAGGATGCTAACTCCTGATTTTCAGGGTCAACCAAATCTACCAGGATGCTGCTGCTGATCTTGCCTGCTTCCAGAAGCTTCCCTTGTGTGTCCAGCACCTTGGGCCCTTCTGGATGTGGTGCAGGCAGCTATGCCAGGCCTTGGTCTCACGGGTTGCCTGTAAGTTGGGCAGGCGTTCTGAACTCATTTGTTAGGTTTTGTGCGCAGATACCCACCAGCACGCTTGGTCTACGGGCTTCAACCTCTGGCTCGCCTGCTGGTGCACTTGATATACCTGGCGTGTCCGCCCAGGGCATGACATTCTCCCTCACCTGATTGTACAATGCCCTCGTTGCGTCTTCTACATGGTACTGCCTGATCTGGTCCTTGAACTACCATAAGTCATCTGTTGGTCCCCAGCTCGTCTCACTATCTGGAAGTCCCTTCTAGCACACCAAGTACTCTTGTCTTGGCTAATAGTTCTTTTGTCTCACCTCTCGATCAGCTATGATGTTGTGGACCTCCTTCTCATATGAGGCCCTTGCTCCCAATGGTGCACGCTTTGACTCTGCCCATCCTGGATCTCTCTCATCCTCATGGAACGGCTTGAGCATGCTCACATGGAACACCGAGTGTACCCTCAGCTTGGGTGGCATATCCAGCTTGTAGGCAAACATGCCTACCCTCTTGACTACTCGAAAAGTCCCTTGTACCTTCGGACTAGGCCTTTGTGCAACCCTCTATGGCTCATAATGGGATGCAGCTTCACCAACACCAAGTCTCCAACCTGGAACTGCACGTCCCACCTATTCTGGTTTGCCCACTTTTTCAACCTCTTGGCCGCCTTGTGTAGACAAACTCTGGCCAAGTCAGTTTGCTCTTAGCTTGCCTTGGCAAACTTGTATACTGTTGGATTCGGCCCTATATAACCTGCAGTAATCAAACCGGGTGTTAGTGGTTGTTGCCCTGTCATAACCTCAAATGGGCTCTGGTTTGTTGCCTCGCTCCTTTGCAAGTTGTAGGAAAACTGCACAATATCTAGCAGCTTTGGCCAGTCCCTTTATGTGGCACTCACATAGTGCCTGAGGTAGACCTCTAATAGTCCATCACTCATTCTGTCTACCCATCGATCATGGATGCATGCCAGTGGAAAAGTTCAAGTCTGACCCCAACAGCTTGAACAACTTAGTCCAGAACCTAGCCGTGAAATGCCCGTCCTGATCACTAACAATGGTCCTCGGCACTCCCCAGTACTTAACCATGTTCTTCAGGAACAATCGAGCTGCCTCCTCGACTGGGCACTCATTGGTTGCTAGAATGAAGATTCCATACTTGGAAAACCTGTCCACCACTACCATGATGCTTCCAAACCCTTCTACTTTGGGTAGACCGACTATAAAGTCCAGAGAAACACTCTCCCATGGTCACTCTGGCACTGGCAATTGCTCCAAGAGACCACCTAGTTTCTTTAGCTCCACCTTGTCCTGTTGGCACACAAGATAAGTCTTCACATAGGCCTCCACATCGTCCCTCATGTACGGCTAGTAGTACTGGTCCTCGATCAGCACCAAGGTACGACTCACTCCGGGGTGTCCAGCCCACCTTGAATCATGGCATTCTTGCAAAACTTCCTTGCGAAGCTTCTCGTGCTATGGCACAAACAGTCTACTACCCCTAGTGTACAGCAAGCCATCCTACAACCAAAATCGCCTAGTCTTACCTTGCTGGGCGTACTCCATCAAAGCCTTGGCTATAGGATCATGTGCAAGTCCCTCCTTGATGCGCGGCACCAGTGACCCCTCTGGTTGGCTAATGGCAGCAAGGTTAGCCTTTCTGCTCAGGGCGTCTACCACTAGGTTTGCCCGCCCCAGCTTATACTCCATCTGGAAATCAAATTCCGTAAGAAAATCTTGCCATCTCACCTGCTTGAGGGACAGCTTCTTCTGCGTCTGGAAGTAGCTGGTCGCCACATTGTCCGTCCTAACCACGAACCTCAACCCCAATAGGTAATGGCACCAAGTGCACAAGCAGTGCACCACTGCAGTCATCTCCTTCTCTTGGATCGTGTACTTGCACTCAATCTCGTTGAACTTCCTACTCTCGAACGCGACTAGACGTCCTTCCTGCATCAACACGCCCCCTATGCTAAAGTTTGATGCATCCGTACGCACCTCATACGGCTTGGCATGGTTTGGCAAGGCCAAGATTGGCTCCTCGGTCACAGCCCGTTTCAACCTGTCAAACGCTTCCTGGCACCCTGCGCTCCACTCCCATGCTTTCCCTTTCTTGAGCAAGTTAGTCAATGGCGTGGCTATTGCTGAGTGACCTTTGATGAAGCACCTGTAGTAGTTGACCAGCCCAAGGAATGATCTCAACTCAGTGACCTTGGCTGGTGGTTGCCACTTCAGGATGGCGTGTTTCTTGCTTTCATCCATGCATATCCTGCCACCTCCCACTATGTGGCCAAGGAACGGGATCTACTGTTAGGTGAATGAGCACTTCTCCCTCTTGACAAATAGCTTGTGCACCTACAACACCTCGAACACCTGTCTCAAGTGGTCTACATGCTCTCCCAAAGTCTGGCTATAGATCACAATGTCATCCAAATAAACCACAACAAACCGATTAAGGAATGACTGAAGTACCTTGTTCATAAGGGTGCAGAATGTTACTGGGGCGTTCGTGAGTCCGAAAGGCATCACCAAGAACTCATACGAACCATACCGAGTGACACATGTTATCTTTGGCTCATCTCCCTCCACGATCCTGACTTGATAGTAGCCTGACTCAAATCCAGCTTGGTGAACCACCTTGCACTCCCAAGTTGATCGAACAAGTCCGCAATGAGTGGGATGGGGTACTTGTTCTTGATGGTCAGCTTGTTCAAAGCCCGATAGTCTATGCATAGCCGCAACGACCCATCATGCTTGCGCTGAAATAGAATCGATGTACCATAGGGTACCTTCGATGGTTGGATGAAGCCAGCATCAACTAACTCTTTGAGCTGCTTCCTCAACTCTTCCAACTCTGGTGGAGACATTCGGTAAGGGGCTCTAGCTGGCTGCTTGGCCTCAGACACCAGCTCGATCTTGTGGTCCACCTTAGGTAGCTTTGCGGGCATCACATCACTAAAGGTCTTCAACACCTTTAGCACCTCCAAGGGTGACTCAGTCTTCTTCTCCCTTGGCTCATCATATTTCAGGGCTGCCAAGAAAGTGTCTTCTTGTCTGCTTACCACCTTGGCAAATTGAATGGCTGACACCACCCGTGACCTAACTCCAGACCCTCTCCTCAATGGCACTAGGCATTGGCACCGTGCATCCAAGATGCAAACACAATCGACAAAAGGCACAAAGAGGGTGTTAATCTGAACAAGGAAATCCAACCCAATCATAAAGTCATAGTCGTCAAGAGGTATTACCTCAATGGTCTCCTTGCCTTTCCAGTCTCCAAGCTGCAACTCCACTTCCCGCACTACTCCAATGGCTGGAACTTCCTTGGAGTTCACCGTTTTGATGGTACCAATCCCTTTTTACACCTTTAGTCTGAGCTTTCAGGCTCTATCACTTGAAATAAAAATGTGAGGTACCTATGTCCACCAGTGCGCTCACCTTCTGACCCGCAACCATCAGATCCGTAAACATCAAGCCCTTTGGCTTGCAGCTCCCCTTACTCTGGACAGCATTGAGCACCAATGACCCAAGCTTTACTGCTTCTGACTCTGGCTCCTTGTTAGACTCCTTGTCTACAACAGCCAGCTTGCCCTTCTGTGGGTAATTACGTGCTATGTGGCTCCCTCCACATAGGTAACATGCTAGTGGCTCTTAGTCCCCCTTTGCTTTCCACTTGCCTGCTGGTGGCTTCCTCTCGCCATCCTTGGTTGAACGATCTTGGTCTCCATCCTTAGACTCTCAGTCATGGTCCTTCCCCTTGGACTACTTCTTTCAATCCCTATCATCCCTGCCATTACCGTTGGGCTTGGTAGATTGGAACTTGTTTAGAGGCTTGAACTCTATCAAGGCCTCAGTGGTAGTCATGGCTTTAGCCAAGTCATGAACTCCTCTCCTTTGTAGCTCATGCTTCACCCACAGCTTCAACCTATCCATGAAAGCAAATAAGGCATCCTTCTTGCCTAGATTCGAGATCTGTAGCATCAGTTCAAAGAATTTTTGGACATACTCCCTTATGTCCCCTTGTTGGTTCAGCCTACATAACTTTGCCCGTGCCTCATCATCGGTATACTCCGGGTAAAATTATTCTCTGAACTCCTTTTGGAACTCTGCCCAGGTTCCAATCTTGGCACTCCCACGCCTGACATCATCACACCTGTGCCTCTACCACAATAAGGCTACATCAGTGAGATACATAGTAGCGGTGCTTACCTTTATCGCCTCGTCTTGCATGCCCATGGCCTGGAAGTACTGCTCCATACCCCAAAGGTAGTTATCTACTTCCTTGGCTGCCCTAGTCCCCTTGAACTTCTTAGGCTTGGGGACATCCAATCTGGACTTGGACACTCTAGCAAACATGCCATTCCCAATGGCAGTCTTGCAAGCAACGAGCTCACTGGTAAGCTCCTCCATCCGCTGGCGCATGGCCTCCATGCCATCGCGCAAGGTCAGCACTTCAGCCTCCAAGTTCTGATTCTTTTAGGTGAACACGTCCAAGCTTTTGTTGAGAGCAGCTTGCAGCTCACTTTGGATCTCCTCCCCCATGGAATCTAGCGATGCAATGTGAGTCTCTACCCCCTCAAGCTTCTCCCCCATGTCGCCCATGGTCACCTCCACCTTGGCCAGCCTACCGTCCATGGTAGACCAGATATCTCTAGAATTGGCTTTCCTCCCTCTTCCACACCCATGCTCCTGGGCCTCTGGTTATTGGTTAGCAGCGTCACTTTGGGATGCCATCTCCTCTAACCTGCACAACACAAACACGCATAAGCGAACTTGCTCTGATACCAACTGTCATGGGCTCCAACCTCAGACTCAAAAACCGTGCGGCCTTAGGCTTGGAATCTCCTCCTTTATGCCTAAGTCAGCCTAAAACACAAGCGTGCGGGCACTAGAACAATAGGAAGGGCTGATTATGCAAGTTAAAGAGAAACAGGATAAGAAGGCAGAATTCTGGAAATGCTCTTGTATTCACTGAAACAGAAGTGTTTGATGGTGTACAAATGAGGGAAGAGCAGCCCTATATTTATAGTTGAGGCTCCAACTTACACTTAATGGCAATATCCCTAGAATAAAGGCTAAAATCTTGGGATTATACAGATTACAATAAATCAGGATGCTAACTCCTGATTTTCAGGGTCAACCAAATCTATCAGGATGTTGCTGCTGATCCTGCCTGCTCCCAGAAGCTTCCCTTGCATGTCCAGCACCTTGGGCCCTTCTGGATGTGGTGCAAGCAGCTTGTATGCCAGGCCTTGGTCTCACGGGCTGGCCTACAACTTGGACGGGCGTTCTGAACTCGTTTGCTAGGCTTTGCACGTAGATACCTGCCAGCACGTCTGGTCTGCGGGCCTCAACCTCTGGCTCACCTGCTGGTGCGTCTGATGTGCCTGGTGCGCCCACCCAAGGTGTGACACTTGGCCCTTATATTGGCCCTCTATCCCTCATCAAACCTTGAGAACTCACACCCCCTTAAAGAGCATTTGAGATTTTATAGGTTTGCTGCCAGTAGCCACTAAAGTGTCTGAAATGGGGACACTTTTTTCAAACGGTCACAAAATCTTCTCCACTTTGATTTTTTAACTGAATTTTTTTTTGCATGCCAACAAAAATACAAGGATCACCTCTAACAAATTTGGGGACAAAAATCTTTCCAAAAAAATTTTAAAAAATCTTGAACCACAAAATGTTTCAAAAATTAAGAAAAATAGAAAACGGGTCGTCTTGCCATGAAACTTCACATGAAGGCTTAGGGGACCATTGTATGAATTTACAAGCCATAAAAATGACATTGGCATGGCATAAATATAAAGATGTACTTGAACCCACCTACCACCCGTTCGATCCTCGGCTTACGTATCCTACCTCTCTGGTCGACTGAACGCCCGCACGCTCATTTCGTGTGTTGACTTAGGCATACGAAGTTCATCCCCAGTCTAAGCATACAGAGTTCATTCCCAATCTAAGAGGGGATCGGATCGAGGGTTACGGTAACAGGATCGATAGCATGCAGAAGGGACCGGGCCAATCCCCGGCTTGCACATTCTGCCTCTCCGATTGGCTGAGTGCCCGCACGCCCATTTCATGGGTTGGCTTAGGCATAGAGAGTTCATTCCTTGTCTAAGCCCCAGTCGGACCGAGGGTTGTGGCAGCAGGACCGACAGCATGCAGATGGGGATCGGGCCGATCCCCGGCTTGCGCATTATGCCTGTTCGGTCGGCTCAGCGCCCGCACACTCATTTCGTGGGTTGACTTAGGCATACGGAGTTCATTCTCAGTCTCAGATCAGACTGAATCGAAGGTTGCATCAGTAGGATCGATAGCACGCAGGGGGGATCGGGTCGATCCCCGGCTTACGCATTCTGCTCTTCGATCGGCTGAGCACCCGTACGATCGTTTCGTGGGTTGGTTTAGGCATATGGAGTTCATTCCATGTCTAAGCATACGGAGTTCATTCCCAGCCTATGATCGGACCGGACCAAGGGTTGCGGCAACAGGACCGGCAGCAGGACCAGCAGCAGGATCGGTACCACACAGGAGGGGACTGGGTCGATCCCTAGCTTGCGCATTCTGCCTCTTCGACTGGCTGAGCGCCCGTACACTCGTTTCGTGGGTTGGCTTAGGCATACGGAGTTCATTCCATGTCTAAGCCCCAGCCGGACTGAGGGTTGTGGTAGCAGGACCGGTAGTGTGATCGACAGCATGCAGAAAAGGATCGGGCTGATCCTCGGCTTACGTATTATGCCTCTCCGATCGAGCTCTCCGATCGGTTGAGTGCCCGCATGCTCATTTCATTGGTTGACTTAGGCATATAAAGTTCATCCCTAATCTAAGCATACGGAGTTCATTCCCAGTCTAAGATCGGATCGGACCAAGGGTTGCGAAAGCAGGATCGACAGCACGCAGGGGGGATCAGGCTGATTCCCGACTTGCGCATTCTGCCTCTCCAGTCGGCTGAGCGCCTGCACGCCTGTTTCATGGGTTGGCTTAGGCATAGGGAGTTCATTCCATGTCTAAACCCCCGCCGGACCGAGGGTTGTGGCAGCGGGATCGACAGTACGCAGGGGGGACCGAGCCGATCCTCAGCTTGCTCATTCTGCCTCTCCGACTGGATGAGCGCCCACACACCCGTTTCATGGGTTGGCTTAGGCATAGGGAGTTCATTCCATGTGTAAGCTCCAGCCGGACCGAGGGTTGTGGCAACGGGACCGACAGCATGTAGAGGGGGACCGGGCCGATCCTCGGCTGGCGTATTATGCCTCTCCGGCCAGCTCAGTGCTTACACGATCGTTTCGTGGGTTGACTTAGGCATACGGAGTTCATTCTCAGTGTAAGATCAGACTGGATCGAGGGTTGTAGTAGTAGGATCGACAGCACGCAGGGGGGACCGAGCTGATCCCCAGCTTGTGTACTCTGCCTCTCCGGCCGATTGAGTGCCACACGCTCGTTTCATGGGTTGGCTTAGTCATAGGGAGTTCATTCCATGTCTAAGCCCCAGCCAGATCGAGGGTTATGGCTGTGGGACCGACAGCACGCAGAGGGGGACCGGGCCGATCCCCGACTTACGCATTATGCCTCTTCGACTGGCTCAACGC
Organism: Durio zibethinus; assembly: GCF_002303985.1. The sequence goes on from NW_019167826.1 coordinate 10,799,084, forward strand.
CTGCATGCTCATTTCGTGGGTTGACTTATGCATACGGAGTTCATTCCCAGTCTAAGATTGGATCGGACTGAGGGTTGTGGCAGTAGGATCGGCAGCACGCAGTGGGGGACCAAGTCGATCCTCGGCTTATGCATTCTACCTCTCCGGTCGGCTGAGCACCCGCACGCTCGTTTCGTCGGTTAACTTAGGCATACAAAGTTCATCCCCAGTCTAAGCATACGGAGTTCATTCCCAATTTAAGATCGCACCGAATCGAGGGTTGCAGCAGCAGGATCGATAGCACGCAGGGGGGACCGGGCTGATCCTCGGCTTGCGCATTCTACCATTTCGGCCAGCTGAGCGCCCACACGGCCCTTTTGTGGGATGGCTTAGGCATAGGGAGTTCATTCCATGTCTAAGCCCCAGTCAGACCGAGGGTTGTGGCAGCGGGTTGGCAGCACGTAGAGGGGGATCGGGCTGATCCCAGCTTGCGCATTATGCCTCTCTGATCGGCTCAACGCCCGGACACTCGTCTCGTGGGTTAACTTAGGCATACGGAGTTCATTCCCTGTCTAAGATTGGACCAGACCAAGGGTTGCGGTAGCAGGATCGACAGCACGTAGGGGGGATCGGGTCGATCCCCAGCTCACGCATTCTGCCTCTCCGACTGGCTGAGCGCCCGTATGCTAGTTTCGTGGGTTGGCTTAGGCATACGGAGTTCATTCCATATCTAAGCATACGGAGTTCATTCCCGGTCTAAGATCAGATCAGACCGAGGGTTGCGACAGCAGGACCAGTAGCAGGATCGGTAGCACGCAGGGGGACCGAACCGAACCCCGGCTTGCGTATTCTGCCTTTCCGATCGGCTGAGCGCCCGTACGCTCGTTTCATGGGTTGGCTTAGGCATACGGAGTTCATTCCATGTCTACCAAATTTGGACACAAAACTCTTTCTAAAAAAATTTTAAAAAATCCCGAACCGTAAAAAGTTTCAAAAATCGTGAAAAATAGAAAACGGATCGTCTTGCCATGAAACTTCACATGAAGGCTTAGGGGACCATTGTATGAATTTACAAGCCATAAAAATAGCATTGGCATGGTAGAAATATGAATATGTGCTTGAACCCACCTACCATCCGTTCGATCCCTAGCTTACGCATCCTACCTCTCTGGTCGACTGAGCATCCGTACGCTCGTTTCATGGGTTGACTTAGGCATACGGAGTTCATCCCCAGTCTAAGCATACGAAGTTCATTCCCAGTCTAAGATCGAATCAGACCGAGGGTTACGACAGCAGGATCGATAGCACGTAGAGGGACCAGACCGATCCCTGGCTTGCGCATTCTGCCTCTTCGGCCGGCCGAGCGTCTGTACGCCCGTTTCATGGGTTGGCTTAGGCATACGGAGTTCATTCCATGTCTAAGTCCCAGCCAGATCGAAGGTTGTGGCAGCGGGACCTGTAGCACGTAGAGGGGGATCGGGCTGATCCCCGACTTGCGCATTATGCCTCTCCAGCTGGCTTAGCGCCCGCACGCTCATTTTGTGGGTTGACTTAGGCATATGAAGTTCATTCCCAGTCTATGATCGGACCAGACCGAGGGTTGCGACAGCAAGTTTGACAGCACGTAAGGGGGGATCGGGTCGATCCTCGACTTACGCATTCTACCTCTCCAGCCGGTTGAGTGCCCGCACGCTCGATTCGTGGGTTGGCTTAGACATATGGAGTTCATTCCATGTCTAAGCATAAGGAGTTCATTCCTAGTCTAAGATTGGACCGGATCGAGGGTTGCGGTAGTAAGTCCAGCAGCAGGATCGACAGCACGCAAGAGGGGATCGGGCCGATCCCCGACTTATGCATTCTGCCTTTCCGGTCGACTGAGTGCCCGCACGCTCGTTTAATGGGTTGGCTTAGGCATACGGAGTTCATTCCATGTCTAAGCATAGGGAGTTCATTCCCAGTCTAAGATCGAATCGGACCGAGGGTTGCGGTAGCAGGACCAGCAGCAGGATTGGCAGCACGCAGGGGGGGACTGGGTCGATCCCCGGCTTGCACATTCTACCTCTCTAGCCGGCTGAGCGCCCGCACGCTCGTTTTGTTGGTTGGCTTAGGTATATGGAGTTCATTCCATGTCTAAGCCCCAGCCAGACCGAGGGTTGTGGTAGCAGGACCGGTAGCGAGATCAGTAGCATGCAGAGGGGGACCGAGCTAATTCCTGGCTTACGCACTATGTCTCTCTGACCGGCCTCTCCGGTTGATTGAGCGGCCATACTTTCATTTCGTGGGTTGACTTAGGCATATGGAGTTCATCCCCAGTCTAAGCATACGAAGTTTATTCCCAGTCTAATATCGAACTGGACCAAAGGTTACGACAGCAGGATCAACAGCACGCAGTGGGGATCGAGCCAATCCCCGGCTTGTGCATTCCGCGTCTCTGGCTGGCTGAGCACCCGCACGCCCGTTTCTTGGGTTGGCTTAGGCATAGGGAGTTCATTCCATGTCTAAGCCCCAATCGGACTGAGGGTTGTGGTAGCGGGACCGGCAGCATGCAGAGGGGGATCGGGTCGATCCCCGACTTGCGCATTATGCCTCTCCTGTCGGCTCAGCGGCCGAACGCTCGTTTCGTGGGTTGATTTAGGCATACAGAGCTCATTCCCAGTCTAAGATCAGACTGAATCGAAGGTTGTGGCAGTAGGATAGACAGCAGGCAGTGGGGGACCGAGACGGTCCCCAGCTTGTGCATTCTGCCTCTCCAACCAGTTGAGCGCCCGTACACTCGTTTCGTTGGTTGGCTTAAGCATACGGAGTTCATTCCATGTCTAAGCATTCGAATTTCATTCCTAGTTTAAGATTGGACCGGACTGATGGTTGCGGTAGCAGAACCAGCAGCAAGATCGGTAGCACGTAGAGGGCATCGGGCTGATCCTCAACTTGCACATTATGCATCTTCAGCCCATTCACACCCGTGCGCTTGTTTCATGGGTTGACTTAGGCATACGGAGTTCATTCCTAGTCTAAGATCGAATCAAACCGAGGGTTGCGGTAGCAGGATTGATAGCACACAGGGGGGACCAGGTCGATCCTCGACTTTTGCATTCTGCCTCTCCTGTCGACTGAACGCCCGCATGCTCATTTCGTGGGTTGGCTTAGGCATACGGAGTTCATTCCATGTCTAAGCATATGAAGTTCATTCCCAGTCTAAGATCAGACTGGACCAAGGGTTATGGTAGCAGGACTAGCAGCAGGATCGACAGTACGCAGGGGGGACGAGGTTGATCCCCGACTTGAACATTCTACCTCTCCGACCAGCTGAGCGCCCGTACGCTCGTTTTGTGGGTTGGCTTAGGCATACGGAGTTCATTCCATGTCGAAGCCCCAACCGAACTGAGGGTTATGGCAGTAGGACCAGTAACGGGATCGGCAACAAGCAGAGAGGGATCGGGCTAATCCCCGGGTTGTGCATTATGCCTCTTCGATCGACCTCTTCGATCGGCTGAGCGCCCATACGCTTATTTCGTGGGTTGACTTAGGCATACGTAGTTCATCCCCAGTATAAGCATACAAAGTTCATTCCCAGTCTAAGATCGGATCAGACCAAGGGTTGTGACAGTAGGATCAGCAGCATGCAGGGGGGACCGGGCTGATCCCTGGCTTGCGCATTCTGCCTCTCTGGCCGGCTGAGCGCCTGCATGCTCATTTTGTGGGCTGGCTTAGGCATAAGGAGTTCATTCCATGTCTAAGCCCCAGTCGAATTGAGGGTTGTGACAGCGGGACCGGTAGCACGTAGTGGGGGATCGGGCTGATCCCCGGCTTGTGCATTATGCCTATCCGACCGGCTAAGCACCCGCACGCTCGTTTCGTGGGTTAGCTTAGGCATACGGAGTTCATTCCATGTCTAAGCGTATGGAGTTCATTCCCAGTCTAAGATTTTGAGCGACGGTGCACATGCTGGGCTCGAGCATGTGCTGGTGCCACATTTTTTTCACCCGAGGCACCATCGTCGGAGCATCGCTAGAGAACCTAACCGGTGGCATTGGGGGTTCCGGCGATTGAGGGGTCGGGGGGGTGTACGCACATGATGTATGATGGGTGCTGGTACTTGTGTCACAGGCTCCAACCTTAGAGTCAGAAAAGATGTGGCTTGAGGCTTGGAATCTCCTCTTTTATGCCTAAGTCAGCCTAAAACACAAGCGTACGGGCACTAGAACAACGGGAAGGGCTGATTACGCAAGTTAAAGAGAAACATGGTAAGAAGGCAGAATTCTAGAAATGCTCTTGTATTCACTGAAACGGAAGTGTTTAATGGTGTATAAATGAGGGAGGAGCAGCCCTCTATTTATGGTTGAGGCTCCAGCTTACACTTAATGGCAATATCCCTAGAATAAAGGCTAAAATCATGGGATTATATAGATTACAATCAATCAGGATGCTAATTCTTGATTTTTAGGGTCAACCAAATCTGTCAGGATGCTGCTGCTGATCTTGCCTGCTTCCGGAAGCTTCCCTTGCGTGTCCAGCATCTTGGGCCCTTTTGGATGTGGTACGGGCAGCTTGTATGCCAGGCCTTGGTCTCACAGGCTGGCCTGCAAGTTGGGCGGGTGTTCTGAACTTGTTGGCTAGGTTTTACGCGTAGATACCCGGTAGCACGCCTGGTCTGCGGGCCTCAACCTCTGGTTCACCTGCTGGTGCGCCTGATGTGCCTGGCACGCCCGCCCAGGGCATGACATTCTCCCTCACCTGATTGTGCAATGCTCTCGTTGCATCTTCTGCATGGTACTACCTGATCTGGTCCCCGAACTGTCATAAGTCATCTGCTGGTTCCTAGCTCACCTCACTATCTGGAAGTCCCTTCCAACGCACCAAGTACTCTTGTCTTGGCTGATAGTTCTTCCGTCTCACCTCCTAGTCAGCTATGATGCTGTGGACCTCCTTCTCATATGAGGCCCTTGCTCCCAATGGTGCACGCTTTGACTCTACCCGTCCTGGATCTCCCTCATCCTCATGGAACGGCTTGAGCATGCTCACATGGAACACCAAGTGTACCCTCAGCTTGGGTGGCATATCCAGCTTGTAGGCTAACCTTGCCTACCCTCTTGACTACTCAGAAAGGTCCCTCATACCTCTAGACTAGGCCTTTGTGCAGCCCCAGCCAGATCGAGGGTTGTGGCTCCTCATACCGTGTCACACAAGTGGTCTTTGGCTCATCTCCCTCAACGATTCTGACCTGATGGTAGCCAGATCTCAGGTCTAATTTGAAGAAGTACTTGGCTCGGCTCAATTGATCAAACAAGTCTGCTATAAGGGGGATGGGATATTTGTTTCTTACGGTGACTTTGTTCAGGGCGCTATAGTCAACACATAATCGTAAACTTCCATCATGCTTCTTCTGAAATAGCACTGGTGCTTTGAAAGGAGCCTTTGATGGTCTGATGAACCTGACTTGTAGCAGCTTATCTAACTGTTTTCTTAGTTCGACCAACTCTGGCGGGGCCATATAGTAAGGAGCTCTAGCAAGGGGTTTCGCTCCTGAGAGGAGCTCAATTTCATGGTCCACTGCTCGTCGAGGGGGTAGAACCTTAGGCAACATCTCTGGCATCACCTCTTCGAATTCTTCCAACACTTTTCCCACACCATCAGGTATTGGTTCTACTTTTGACCCTTCTTTGTAGATCGGTATAGCCACAAAGGAAGGTTCCCCTCTCTTTACCCCTTTCTTGAACTGCAAAGCTAAAATCATTTTCTTCCCACTCTTTGGTAAGATGTTGGCTGGCACCACACATGGGTTTTCCCCTAAGAACAACAAGCAGCTAGCGGTGGGGATAGGGATTACCTGAGCCAACATCATGAAGTCCAATCTGAGAACAACATCAAAGTCATCCGTGGAGGAAACTGTAAAGTCTACCTTCCCTTCCCATGGCCCCAATCGGGTTGTCACACTCTTGGAGCTTCCACTGATCATAAAGGCTGGTGAGTTGACCGCCTTCATTCGTCCACAATCTTTACTAATATAAAGGCCACACCTTTTTGCTTCTTCTGGTGTGATGAAAGTGTCGGTTGCACCCGTATCCACCATAGCCTTAGTGGCTTTCTCATTGATCATTAAGTTCACATACATCAAGCCTCTACTCTGCCCTTTCTTTATAGTGTTCAATTGGGTGTAGAGGGCATTGAGGAACCTTATTGAACCCATCCTGGCTGGCTCCTCTTCAGCTTCTTCAACGCTCTCTAGTACTTTTGTAGACTCTTGAAACGAGGTCTTTAAGGCATTAAAGGCTCTTTTGTGCAGGCATTCAGCCACCCGATGCGACCCCTTGCAAAGAAAGCAAGCTAGCGGTTGCCTAGGCTTGAAAATCCCTGCGTTGTTTGTCTTGGGTTGGGTGCTATCTTGACCAAAAGACCTCTTGTCTGATCTTCTACTAAAGGACCGGTCCAACCTGGTCATCTTTCCCCCACTCCCAAAGTTGAAGCTACTGCCAGTTGATAGAGGATTTTCCCATTTTGAAGAGCCATCATTGTAATTGTGGAGACGTTCAGATGCAGCCATGGCCGTGGCCACATCTTGCACTTTTTGCCTTTGTAGTTCTGTCCTCGACCAAGGCTTGAGGCCCTCAAGAAAATAGAACATCTTGTCCTTTTCAGACATGTCCTGAATATCCAACATCAGGGTAGAAAAGCTCCTTACAAACTCTCGCACCGTTCCTGTTTGCACCAATTCTCAAAGTCTCCTTCGAGCCATATACTCCACATTCTCAGGGAAAAACTGGTTTTTCAATTTCACTTCAGATCCGTCCAAGTCTTAATCGGGCACTCGTCATCGACAAACTTGGAGTGCCACCACAGCTTGGCATCCCCTGCGAGGTACATCGACACCATTGCTACCTTGTCTTCCTCTGAATCCGTGTGTACAGCTCGAAAGTATTGCTCCATGTCAAACAAGAAATTTTCAAGTTCCTTAGCATCCCTTCCCCCTCATAGCATCGAGGCTCCGGCACCTTGGGCCATTTTCCCCTTTCCATCGAGCTCAAACCTGATCTGGCCACAACCATTTGTAGGATGCTCACCTGTGCTCTGAGCTCCTCAAACTCCTTTTGGAGAATGTTCAATGCATCTCTAGCCTCTTCACTCATGTTGTGGAGAGTATCGGACAACTCCCGCTGGGGTGTCTCGATCTCCCTTACTTGATCTTTAGTCGCCATATGAGTTTTCATTACGGCCACCGCGGCCTCAAGTTCCTCAATTCTCTATTGATGATTGGGTCCACCACTTGTGGCTATCTCATCCATTTTTCTAGCACTTCTCAACCGTGCTCTGATACCATGTGTCACGAACTAAGCTTTCTCTCGGTAAGCAATAGACTGTGCGGCACTTGAATGGGTGCTCCCAACCAAGTCAGCCTTCAATAGATCGATATCTGAACAAATAACCATCAGCCATGGTTAATCCCAAGCATTCACAATAAGACACAATATATCGAGATCGATCTCAAGCACACACACAAGAAGGCATATTCACATCGAGAAAAAGAAAAACACATCGAGGCAATAATTGGGACATTCAATCGGGGTGAGTTTTATTATAGTCAAGAATCATACATCGAGACCTCCCACCATCACCAGGGCCAAGGGGGCAGCCCTTGGTGGGTGGCCTAGGCTGCATAGCAACCGGGGAGACAGCCCAACACTACGCTGCCAGCTCACCCCTCTAAAGAGCCTTAGAGATTTTAGAGCTATGCTACCAGTAACCATTACAATGTTTGAAATGGGGACACTTTTCCTAGCACAAGGGATCTACCCGGCCATGGCCCTATACATGGGTGTCTTATGGCAACCTAAGTCCCGATCATGGCCTCATACAAGGTTGGCTCATGACACCTAGCTTGTGCATTATGCCTCTCCGACCGGCTCAGCGCCTGCACGCTCGTTTCGTGAGTTGACTTAGGCATACAGAGTTCATTCCTAGTCTAAGATCGGACTGGACTGAGGGTTGCAGCAGCAGGATCGACAGCACACGGGGGGGACTGGGTTGATCCCCGACTTACGCATTCTGCCTCTCCGACCGGTTGAGCACCCACATGTTCGTTTCGTGGGTTGGCTTAGGCATACGAAGTTCATTCCATGTCTAAGCATACGAAGTTCATTCCCAGTCTAAGATTGGACCGGACCGAAGGTTGTGGCAGCAGGACCAGCAGCAGGATTGGCAGCATGTAGGGGGGACCGGGTCGATCCTCGGCTTGCGCATTCTACCTCTCCGGTCGGCTAAGCACCCGTACGCTCATTTCATGGGTTGGCTTAGGCATACAGAGTTCATTCCATGTCTAAGCCCCAGTCGGACCGAGTGTTGTGCCAGCAAGACCGGTAGCGGGATCGACAGCACGCAGAGGGGGATCGGGTCGATCCTCAGCTTGCGTATTATGCCTCTTCGGCCTGTCTCTTCGGTCAGTTGAGCGCCCACACGCTCGTTTCATGGGTTGACTTAGGGATACGGAGTTCATCCCCAGTCTAAGATCGGACCAGACTGAGGGTTACGGTACCAGGATCGATAGCACGCAGGGGGGACCGGGCCGATCCTCGGCTTGCGCATTCTGCCTCTCCGGTCGACTGAGCGCCCGCACGCCCGTTTCGTGGGTTAGCTTAGGCATAGGGAGTTCATTTCGTGTCTAAGCCCTAGCCGGACTGAGGGTTGTGGCAGCGGGACCGATAGCAAGCAGAGGGGGATCGGGTCGATCCTCGACTTACACATTATGCCTCTTCGACCGGCTCAGCACCTGCAATTTCGTTTCATGGGTTGACTAATGCATACGGAGTTCATTCCCAGTCGAAGATCAGATTGGACCAAGGGTTACGACAGTAGGATCGATAGCACATAGGGGGGATCGGGCCGATCCCCGGCTTGTGCATTCTGCCTCTCCGACTGGTTGAGCGCCCGCACGCTCATTTCGTTGGTTGGCTTAGGCATACGGAGTTCATTCCATGTCTAAGCATATGGAGTTCACTCCCAGTCTAAGATTTTGAGCCACGGTGCACATGCTGGGCTCAGGTATCTGCTGGTACCACATTTGTTTCGCCCGTGGCACCATCGCCGGAGCATCACCGGAGAGCCTAACCGACGGCATTGGGGGGGCCAGGGGGTTTGCGCACATGATGTGTGATGGGTGCTGGTACTTGGCCCTTATATTGGCCCCATATCCCTCATCAAACCTCAAGAACTCACACCCCTTTAAAGAGCATTTTAGATTTTATAGGTTTGCTGCCAGTAGCCATTAAAGTGTCTGAAATGGGGATACTTTTTTCAAACTATCACAAAATCTTCTCCACTTCGAGTTTTTAGCTGAATTTTTTTATGCATGCCAAAAAAAATACAAGGACCACCTCTACCAATTTTGGGGACAAAACTCTTTCTAAGAAAATTTTAAAAAATCCCGAACCGCAAAAAGTTTCAAAAATCATGAAAAATAGAAAACAGATCGTCTTGCCACGAAACTTCTCATGAAGGCTTAGGGGACCATTGTATGAATTTAAAAGCTATAAAAATGGCATTGGCACAGCAAAAATATGAAGATGTGCTTGAACCCACCTACCACCCGTTCGATTCCCGGCTTGTGCATCCTGTCTCTCTGGTCGACTGAGCGCCCGCATGCTCGTTTTGTGGGTTGACTTAGGCATACGGAGTTCATCCCCTGTCTAAGCATACGAAGTTCATTCCTAGTCTAAGATCGGACTGGACTGAGGGTTAAAGCCGCAGGATCAACAGCATGCAAGGGGGACCGGGTCGATCTCTGGCTTGCGCATTCTACCTCTCCAGCCAGCTGAGCACCCGCACGCCCATTTCGTGGGTTGGCTTAGGCATAGGGAGTTCATTCCATGTCTAAGTCCCAGTCGGACCGAGGGTTGTGGCAGTGGGACTGGCAGCAAGCAGAAGGGGATCGGACGATCCCCGGCTTGCGCATTATGGCTCTCCGACCGGCTTAGCGCCCGCACGCTCATTTGGTGGGTTGACTTAGGCATACGGAGTTAATTCCCAGTCTAAGATCGGACCAGACCGAGGGTTGCGGTAGCAGGATCAACAGCACATAGGGGGGATCGGGCCGATCCTCGGCTTGCGCATTCTATCTCTCCGATCGACTGAGCACCTGCACGCTCGTTTCGTAGGTTGGCTTAGGCATACGGAGTTCATTTCATGTCTAAGCATATAGAGTTCATTCCTAATCTAAGATCAGACCAGATTGAGGGTTGCGACAGCAAGACCACCAGCAGGATCGACAGCACACAAGGGGAACCGGGTCGATCCCCGACTTGCGCAATCTACCTCTCTGATCGACTGAGCGCCCGCACGCTCGTCTTGTGGATTGGCTTAGGCATACGGAGTTCATTCCTAGTCTAAGCCCCAGCCGAACCAAGGGTTGTGGCTGTAGGACCGACAGCGGGATCGATAGCACACAGAGGGGGACCGAGCTGATCCTCAGCTTGCGCATTATGCCTCTCCGGTCGGCTGAGCGCCCGCACGCTCGTTTCGTGGGTTGACTCAGGCATACTGAGTTCATCCCCAGTCTAAGCATACAGAGGTCATTCCCAGTCTAAGATCGAACCAGACTGAGGGTTGTAGCAATAGGATCGACAGCACATTAGGGGGATCGAGCTGATCCCCGGCTTGCGCATTCTGCCTTTCCAGTCGGCTGAGCGCCCGCACGCCCGTTTTTTGGGTTGGCTTAGGCATAGGGAGTTCATTCCATGTCTAAGCCCCAGCCGGACCGAGGGTTGTGGCAGTGGGACCGGCAGCACGTAGAGGGGAATCGGGTCGATCCTCGACTTGCGCATTATGCCTCTTCGGTCGACTGAGCGCCAGCACGCTCATTTCGTGGGTTGACTTATGCATATGGAGTTCATTCCCAGTCTAAGATCGGATCAGACCGAGGGTTGCGACAGCAAGATTGATAGCATGCAGGGGGGACCGGACCGATCCCTTGCTTGCACATTCTGCCTTTCCGATCGACTAAGCGCCTGTACGCTTGTTTTGTGGGTTGGCTTAGGCATACGAAGTTCATTCCCTGTCTAAGCATACAGAGTTCATTCCCAATCTAAGATTTTGATCCACGGAGCGCATGCTGGGCTCGAGCATGTGCTGGTGCCACATTTTTTTTGCCCGGGGCACCATCGCCAGAGCATCGCTTGGAGTGCCTAACCGGCGACATTGGGGGTTCCGACGATTGGGAGGGCCGGGGGGGTGTACGCACAAGATGTGCAATGGGTGCTGGTAGTTGGCCCTTATATTGGCCCCCTATCCCTCATCAAACTTCGAGAACTCACACCCCCTTCAAGAGCATTTGAGATTTTTTAGGTTTGCTACCAGTAGCCATTAAAGTGTCTGAAATGGGGACACTTTTTTTAAACGGTCACAAAATCTTCTCCACTTTTACTTTTTAGCTGAATTTTTTTTAGAGTGCCAAAAAAAATACAAGGATCACCTCTACCAAATTTGGGGACAAAAAGCTTTCTAAAAAAATTTTTAAAAATCCCAAACCGCAAAACGTTTTGAAAATCATGAAAAATAGAAAACGGGTCGTCTTGCCACGAAACTTTTCATGAAGGCTTAGGAGACCATTGTATGAATTTACAAGCCATAAAAATGGCATTGGCATGGCAGAAATATGAAGATGTTCCTGAACCCACCTACCACCCATTCGATCCCCGGCTTGTGCATCCTGCCTCTCTGGTCGGCTGAGCGCCTGCACGCTCATTTCATGGCTTGACTTAGGCATACGGAGCTCATCCCAAAGATAAGCTTATGGAGTTCATTCTCAGTCTAAGATCAGACCAGATCGAGGGTTGTGGTAGCAGGATCGACAGTACGTAGTGGGGATTGGGTCGATCCCCGACTTGCGCATTCTGCCTCTCCGACTGGCTGAGCACCAGCAAGCCCATTTTGTGGGTTGGCTTAGGCATAGGGAGTTCATTCCATGTCTAAGCCCCAGTCGGACCGAGGGTTGTGGCAGCGGGATCGGCAGCCTACAGAGGGGGATCGGGCCGATCCCTGGCTCGCGTATATGCCTCTTCGGGTGGCTCAGTGCCCGCACGCTCATTTCGTGGGTTGACTTAGGCATATATAGTTCATTCGTAGTCTAAGATCGGATCGGACCAAGGGTTGTGATAGCAGGACCAGCAGCAGGATCGGCAGCACGCAAGGGGACCGAGCTGATCCTTGGCTTGCGCATTCTGCCTCTCCAGTCGATTGAGCACCTGCACGCTTGTTTCGTGGGTTGGCTTAGGCATACGGAGTTCATTCCATGTCTAAGCCACAGTCGGACCGAGGGTTGTGGCAGCAAGACCGGCAACAGGATTAGCAGCACGTAGAGGGGGATCGGGCTGATCCCTGACTTACGCATTACACCTCTTCAGCCGACCACTTCGGTCGATTGAACGTTCGCATGCTCGTTTCGTGGGTTGACTTAGGCATACGGAGTTCATCCCCAGTCTAAGCATACAGAGTTCATTCCCAGTTTATGATCGGATCGGATCGAGGGTTGTGACAGCAGGATCGACAGCATGTAGAGGGGACCGGATCGATCCCCGTCTTGTGCATTCTGCCTTTTTGGCCGACCTCTCCGACCGGCTGAGTGCCCGCACGCTCATTTCATGGGTTGACTTAGGCATATGGAGTTCATCCCCAATATAAGCATACGGAGTTCATTCTGAATCTATGATCGAACTGGACCGAGGGTTGCGACAGCAGGATTGACAGCATGCAGGGGGAACCGGGCTGATCCTCGGCTTGCGCATTCTGCCTCTCCAGTCGACTGAGTGCCCGTACGTTCGTTTCATGGGTTGGCTTAGGCATACGGAGTTCATTCCATGTCTAAGCCCCAGCCGAACACAGGGTTGTGGCAGCAGGACCGGTAACAGGATCGATAGCATGTAGAGGGGGACCGGGCTGATCCCTGGCTTGTGCATTATGCCTCTCCGATTGGCATATCCGGCTGGCTGAGTGCCCGCATGCTCGTTTCGTGGGTTGACTTAGGCATACGGAGTTCAACCCCAGGCTAAGCATACGGAGTTCATTCCCAGTCTAAGCTTGAATTAGATCGAGGGTTACGGTAGCAGGATCGACGGCACGCAGGGGGGACCTGGTTGATCACCGACTTACGCATTCTGCCTCTCCGGCCGGTTGAGTGCCCACACGCCCGTTTTGTGGGTTGGCTTAGGCATAGGGAGTTCATTCCATGTCTAAGCCCCAGCCAGATCGAGGGTTGTGGCAGCGGGACTGGCAGCACGCAGAGGGGGATTGGGCCAATCCCTGGTTTGCTCATTCTGCCTCTCCGACCAACTGAGCGCCTGCACGCTCGTTTCGTGGGTTAGCTTAGGCATACGGAGTTCATTCGATGTCTAAGCATACAGAGTTCATTCCCAGTCTAAGAGTTTGAGCCACGGTGCACATGCTGGGCTCAGGCATGTGCTTGTGCCACATTCTTTTCGCCCGTGGCACCATCGTCAGAGCATCGTAGGAGCACCTAACCGACGATATTGGGCGTTTCGGTGATTGGGGGGCCGGGGGGTGTGCGCACCTGATGTGCGATGGGTGCTGCTACTTGGCCCTTATCTTGGCCCCTTATCCCTCATCAAAACTCAAGAACTCACACCCCCTTAAAGAGCGTTTGAGATTTTATAGGTTTGCTGCTAGTAGCCATTAAAGTGTCTGAAATAGGGACACTTTTTTCAAACGGTCACAAAATCCTCTGCACTTCAATTTTTTTTTGAATTGTTTTATGCATGCCAACAAAAATACAAGGATCACCTCTACCAAATTTGGGGACAAAACTCTTTCTAAAAAAATTTAAAAAAACCCTGAACTGCAAAAAGTTTTGAAAATCATGAAAAATAGAAAATAGGTCGTCTTGTAACTAAACTTCATATGAAGGCGTAGGGGACCATTGTATGAATTTACAAGCCATAAAATGGCATTGGCATGGCAGAAATATGAAGATGTGCTTGAACCCACCTACCACCCGTTCGATCCCTGGCTTGCGCATCCTGCCTCTCTGGTCAGCTGAGCGCCTGCACGCTCGTTTCATGGGTTGACAAACACATACGGAGTTCATCCCAGTCTAAGCATATGGAGTTCATTCCCAGGCTAAGATCAGATCAGATTGAGGGTTGCGATAGCAGGATCGGTAGCACGTAGGGGGGACCGGGCCTATCCCCGGCTTGCACGTTCTGCCTCTCCGATCGGCTGAGTGACCGCACGCCCGTTTCGTGGGTTGGCTTAGGCATAGGGAGTTCATTCCATGTTTAAGCCCTAGCCAGACCGAGGGTTGTGGCAGTGGGACCGGCAGCACGCAGAGGGGGACTAGATTGATCCCCGACTTGCGCATTATGCCTCTCCGACCTGTTCAGTGCCCACACTCGTTTCGTGGGTTGACTTAGGCATACAGAGTTCATTCTCGATCTAAGATCGAACTGAACTGAGGGTTACGATGGTAGGATCGACAGTACACAGGGGGGATCAGGTTGATCCCCAGCTTTCGCATTCTGTCTCTCCGGTCGGTTGAGCGCTCACACGCTCGTTTCGTGGGTTGGCTTAGGCATACGGAGTTTATTACATGTCTAAGCATACAGAGTTCATTCCCAGTCTAAGATCAGACTGGACTGAGGGTTGCAGCAGTAGGACCAGCAGCAGGATCGACAGCACGCAAAGGGTGACCGAACTGATCCCCGGCTTGCGTATTCTACCTCTCCGACCGACCGAGTGCCCACACGTTCGTTTCATGGGTTGGCTTAGGCATACGGAGTTCATTCCACGTCTAAGCGTACGGAGTTCATTCCCAGTCTAAGATCAGATCGGATCAAGGGTTGCAGCAGCAGGACCAGCAGCATGATCGGTAGCATGCAGGGGGATCGAGCCGATCCCCGACTTACGTATTCTACCTCTCCGACTGACTGAGCGCCTGCACGCTCGTTTCGTGGGTTGACTTAGACATACGGAGTTCATCCCCAGTCTAAGCATACGGAGTTCATTCCCAGTCTACGATCAGACCAGCCTGAGGGTTGTGGAAGTGAGACCGGTAGCATGCAGAGGGGGACTGAGCTGATCCCCGGCTTGGCCATTATGCCTCTTCGGTCGGTTCAGCGCCCGCACGCTCGTTTCGTGAGTTGGCTTATGCATACAGAGTTAATTCCCAGTCTAAGATCAGACCAGACTGAAGGTTGTGGCAGCAGGATCGACAACACGTAGGGGGGACCGGGCTTATCCCCGGCTTGTGCATTCTGCCTCTCCGACCGGCTGAGCGCCCGCACGCTCGTTTCGTGGATTGGCTTAGGCATATGGAGTTCATTCCACGTCTAAGCATATGGAGTTCATTCCCAGTCTAAGATTTTGAGCCACGGTGCACATGCTGGGCTCGGGCATGTGCTGGTGCCACATTTTTTTTCCCGAGGCACCATCACCGGAGCATCGTCGGAGAGCCTAACCGGCGACATTGGGGGTTCCGACGATTGGGGGGGCTGGGGGGTGTGCGCACATGATGTGCGATGGGTGCTGGTAGTTGGAACTTCTATTTGCCCCTATCCCTCATCAAACCTCGAGAACTCACACCCCCTTATAGAATATTTGAGATTTTATAGGTTTGCTGCCAGTAGCCATTAAAGTGTACGAAATGGGGACACTTTTTTCAAACGGTCACAAAATCTTCTCCACCTTGACTTTTTAGTTGAATTTTTTTGTGCATGCCAAAAAAAATACAAGGATCACCTCTACCAAATTTGGGGACAAAACTCTTTCTAAAAAAATTTTAAAAAATCCCGAACCGTAAAAAGTTTCAAAAATCATGAAAAATAGAAAACGGGTCATCTTACCATGAAACTTCACATAAATGTATTGGCATGGTAGAAATATGAAGATGTGCTTGAACCCACCTACCACCCGTTCGATCCCCGGCTTGCTCCTGCCTCTCTGGTCGACTGAACGCCCGCATGCTCGTTTTGTGGGTTGACTTAGGCATACAGAGTTCATCCCCAGTCTAAGCATACGGAGTTCATTCCCAGTCTAAGATCGGATCGGACCGAGGGTTGCGGTAGTAGGATCGGTGGCACGCAGGGTGGATCGGGTTGATCCCCAGCTTGCGCATTCTGCCTCTCTGACCGGCTGGGCGCCCGTACGCCCGTTTCATGGATTGACATGTCTAAGCCCCAGTCGGACCGAGGGTTGTGGCAGCGGGACTGGCAGCATGCAGAGGGGGACTGGGTCAATCCCCGGCTTGTGCATTATGCCTCTCCGGTCGGCTTAACGCCCGTACGCTCGTTTCATGGGGTTGATTTAGGCATACAGAGTTCATTCCCAATCTAAGATCGGACCGGACTGAGGGTTATGACAGTAGGATCAGCAGCACGCATGGGGGACCGGGTCGATCCCCGGCTTGCGTATTCTGCCTCTCCGGTCGGCTGATTGCTCGCACGCTTGTTTCGCGGGTTGGCTTAGGCATAGGGAGTTCATTCCATGTCTAAGCCCCAGTCGGACCGAGGGTTGTGTGGTAGTGGGATCGACAGCACGCAGAGGGGGACCGAGCCGATCCATGGCTTGCGCATTATGCTTCTTCGGTCGGCTCAGCGCCCGCACACTCATTTCGTGGGTTGATTTATGCATACAGAGTTCATTCCCAGTCTAAGATCAGATCGGACCGAGGGTTGTGGCAGCAGGATCGATAGCACGCAGTGGGGGATCGAGCCGATCCTTGGCTGGCGCATTCTACCTCTCTGATCGGCTGAGTGCCCGCACGCTCATTTCGTGGGTTGACTTAGGCATACAGAGTTCATCCCCAGTCTAAGCATATGGAGTTCATTCCCAATCTAAGATCGGATCGGACTGAGGGTGGTGGAAACAAGATTGGCAGCACGCAGGGGGGACCGGGCCGATCCCCAGCTTGCGCATTCTCCCTCTCCGACCAGCTGAGCACCCGCACGATCGTTTCGTGGGATGGCTTAGGCATAAGGAGTTCATTCCATGTCTAAGCCCCAGCAGGACCGAGGGTTGTGGCAGCGGGGCTGGTAGCACGCAGAGGGGGTCGGGCCGATCCTCAGCTTGCGCATTATGCCTCTCCGGCCGGCTCAACGCCCACACGCTCATTTCGAGGGTTGACTTAGGCATACGGAGTTCATTCCCTGTCTAAGATCGGACCGGACCGAGGGTTGTGGCAGCAAGATCGACAGCACGTAGGGGGGAATCGGGTTGATCCCTGGCTTACGCATTCTGCCTATCCGATCGGCCGACTGCCCGCACGCTCGTTTCGTGGGTTGGCTTAGGCATACAGAGTTCATTCCATGTCTAAGCATACGGAGTTCATTCCATGTCTAAGCATACGGAGTTCATTCCCAGTCTATGATTGGACCGGACCGAGTGTTGTAGTAGCAGGATCGGTAGTACGTAGGGTGGACCGAGTCGATCCCCGGCAAGCGCATTCTGCCTCTCCGATCGGCTGAGCGCTCGCACGCTCATTTCGTGCGTTGGCTTAGGCATTCAGAGTTCATTCCATGTCAATGCCCCCGCCAAACTGAGGGTTGTGGTAGCAAGACCGACAGCGGGATCAGCAGCACGCAGAGGGGGACTGGGCTGATCCTCAGCTTACGTATTATGCCTTTCCGACCGTCTGAGTGATCGCACTCTCATTCGGTGGGTTGACTTAGGCATACAGAGTTCATCCCCAGTCTAAGCATACGGAGTTCATTCCCAGTCTAAGATCGGATCGGACCGAGGGTTGCGGTAGTAGGATCGGTGGCACGCAGGGTGGATCGGGTTGATCCCCAGCTTGCGCATTCTGCCTCTCTGACCGGCTGAGCGCCCGCACGCCCGTTTCATGGATTGGCATGTCTAAGCCCCAGTCGGACCGAGGGTTGTGGCAACGGGACTGGCAGCATGCAGAGGGGGACTGGGTCAATCCCCGGCTTGTGCATTATGCCTCTCCGGTCGGCTTAACGCCCGTACGCTCGTTTCATGGGTTGATTTAGGCATACAGAGTTCATTCCCAATCTAAGATCGGACCGGACTGAGGGTTATGACAGTAGGATCAGCAGCACGCATGGGGGACCGGGTCGATCCCCGGCTTGCGTATTCTGCCTCTCCGGTCGGCTGATTGCTCGCACGCTTGTTTCGCGGGTTGGCTTAGGCATAGGGAGTTCATTCCATGTCTAAGCCCCAGTCGGACCGAGGGTTGTGGTAGTGGGATCGACAGCACGCAGAGGGGGACCGAGCCGATCCATGGCTTGCGCATTATGCTTCTTCGGTCGGCTCAGCGCCCGCACACTCATTTCGTGGGTTGATTTATGCATACAGAGTTCATTCCCAGTCTAAGATCAGATCGGACCGAGGGTTGTGGCAGCAGGATCGATAGCACGCAGTGGGGGATCGAGCCGATCCTTGGCTTGCGCATTCTACCTCTCTGATCGGCTGAGTGCCCGCACGCTCATTTCGTGGGTTGACTTAGGCATACAGAGTTCATCCCCAGTCTAAGCATATGGAGTTCATTCCCAATCTAAGATCGGATCGGACTGAGGGTGGTGGAAACAAGATTGGCAGCACGCAGGGGGGGACCGGGCCGATCCCCAGCTTGCGCATTCTCCCTCTCCGACCAGCTGAGCACCCGCACGATCGTTTCGTGGGATGGCTTAAGCATAAGGAGTTCATTCCATGTCTAAGCCCCAGCAGGACCGAGGGTTGTGGCAGCGGGGCTGGTAGCACGCAGAGGGGGTGGGGCCGATCCTCAGCTTGCGCATTATGCCTCTCCGGCCGGCTCAACGCCCACACGCTCATTTCGAGGGTTGACTTAGGCATACGGAGTTCATTCCCTGTCTAAGATCGGACCGGACCGAGGGTTGT
The DNA here is from genome assembly GCF_002303985.1 of Durio zibethinus. Next base: position 10,817,915 of record NW_019167826.1, read on the forward strand.
GGCAGCAAGATCGACAGCACGTAGGGGGGAATCGGGTTGATCCCTGGCTTACGCATTCTGCCTATCCGATCGGCCGACTGCCCGCACGCTCGTTTCGTGGGTTGGCTTAGGCATACAGAGTTCATTCCATGTCTAAGCATACGGAGTTCATTCCATGTCTAAGCATACGGAGTGCATTCCCAGTCTATGATTGGACCGGACCGAGTGTTGTAGTAGCAGGATCGGTAGTACGTAGGGTGGACCGAGTCGATCCCCGGCAAGCGCATTCTGCCTCTCCGATCGGCTGAGCGCTCGCACGCTCATTTCGTGCGTTGGCTTAGGCATTCAGAGTTCATTCCATGTCAATGCCCCCGCCAAACTGAGGGTTGTGGTAGCAAGACCGACAGCGGGATCAGCAGCACGCAGAGGGGGACTGGGCTGATCCTCAGCTTACGTATTATGCCTTTCCGACCGTCTGAGTGATCGCACTCTCATTCGGTGGGTTGACTTAGGCATACAGAGTTCATCCCCAGTCTAAGCATACGGGGTTCATTCCCAGTCTAAGATCAGACCGGACCGAGGGCTGCGGCAAAAGGATCAGCAGCACGTAGGGGGATCGAGCCGATCCCCGGCTTGCGCATTCTGCCTCTCTGACAGGCTGAGCGCCGCACGCCTGTTTCATGGGTTGGCTTAGGCATAGGGAGTTCATTCCATGTCTATGCCCCTGCCGAACTGAGGGTTGTGGCTGCGGGACTGACAGCACGCGGAGGGGGACCGGGCCGATCCCTAGCTTACGCATTATGCCTCTCCGGTTGGCTCAGCGCCCACACGCTCGTTTCGTGGGTTGACTTAGGCGTACGGAGTTCATTCCATGTCTAAGCATACGGAGTTGATTCCCAGTCTAAAATCAGACTGGACCAAGGTTGCCACAGCAGGACCAGCAGCAGGATCAGCCACACGTAGGGGGGATCGGCCCGATCCCTGGCTTGCGCATTATGCCTCTCCGACCAGCCTCTTTGCCCGATTGAGTGCCCGTACGCTCATTTTATAGGTTGACTTAGGCATACGGAGTTCATCCCCAAATCTAAGCATACGGAGCTCATTCCCAGTCTAAGATCGGACCGAACCAAGGGTTGCGACAGCAGGATCAGCAGCACACAGGGGGGATCGGGCCGATCCCCAGCTTGTGCATTCTGCGTCCCCAGTCGACTGAGCACCCGCATGCCCATTTCGTGGGTTGGCTTAGGCATAGGTAGTTCATTCCATGTCTAAGCCCCAGCCGGACTGAGGGTTGTGGTAGCGGGACTGGCATCACTCAAAGGAGGATCGAGCCGATCCCTGGCTTGTGCATTATGCCTCTTCGGCTGGCTCATCTCCCGTACGCTCATTTCGCGAGTTGACTTATGCATACGAAGTTTATTCCCAGTCTAAGATCAGACTGGACCGAGGGTTATGGTAGCACGTAAAGGGACCGGGTCGATCCCAAGCTTGCGTATTCTGCCTCTCTGACCGATTGAGCACCTGCACGCCCGTTTCATGGGTTGGCTTAGGCATAAGGAGTTCATTCCATGTCCAAGCCCCAGCCGAATCGAGAGTTGTGGCAGCGGGATCGACAGCACGCAGAAGGGGACCGAGCTGATCTCTGGCTTACGCATTATGCCTTTCTGACCGGCTCAATGCCTGTATGCTCATTTCGTGGTTTGACTTAGGCATACGGAGTTCATTCCCAGTCTAAGATCGGATCAGACCGAGGGTTGCAACAGCAGGATCGACAGCACACATGGGGGGATCGAGCCGGTCCTTGGCTTATGCATTCTGCCTATCCGGTCGGTTGAGCGCCCGCACGCTCGTTTCACGGGTTGGCTTAGGCATACGGAGTTTATTCCATGTCTAAGCATACAGAGTTCATTCCCAGTCTAAGATCAGATCAGACTGAGGGTTGCAGCAGTAGGACTAGCAGTAGGATCGGCAGCACACAGGAGGGATCGAGTCGATCCCGGCTTATGCATTCTGCCTTTTAGATCGACTGAGCGCCTGCACGCTCGTTTCGTAGGTTGACTTAGGCATACGGAGTTCATCCCCAGTCTAACCATACAGAGTTCATTCCTAGTCTAAGATCAAACCAAACTGAGGGTTACTGTAGCAGGATCGACAGCACGCAGTGGGGACCAGGCTGATCCCTGGTTTGCGCATTTTGCCTCTTAGGTCGACTGAGCGCCCGCACGCCCGTTTTGTGGGTTGGCTTAGGCATAGGGAGTTCATTCCATGTCTAAGCCCCAGCCAGACCGAGGGTTATGGTAGCAGGATCGACAGTACGCAGAGGGGGACCGAGCCAATCCTCAGCTTGCACATTATGCCTCTCCGGTCGGCTCAGTGCCTGAACGCTCATTTCATGGGTTGACTTAGGCATACGGAGTTCATTCCCAGTATAAGATCAGACCGAACTGAGGGTTGTGGTAGCAGGATCGACAACACGCAGGGAGGACCTGGTCGGTCTATGACTTACGCACTCTACCTCTTCGACCAGCTGAGCGCCCGCATGCTCATTTCGTAGGTTGGCTTAGGCATACGGAGTTCATTCCATGTCTAAGCATACGGAGTTCATTCCCAATTTAAGATCGGATCAAACCGAGGGTTGGGAAGCAGGACCAGCAGCAGGATCGATAGCACGCAGGAGGGGATCGGGCTGATCCCTGACTTGCGCATTATGCCTCTCCAGCCGACCTGTCCAGTCGGTTGAGCGCCCGCAAGCTCGTTTCATGGGTTGACTTAGGCATACGGAGTTCATCCCCAGTCTAAGCATACGGAGTTCATCCCAGTCTAAGCAGCATGCAGAGGAGGACCGAGCTGATCCCCAGCTTGTGCATTATGCCTTTCTTATTGGTTCAGCACCCGAACGCTCGTTTCGTAGGTTGACTTAGGCATACGGAGTTCATTCCCAATCTAAGATCAGACTGGACCGAGGGTTGCAGTAGTAGGATCGACAGCACGCATGGTGGGACCGAGCCGATCCCTGACTTGCGCATTATGCCTCTTTGACCGACTCAGCGCCCGAACGCTCGTTTTATGGGTTGATTTAGGCATACGGAGTTCATTCCCAATCTAAGATCAGACCGGACCAAGGGTTGTGGCTGTAGGATTGACAGCATGTAGGGGGGATCGGGCCGGTCCTCGGCTTGCTCATTCTACCTCTCCGATCGGCTGAGCGCCCGCACGCTTGTTTCGTGGGTTGGCTTAGGCATACGGAGTTCATTCCATGTCTCAGCATACGGAGTTCATTCCCAGTCTAAGATCGGATTGGGCCGAGGGTTACGGCAGCAGGACCAACAGTAGGATCGACAGCACGCAGGGGGACTGGGCCGATCCCCAGCTTGGGCATTCTGCCTCTTCGGTTGGCCTCTCCGGTCGGCTGAGTGCCCGCACGCTTGTTTCGTGGGTTGACTTAGGCATACGGAGTTCATCCCCAGTATAAGCATACGAAGTTCATTCCCAGTCTAAGATCAGACCAGACTGAGGGTTGCGGCAGTAGGATCGGACCGATCCTTGGCTTGCGCATTCTGCCTCTCTGGTCGATTGAGTGCCAGCACACTCGTTTCCTGGGTTGGCTTAGGCATACGGAGTTCATTCCATGTCTAAGCATACGGAGTTCATTCCCATTCTAAGAGTTTAAGCCACGGTGCACATGCTGGGCTCGGGCATGTGCTAGTGCCACATTTTTTTCGCCTAGGGCACTATCGTCGGAGCATCATCGGAGAGCCTAACCAACGACATTGGGGGTTCCGACGATTGGGGGGTCGGGGGGTGTGCACACATGATATGTGATGGGCGCTGGTAGTTGGCCCTTATATTGGCCCCCTATCCCTCATCAAACCTCAAGAACTCACACCCCATTAAAGAGCATTTGAGATTTTATAGGTTTGCTGCCAGTACCCATTAAAGTGTCTGAAATGGGACATTTTTTTCAAACGGTAACAAAATCTTCTCCACTTTGAGTTTTTAGCTGAATTTTTTTGTGCATGCCAAAAAAAATACAAGGATGACCTCTACGAAATTTGGGGACAAAAGTCTTTCTAAAAAAATTTTAAAAAATCCCAAACCGTAAAAAGTTTTGAAAATCATGAAAAATAGAAAACGAGTCGTCTTGCCACGAAACTTCACATGAAGGCTTAGGGGACCATTGTATGAATTTACAAGCCATAAAAATGGCATTGGCAAGGCAAAAATATGAAGATGTGCTTGAACCCACCTACCACCCGTTCGATCCCCAACTTGCCCATCCTGCCTCTCTGGTCGGCTGAGCTGGATCGGGGGTTGTGGCAACGGGATCGGTAGGATACAGAGGGGGACCGGGCCAATCCCCGGCTTGTATAGTATGCCTCTCCAACCGGCTCAGTGCCCGCACGTTCGTTTCATGGGTAGACTTAGGCATGCGGAGTTCATCCCCAGTCTAAGCATACGGAGTTCATTCCCAGTCTAAGATCGGATCGGACTGAAGGTTACGACAGCAGGATCGGTGGCATGCATGGTGGATCGGGTCGTTTCGTGGGTTGGCTTAGGCATAGGGAGTTAATTCCATGTCTATGCCCCAGTCGGACCGAGGGTTGTGGCAACGGGACCGGTAACACGCAGAGGGGGATCGGGCCGATCCTCAGCTTGTTCATTATGCCTCTCCGACTGGCTTAACGCCCGCACACTCGTTTCATGGGTTGACTTAGCCATGCTGAGTTCATTCCCAGTCTAAGATCGGATCAGACTGAGGGTTACGGTAGTAAGATCAGCAGCACGCAGGGGGATCGGGCCGATCCCCGGTTTGCACATTCTGCCTCTCCAGTCGGCTGAGTGCCCGCACGCTCGTTTCGTGGGTTGGCTTAGGCGTAGGGAGTTCATTCCATGTCTAAGCCCCAGTCAGACCGAGGGTTGTGGCAGTGGGACCGACAGCACGCAGAGGGGGACCGGGACAACCATGGCTTGCGCATTATGCTTCTTCGGTCGGCTCAGCACCCGTACACTCATTTCGTGGGTTGACTTATGCATACGGAGTTCATTCCCAGTCTAAGATCGGATCGGACCGAGGGTTTGGCAGTAAGATCGATAGCACGCAGTGGGGGATCGATTTGATCCTCGACTTACGCATTCTACCTCTCCGATCGGCTGAGTGCCTGCACGCTCGTTTCGTGGGTTGACTTAGGCATACAGAGTTCATCCCCAGTCTAAGCATATGGAGTTCATTCCCAGTCTAAGATTGGACCGGACCGAGGGTTGCGGCAACAAGATCGGCAGCACGCAGGGGGGACCGTGCCAATCCTCGGGTTGCGTATTCTCCCTCTCCGGCCAGTTGAGCGCCCGTACGGTCATTTCGTGGGATGGCTTAGGCATAAGGAGTTCATTCCATGTCTAAGCCCCAGCCGGATCGAAGGTTGTGGCAGCGGGGTCAGTAGCACGCAGAGGGGGCTGGGCCGATCCCCAGCTTGCGTATTATGCCTCTCCGGCCGGCTCAGCACCCACACGCTCGTTTCAAGGGTTGACTTAGGCATACGGAGTTCATTCCCTGTCTAAGGTCAGACCGGACCGAGGGTTGTGGCAGTAGGATCGACAAAATGTAAGGGGGAACCGGGCCGATCCCCGACTTGCGCATTTTGCCTATCCGATCGGCCGACTGCCTGCACGCTCGTTTCGTGGGTTGGCTTAGGCATACAGAGTTCATTCCATGTCTAAGCATACAGAGTTCATTCCATGTCTAAGCATACGGTGTTCATTCCCAATCTATGATTAGACTGGACCGAGTGTTGCGGTAGTAGGATCGGTAGCACGCAGGGGGGACTGAGTCGATCTCCGGCAAGCGCATTCTGCCTCTCCGGTAGGTTGAGCACCCGTACGCTCGTTTCGTGGGTTGGCTTAGGCATTTGGAGTTCATTCCATGTCTAAGCCCCCGCCAGACTGAGGGTTGTGGCAGCAGGACCGACAGTGGGATCGGTAGCACGTAGAGGGGGACTGGGCTGATCCCCGGCTTATGTATTATGCCTCTCCGACCGTCTGAGCGACCGCACGCTCGTTCGGTGGGTTGACTTAGGCATACAGAGTTCATCCCCAGTCTAAACATACGGAGTTCATTCCCAATCTAAGATCAGATCAGATCGAGGGCTGCGGTAATAGGATCGGCAGCACGCAGGGGGACCGAACTGATCCCCGGCTTGTACATTCTACCTCTCTAACAGGCTGAGCGCCGCACACCCGTTTCGTGGGTTGGCTTAGGCATAGGGAGTTCATTCCATGTCTATGCCCCTGCCGGACTGATGGTTGTGGATGCGGGACTGACAGCACACGGAGGGGGACCGGGCCGATCCCTGGCTTGCGCATTATGCCTCTCCGGCTGGCTCAACGCCCGCACGCTCGTTTCGTGGTTTGACTTAGGTATACAGAGTTCATTCCATGTCTAAGCATACGGAGTTCATTCCCAGTCTAAGATCGGACTGGACCGAGGTTATGACAGCAGGACCAGCAGAAGGATCGGCCGTACGTAGGAGGATCGGGCCGATCCTTGGCTTGCGCATTATGCCTCTCCGATCGGCCTCTCTGCCCGACTGAGCGCCCGTACGCTCATTTCATCTTAGGCATACGGAGTTCATCCCCAATCTAAGCATACGGAGCTCATTCCCAGTCTAAGATCAGACCGAACCGAGGGTTGCGGCAGCAAGATCAGCAGCAAATAGGGGGGATCGAGCCGATCCACAGCTTGTGTATTCTGCGTCCCCAGTCGACTGAGCACCCGCATGCCCGTTTCGTGGCTTGGCTTAGGCATAGGCAGTTCATTCCATGTCTAAGCCCCAGCCGGACTGAGGGTTGTGGCAGCGGGACCGGCATCACTCAAAGGGGGACCGAGCCGATCCCCGACTTGTACATTATGCCTCTTCAGTCGGCTCATCTCCTGTACGCTCATTTCGTGCGTTGACTTATGCATACGAAGTTCATTCCCAGTCTAAGATCGGACTGGACCGAGGGTTGTGGCAGCACATAGGGGGGATCGGGTCGATCCCAGGCTTGCGTATTCTGCCTCTTCGACCGATTGAGCGCCTGCACGCCCGTTTCATGGGTTGGCTTAGGCATAAGGAGTTTATTCCATGTCCAAGCCCCAGTCGGACCGAGGGTTGTGGCAGCGGGATCGACAGCACGCAGAAGGGGACCGAGCCGATCTCCAACTTGAGCATTATGCCTCTTCGGTCGGCTCAGCGCCTGCACGCTCGTTTCATGGTTTGACTTAGGCATACGGAGTTCATTCCCAGTCTAAGATCGGATCGAACCGAGAGTTGCGGCAGCAGGATCGACAGCACACAGGGGGGGACCGAGCCGATCCTTGGCTTGCGCATTCTGCCTATCTGACCGGTTGAACGCCCGCACACTCGTTTCGTGGGTTGGCTTAGGCATACGGAGTTCATTCCATGTCTAAGCACACAGAGTTCATTCCCAGTCTAAGATCAGATTGGACCGAGGGTTGCAGTAACAGGATCGGTAGCACGCAGGGGGGATCGAGCTGATCCTCGCTTACGCATTCTGCCTCTTCAATCGACTGAGCGCCTACACGCTCGTTTCGTAGGTTGACTTAGGCATACGGAGTTCATCCCCAATCTAACCATATGGAGTTCATTCCCAGTCTAAGATCAGACCATACCGAGGGTTACGGTAGCAGGATCGACAGCATGCTGTGGGGACTGGGCTGATCCCTGGTTTACGCATTTTGCCTCTTGGGTCGGCTGAGCGCCCGCACGCCCGTTTCGTGGGTTGGCTTAGGCATAGGGAGTTCATTCCATGTCTAAGCCCCAGCCGGACTGAGGGTTGTGGCAGCAGGACTGACAGCACGCAGAGGGGGACCAGGCTGATCCTCGGCTTGCGCATTATGCCTCTCTGGTCGGCTCAGTGCCCGAACGCTCATTTTGTGGGTTAACTTAGGCATACGGAGTTCATTCCCAGTATAAGATCAGACCAAACCGAGGGTTGCGACAGCAGGATTGACAGCACGCAGGGAGGACCTGGTCGCTCCATGACTTGCACATTCTGCCTCTCCGACTAGCCGAGCGCTCGCATGCTCGTTTCATGGGTTGGCTTAGGCATACAAAGTTCATTCCATGTCTAAGCATACGGAGTTCATTCCTAATCTAAGATCGGATCAAACCGAGGGTTGGGCAGCAGGACCAGCAGTAGGATCGATAGCACGTAAGAGGGAATCGGGCTGATCCCCGGCTTGCGCATTATGCCTCTCCAGCTGGCCTGTCCAGTTGGTTGAGCACTCGCACGCTCGTTTCATGGGTTGACTTAGGCATACGGAGTTCATCCCTAGTCTAAGCATACGGAGTTCATTCCCAGTCTAAGCAGTGCGCAGAGGGAGACTGAGCCGATCCCCGGCTTGTGCATTATGCCTTTTCGATCGGTTCAACACCCGAACGCTCGTTTCGTGGGTTGACTTAGGCATACGAAGTTCATTCCCAATCTAAGATCAGATAGGACCGAGGGTTGCGGCAGCAGGATCGACAGCACGCAGGAGCCGATCCCCAACTTGCGCATTATGCCTCTCCGATCGACTCAGCGCCCGAACGCTCGTTTCGTGGGTTGGTTTAGGCGTACAGAGTTCATTCCCAATCTAAGATCAGACCGAACCAAGGGTTACGGTAGTAGGATTGACAGCATGTAGGGGGGATCAGGCCGGTCCCCAGTTTGCTCATTCTACCTCTCTGACCGGCTGAGCGCCCGCACGCTCATTTCGTGGGTTGGCTTAGGCATACGAAGTTCATTCCATGTCTAAGCATACGGAGTTCATTCCCAGTCTAAGATCAGATTGGACTGAGGGTTACGGCAGCAGGACCAACACTAGGATCGGCAGCACGTAGGGGGACCGGGCCGATCCCCAGCTTTTGCATTCTGCCTCTTCGGCTGGCCTCTCCGGTCGGCTGAGTGACCGCACGCTTGTTTCGTGGGTTGACTTAGGCATACGGAGTTCATCCCCAGTCTAAGCATATGAAGTTCATTCCCAGTCTAAGATCAGACCGGACTGAGGGTTGCGGTAGTAGGATCAGACCGGTCCCCGGCTTGCGCATTCTGCCTCTCTGGTCGATTAAGCGCCCGCACGCTCATTTCCTGGGTTGGCTTAGGCATACGGAGTTCATTCCATGTCTAAGCATACGAAGTTCATTCCCATTTTAAGAGTTTAAGCCACGGTGCACATGCTGGGCTCGGGCATGTGCTGGTGCCACATTTTTTTTGCCTGGGGCACTATCACCGGAGCATCGTCGGAGAGCCTAACCAACGACATTGGGGGTTCCGACGATTGGGGGGTCGGGGGGTGTGCACAGATGATGTGTGATGGGTGCTGGTACTTGGCCCTTATATTGGCCCCCTATCCCTCATCAAACCTCAAGAACTCACACCCCCTTAAAGAGCATTTGAGATTTTATAGGTTTGCTGCCAGTAGCCATTAAAGTGTCTGAAATGGGACATTTTTTTCAAACGGTAACAAAATCTTCTCTACTTTGAGTTTTTAGCTGAATTTTTTTGTGCATGCCAAAAAAAATACAAGGATGACCTCTACAAAATTTGGGGACAAAAGTCTTTCTAAAAAAATTTTAAAAAATCCCAAATCATAAAAAGTTTTGAAAATCATGAAAAATAGAAAACGAGTCGTCTTGGCACGAAACCTCACATGAAGGCTTAGGGGACCATTGTATGAATTTACAAGCCATAAAAATGGCATTGGAAAGCAAAAATATGAAGATGTGCTTGAACCCACCTACCACCCGTTCGATCCCCAGCTTGCGCATCCTACCTCTCTGGTCGGCTGAGCTGGATCGAGGGTTATGACAGTGAGATCGGCAGCATACAGAGGGGAACCAGGCCAATCCTTGGCTTGCACAGTATGCCTCTCCGGCCAGCTCAGTGCCTGCACGTTCGTTTCATGGGTTGACTTAGGAATGCGAAGTTCATTCCTAGTCTAAGATCAGACTGGACTGAGGGTTGCGGCAGCAGGATCGACAGCACGCAAGGGGGACTGGGCTGATCCCCGACTTGTGCATTTTCCTTCTCTGGTTGGCTGAGCGCCCGCATGCCTATTTCGTGGGTTGACTTAGGCAGAGGGAGTTCATTCCATGTCTAAGCCCCAGCCAGACCGAGGGTTGTGGCAGCAGGACCGACAGCACGCAGAGGAGGATCGAGCCATTCCTCGACTTGCGCATTATGACACTCTGACTGGCTCAGCGCCTTTAAGCTCATTTCGTGGGTTGGCTTAGGCATACGGAGTTCATTCCTAGTGTAAGATTGGACCAGACCGAGGGTTGGGGTAGCAGGATCGACAGCATGTAGGGGGTGACCGGGTTGGTCCCGGTTTATGCATTCTATCTCTCCGGCCGGTTGAGCGCCCATAAGCTCGTTTCGTGGGTTGGCTTAGGCATACGAAGTTCATTCTATGTCTAAGAATATGGAGTTCATTCCCAGAATAAGATTAGACCGGATCGAGGGTTACGATAGTAGGACCAGTAGCAGGATCGACAGCATGTAGGGGGGACCAAGCCGATCCCCGACTTGCGCATTCTACCTTTTCAGTTGGCTGAGCGCCCGCACGCTCTTTTCATGGGTTGACTTAGGCATACAGAGTTCATCCCCAGTGTAAGCATACGGAGTTCATTCCTAGTCTAAGACAGAGGGTTGCGGTAGCAGGCTCGACAACACGTAAGGGGGATCGGGTCGGTCCTCCGCTTGCGCATTCTGCCTCTTTGGCCGGCTGAGCACCCGCACACCCATTTCGTGGCTTGGCTTAGGCATAGCGAGTTCATTCCATGTATAAGCCCTAGTCGGACCGAAGGTTGTGCCAACGGGATCGACAGCACGTAAAGGGGGATCGGGCTAATCCCCGACTTGCGCATTCTACCTCTCCGGTTGGCTGAGCACCCGCATGCTCGTTTTGTGGGTTGGCTTTGGCATATAGAGTTCATTCCATGTCTAAGTATACGGAGTTCATTCCCAGTGTAAGCGTTTGAGCCACGGTGCACATGCTGGGCTCGGGCATGTGCTGGTGCTGCATTTTTTTTGCTTGGGACACCATCGTCGGAGCATCGCCGGAGAGCCTAACCGACAGCATTGAGGGTTCCAGTGATTAGGGGGGCCGGGGGGTGTGCGCACAAGATGTGCGATGGGTGCTGGTACGTGGCCCTTATATTGGCCCCCTATCCCTCATCAAACCTCAAGAACTCACACCCCCTTAAAGAGCATTTGAGATTTTATAGGTTTGCTGCCAGTAGCCATTAAAGTGTCTGAAATGGGGACACTTTTTTCAAACGGTCACAAAATCTTCTCCACTTCGAGTTTTTAGCTGAATTGTTTTTTGCATGCCAACAAAAATACAAGGATCACCTCTACCAAATTTGGACACAAAAATCTTTCTAAAATAATTTTAAAAAATCTCGAACCGTAAAAAGTTTCAAAAATCATGAAAAATAGAAAACGAGTCGTCTTGCCACGAAACTTCACATGAAGGCTTAGGGGACAATTGTATGAATTTAAAAGGATAAAAATGGCATTGGCATGGCAGAAATATGAAGATGTGCCAGAACCCACCTACCACCCGTTCGATCCCTAGCTTGCACATCCTACCTCTCTGGTCGGCTGAGCGTCTGCACGCTCATTTCGTGGGTTGACTTAGGCATACGGAGTTCATCCCCAATCTAAGCATACAGAGTTCATTCCCAGTCTAAGATCAGACCGAACCGAGGGTTGCGACAGCAAGATCGAAGCACGTAGGGGGATCGGGCCGATCCCTAGCTTGTGCATTCTACCTCTCCGGCCAACCGAGCACCCGCACGCCCATTTCATGGGTTGGCTTAGGCATACAGAGTTCATTCCATGTCTAAGCCCCAGCTGAATCGAGGGTTGTGGTAGTAGGCTGGCAGCATGCAGAGGGGGATCGGGCTGATCCCCGACTGGTGCGTTATGCCTCTCCGGCTGGCTCAGCGCCTGCACGCTCATTTTGTGGGTTGACTTTGGCATACAAAGTTCATTCCTAGTCTATGATCGGACCGGACCGAGGGTTGCGACAACAAGTTTGACAGCACGCAGGGGGGACTGGGTCGGTCCCTAGCTTGTGCATTTTGCCTCTACAGTCGGTTGAACGCCCGCACGTTCTATTCGTGGGTTGGCTTAGGCATACGGAGTTCATTCCATCTCTAAGCATAAGGAGTTCATTCCCAGTCTAAGATCAGACCGGATCGAGGGTTGCGACAGCAAGACCAGCAGCAGGATTGGCATCACGCAGGGGGGACCATGCTGATCCCCGGCTTGTGGATTCTGCCTCTCCGGATGGCTGAGCGCCCGTACGCTCATTCGTGGGTTGGCTTAGGCATATGGAGTTCATTCCATGTCTAAGTGGAGTTCATTCCCAGTCTGATATCAGACCGGACTGAGGGTTGCGGTAGTAAGACCAGCAGTAGGATTGGTAGCACGCAGAGGGGGATCGGGTCGATCCCCGACTTGTGCATTCTAACTCTTCGGCTGGTTGAGCGCCTGCACGCTCGTTTCATGTGTTGGCTTAGGCATACGGAGTTCATTCCATGTCTAAGCCCCAGCTAGACTGAGGGTTATGGCAGCAGGACCGGTAGCGGGATCGGTAGCATGCAGAGGGGGATCGGGCTGATTCTCGACTTACGCATTATGTCTCTTCGACTGGCCTCTCCGGTCGACTGAGTGCCCGTACTTTTGTTTCGTGGGTTGACTTAGGCATACAGAGTTCATCCCCAGTCTAAGCATACGGAGTTCATTCCTAGTCTAAGATTGAATCGGACGAAGGGTTGTGATAGCAGGATCGACAGCACGTAGGAGGGTTTCTGCCTCTCCGGCTTACGCATTCTACCTCTCCGACTGGCTGAGCGTCCGTACGCCCGTTTCGTGGGTTGGCTTAGGCGTAGGGAGTTCATTCCATGTCTGAGCCCCAGCCGAACCGAGGGTTGTGGTAGCGGGACTGACAGCATACAGATGGGGATCGGGTCGATCCTCGATTTGTGCATTATGCCTCTTCGGTCGGCTCAACATCGGAACACTCGTTTCGCGGGTTGACTTAGGCATACGAAGTTCATTCCCAGTCTAAGATTGGACCAGACTGATTGTTGCGGTAGCAAAACCAGCAGCAGGATCGGTAACATGTAGGGGGGATCGAGCTGATCCTCGGCTTATGCATTCTGCTTCTTCGACCGATCTCTTTGGCCGGCTGAGCGCCCGTACACTCGTTTCGTGGGTTAACTTACGCATACGGAGTTCATCCCCAGTCTAAGCATACAGAGTTCATTCCCAGTCTAAGATCAGACCGAACCGAGTGTTACGATAGTAGGATCGACAACACACAGGGGGGATCGGGTCGATCCCTAGCTTGCGCATTCTACCTCTCTAGCTGGCTGAGCTCCCGCATGCTCGTTTCGTGGGTTAGCTTAGGCATACGGAGTTCATTCTATGTCTAAGCCCCAGCCGGATCGAGGGTTGTGGCAGCAGGACCGACAGCGAGATCAGCAGCACGCTGAGGGGGACTGAGCTGATCCCTGACTTGTGCATTCTGCCTCTCCGATCGGCCTCTCCATCTGACTGAGCACCCACATGCTCATTTCGTGGGTTGACTTAGGCATATGGAGTTCATCCCCAGTCTAAGCATACAAAGTTCATTTCCACTCTAAGATCAGATCGAATCGAGGGTTGCAGCAGTAGGATCGGTAGCACGTAGGGGGATCGGGCTGATCCTCGACTTACGTATTCTGTCTCTCTGGCCAGTTGACCGCCCACATATTCGTTTCGTGGGTTGGCTTAGGCATAGGGAGTTCATTCCATATCTAAGCCCCAGTCAGACCGAAGGTTGTGGCAGCGGGACTGGCAGCACGTAGAGGGGGACCGGGCTGATCCCCGGCTTGTTCATTATGCCTCTTCGGTAGGCTCAACGCCTGAACACTCGTTTCGTGGATTAACTTAGGCATACGAAGTTCATTACCAATGTAAGATCGGACCGGACCGAGGGTTGCGGCAGCAGGATCGATAGCACGTAGAGGGGATCGGGCTGATCCACGGTTTGCACATTTTGCCTCTCCGGTCGGTTAAGCACCCGCACGCCCGTTTCATGGGCTGGCTTAGGCATAGGGAGTTCATTCCATGTCTAAGTGCTAGTCGAACCGAGGGTTGTGGTAGCAAGACCGACAGCATGCAGAGGGGGATCGGGTCGATCTCGGGCTTGTGTATTATGCCTTTTCGACCGACTCAACACCCATGCGCTCATTTCGTGGGTTGACTTAGGCATACAGAGTTCATTCCCAGTCTAAGATCGAACTGAACTGAGGGTTGTGACAGCAGGATCGACAGCATGCAGGGGGGACAAAGCTGATCCTCGACTTACGCATTCTGCCTCTCCGACCGGTTGAGCGCCCGCATGCTCATTTTGTGGGTTGGCTTAGGCATACGGAGTTCATTCCATGCCTAAGCATACGGAGTTCATTCGCAGTCTGAGATCAGATCGGACCGAGGGTTGTGATAGCAGGACCAATAACAGGATCGACAGTATACAGGGGGACCAAGCCAATTCTTGGCTTGTGCATTCTACCTCTTCAGCCGGTTGAGCGCCCGCACGCTCGTTTCATGGGTTGGCTTAGGCATACGGAGTTTATTCCATGTCTAAGCCCCAGCCGAACTGAGAGTTATGGCAGTAGAACCGATAACGGGATCGGCAGCACATAGACGAGGACTGGGTTGATCCCCCGCTTGTCCATTATGCCTCTCCGACCGACCTCTCCGGTTGGCTGAGTGCCCATACGCTCATTTCGTGGGTTAACTTAGGCATACGGAGTTCATCCCCATTCTAAGCATACGGAGTTCATTCCCAGTCTAAGATCAGACCGGATCGAGGGTTGCGACAGCAGGATCGGTAGCATACAGGGGGGACCAAGCTGATCCCTGGCTTGCGTATTTTGCCTCTCCGGCCGACTGAGCCCCTGCATGCCCGTTTCGTGGGTTGGCTTAGGCATAGGGAGTTCATTCAATGTCTAAGCCCAAGTCGGACTGAGGGTTATGGTAGCGGGACCGGTAGCACACAGAGGGGGACCAGGCCGATCCTTGACTTACGCATTATGCCTCTCTGGCCGGCTGAGCGCCCACACATTTTTTTTTGTGGGTTGGCTTAGGCATACGGAGTTAATTCCATGTCTAAGCATATAGAGTTCATTCCCAGTCTAAGATTTTGAGCCACGGTGCACGTGCTGGGCTCGGGCATATGCTGGTGCTGCATTTTTTTTACTCGGGGCACCATCGTCGGAGCATCATCGGAGAGCCTAACCAGTGGCATTGGGGGATCCGACGATTGGGGGGGCCAGGGGGTGTAGCACATGATGTGCGATGGGTGCTGATACTTGTGTCATGGACTCCGACCTTAGACTCAAAAACCATGCGGCCTGAGGCTTGAAATCTCCTCCTTTATGCCTAAGTCAACCTAAAACACAAGCGTACGGGCACTAGAACAACGGGAAGGGCTGATTATGCAAGTTAAAGAGAAACAAGATAAGAAGGCATAATTCTAGAAATGCTCTTGTATTCACTGAAATGGAAGTGTTTGATGGTGTATAAATGAGGGAGGAGCAGCCCTCTATTTATAGTTGAGGCTCCAGCTTACACTTAATGGCAATATCCCTAGAATAAAGGCTAAAATCATGGGATTATATAGATTACAATCAATCAGGATGCTAACTCCTGATTTTCAGGGTCAACCAAATCTGCCAGGATGCTGCTGTTGATCTTACCTGCTTCCAGAAGCTTCCCATGCGTGTCTAGCACCTTGGGCCCTTCTAGATGTGGTACAGGCAGCTTGTATGCCAGGCCTTGGTCTCACGGGTTGGCCTACAAGTTGGGCGGGCGTTCTGAACTCGTTTGCTAGGCTTTACATGCAGATACCCACCAGCACGCCTGGTCTATGGGCCTCAACCTCTGGCTCGCCTGCTGGTGCGCCTGATGTGCCTGGTGCACTCGCCCAAGGCATGACATTCTCCCCCACCTGATTGCACAACACCCTCATTACGTCTTCTGTATGGTACTGCCTGATTTGGTCCCTGAACTGCCATAAGTCATTTGTTAGTTCCCAGCTTGCCTCACTGTCTGGAAGTCCCTTCCAGCGTACCAAGTACTCTTGTCTTGACTGATAGTTCTTTTGTCTCACCTTTCGGTCAGCTATGATGCTGTGGACCTCTTTCTCATATGAGGCCCTTGCTCCCAATGGCGCACGCTTTGACTCTGCCCATCCTGGATCTCCCTCATCCTCATGGAACGGCTTGACATGCTCACATGGAGCACCAGGTGTACCTTCAGCTTAGGTGGCATATCCAGCTTATAGGCAACCTTGCCTACCCTCTTGACTACTCAGAAAGATCCCTCATACCTCTGGACTAGGCCTTTGTGCAGCCTCCTATGGCGCACAATGGGATGCAGCTTCACCAACACCAACTCTCCAACCTGGAACTGCACGTCCCACCTATTATGGTCTACCCACTTCTTTGACCTCTTGGCCGCCTTATGTAGACAAACTCTGGCCAAGTCAATTTGCTCTTGCCATGCCTTGGCAAACTTGTATGCTGCTAGATTTAGCCCTGTATAACGGGTCGTCTTGCCACGAAACTTCACATGAAGGCTTAGAGGACCATTGTATGAATTTCTAAGCCATAAAAATGGCATTGGCATTGCAAAAATATGAAGATTATCTTGAACCCACCTACCACCCGTTCGATCCCCGGCTTGTGCATCGTGCCTCCCTGGTCGGCTGAGCGTTCGCATGCTTGTTTCATGGGTTGACTTAGGCATATGGAGTTCATCCCCAATCTAAGCATACGGAGTTCATTCCCAGTCTAAGATTGGACAGGACCAAGGGTTGCGACAGCAGGATCGGTAACACACAGGGGGGACCGGGTCGATCCCCGGCTTGCGCATTCTGCCTCTCCGGCCGACTGAGCGCCCGCACGCCCGTTTCGTGGGTTGGCTTAGGCATAGGGAGTTCATTCCATGTCTAAGCCCCAGCCTGACCGAGGGTTGTGGCAGCGGGATCGAAAGCATGCAAAGGGGGATCGGGCCGATCCCCATCTTGTGCATTATGCCTCTTCGGTCGGCTCAGCACCCGCACACTCATTTCGTGGGTTGACTTATGCATACGAAGTTCATTCCTAGTCTAAGATCAAACTAGACTGAGGGTTACGACAGCAGGATCAACAGCACACAGAGGGGAACCAGGCCGATTCTCAGCTTGCGCATTCTACCTCTCTGACCGGCTAAGCGCCCGCACGCTCGTTTCGTAGGTTGGTTTAGGCATACGGAGTTCATTGCATGTCTAAGCATATGGAGTTCATTCGCAGTCTATGATTTTAAGCCATGGTGCACATGCTGGGCTCGGGCATGTGCTGGTGCCCCATTTTTTTGCCTGGGGCACCATCGTCGGGGCATCGTCGAAGAGCCTAACTGACGGTATTGGAAGTTCCGGCGATTAGGGGGGCCGGGGGGTTAGCGCACATGATGTGCGATGGGTGCTGGTACTTGGCCCTTATATTGGCCCCCTATCCCTCATCAAACCTTGACAACTCACACCCCCTTAAAGAGCATTTGAGATTTTATAGGTTTTCTACCAGTAGCAATTAAAGTGTCTAAAATGGGGACAGTTTTTCAAATGGTCACAAAATCTTCTCCACTTCGAGTTTTTAGCTGAATGTTTTTGTGCATACCAAAAAAAATACAAGGATCACCTCTACCAAATTTAGGGACAAAACTCTTTCTAAAAAAATTTTAAAAAATCTCGAACCGTAAAAAGTTTCAAAAATCATGAAAAATAGAAAATGGGTCATCTTGCCGCGAAACTTCACATGAAGGCTTAGGGGACAATTGTATGAATTTACACGCCATAAAAATGGCATTAGCATGGCAGAAATATGAAGATGTGCTTCAACCCACCTACTACTCGTTCGATCCCCGACTTATGCATCTTGCCCCTCTGGTCGGCTGAGCGCCCGTACGCTCGTTTCGTGGGTTGACTTAGGCATACGGAGTTCATCCCTAGTCTTAGCATATGGAGTTCATTCCTAGTCTAAGATCAGACAGGACCGAGGGTTGCGACAGCAGGATCGATAGCACACAAGGGGGATCGGGCCGATCCTCGGATTATGCATTCTACCTCTCTGGTCAGCTGAGCACCCGCACGCCCGTTTTGTGCATTGGCTTAGGTATAGGGAGTTCATTCCATGTTTAAGCCCCAGCCGGACTGAAGGTTGTGGCAGCAGGATCGGCAGCACGCAGAGGGGGACCGGGCCGATCCCCGACTTGCTCATTATGCCTCTTCGACCGGCTCAGCGCGCCCGCATGCTCATTTCATGGGTTGACTTATGCATACGAAATTGATTCCCAGTCTAAGATCAGACCAGACCAAAGATTGCGGCAGTAGGATCGATAGCACGCAGAGGGGACAGGGCTGATCCCTGGCTTACACATTCTGCCTCTCCGACTGGCTGAGTGCCCGCACGATCGTTTCGTGGGTTGGCTTAGGCATACGGAGTTCATTCCATGTATAAGCATACAGCCGGACAGAGGGTTGTGGCAGCAGGACCGGCAGCGGGATCGACAGCACACAGAAGGGGACCGAGCTGATCCCCGGCTTGCACATTATGCCTCTCCAGCCGGCTGAGCGCCCGCACGCTCGTTTCGTGGGTTGGCTTAGGCATACGGAGTTCATTCCATTTCTAAGCATACAGAGTTCATTCCCAGTCTAAGATTTTGAGCCACAGTGCCCATGCTGGGCTCGGGCATGTGCTGGTGCCGCATTTTTTTCGCCCGGGCCACCATCGTCGGAGTATCGTCGGAGAGCCTAACTGACGGCACTGGGGATTCCGACGATTGGGGGGGCCGGGGGGTGTGCGCACATGATGTGCGATGGGTGCTGGTACTTGGCCATTATATTGGCACCCTATCCCTCATCAAACCTCGAGAACTCACACCCCCTTAAAGAACATTTGAGATTTTATAGGTTTACTGCCAGTAGCCATTAAAGTGTCTGAAATAGGGACACTTTTTTCAAACAGTCACAAAATCTTCTCCACTTTGAGTTTTTAGCTGAATTGTTTTGTGCATGCCAACAAAAATACAAGGATCACCTCTACCAAATTTGGGGACAAAACTTTTTAAAAAAATTTTAAAAAATCCTAAACCGTAAAAAGATTCGAAAATCATGAAAAATAGAAAACGAGTCATCTTGCCACGAAACTTCACATGAAGGCATAAGGGACCATTGTATGAATTCACAAGCCATAAAAATGGCATTGGCATAGCAGAAATATGAAGATGTGCTTGAACCCACCTACCACCCATTCGATCCTCGGCTTGTGCACCTTGCCTCTCCAGTCGGCTGAGCGTCCGCACGCTTGTTTCATGGGTTGACTTAGGCATACAGAGTTCATCCCCAGTCTAAACATACAGAGTTCATTCCTAGTCTAAGATCGGATCGGACTGAGGGTTGCAGCAGCATGATTGGCAGCACGCAAGGGGGACCAGGCAATCCCCGGCTTGCGCATTCTGTCTCTCCGACCGACTTAGCACCCGCGCGGTCGTTTCGTGGGTTGGCTTAGGCATAGGGAGTTCATTGCATGTCTAAGCCCCAACCGGATCGAGGGTTGTGGCAGTAGGGCCGGCAGCACGTAGAGGGGGATTGGGCCGATCCTCGACTTGTGCATTAAGCCTCTCCGGTCGGCTCAGCGCCCGCACGCTCATTTCGTGGGTTGACTTAGGCATACGGAGTTCATTCCCAGTCTAAGGTCAGACCAAACTGAGGGATACGGTAGCAGGATCGGCAGCATGCAGGGGAGACCGGGCGAATCCCTGACTTACACATTCTGTCTCCCCGACCGACTGAGCACCCGCACGGTCGTTTCGTGGGTTGGTTTAGCATAGGGAGTTCAGTCCATGTCTAAGCCCCTGTCAGACCTAGGGTTGTGGCAGCGGGATAGGCAACACACAGAGAGGGACCGTGCCGATCCCTGGCTTGCGCATTATGCCTCTCCGGCTGGCTCAGCGCCCGCACGCTCGTTTCATGGGTTGACTTAGGCATACGGAGTTCATTCCCAGTCTAAGATCGAATTGGACCAAGGGTCACGGTAGCAGGATCGATAGCACGTAGGGGGGATCGGGTCGGTCCTTGGCTTGCACATTCTGCCTTTTCGGCCGGCTGAGCACCCGTATGCTCGTTTCATGGGTTGGCTTAGGCATACGGAGTTCATTCCATGTCTAAGCATACGAAGTTCATTCCCAATCTAAGATCAGATCGGACTAAGGGTTGCGGCAGCAGGACCAGCAGCAGGATCAGTAGCACGCATGGGAGGGCCAAGCCGATCCCTGACTTGCGCATTCTGCCTCTCCGACCGGTTGAACACCCGCAAGCCCGTTTCGTGGGTTGGGTTAGGCATAGGGAGTTCAGTCCATGTCTAAGCCCCTGTCGGACCTAGGGTTGTAGCAGCGGGACAGGCAACACGTAGAGGGGGACCGTGCCGATCCCTGGCTTGCACATTATGCCTCTCCGACTGGCTCAGCGCCCACACGCTCGTTCCATGGGTTGACTTAGGCATACGGAGTTCATTCCCAGTCTAAGATTGAACCGGACGAGGGTCACCGGTAGCAGGTCGGATAGGCACACAGGGGGATCGGGTCGATCCCGGTTGTGCCATTCTGCCTCTTCGTCTGACTGAGCGCCACACGCTCGTTTCGTGGGTTGGCTTAGGCAATGGAATGATTCCTGTCTAAGTCAACCACTGAAACGGTCGTCAGGCAGCAGGCAGGATGGAGCAGATGGGGGACCGAGTCGATCCTCGCTTACGTTCTGCCTCTCGACCGTGCTGAGCGCCCGCACGCCCGGTCGTGGTTGGCTTAGGCATAGGAGATGAATTCATGTCTAAGCCAACCGGACCGAGGGTTATGGCAGCGGGACTGGTAGACGCAGAGGGGGACCGGGTCAATCCCCGGCTTACGCATTATGCCTCTCTGGTCGGCTCAGCTCCCGAACACTCATTTCGTGGGTTGACTTCGGCATACAGAGTTCATTTGCAGTCTAAGATCGGATCGGATCGAGGGTTGCGGTAGCAGGATCGACAATACGCAAGGGGGGACCAAGTCGGTCCCCAGCTTGCGCATTCTGCCTCTCTAACTGGCTAAGCGCCCGCACGCTCGTTTCATGGGTTGGCTTAGGCATACAGAGTTCATTCCATGTCTAAGCATATGGAGTTCATTCCCAGTCTAAGATCGGATCGGATCGAGGGTTACGACAGCACGACCAAAAGCAGGATCGACAACAAGCAGGGGGGACCGAGTCGATCCCCGACTTGCGCATTTTACCTCTTCGGTCAGCCTCTTCGACCGACTGAGCGTCCGCATTCTTGTTTCTTGGGTTGACTTAGGCATACGGAGTGTATCCTCAGTCTAAGCATACGGAGTTCATTCCCAGTCTAAGATCTAACCGGACCGAGGGTTGCGTCAGCAGGATCGGCGGCACGCAGGGGGACCGGGTCGATCCCCAACTTGCGTATTCTACCTCTTCGGCCGGCTGAGCACCCACACGCCCGTTTCATGGGTTGGCTTAGGCATAGGGAGTTCATTCCATGTCTAAGCCCCAGTCGGACCGAGGGTTGTGGCAGTGGGACCTGTAGCACACAGAGGGGGATCGGGCCGATCCCCGTCTTGCGCATTCTATCTCTCTAGTCGACTGAGCGCCCATGCGCTCGTTTCATGGGTTGACTTAGGCATACGGAGTTCATCCCCAGTCTAAGCATATGGAGTTCATTCCCAGTCTAAAATCAGATCGGATTGAGGGTTGCGGCAGCAAGATCGATAACACACAGGAGGGATCAAGCTGATCTCTGGCTTGCGCATTCTACCTCTCCGACCGACTAAACGCCCGCACGCTCGTTTCATGGGTTGGCTTAGGCATAGGGAGTTCATTCCATGTCTACGCCCCAGTCGGACCGAGGGAAGTGGCAGTGGGACCGACAGCACGCAGAGGGGGACCGAGCCGATCCTCGGCTTGTGCATTATGCCTTTTCGATCGGCTCAGCGCCCGCACACCCATTTCATGGGTTGGCTTAGGCATAGGGAGTTCATTCCATGTCTAAGGCCCAGCCGGACCGAGGGTTGTGGCAGCGGGACCGACAGCACGTAGAGGGGGATCGGGTCGATCCCTGACTTGCGCATTATGCCTCTTCGATCAGCTTCGTGCCCGAATGCTCGTTTCGTGCGTTGACTTAGGCATACAGAGTTCATACCCAGTTTAAGATTGGACCGGACTGAGGGTGATGGCAGCAAGATCGACAGCATGCAGGGGGGACCGGGTTGGTCCCCGGCTTCTACATTCTGCCTCTTCGGTCGGTTGAGCGCCCGCACACTCGTTTCGTGGGTTGGCTTAGGCATACGGAGTTCATTCCATGTCTAAGCATACGAAGTTCATTCCCAGTCTAATATTGGACCAAACCAAAGGTTACGGCAGTAGGACCAATAGTAGGATCGACAGCACGCAAAGGGGACCGGGCCAATCCCTGGCTTGCGCATTCTGCCCCTTCGGTCGGCCTGTCTGGCTGGCTGAGCACCCGCACGCTCGTTTTGTTGGTTGACTTAGGCATACGAAGGTCATCCCCAGTCTAAGCATATAGAGTTCATACCCAATCTAAGATCTAACCGGACCGAGGGTTACGGCAGCACGCGGAGGGGACCGAGCCAATCTTCGGCTTTCGTATTCTGCCTCTTCGGCCGGTTGAGCACCCGCACGCCCGTTTCATGGGTTGGCTTAGGCATAGGGAGTTCATTCCATGTCTAAGCCCCAATCGGACCGAGGGTTGTGGCAACGGGACCGACAGCACACAGTGGGGGAACGGGCCGATCCTCGGCTTGCGCATTCTGCCTCTCCGGTCGGCTGAGCGCCCGTACGCTCGTTTCGTGCGTTGACTTAGGCATACGGAGTTCATCCCCAGTCTAAGCACACGGAGTTCATTCCCAGTCTAAGATCGAACTGGATCGAGGGTTGCGGCAATAGGATCGGCAGCACGCAAGAGGGACCGGACCGGTCCCCAGCTTGTGCATTTTGCCTCTTCGGTCGGCTGAGCGCCTGCACGCTCGTTTCGTGGGTTAGCGTAGGGATAGGGAGTTCATTCCATGTCTAAGCCCCAACCAAACCGAGGGTTGTGGTAGTGGGACCGGCAGCACGTAGAGGGGGACCGGGTCGATCCCCGACTTACGCATTATGCCCTTTCAACCAGCTCAGCGCCCGTATGCCCGTTTTATGGGTTGGCTTAGGCATAGGGAGTTCATTCCATGTCTAAGCCCCAGCCAGAATGAGGGTTGTGGTAGCAGGACCGGCAGCACGCAGAGGGGGATCGGGCCGATCCTCGGCTTGCGCATTATGCATATTCGGCCGGCTCAGCTTCCGCACTCTCGTTTCGTGGGTTGACTTATGCATACAGAGTTCATTCCCAGTCTAAGATCAGACCAAACTGAGGGTTGTGGTAGTAGGATCAACAGCACGTAAGGGGGACCGGGTCAATCCCCGACTTGCGCATTCTGCCTCTCCGGCCAGTTGAGTGCCTGCAGGCTCGTTTCGTGGGTTGGCTTAGGCATACGGAGTTCATTCCATGTCTAAGCATACGGAGTTCATTCCCAGTCTAAGATTTTGAGCACGATGCACATGCTAGGCTCGGGCATGTGCTGGTGTCGCATTTTTTTTGCCCGAGGCACCATCGTCGGAGCATCACTGGAGCATCGTCGGAGAACCTAACCGGCGGCATTGCGGGTTCTGGCCATTGGGGGGCCGGGGGGTGTGCGCACATGATGTGCGATGGGTGCTGGTACTTGACCCTTATATTGGCCCCCTATCCCTCATCAAACCTCGAGAACTTACACCCCCTCAAAGAGCATTTGAGATTTTATAGGTTTGCTGCCAGTAGCCATTAAAGTGTCTGAAATGGGGACACTTTTTTCAAACGGTCACAAAATCTTCTCCACTTCGATTTTTTAGCTGAATTTTTTTGTGCATCCAACAAAAATACAAGGATCACCTCTACCAAATTTGGGGACAAAACTCTTTCTAAAAAAATTTTAAAAAATCCCGAACCGTAAAAAGTTTCAAAAATTGTGAAAAATAGAAAACGGGTTGTCTTGCCATGAAACTTCACATGAAGTCTTAGGGGATCATTGTATGAATTTACAAGCCATAAAAATGGCGTTGGCATGGCAGAAATATGAAGATGTGCTTGAACCCACCTACCACCCGTTCGATCCCCGGCATTGCGCATCTGCCTCTCTGCTCGGCTGAACGCCCGCACGCTCATTTCGTGGGTTGACTTAGGCATACAGAGTTCATCCCCAGTCTAAGCATACAGATTTCATTCCCAATCTAAGATCGGACCGGACCGAGGTTTGCGACAGCAGGATCAGTAACACGTAGGGGGGACCGGGCCGATCATCGACTTGCGCATTCTGCCTTTCTGGTCAGCTGAATGCCCGTACACCCATTTCGTGCGTTGGCTTAGGCATAGGGAGTTCAATCTATGCCTAAGCCCTAGCTGGACTGAGGGTTGTGGCAGTAGGACCGGTAGCACGTAGAGGGGGATCGGGTCAATCCCCGGTTTGCGCATTATGTCTCCCCGATCGACTCAGCGCCCGGATGCTCATTTCATGGGTTGACTTAGGCATATGGAGTTCATTCCCAGTCTAAGATCGGATCAGACCGAGGGTTGCAACAGTAGATTCAACAGCACGTTGGGGGGGATCGAGTCGATCCCCGACTTGCGCATTCTGCCTCTCTGGTCGGCTGAGCGCCCGTACGCTCATTTCGTGGGTTGGCTTAGGCATACGCAGTTCATTCCATGTCTAAGCCTCAGCTGGACCGAGGGTTGTGGCAGTAGGACCGGCAGCGGGATCGGCAGCAGGCAGAGGGGGACCGGGCTGATCCCTGGCTTGCGCATTATGCCTTTCCTGCCAGCCTCTTCGGTCGGCTGAGCGCCCGCACGCTTGTTTCGTGGGTTGACTTAGGCATACGGAGTTCATCCCCAGTCTAAGCATACAGAGTTCATTCCCAACCTAAGATCGCATTGGACTGAGGGTTACGACAGCAGGATCGGCAGCACGCAGGGGGGACCGGGCCGATCTCTGGCTTGCGCATTCTGCCTCTCCGCTCGGCTGAGCGCCCGTACGCCCGTTTCGTGGGTTGGCTTAGGCATAGGGAGTTCATTCCATGTCTAAGCCTCAGTCAGACCAAGGGTTGTGGCAGCGGTACTGGCAGCACGCAAAGGGGGACCGGGCCGATCCCCGGCTTGTGCATTATGCCTCTTCGGTCGATTCAGCGCCCGTACGCTTGTTTCATGGGTTGGCTTATGCATACAGAGTTCATTCCCAGTCTAAGATCTGATCGGAATGAGGGTTGTGGTGGCAGGATCGACAGCACGCAGGGGGGACCGGACTGATCCCCGGTTGCGCATTCTGCCTCTCCGATCGGTTGAGCGCCCGTACGCTCGTTTTGTGGGTTGGCTTAGGCATACGGAGTTCATTCCATGCCTAAGCATACGGAGTTCATTCCCAGTCTAAGATTTTGAGCCATGGTGCACATGCTGGGCTCGGGCATGTGCTGGTACCACTTTTTTTTTGCTCGGGGCACCATCGTCGGAGCATCACTGGAGCATCGTCGGAGAGCCTAACCAGCGGCATTGGGGGTTCCGACCATTGGGGGCCGGGGGGTGTGCGCACATGATATGCAATGGGTGCTGGTACTTGGCCCTTATATTGGTCCCCTATCCCTCATCAAACTTCGAGAACTTATACCCCCTTAAAGAGCATTTGAGATTTTATAGGTTTGCTGCCAGTAGCCATTAAAGTGTCTGAAATGGGGACACTTTTTTGAAACAGTTACAAAATCTTCTCCACTTTGAGTTTTTAGCTGAATTTTTTTGTGCATACGAACAAAAATAAAAGGATCACCTCTACCAAATTTGGAGACAAAACTCTTTCTAAAACAATTTTAAAAAATCCTGAACCGTAAAAAGTTTTGAAAATCATGAAAAATAGAAAACGGGTCGTCTTGCCACGAAACATCACATGAAGGCTTAGGGGACCATTGTATGAATTTACAAGCAATAAAAATGGCATTGGCAAGGCAGAAATATGAAGATGTGCTTGAACCCACCTACCACCCGTTCGATCGTCAGCTTGCGCATCCTACCTCTCTGGTCAGCTGAGCGCCGGCACGTTCGTTTCGTGGGTTGACTTAGGCATACGAAGTTCATCCCTAGTCTAAGCATATGGAGTTCACTCCCAGTCTAAGATTAGATCGGACTGAGGGTTGTGGCAGCAGGATCAGCAGCAGGATCGACAGCACGCAGGAGGGACCGGATCGATCCCCGACTTGCGCATTCTACCTCTCCGATCGGTTGAGCACCCGCACACTCGTTTCATGGGTTGGCTTAGGCATACGGAGTTCATTCCATGTCTAAGCCGCAGCCAGACTGAGGGTTGTGGTAGTAGGACCGACAGCGGGATCGACAGCACGCAGAGGGAGATCGGGTTGATCCCCGGCTTATGCATTATGCCTCTCCAATCGGCCTCTCCTGCCGGCTGAACGCCCGCACGGTCGTTTCATGGGTTGACTTATGCATACGGAGTTCATCCCTAGTCTAAGCATATGTAGTTCATTCCTAGTCTAAGATCGGACTGGACTGAGGGTTGCGGTAGTAGGATCGACAGCACGCAGGGGGGACCGGGTCGATCCCTAACTTGTGCATTCTGCCTCTCCGATCGGTTGAGCGCCCGCACGCCCGTTTCATGGGTTGGCTTAGGCATAGGGAGTTCATTCCATGTCTAAGTCCCAGTCGGACTAAGGGTTGTGGCAGTGGGACTGGCAACACGCAGAGGGGGATCGGGTCGATCCCCGGCTTGCGCATTATGCCTCTCCGATCAGCTCAGCTCCCGCATACTTGTTTCATGGGTTGCCTTAGGCATATGGAGTTCATTCCCAGTCTAAGATCAGACCGGACCGAGGGTTGCGGCAGCAGGATCGACAGCATGCAGGGGGGACCGGGCCGATCCCCAGCTTGCGCATTCTGCCTCTCCGGCCGACTGAACGCCCGCACCCTCGTTTCATGGGTTGGCTTAGGCATACGGAGTTCATTCCATGTCTAAGCATACGAAGTTCATTCCCAGTCTAAGATTTTGAGCCACAATGCACATGCTGGGCTCGAGCATGTGCTGGTGCCACATTTTTTTCACTCAGCGCACCATCACCGGAGCATCGCCGGAGAGCCTAACCGGTGGCATTGGGGGTTCCGGTGATTGGGGGGCCGGGGGGTGTGTGCACATGATGTGTGATGGATGCTGGTACTTGGCCCTTATATTGGCCCCCTATCCCTCATCAAACCTCGAGAACTCACACCCCCTTAAAAAGCATTTGAGATTTTATAAGTTTGCTGCTAGCAGCCATTAAAGTGTCTGAAATGGGGACACTATTTTCAAATGGTCACAAAATCTTCTCCACTTCGAGTTTTTTGCTGAATTGTTTTTTGCATGCCAACAAAAATAAAAGGATCACCTCTACCAAATTTGGGGATAAAACTCTTTCTAAAAAAATTTTAAAAAATCCTGAATCGTAAAAAGTTTCAAAATTTGTGAAAAATAGAAAACGGGTCGTCTTGCCACAAAACTTCACATGAAGGCTTAGGGGACCATTGTATGAATTTACAAGCCATAAAAATGGCATTGGCATGGCAGAAATATAAAGATGTGCTTGAACCCGCCTACCACCCATTCGATCCTCGGCTTACGCATCCTACCTCTCTGGTCGACTGAGCTCCTGCATGCTCGAATCGTGGGTTGACTTAGGCATACGAAGTTAATCCCCAGTCTAAGCATACAAAATTCATTCCTAGTCTAAGATTGGGCTGGATCGAGGGTTGAAATAGTAGGATAGGCAGCACGCAAGGGGGATCGGGTCGATCCCCGGGTTGCGCGTTCTGCATCTCCGATTGGCTGAGTGCCCGCATGCCCATTTCGTGGGTTCGCTTAGGCATAGGGAGTTCATTCCTTGTCTATGCCTCTCCGGTCGGCTCAGTGCCCACATGCTCATTTTATGGGTTGACTTAGGCATACGGAGTTCATTCCCAGTCTAAAATCAGACCGGACCGAGGGTTGTGGTAGGGGGGACCAGGCTGATCCCTGGCATGTGCATTCTGCCTCTCCGACTGGCTAAGCGCTCGCACGATTATTTCATGGGTTGGCTTAGGCATACGAGCTCATTCCCAGTCTAAGATCAGACCAGACCGAGGGTTGCGATAGCAAGACTAGCAGTAGGATCGGCAGCACGCAGGGGGGATCGACCCGATCCTCGACTTACGAATTCTACCTCTCCGGCTACCCCCTATCCCTCATCAAACCTCAAGAACTCATACCCTTTAAAGAGCATTTGAGATTTTATAGGTTTGCTGCTCTTCGATCGGTTGAGCGCCCGCACGCTCGTTTCGTTGGTTGGCTTAGGCATAAGGAGTTCATTCCATGTCTAAGCCCCAGCCAGACCGAGGGTTGTGGCAGCGATACTGGTAGCATGCAGAAGGGGATCAGGCTGATCCTCGACTTACGCATTATGCCTCTCCGGTCGGCTCAGCACCCGCACGCTCATTTCGTGGGTTGACTTAGGCATACGGAGTTCATTCCCAATCTAAGATCGGGCTAGACCGAGTGTTGAGGCAGTAGGATCGACAACACGCAGGGGGGACCGGATCGGTCCCCGGCTTGCGCTTTCTACCTCTCCGATCGGCTGAGCGCCCGCACGTTCGTTTCGTGGGTCGGCTTAGGCATACGAAGTTCATTCCATGTCTAAGCATATGGAGTTCATTCCCAGTCTAAGATCGGACTGGACCGAAGGTTACTGCAGCATGATTGACAGCACGCAGGAGGGATCGGGCCAATCCTCGGCTTGCGCATTCTTCCTCTTCGATCGACCTCTCCAACCGACTGAGCACCCACACGCTCGTGTCATCGGTTGACTTAGGCATACGGAGTTCAACCCCAGTCTAAGCATATGGAGTTCATTCCCAGTCTAAGATCGAACCGGATCGAGGGTTACGACAGCAGGATCGATAGCACGCAGGGGGGATCAGGCTGATCCTCGGCTTGTGCAATCTGCTCTCCGGTCGGCTGAGCGTCAGCACGCCTGTTTCATGGGTTGGCTTAGGCATAGTGAGTTCATTTCATGTCTAAGCCCCAACCGGACCGAGGGTTGTGGCAGCGGGACTGGCAGCACGCAGAGGGGGATCGAGTCAATCCCCGACTTACGCATTCTGCCTCTCCGACCGGTTGACCACCCGTACGCTCATTTTGTGGGTTGACTTAGGCATACGGAGTTCATCCCCAGTCTAAGCATATGGAGTTCATCCCCAATCTAAGATCAGACTGGACTGAGGGTTACGGTAGCAGGATTGACAGCACGTTGGGGGGGACCAGGTTGGTCCCCAGCTTGCGCATTCTGCCTCTCCGATCGGTTGAGCACCCGCACGCTTGTTTCTTGGGTTGGCTTAGGCATATGAAGTTAATTCCATATCTAAGCATACGGAGTTCATTCCTAGTCTAAGATCGGATCGGATTGAGGGTTGCGGCAACAGGACCAACGACAAGATCGGTAGCATGCAGGGGGGACCGGGCTGATCCCCGGCTTGCACATTCTACCTCTCCGGCTGGCTGAACGCCCGCATGCTCGTTTCATGGGTTGTTTTAGGCATCGGACTTCATTCCATGACTAAGCCCCAATCGGACCGAGGGTTGTGGCAGCAGGACAGACAGCGGGATCGACAACATGCAGAGGGGGCCCTGGCTGATCCCCGGCTTATGCATTATGTCTCTCTGATTCGCCTCTCGGGCCGGCTAAGCACTCGCACGCTCGTTTCGTGGGTTAACCTAGGCATACGAAGTTCATCCCCAGTCTAAGCATACAAAGTTCATTCCCTGTCTAAGATCAGACTGGATCGAGGGTTGCGGTAGCAAGATCGGTAGCACGTATAGGGGACCGGGCCGATCCCTGACTTATGCATTCTGCCTTTTCGACCGGCTGAGTGCCCGCACACCCGTTTCGTGGGTTGGCTTAGGCATGGGGAGTTCATTCCATGTCTAAGCCCCAGCCGGACTGAGGGTTATGGCAGCGGACCGGCAGCATGCAAAGGGGAACTAGATCGATCCCCAGCTTTCGTATTCTACATCTCCAGCTGGCTGAGTGCCCGTACGCTCAATTTATGGGTTAGCTTAGGCATACGGACTTCATTCCATGTCTAAGCCCTAGCCGGATCGAGGGTTGTGGTAGCAGGACCAGTAGTGGGATCGATAACACACAGAAGGGGACCGGGCTGATCCCCGACTTGCGCATTATGCCTCTCCGACCGGCCTCTCCGGCCGACTGAGCGCCTGCATGCTCGTTTCATGGGTTGACTTAGGCATACGGAGTTCATCCCCAGTCTAAGCATACGGAGTTTATTCTCAGTCTAAGATCAAACCAGATCGAGGATTGTGATAGCTGGATCGACAGCACGCAGGGGGGACCAAGCTGATCCTCGGCTTACGCATTATGCCACTCCGACTGGCTGAGTGCCCGCACGCCCGTTTCATGGGTTAGCTTAGGCATAGGGAGTTCATTCCACGTCTAAGCCCCAGGCAGACCGAGGGTTGTGGTAGCAAGATCGACAGCATGCAGAGGGGGATCGAATTGATCATCGGCTTGCGCATTGTGCCTCTCCGACCGGCTTAGTGCCCGAACGCTCGTTTTGTGGTTTAACTTAGGCATACGGAGTTCATGCCCAGCCTAAGATCAGACCAAGGATTGCAGCAGCAAGATTGACAGCATGCAGGGGGGGACCGGTCCGGTCCTCGGCTTGTGCATTCCACCTCTCCGATCGACTGAGCGCTCACACGCTCGTTTTGTGGGTTGGCTTAGGCATACGAAGTTCATTCAATGTGTAAGCATACGGAGTTCATTCCCAGTCTAAGACCAGACTAGACCGAGGGTTACGGTAGCAGGACCAACAGAAGGATCGACAGCATGTAGGGGTGCCTAAGTCGATCCTCGGCTTGCGCATTCTGCCTTTCCAACCGGCCTCTCCGACCGGTTGAGCGCTCGCACGCTCGTTTCGTGGGTTGACTTAGGCATACGGAGTTCATCCCCAGTCTAAGCATACGGAGTTCATTCCCAGTCTAAGATTGAATCGAATTGAGGGTTACGGTAGTAGGATTGACAGCACATAGGGGGGACCGAGTCGATCCCCGGCTTGCGCATTTTGCCTCTCCGGTTGGCGGAGCGCCCGCACGCTCGTTTCGTGGGTTGGCTTAGGCATACGGAGTTCATTCCATGTCAAGCATATTGAGTTCATTCCCAGTCTAAGAGTTTGAGCCACAGTGCACATGCTGGGCTTGGGAATGTGCTAGTGCCACATTTTTTTCGCCCAGGGCACCATCACCGGAGCATCACCGGAGAGCCTAACCGACGGCATTGGGGGTTCTAGCGATTGGGGGGGCCAGGGGGTGTGCGCACATGATGTGCGATGGGTGCTGGTACTTGGCCCTTATATTGGCCCCCTAGCCCTCATCAAACCTCAAGAACTCACACCCCCTTAAAGAGCATTTGAGATTTTATAGGTTTGCTGCTAGTAGGCATTAAAGTGTCTGGAATGGGGATTCTTTTTTCAAATGATAGCAAAATCTTCTCCACTTCGAGTTTCTGGCTGAATTTTTTTGTGCATGCCAAAAAAATACAAGGATCACCTCTACCAAATTTGGGAAGAAAACTCTTTCTAAAAAAATTTTAAAAAATCTCGAACCGTAAAAAGTTTTGAAAATCGTGAAAAATAACAAACGGGACGTCTTGCCACGAAACTTCACATGAAGGCGTAGGGGACCATTGTATGAATTTACAAGCCATAAAAATGGCATTGGCATGGCAGAAATATTAAGATGTGCTTCAACCCACCTACTACTCATTCGATCCCCGACTTGTGCATCCTGCCTCTGTGGTCGGCTGAGCGTCCGCACGCTCGTTTCGTGGGTAGACTTAGGCATACGGAGTTCATCCCCAGTCTAAGCATACGGAGTTCATTCCTAGTCTAAGATCGAACCAGAGTGAGGGTTGTGGCAGCAGTATTGGTAGCAGGCAGGGGGGATCAGGCTATCCCTAGCTTACGCAGATTCTGCCGCTAGCCGCTCGGACTGAGCGCCCGCGCCCGTTTAGTGTCGGGGATGGCTCTTCCATGCTAGAGAAGTGCATTTCCATGCTAAGCCCCACAGGACGAGGTTTGTCCGTAGCCGCAAGATCGGCATAACGTAGAGGGGGATCGGTTGACTCCCGACTTGCCAATCTGCCTCTCCGGCAGACTATGAGCCCGCCACCATCGTTCGTGGGTTGCTTAGGCATACGGAGTTCATTGCATGTCTAAGCGAAGAGTTCAGCCAGTCTAAGAGTTTGAGCCACTGGTGCTAGCCAGGCTCGAGCATGTGCTAGTGCCACTTATTTTTGCCTTCGGGGCACATCTCGAGCATGCCGGAGAGCCTAAATGGCAGCATTGGGGGTGAGCACATGAATGTGCGTATGGGTGCTGGTACTTGGGCCTTATATTGGCCCCTATCCTCATTCAAACTCAAGAACTCACACCCCTTAAATAGCATGCGATTTTATAGGTTTGCTGCTCTCCGGTCAGTGAGCACCGCGCATGCTCGTTCGTTGGTTGCTTAGGCATAGGGAGTTCATTCCATGTCTAAGCCCCAGCCAGACCGAGGGTTGTGGCAGCGGACCGGTAGCACGTAGAGGGATCGGGCCGATCCCCGACTTGCGCATTATGCCTCTTCGGTCGGCTCAGCGCCTGCACGCTCATTTCATGGGTTGACTTAGGCATATGGAGTTCATTCCCAATCTAAGATCGGACTAGACCGAAGGTTGAGGCAGCAGGATCGACAGCACATAGGGGGATCGGGTCATCCCGGCTTGCGCATTCTGCCTCTCCGACCGGTTGAGTGTCTGTACATTCGTTTCATGGGTTGGCTTAGGCATACGGAGTTCATTCCATGTCTAAGCATACGGAGTTCATTCCCAGTCTAAGATTAGACCGGACCGAGGGTTGCGACAGCAAGACCAACAGAAGGATCGACAGCACATAGGGGTGCCCAAGTCGATCCTTGGCTTGCGTATTCTGCCTCTCCAGCCGGCCTCTCCGACCGATTGAGCGTCCACACGCTCATTTCATGGGTTGACTTAGGCATACGAAGTTCATCCCCAGTCTAAGCATACGGAGTTCATTCCCAGTCTAAGATTGAATCAAATCAAGGGTTGCGGTAGTAGGATCGGCAACACGTAAGGGTGACCGGGTCGATCCCCGGCTTGCACATTTTGCCTCTACGGTCGGCTGAGCGCCCGCATGCTCGTTTCGTGGGTTGGCTTAGGCATACGGAGTTCATTCCATGTCTAAGCATATGGAGTTCATTCCCAGTCTAAGAGTTTGAGCCACAGTGCACATGCTGGGCTTGGGAATGTGCTGGTGCCACATTTTTTTTGCCCGGGGCACCATCGCTGGAGCATCACCGGAGAGCCTAACCGATGGCATTAGGGGTTCCGGTGATTGGGGGGCCGGGGGTGTGCGCACATTATGTGCGATGGGTGCTGGTACTTGTCCCTTATATTGGCCCCCTATCCCTCATCAAACCTCGAGAACTCACACCCCCTTAAAGAGCATTTGAGATTTTATAGGTTTGCTGGCAGTAGCCATTAAAGTGTCTGAAATGGGGACACTTTTTTCAAATGATCACAAAATATTCTCCTCTTGAAGTTTTTAGCTGAATTGTTTTTTACATGCCAATAAAAATACAAGGATCACCTCTACAAAATTTAGGGACAAAACTCTTTCTAAAAAAATTTTAAAAAATCTCGAACCGTAAAAAGTTTCAAAAATCATGAAAAATAGAAAACGGGTCGTCTTGCCATGAAACTTCACATGAAGGCTTAGCAGACCATT
This sequence comes from Durio zibethinus, assembly GCF_002303985.1. The sequence continues at coordinate 10,851,964 of NW_019167826.1, forward strand.
GTATGAATTTACAAGTCATAAAAATGGCATTGGCATGGCAGAAATATGAAGATGTGCTTGAACCCACCTATCACCCGTTCGATCCCCGGTTGAGCGTCCGTACGGTCGTTTCGTGGGTTGACTTAGGCATACGGAGTTCATTCCCAGTCTAAGATCGAACTGGACTGAGGGTTGCGACAGCAACATCGATAGCACGTAGGGGGACCTGGCCGATCTCCGACTTACGCATTCTGCCTCTCCGACTGGCTGAGTGCCCTCACACCCGTTTCATGGGTTGGCTTAGGCATAGGGAGTTCATTCCATGTCTAAGCCCCAGCCGGACTAAGGGTTGTGGCAGCGGGACTGGTAGCATGCAGAGGGGGACCTAGCCGATCCCTAGCTTGCGCATTATACCTCTCTGGCCAGCTCAGTGCCCGAACACTCATTTCGTGGGTTGACTTTGGCATACGGAGTTCATTCCCAGTCTAAGATCGGACCAGACTGAGGGTTGCAGTAGTAAGATTGATAGCACGCAAAGGGGATCGGGCCGATCTCAGATTTATGCATTCTACCTCTTCAGCCGACTGAGCGCCCGCACGCTCGTTTCGTGGGTTGGCTTAGGCATACGGAGTTCATTCCATGTCTAAGCATACGGAGTTCATTCCCAGTCTAAGATCGGATCGGACCAAGGGTTGCAGCAGCAAGACCAGTAGTAGGATCGACAGCATGCAGGGGGGATCAACCTGATCCCCGACTTGTGCATTCTGTCTCCCCGACTAGCCTCTTTAGTCGATTGAGCACCCGTACGCTCGTTTCGTGGGTTGACTTAGGCATACAGAGTTCATCCCTAGTCTGAGCATACGGAGTTCACTCCCAGCCTAAGATCAGATCAGATCGAGGGTTGCAGCAGCAGGATCGGTAGCATGTAGGGGGGACCAGACTGATCCCCAGCTTGGGTATTCTGCCTCTCTGATCGACTGAGCGCCGGCACGCTCGTTTTGTGGGTTGGCTTAGGCATAGGGAGTTCATTCCATGTCTAAGCCCCAGCCGGAATGAGGGTTGTGGCAGCAGGACCGGTAGCATGCAGAGGGGGACTAGGTCGATCCCCAGCTTGCGCATTCTGCCTCTCCTACCGGCTGAGCGCCCGCACGCTCGTTTCGTGGGTTGGCTTAGGTTTACGGAGTTCATTCCATGTCTAAGCATACGGAGTTCATTCCCAGTCTAAGATTTTGAGCCACGATGCACATACTGGGCTCAGGCATGTGCTGCTGCCGCTTTTTCTTGGCCTGGGGTGCCATCACCGGAGCATCATTGAAGCATCGTTGGAGAGCCTAACCGGTGGCATTGGGGGTTCCAGTGATTGGGGGGGCCGGGGGGGTGTGCGCACATGATGTGCGATGGGTGCTGGTACTTTTTTCATGGGCTCAGACCATAGACTCAGAAATCATACGGCCTTAGGCTTGGAATCTCCTTCTTTATGCCTAAGTTAGCCTAAAACACAAGTGTACGGGCACTAGAACAACGGGAAGGGCTGATTACGCAAGTTAAAGAGAAACAGGATAAGAAGGCAGAATTCTAGAAATGCTCTTGTATTCACTGAAACGGAAGTGTTTGATGGTGTACAAATGAGGTAGGAGTAGCCCTCTATTTATAGTTGAGGCTCTAGCTTACACTTAATGGCAGTATCCCTAGAATAAAGGCTAAAATCATGGGATTATATAGATTACAATCAATCAGGATGCTAACTCCTGATTTTCAGGGTCAACCAAATCTACCAGGATGCTGCTGCTGATCCTGCCTGCTTCTAGAAGCTTCCCTTGCGTGTCTAGCACCTTGGGCCCTTCTGGATGTGGAACGGGCAGCTTGTATGCCAGGCCTTGGTCTCACGGGCTGGCCTACAAGTTAGGCGAGTGTTCTAAACTCGTTTGCTAGGCTTTGCGCATAGATACCCACCAACATGCCTGGTCTACAGGCCTCAACCTCTAGCTCACCTGCTGGTGCGCCTGATGTGCCTGGCGTGCCCACCTAGGGTGTGACATTCTCCCTCACCAGATTGCACAACACCCTCGTTATGTCTTCTGTATGGTACTGCCTGATCTGGTCCCCGAACTACCATAAGTCATCTGCTGGGTCCCAGTTCACCTCACTGTCTGGAAGTCCCTTCCAGCGCACCAAGTACTCTTGTCTTGGCTGATAGTTCTTTCGTCTCACCTCTCGATCAGCTATGATGCTGTGGACCTCCTTCTCATATGAGGCCCTTTCCCAATGGTGTACGCTTTGACTCTGCCCATCCTGGATCTCTCTCATTCTCATGGAACGGCTTGAGCATGCTTACATGGAACACCGGGTGTACCCTCGGCTTAGGTGGCATATCCAGCTTGTAGGCAACCTTGCCTACCCTCTTGACTACTTGAAAAGGTCCCTTATACCTTCAGACTAGGCCTTTGTACAGCCCCCTATGGTGCACAATGGGATGCAGCTTTACCAACACCAAGTTTCCAACCTGGAACTGCACGTCTCGCCTATTCTGGTCTGCCCACTTCTTCGACCTCTTGGCCTCCTTGTGTAGACAAACTCTAGCCAAGTCAGTTTGCTCCTGCCATGCCTTGGCAAACTTGTATTCTGCTGGATTTGGCCCTGTATAACCTATAGCAATCGAACCTGGTGTTAGTGGTTGTTGCCCTGTCACAACCTCAAATGGGCTCTGGTTCGTTGCCTCACTCCTTTGCAAGTTGTAGGAAAATCGTGCAATATCTAGCAGCTTTGGCCAGTCCCTTTGTGTGGCACTCACATAGTGCCTGAGGTAGACCTCCAATAGTCCATTCACTCGTTCTGTCTGCCCATCAGTCTGTAGATGCATGCTGCTAGAAAAGTTCAAGTCTGACCCCAACAGCTTGAAAAACTCAGTCCAAAACCTCCCCGTGAAATGCCCGTCCTTATCACTAATAATGGTCCTCGGCACTCCCCAGTACTTAACCATGTTCTTCAGGAACAATCAAGCTGCCTCCTCGGCTGGGCACTCTTTGGTTGCTAGAATGAAGATTCCATACTTGGAAAACCTGTCCACCACTACCATGATGCTTCCAAACCCTTCTGCCTTGGGTAGACCGACTATAAAGTCCAGAGAAACATGCTCCCATGGTCACTCAGGCACTGGCAATGGCTCTAAGAGACCACCCGATTTCTTGAGCTCCACCTTATCCTGTTGACACACAGGACAAGTCTTCACATAGGCTTCCATATCGTCCCTCATGTGCGGCCAGTAGTACCGGTCCTCAATCAACACCAAGGTACGGCTCACTCTGAGGTGTCCAGCCCACCTTGAATCATGGCATTCTTGTAAAACTTCCTTGCGAAGCTTCCCGTGCTGCGGCACAAACAGTCTACTTCCCCTGGTGTACAGCAAGCCATCTTGTAACCAAAACCGCCTAGTCTTACCTTGCTGGGTGTACTCCATCAAAGCCTTGGCTGTAGGATCATGCGTGTAGACACCCAATTGGGTCCAGGCCCATATCAATTGGGCTTGGCCCAAATGGGTAAGGCCCAATTGAAATTTTATCCTGTATTTTTTTTTCCTTTTGTATATCAGTATTTATTTATTTTTATTTAGAATAGATTTATATGTATATAGTTATATATTTATTATTATTATATTATTATTATTTTTTTATAATATATTTTTGGGTTTATCTTATTTTATTTTTTAAATTATCTGTTAATTTTATCTAATTCTTTTTTATTATCTGATTATTTTTTTCTTTTTATCCTATCTTTTCTAATTATCTATTATTTTTTTTATTTGATTTTGGAGGGCCGGGATTGAAAGTTGAAGAATCCCATTGTGAATGGGAATTCAATCAGAAGAGTCTAGATTGGACTCAAAGATTGAATTTCCGTCCAAGGAGGAATTGGGATTGATCAGGAACTCCTGATCAATCCCTATAAAAGGGATCTCCTGGAACAGATGCTAAACACACAGAACAAACAGTGAGCAAAGCTACTGATTTGAGAGAAAAAGAGGCGTATAGGAAGCTAAGAAAAGTTTAGGAGTGTTCTGGGAGCTTGCAGAAATTTTTTAAAATTTTTGGCAATTTTTTTTTTGGGAATTTCTGGAAATTCCAAATTCCGGTGACTTTTTCGACGAAGTTTGAATTTTTCGGTGAAAATTCGGGCCAACCTTGAAGTTTTCGGTGACCTGCCCAGTTTCCGGCAAAGAATCCCAGAAACCGGTGATCTTTCGACCAACTTCCGATGAACTTTCGACGAAATTTCCAGATTCCGGTGACTTTTTCTAGAATCCGATGAAAATTCTACCGGTGTTCTTCAGCCTTTTTAGAGAGAAGGGAGAGGAAAAAGGAAGAAGAGAGAGAGAGGAGAGGAGCGTTCTGCTAAAAATTAGAGGGGAGTGCCTTTTATACCCTCTCAAAATGACGTCATTTTGGCCTTAAGTAACCCAGAGGATCCACGTGTTTTGTCGAGATCCGACCCGACCCGAGTGTGAACCCACTTCCTGACCCGCGCGTGCCTGCCCCCTCCAAGCCGAGCTCCAAGCCACCCCCCCTGAGCCGTTTCTCTTCCTTGAGCCGAGCCGAGCCGAGCAGCCATCCGAGCCGCTCCAGGTTTTTTTTTTTTTTTTTTATTTTCATTTCTTTGTTTATTTGTTTTTTTTTATTTGTTAGATTAGGTTTATTTAATATTCTTTTTATCTTTATTTTATTTTTATTTTTGTTTTACTTTTTTTATTTTTTATTTTTATTTATTTATTTTTTTTATTATTCTATTTTCTTTAAATAAAAATCAAAATTTCCAAAAAAAATATTTTTAGGGAAAAGTTGAAAGTATCAATTTTCCTTAAAAAATAAATTTCAAAAAGGGTTTTTGAGGAAAAGTTGAAAGTATCAATTTTCCTTAAAAATAAATTTTCAAAAAAAGGGTTTTTGAGGAAAAGTTGACCAGCCCAAGGAATGATCTCAACTCAGTGACCTTGGCTGGCGGTTGCCACTCCAGGATGGCATGTATCTTGCCTTCATCCATGCGTATCCTGCCACCTCCCACTATGTGGCCAAGGAACGGGATTCCTGCTGGGCAAATGAGCAGTTCTCCTCTTGACAACAGCTTTGCGCCCGTAACAACCATCGAACACCTGTCTCAAGTGGTCTACATGCTCTCCAAAAAATCTAACTGAAGATCACAATGTCATCCAAATAAACTACCAACAAAACGATCAATGGAATGACGAAAGTACTGTTCAATAAGGGTAACAAATGGTTAAGCTGAACATCCTAGAGTAATGACCAGTGATGATGGATGAAACTTGTTTTTGAAATTTGTGTAGTGCTGAAAAATTCATTGAATGAGGTCAAGTGATGAATCGATTGATGAGCTTATTCCAAAAAGTATCGAGAAAACTGAAAAAGGAAGAATGTGAGTGGAAAAAGACATTGAGAGCTACACTGGTCGATCTTAGAAGAGCAGTGTAATCGAATTTGCTAAAGAATCAAAAGGGCTTGAGCCTAAGAAAAGAGCTTGAGAAATTTGAGTACCATACATTGAACAAGAATTAATTGGCCAACATTTGCATATCATGCATTGAAATTCATATGCATCTGCATAGCATACACTACTTTCAGGAAAGTATAGTGTATAAATTCAGAAGCAGGGGTGTTCCAACATCCCACATAGAGAAGACATATATGAAGATATTTTGCAAAATTGAAAAAGAAAAAGCTTGTCAGGTAAGTCCCTAATCCTTGAAATAGGATGTCTTCTAGTATCAGGGTTGATTTATAAGACCGTTGGGCATAATCTCCTGAAATTCCTTCAAACACAATTTTTAACTCCTTTGGACATGATTGTCAATGAGCAATTTACTTTCCAAAAGTCGTGGTGCCTCTGTTTAGAGGAACAATTTACATTTCAAAGTCGTGGTGCCTCTGTTTAGATGAGCAATTTACTTTTCAAAGTCGTGGTGCCTCTGTTTAGAGGAGAAATTTACTTTTCCAAAGTCGTGGTGCCTCTGTTTAGAGGAGCAATTTATTTTCCAAAGTCGTGGTGCCTCTGTTTAGAGGAGCAATTTATTTTCCAAAGTCGTGGTGCCTCTGTTTAAAGGAGCAATTTAATTTTTCAAAGTCGTGGTGCCTCTGTTTAGAGGAGCAATTTATTTTTCAAAGTTGTGATGCCTCTGTTTAGAGGAGCAATTTACTTTTCAAAGTCGTTGAGCCTGCGTTTAGAGGAGCTTTGGTAAAAAAAAAAAACAAAAAAACAAAAAAAAAAACAAAAAAAAACACAAAAAAAATACAAAAAACAAAAAATGACAATGTTGAGTTGAGTCTGGATTGGGTGTCTACGTCTTTGCGCAATTTCTGTTTCACAGAAAATGTGCAAAGAGGGGCAGCTGTAGACACCCAATTGGGTCCAGGCCCAGATCAATTGGGCCTGGCCCAAATGGGTAAGGCCTAATTGAATTTTTATCCTATATTTTTTTTTCCTTTTGTATATCTGTATTTATTTATTTTTATTTAGAATAGATTTATATGTATATAGTTATATATTTATTATTATATTATTATTTTTTTTTTGTAATATATTTTTGGGTTTATCTTATTTTATTTTTTAAATTATCTGTTAATTTTATCTAATTTTTTTTTATTATCTGATTATTTTTTTTCTTTTTATCCTATCTTTTCTAATTATCTATATTTTTTTTATTTGATTTTGGAGGGCTGGGATTGAAAGTTGAAGAATCCCATTGTGAATGGGAATTCAATCAGAAGAGTCCAGATTGGACTCAAAGATTGAATTCCCGTCCAAGGAGGAATTGGGATTGATCAGGAACTCCTGATCAATCCCTATAAAAGGGACCTCTTGGAACAGATGCTAAACACACAGAACAAACAGTGAGCAAAGCTACTGATTTGAGAGAAAATGAGGCGTATAGGAAGCTAAGAAAAGTTTAAGAGTGTTCTAGGAGCTTGCAGAAATTTTTTAAAATTTTTGGTGATTTTTTTTCTGGGAATTTCTGGAAATTCCAGATCCCGGTGAATTTTCTGGCGAAGTTTGAATTTTTCGGTGAAAATTTCGGCCAACCTTGAAGTTTCCGGTGACCTGCCCAGTTTTCGGCAAAGAATCCCAGAAATCGGTGATCTTCCGGCCAACTTCCGACGAAATTTCCAGATTCCGGTGAGTTTTTCCAAAATCCGACGAAAATTCCACCAGTGTTCTTCAGCCTTTTTAGAGAGAAGAGAGAGGAAAAAGGAATAAGAGAGAGAGAGGAGAGGAGCGTTTTGTCGAAAAACAGAGGGGAGTACCTTTTATACCCCCTCAAAACGACGTCGTTTTGGCCTTAAGTAACCCAGAGGATCCGCGCGTTTTGCCGAGATCCGACCCGACCCGAGCGTCGACCCGCTTCCTGACCCGCACGTCCCCCTCCAAGCCGAGCTCCAAGCCGCCCCCCTGAGCCGTTTTTCTTCCTTGAGCCAAGCCGAGCCGCCATCCGAGCCGCTCCAGGTTTTTTTTTTTTGAATTTTTTTTATTTTCATTTCTTTGTTTATTTGTTTTTTTTTATTTATTAGATTAGGTTTATTTAATATTCTTTTTATCTTTATTTTATTTTAATTTTTGTTTTACTTTTCTTTATTTTTTATTTTTCTTTATTTATTTTTTTTATTATTATATTTTCTTTAAATAAAAATCAAAATTTCCAAAAAAAAATTTTTTTAGGGAAAAGTTGAAAGTATCAATTTTCCTTAAAAAATAAATTTCAAAAAGGGTTTTTGAGGAAAAGTTGAAAGTATTAATTTTCCTTAAAAATAAATTTTCAAAAAAAGGATTTTGAGGAAAAGTTGAAAGTATCAATTTTCCTTGAAAATCAAAATTTCAAAAAAAATATTTTTGAGGAAAAGTTGAAAGTATCAATTTTCCTTAAAAATAAATTTCCAAAAAATACTTTTGGGGAAAAGTTGAAAGTATCAATTTTCCTACACAAGAACAATCATCATCTCCTTTCTTTCTATTTTCATTTTGATTTTGATTTTGATTTTTATTTAACTAATCCGACGACGGAGCCTCTGCAAGTGAAACAGTAGTTTTTTCTTGCATACTCTTGAGGTGAGGGAATTTTCTCAATTTTCTGCTAAAAGTATTAGAGTCAATTGAGAATAATTTCCAATAATTAATTACTTGGTAAAATTTTAAGGCTTTTTGGATAACGCAAATTTCAGCTGGTACCATCTTTTGATGGGCGTTGTGAGGGTGCTATAACCTTCCTCACAGGTAACCGAAGTCCCGAACTCTGTTCTGGTTAGTAGACCTGAACCTATTCTTTTGGAGACCCTTAAACTTAGGTGTTCCCTGAAAGGACAGATTTCTTAGGTGGCCAATCGCACCTAGATAAAAAAGATTGGTGGCGACTCCCTAAAAGTCAATGTCTAGCGATAGATCCCCAGATCTAGACGTTATGACAATGCGTAAGTCCCTCCTTGATGCACGGCACTAGTGACCCCTCTGGTTGGCTAATGGTAGCAAGGTTAGCCTTCCTGCTCAGGGCATCTGCCACTAGGTTCGCCCGCTTCGGCTTGTACTCCATCTGGAAATCAAATTCCACAAGAAAATCTTGCCATCTCGCCTGCTTGAGGGACAGCTTCTTCTGCGTCTGGAAGTAGCTGGTTGCCACATTGTCTGTCCTAACCACGAACCTCGAGCCCAACAGGTAATCGCGCCAAGTGTGCAAGCAGTGCACCACTGCAGCCATCTCCTTCTCTTGGACTGTGTACTTACGCTCAGTCTCATTCAGCTTCCTGCTCTCGAACGCGATTGGACATCCCTCCTACATCAACACGCCCCCTATGGCAAAGTCTGATGCATCCGTATGCACCTCATACAGCTTGGCATGGTCTGGCAAGGCCAAGACTGGCTCCTCGGTCACAGTCCACTTCAACCTATCAAAGGCTTCCTAGCACCTTGCGCTACACTCCCATGCTTTCCCTTTCTTGAGCAAGTCAGTCAATGGTGTGGCTATTGCTGAGTGACCTTTGATGAAGCGCCTGTAGTAGTTGACCAGCCCAAGGAATGATCTCAACTCAGTGACCTTGGCTGGCGGTTGCCACTCCAGGATGGCATGTATTTTGCCTTCATCCATGCGTATCCTGCCACCTCCCACTATGTGGCCAAGGAACGGGATCTTCTACTGGGCGAATGAGCACTTCTCCCTCTTGACAAACAGCTTGTGCGCCCGTAACACCTCGAACACCTATCTTAAGTGGTCTACATGCTCTCCCAAAGTCTGACTGAAGATCACAATGTCATCCAAATAAACCACAACAAACCGATCAAGGAATGACTGAAGTATCTTGTTCATAAGGGTACAAAATGTTGCTGGGGCATTCGTGAGTCTGAAAGGCATCACCAAGAACTCATACGAACCATACCGAGTGACACATGCTGTCTTTGGCTCATCTCCCTCTGCGATCCTGACTTGATAGTAGCCTGACCTCAAATCCAGCTTGGTGAACCACCTTGCACTCCCAAGTTGATCGAACAAGTCTGCAATGAGTGGGATGGGGTACTTGTTCTTGATGGTCAGCTTGTTCAAAGCTCGGTAGTCTATGCACAGTCGCAACGACCTATCATGCTTGCGCTGAAATAGAACTGGTGCACCATAGGGTGCCTTCGATGGCCTGATGAAGCCAGCATCAACTAACTCTTTGAGCTGCTTCCTCAACTCCTCCAACTCTGGTGGAGACATTCGGTACGGGGCTCTAGCTAGTGGCTTGGCCTTGGACACCAGCTCGATCTTGTGGTCCACCTCCCTCTTAGGTGGTAGCTTGCTAGGTAGTTTTACGGGCATCACATCACTAAAGGTCTTCAGCACCTTTAGCACCTCCAAGGGTGACTCGATCTCCTTCTCCCTTGGCTCATCATATTTCAGGGCTACCAAAAAGGTGTCTTCTTGTCTGCTTACCACCTTGGCAAATTGGATGGCTAACACCACCCGCGACCCAACTCCAGACCCTCTCCTCAATGGCACTAGGCATTGGCATCGTGCATCCAAGATACAAACACAATCGATAATGGCATAAGGAGGGCATTAATCCAAACAAGGAAATCCAACCCAATCACAAACTCATAGTCGTCAAGGGGTATTACCTCAATGGTCTCCTTGCCTTTCCAGTCTCCAAGCTGTAACTCCACTCCCTGCGCTACTCCAATGGCTGGAACTTCCTTGGAGTTCACCGTTTTGATGGTACCAGTCCCTTTCCGCACCTTTAGTCCGAGCTTTCGGGCTCTATCACCTGAAATAAAAAGATGTGAGGCACCTATGTCCACTAGTGTGCTCACCTTCTGACCTGCAACCATCAGATCCGCAAACATCAAGCCCTTTGGCTTGCGGCTCCCCTTACTCTGGACAGCATTGAGCACCAACGACCCAAGCTTTGCTGCCCCTGACTCTGGCTCCTCGTCAGACTCCTTGTCTATAGTAGCCAGCTTGCCCTTTTGTGGGTAATTGCGTGCTATATGGCTCCCTCCACATAGGTAGCATGTTAGTGGCTCTCGGTCCCCTTTTGCTTTCCACTTGCCTGCTGGTGGCTTCCTCTCGCCATCCTTGGTTGAACGGTCTCGGTCTCCATCCTTGGACTCTCGGTCACGGTCCTTCCCCTTGAACTGCTTCTTCTGGTCCCTATCGTCCCTACCCTTACCCTTAGGCTTGGTAGACTCGAACTTGTTTAGAGGCTTGAACTCTATCAAGGCCTCGGCAGTAGTCATGGCTTTAGCCAAGTCATGAACTCCTCTCCTTTGTTTTTCATGCTTCACACACGGCTTCAGCCCATCCATGAAAGCAAATAAGGAGTCCTTCTCACCTAGATCTGAGATCTGTAGCATCAGTTCAAAGAATTTTTGGACATACTCCCTTATGTCCCCTTGCTGGCTCAGCCTGCGCAACTTTGCCCGCGCCTCATCATCAATATACTCTAGGTAAAATTATTCTCTGAACTCCTTTTGGAACTCTGCCCAGGTTCCAATCTTGGTGCTCCCACGCCTGACATCATCACACCTGTGCCTCTACCACAATAAGGCTACATCAGTGAGATACATAGCAGCGGTGCTTACCTTTATCACCTCGTTTTGCATGCCCATGGCCTGAAAGTACTGCTCCATACCCCAAAGGTAGTTATCTACTTCCTTGGCACCCCTAGTCCCCTTGAACTCCTTAGGCTTGGGGACATCCAATCTGGACTTGGACACTCCAGCAAACATGCCATTCCCAATGGTAGTCTTGCAAGAAACGAGCTCACTGGTAAGCTTCTCCATCCACTGGCGCATGGCCTCCATGCCATCGTGCAAGGTCAGCACTTCAGCCTCCAAGGTCTGATTCTTTTGGGTGAACACATCCAAGCCTTTGTTGAGAGCAGCTTGCAGCTCACTTTGGATCTCCTCCCCCATGGAGTCTAGCGATGCAATGTGAGTCTCTACCCCCTCAAGCTTCTTCCTCATGTCACCCACGATCACCTTCACCTTGGCCAGCCTACCGTCCATGGTAGACCAGATATCTATGGAACTGGCTTTCCTCCCTCTTCCATGCCCATGCTCCTGGGCCTCTGGTTGTTGGTTAGCAGCGTCACATTGGGATGCCATCTCCTCTAACCTGCATAACACAAACACGCAGAATCAAACTTGCTCGGATACCAACTGTCACGGGCTCTGACCTTAGACTCAGAAACCATGCAGCCTTAGGCTTGAAATCTCCTCCTTTAAGCCTAAGTCAGCCTAAAACACAAGCGTATGGGCACTAGAACAACAGGAAGGGCTGATTACGCAAGTTAAAGAGAAACAGGATAAGAAGGCAGAATTCTAGAAATGCTCTTGTATTCACTGAAACAGAAGTGTTTGATGGTGTACAAATGAGGGAGGTGCAACCCTCTATTTATAGTTAAGGCTCCAGCTTACACTTAATGGCAATATCCCTAGAATAAAGGCTAAAATCATGGGATTATACAGATTACAATCAATCAGGATGCTAACTCCTGATTTTCAGGGTCAACCAAATCTGCCAGGATGTTGCTGCTGATCCTGCCTGCTTCCATAAGCTTCCCTTGCGTGTCCAGCACCTTGGGCCCTTCTGAATGTGGTGTGGGCAGCTTGTATGCCAGGCCTTGGTCTCACGGGGTGGCCTGCAAGTTGGGCAGGCATTTTGAACTCGTTTGCTAGGCTTTACGTGCAGATACCCGCCAGCACGCCTGGTCTGCAGGCCTCAACCTCTGGCTCACCTGTTGGTGCGCCTGATGTGCCTGGTGCACCCACCCAGGGCGTGACACTTGGCCCTTATGTTGGCCCACTATCCCTCATCAAACCTCGAGAACTCACACCCTCATAAAGAGCATTTGAGATTTTAAAGGTTTGCTGTTAGTAGCCATTAAAGTGTCTGAAATGGGGACACTTTTTTCAAATGGTCACAAAATCTTCTCCATTTCGTGTTTTTAGCTGAATTTTTTTGTGCCTGCCAAAAAAAATACAAGGATCACCTCTACCAATTTTGGGGACAAAATGCTTTCTAAAAAAATTTTAAAAAATCCTGAACTGCAAAAAGTTTCGAAAATCATGAAAAATAGAAACCGGATCGTCTTGCTATGAAACTTCACATGAAGGCTTAGGGGACCACTGTATGAATTTACAAGCCACAAAAATGGCATTGGCATGGTAAAAATATGAAGATGTGCTTGAACCCACCTACCAGCCGTTCAATCCCCGGCTTGCGCATCCTGCCTCTCTGGTCGGCTGAGCGCTTGCATGCTCGTTTCGTGCATTGACTTAGGCATACGAAGTTCATTCCTAGTCTAAGACTGGACCAGATGAGGGTTACGGCAGTAGGATCGACAGCACACAGGGGGGACTGGGCCAATCTCCGGCTTGCGCATTCTGCCTCCCTGACCGGCTGAGCACCCGCACGCCCGTTTCGTGGGTTGGCTTAGGCATAGGGAGTTCATTCCACGTCTAAGCCCTAGTCGGACCGAGGGTCGTGGCAACGGGACCGGTAGCACGCAGAGTGGGATCGGGCCGATCCCCGGTTTGTGCATTATACCTTTCCGACCGGCTCAGCGCCCGCATGCTCGTTCATGGGTTGACTTAGGCATTCAAAGTTCATTCCCAGTCTAAGATCGGATCGGACCGAGGGTTGCGGCAGTAGGATTGACAGCATGCAGGGGGGATCGGACTGATCCCCGGCTTACGCATTCTGCCTCTCCGGTCGGTTGAGCGCCCGCACGTTCGTTTCGTGGGTTGGCTTAGGCATACGAAGTTCATTCCATGTCTAAGCATACGGTGTCCATTCCCAGTCTAAGATCAGACCGAACCGAGGGTTGCAACAGCAGGACTAGCAGTAGATCGGTAGCACGCAGGGGGGATCGGGTTGATCCCCGACTTGTGTATTCTGCCTCTCCGACCGGTTGAGCACCTGCACGCTCGTTTTGTGGGTTGACTTAGGCATACGAAGTTCATCCCCAGTCTAAGCGTATGGAGTGCATTCCCAATCTACGATCAGACCAGATCGAGGGTTGCGGCAACAAGATCGACAGCACGCAGGTGGGATCGGGTCGATCCTTAGCTTGCGCATTCTGCCTCTCCAGTCGACTGAGCGCCCGTACGTCCGTTTCATGGGTGGGCTTAGGCATATGGAGTTCATTCCATGTCTAAGCCCCAGCCGGGCTGAGGTTATGGCAGTCGGACCGACAGCACATAGAGGGGGATCGGGTCGATCCCTGGCTTAGGCATTATGCCTCTTTGGCCGACTCAACGCCCGTACACTCGTTTCGTTGGTTGACTTATGCGTACGGAGTTCATTCCCAGTCTAAGATCAGATCGGATCGAGGGTTGCAGCAACAGGATCGATAGCACACAGGGGGGACCGAACCGATCCCCTACTTGCGCATTCTGCCTCTCCGGCTGGCTGAACGCCCGCACGCTCGTTTCGTGGGTTGGCTTAGGCATACGGAGTTCATTCCATGTCTAAGCATATGGAGTTCATTCCCAGTCTAAGATTTTGAGCCACGGTGCATATGCTGGGCTCGGGCATGCGCTGGTGGCGCATTTTTTTTGCTCGGGGCACCATCGCCAGAGCATCGCCAGAGAGCCTAACCAACGGCGTTGGGGGTTCCGACGATTGGGGGGGCCGGGGGTGTGCGCACATGATGTGCGAAGGGTGCTGGTACTTGGCCCTTATATTGGCCCCCTATCCCTCATCAAACCTCGAGAACTCACACCCCCTTAAAGAGCATTTGAGATTTTATAGGTTTGCTACCAGTAGCCATTAAAGTGTCTGAAATGGGGACACTTTTTTCAAACGGTCACAAGATTTTCAAAGGCCGATCCCTGGCTTGCGCATTCTGCCTCTCTGGCCGGCTGAGTGCCCGCACGCCCGTTTCGTGGGTTGGCTTAGGCATAGGGAGTTCATTCCACGTCTAAGCCCTAGTCGGACCGAGGGTCGTGGCAACGGGACCGGTAGCACGCAGAGTGGGATCGGGCCGATCCCCGGTTTGTGCATTATACCTTTCCGACCGGCTCAGCGCCCGCATGCTCGTTCATGGGTTGACTTAGGCATTCAAAGTTCATTCCCAGTCTAAGATCGGATCGGACCGAGGGTTGCGGCAGTAGGATTGACAGCATGCAGGGGGGATCGGACTGATCCCCGGCTTACGCATTCTGCCTCTCCGGTCGGTTGAGCGCCCGCACGTTCGTTTCGTGGGTTGGCTTAGGCATACGAAGTTCATTCCATGTCTAAGCATACGGTGTCCATTCCCAGTCTAAGATCAGACCGAACCGAGGGTTGCAACAGCAGGACTAGCAGTAGATCGGTAGCACGCAGGGGGGATCGGGTTGATCCCCGACTTGTGTATTCTGCCTCTCCGACCGGTTGAGCACCTGCACGCTCGTTTTGTGGGTTGACTTAGGCATACGAAGTTCATCCCCAGTCTAAGCGTATGGAGTGCATTCCCAATCTACGATCAGACCAGATCGAGGGTTGCGGCAACAAGATCGACAGCACGCAGGTGGGATCGGGTCGATCCTTAGCTTGCGCATTCTGCCTCTCCAGTCGACTGAGCGCCCGTACGTCCGTTTCATGGGTGGGCTTAGGCATATGGAGTTCATTCCATGTCTAAGCCCCAGCCGGGCTGAGGTTATGGCAGTCGGACCGACAGCACATAGAGGGGGATCGGGTCGATCCCTGGCTTAGGCATTATGCCTCTTTGGCCGACTCAACGCCCGTACACTCGTTTCGTTGGTTGACTTATGCGTACGGAGTTCATTCCCAGTCTAAGATCAGACCGGACCGAGGGTTGCAGGAGCAAGATCGACAGCACACAAGGGGGACCGAACCGATCCCCTACTTGCGCATTCTGCCTCTCCGGCTGGCTGAGCGCCCGCACGCTCATTTCGTGGGTTGGCTTAGGCATACGGAGTTCATTCCATGTCTAAGTATACGAAGTTCATTCCCAGTCTAAGATTTTGAGCCACGGTGCACATGCTGGGCTCGGGCATGCGCTGGTGGCGCATTTTTTTCGCCGGGGCACCATCGCCAGAGCATCGCCGGAGAGCCTAACCAGCGGCGTTGGGGGTTCCGACGATTGGGGGGCCGGGGGTGTGCGCACATGATGTGCGAAGGGTGCTGGTACTTGGCCCTTATATTGGCCCCCTATCCCTCATCAAACCTCGAGAACTCACACCCCCTTAAAGAGCATTTGAGATTTTATAGGTTTGCTACCAGTAGCCATTAAAGTGTCTGAAATGGGGACACTTTTTTCAAACGGTCACAAGATTTTCAAAGGTCGATCCCTGGCTTGCGCATTCTACCTCTCCGGCCGGCTGAGCGCCCGCACGCCCGTTTCGTGGGTTGGCTTAGGCATAGGGAGTTCATTCTATGTCTAAGCCCCAGTCGGACCGAGGGTTGTGGCAGCAGGACCGGCAGCACGCAGAGGGGGACCGGGTCGATCCTCGACTTGCGCATTATGCCTCTCCGGCTGGCTCAGTGCCCGCATGCTCATTTCGTGGGTTGACTTAGGCATACAAAGTACATTCCCAGTCTAAGATCGGATCGAACTGAGGGTTTCGACAGCAGGATCGACAGCACGTAAGGGGGAACGGGCTGATCCCCAGCTTGCGCATTCTGCCTCTCTGACCGTCTGAGCACCCGCACGCTCGTTTTATGGGTTGGCTTATGCATACGGAGTTCATTCGATGTCTAAGCAAACGGAGTTCACTCCCAGTCTAAGATCGGACCGAACCGAGGGTTACGACAGCAGGACTAGCAGCAGGATTGGCAGCATGCAGGGGGGACCAGGCCGATCCCCGACTTGCGTATTCTACCTCTCCGACCAGCTGAGTGCCCGCACGCTCGTTTCATGGGTTGGCTTAGGCATACGGAGTTCATTCCATGTCTAAGCCCCAGCTGAACCGAGGGTTGTGGCAGTAGGACCGGCATCGGGATCGGTAGCACGCAAAGCGGGATCGGGCTGATCCTTGGCTTACGTATTTGCATCGCCGACCGACCTCTCCGGTCGGCTGAACGCCGTACCCTCTTTTCGTCAGTTCACTTAGGGATACAAAGTTCATTCCCTAGGCATACAAAGTTCATTCGTCTAGGCATACAAAGTTCATTCCCAGTCTAAGATCAGACCAGACTGAAGGTTACGGTAGCAGGATCGGTAGCACGCAGGGGGGATCGAGCCAACCCCCGGCTTGCGCCTTCTGCCTCTTCAGTCGGCTGAGCGCCTGCGCGCCCATTTCGTTGGTTGGCTTAGGCATAGGGAGTTCATTCCATCTCTATGCCCCAGTCAGACTGAGCTAATCCTCGGCTTGCGCATTATGCCTCTCCCGCCAGCTGATCGCCCGTACGCTCGTTTCGTGGGTTGACTTAGGCATACAGAGTTCATTCCTAGTCTAAGATCAGACTGGACCGAGGGTTCCGGTAGCAAGATCAATAGAACACAGGGGGGATCGGGTCGATCCCCCGGCTTGCACATTCTACCTCTCTGACCGGCTGGGCGCCTGTACGCTCGTTTTATGGGTTGGCTTAGGCATACGGAGTTCATTCCATGTCTAAGCATACGAGCTCATTCCCAGTCTAAGATCAGACTGGACCGAGGGTTGCGGCAGCAGGATCGGTAGCACGCAGGGGGGACCAGGCCAATCCTCGGCTTGCGTATTTTGCCTCTCTGATAGGCTGAGCGCCCGCTCGCTCATTTTGTGGGTGGGCTTAGGCATACAGAGTTCATTCCATGTCTAAGCCCCAGCCAGACCGAAGGTTGTGGCAGCAGGATCGGTAGTGGGATTGGCAGCAAGTAAAGGGGGACCGGGCTGATCCCCAGCTTACGCATTATGCCTCTCCGACCGGCCTCTTCGGCCAGCTGAGCGCCCGCATGCTCATTTCAAGGGTAGACTTAGGCATACAAAGTTCATCCCTAGTCTAAGCATACGGAGTTTATTCCCAGTCTAAGATCGGATCGGACCGAGGGTTGTGGCAGCAGGATCGACAGCACGCAGAGGGGACCGGGCCGATATCAGGCTTACGCATTCTGCCTCTCCGACCGGCTGAGCGCCTGCACGCCCGTTTCATGGGTTGGCTTAGGCATAGGGAGTTCATTCCATGTCTAAGCCCCAGCCAGACCGAGGGTCATGGCAGCGGGACTGACAGCACACAAAGGGGGACCGGGTCGATCCCCGGCTTGCGCATTATGCCTCTTCGACGGGTACAGCGCACGCACGCTCGTTTCATGGGTTGACTTATGCATACGGAGTTCATTCCTAGTCTAAGATCGAATCAGACTGAGGGTTGCTGCTGCAGGATCGACAACACATAGGGGCAGATTGAGTCGATCCGCGACTTGCGCATTCTGCATCTCTGGCCTGTTGAGTGCTCGCACGCTCGTTCCGTGGGTTGGCTTAGGCATATGGAGTTTATTCCATGTCTAAGCATACGGAGTTCATTCCCAATCTAATATTTTTAGCCACGATGCACATGCTGGGCTCAGGCATGTGCTGGTACCGTAATTTTTTGCCCGGGGCACCATCGTCAGAGCATGCCGGAGAGCCTAACCGGCAGCATTGAGGGTTCCGACGATTGGGGGGCTGGGGGGGTATGTGCACATGATGTGCGATGGGTGCTGGTACTTGGTCCTTATATTGGCCCCCTATCCCTCATCAAACCTAGAGAACTCACACCCCCTTGAAGAGCATTTGAGATTTTATAGGTTTGCTGCCAGTAGCCATTAAAGTGTCCTGAAACGGGGACACTTTTTCAAATGATCACAAAATCTTCTCCACTTCGAGTTTTTAGCTGAATTTTTTTTTTCATTTCAAGAAAAATCCAGGATCACCTCTACCAAATTTGGAAACAAAACTCTTTCTAAAAAAAAGCTTCGAAAAAATCCTGAACCATAAAAATGTTTCAAAATTGTGAAAAATAGAAAACGAGTCATCTTGCCATGAAACTTCACATGAAAGCTTAGGGGACCATTGTATGAATTTACAAGCCATAAAAATGGCATTGGCACAGCAGAAATATGAAGATGTGCTTGAACCCACCTACCACCCGTTCGATCCCAGGCTTGCGCATCATGCCTCTCCGACCTGCTGAGCGCCCGCATGCTCGTTTCATGGGTTAGCTTAGGCATACCGACTTCATTCCACGTCTCACCATACGGAGTTCATTCCAAGTCTAAAATTAGATCGGATCGAGGGTTGCGGCAGCAAGACCAACAGCAGGATCGACAGCATGCATGGGGGACCGGGCCGATCCCCAACTTGCGTATTCTACCTCTTCGGCCTGCTGAGTGCTCGCACACTCGTTTCATGGGTTGGCTTAGGCATACGAAGTTCATTCCATGTCTAAGCCCCAGTTGAACCGAGGGTTGTGGCAGTAGGACCGACATCGGGATCGACAGTACATAGAGAGGGATCGAGCCGATCCTCGGCTTACGCATTTGTATGTCCGACCGGCCTTTCCGGTCGACTGAGCGTCCGCACGCTCTTTTTATGGGTTGACTTAGGCATACGAGGTTCATCTGTAGTCTAGGCATACAGAGTTGATTCCCAGTCTAAGATCAGACCAGACTGAGGGTTACGGTAGCAGGATCGACAGCACGCAGGGGGAATCAGGTCGACCCTCGGCTTTCGTATTCTGCCTCTCCGGTCGGCTGAGTGCCCGCACGCCCGTTTCGTTGGTTGGCTTAGGCATAGGGAGTTCATTCCATGTCTATGCCCCAGTCAGACTGAGGGTTGTGGCAGCAGGACCGACAATATGCAGAGGAGGACCGGGCCGATCCCTAGCTTGCGCATTATGCCTCTCCCACCGGCTGAACGCCCACACGCTCATTTCGTGGGTTGACTTAGGCATACAGAGTTCATTCCCAGTCTAAGATCAGACTGGACCGAAGGTTTCGGTAGCAAGATTGATAGAACACTGGGTGGGATCGGGTTGATCCCGAGCTTGCACATTCTGCCTCTCCGGCCGGCTGAGCGCCTGCACGCTCGTTTTGTGGGTTGGCTTAGGCATATGGAGTTCATTCCATGTCTAAGCATACGAGCTCATTCTCAGTCTAAGATCGGACCGGACCGAGGGTTGCGGCAGCCAGGACCAGCAGTAAGATCGACAGCACACAGGGGGGACCAGACCTATCCCCGACTTACGCATTTTGCCTCTCCGACCGGCTAACCGCCCGTACGCTCATTTCGTTGGTTAGCTTAGGCATACAGAGTTCATTCCATGTCTCAGCCCCAGCCAGACTGAGGGTTGTGGCAGCAGGATCAACAACGGGATCGACAGCATGTAGAGGGGGACCGGGCTGATCCCCAGCTTGCGCATTATGCCTCTCTGACCGGCTGAGTGCCCGCACGCTCGTTTCGTGGGTAGACTTAGGCATACGGAGTTCATCCCCAGTCTAAGCGTACGGAGTTTATTTCCAGTCTAAGATCAGACCGGACTGAAGGTTGTGCAGCAGGATCGACAGTACGCAGGGGGGATCGGGCTCTCTGACCGACTGAACGCCTGCACGCCCATTTCATGGGTTGGCTTAGGCATAGGGAGTTCATTCCATGTCTAAGCCTCAACTGGACCGAGGGTCGTGGCAGCGAGACCAATAGCACACAAAGGGCGACCGGGCCAATCCCTGACTTGCGCATTATGCCTCTTCGACCGGTGCAGCGCACGCACGCTCGTTTCATGGGTTGACTTATGCATACGAAGTTCATTCCTAGTCTAAGATCGGACCGGATTGAGGGTTGCTGCTGCAAGATCGATAGCACACAGGGGCAGATCAGGTCGATCCCCGGCTTGCGCATTCTGCCTCTCTGGCCTGCTGAGTGCTCGCACGTTCGTTTCATGGGTTGGCTTAAGCATATGGAGTTCATTCCATGTCTAAGCATGCGGAGTTCATTCCCTATCTAAGATTTTGAGCTGCGGTGCACATGCTGGGCTCAGGCATGTGCTGGTACCGCTTTTTTTCACCCAGGGTACCATCGTTGGAGCATGCCGGAGAGCCTAACCGACAGCATTGAGGGTTCCGACGATTGGGGGGCCGGGGGGATATGTGCACATGATGTGCAATGGGTTCTGGTGCTTGGCCCTTATATTGGCCCCCTATCCCTCATCAAACCTTGAAAACTCACACCCCCTTGAAGAGCATTTGAGATTTTATAGGTTTGCTGCCAGTAGCCATTAAAGTGTCTAAAATGGGGACACTTTTTTCAAACGGTCACAAAATCTTCTCCACTTCGAGTTTTTAGCTAAATTTTTTTTTTGCATTTCGAGAAAAATACCAGGATCACCTCTAGCAAATTTGGAAACAAAACTCTTTCTGTAAAAATTTTAAAAAATCCCGAACAGTAAAAAGTTTTCAAAATTGTGAAAAATAGAAAACGGGTCGTCTTGCCATGAAACTTCACATGAAAGCTTAGGGGGCCATTGTATGAATTTACAAGCCATCAAAATGGCATTGGCATAGCAGAAATATGAAGATGCGCTTGAACTCACCTACCACCCGTTCGATCCCCGACTTGCGCATCCTACCTCTCTGGTCGGCTGAGCGCCTGCACGCTCGTTTCATGGGTTGACTTAGGCGTACGGAGTTCATCCACAGTCTAGGCATAGGGAGTTCCTTCCCAGTCTAAGATCAGACCAGATCGAGGTTTGTGACAGCAGGATCGGTAGCACGCAGGGGGTACCAGGTCGATCCTCGGCTTACACATTCTACCTCTCCGATCGGTTGAGCGCCCGCACGCCCGTTTCATGGGATGGCTTAGGCATAGGGAGTTCATTCCATGTCTAAGCCCCAGCCAGACCGAGGGTTGTGGCAGCGGGACCGGCAGCACGCAAAGGGGGATCAGGCCAATCCCTGGCTTGCACATTATGCCTCTCCGGCCGGCTCAACGCTCGTACGCTCATTTCGTGGGTTGACTTAGGCATACAGAGTTCATTCCCTGTCTAAGATCGGACCGGACTGAGGGTTGCAAAAGTAGTATCGATAGCATGCAGGAGGGACCGGAATGATCCCTGACTTCGCATCTTCCTCTCCGGCCTGCTGAGCACCCGCGCGCTCGTTTCATGGGTTGGCTTAGGCATACTGAGTTCATTCCACGTCTCACCATACGGAGTTCATTCCAAGTCTAAGATCAGATCGGACCGAGGGTTGTGGCCGCAGGACCAGCAATAGGATCGACAGCACGCAGGGGGGATCGAGCCAGTCCCCGGCTTGCGCATTCTGCCTCTTCGATCGACTGAACGCCCGTACGCTCGTTTCGTGGGTTGGCTTAGGAATACGGAGTTCATTCCATGTCTAAGTCACAGTCGGACCGAGGGTTGTGGTAGCAGGAATGGCAGCGGGATCGGCAGTACGTAGAGGGGGACCGGGCTAATCCTCGGCTTATGCATTATGCCTCTCTGGCCGACTGAGCACCCGCACACTCGTTTCGAGTGTTAACTTAGGCATACGGAGCTCATCCCCAGTCTAAGATCGGACCAGACTGACGGATGCACCAGTAGGATCGGCAGCACACAGGGGGGACCGGGCCAATCCCTGGCTTGCGCATTCTGCCTCTCCACCCGGCTGAGCGCATGCATGCTCATTTCGTGGGTTGACTTAGGCATACGGAGTTCATCCCCAGTCTAAGCATACGGAGTTCATTCCCAGTCTAAGATCAGACCAAACTGAGGGTTACGATAGTAGGATCGATAGCACGCAAGGGGGACTGGGCCGATCCCCAGCTTATGCATTCTGCCTCTCCGGCTGGTTGAGCGCCTGCACGCCCGTTTCGTGGGTTGGCTTAGGCATAGGGAGTTCATTCCATGTCTAAGCCCCAGCTGGACCGAGGGATGTGGCAGTGGGATCGGCATCACACAGAAGGGGACCGGGTCGGTCCCTGGCTTGTGCATTCTGCCTCTCCGGACGGCTGAGCGCCCGCACACTCGTTTCGTGGGTTGGCTTAGGCATACGGAGTTCATTCCATGTCTAAGCATACGGAGTTCATTCCTAGTCTAAGAGTTTGAGCCATGGAGCACATGCTGGGCTCGGGCATGTGATGTTGCCGCATTTTTTTCGCCCGGGGCACCATCGCCGGAGCATCGTGGGAGAGCCTAACCGGCTGCATTGGGGGTTCCGACGATTGGGGGGGCCGGGGGGTGTATGCACATGATGTGCGATGGGTGCTGGTACTTGGCCCTTATATTGGCCCCCTATCCCTCATCAAACCTCAAGAACTCACACCCCCTTAAAGAGCATTTGAGATTTTATAGGTTTGCTGTCAGAGCCATTAAAGTGTCAGAAATGGGGACACTTTTTTCAAACGGTCACAAAATCTTCTCCACTTGGAGTTTTAGCTGAATTTTTTTGTGCATGCCAAGAAAAATACAAGGATCACCTCTACCAAATTTGGGGACAAAACTTTTCTAAAAGAATTTTAAAAAATCCCGAACCGTAAAAAGTTTTGAAAATCATGAAAAATAGAAAACGGGTCGTCTTGCCACGAAACTTCACATGAAGGCGTAGGGGACCATTGTATGAATTTACAAGCCATAAAAATGGCATTGGCATGGGAGAAATATGAAGATGTGCTTGAACCCACCTACCACCCGTTCGATCCCCGGCTTGCGTATCCTGCCTTTCTGGTCGACTGAGCATCCGTATACTTGTTTCATGGGTTGACTTAGGCATATGGAGTTCATTCCCAGTCTAAGCATACGGAGTTCATTCCCAGTCTAAGATCAGACCAGACTGAGGGTTACGGCAGCACGTAGGGGGGACCAGGCCGATCCCCGGCTTGTACATTCTGCTTGTCCGACTGGCTGAGTGCCCGCACGCCCGTTTCATGGGTTGGCTTAGGCATAGGTAGTTCATTCCATGTCTAAGCCCCAGCCAGACCGAGGGTTGTGGCAACGGGACCGACAGCACGCAGAGGGGGATCGGGCCGTTCCTCGACTTGTGCATTATGCCTTTCCGATTGGCTCAGCGCCCGCACGCTCGTTTCGTGGGTTGACTTAGGCATACGGAGTTCATTCCTAGTCTAAGATCAGATCGGACCGAGGGTTACGACGGCAGGATCGATAGCACGTAAGGGGGGACCGGGCTGAGCCACGGCTTGCGCATTCTGCCTCTCCGGTCGGCTGAGCACCTGTGCGCCCATTTCATGGGTTGGCATAGGCTTAGGGAGTTCATTCCATGTCTAAGCCCCAATCGGACCGACGGTTGTGGCAGCGGGACTGGTAGCACGCAGAGGGCGATCGAGTCGATCCTCGGCTTGCGCATTATGCCTCTCCGGCTGGCTCAGTGCCCGTACGCTCGTTTCATGGGTTGACTTAGGCGTACGAAGTTCATTCCCGGTCTAAGATCAGATCGGACGAGGGTTGTGGCAGTAGGATTGACAGCACGCAGGGGGGATCGGGCCGGACCCTGGCTTGCGCATTCTGCCTCTCCGGTCGACTGAGCACCCGCACGCTCGTTTCGTGGGTTGGTTTAGGCATAGGGAGTTCATTCCATGTCTAAGCCCTAGCCAGACCGAGGGTTGTGGCAGCGGGACCGGCAGCACACAGAGGGGAACCGAACCGATCCCCGACTTGTGCATTCTGCCTCTCCGACCGGCTGAGAGCCCGCACGCTCATTTCGTGGGTTGGCTTAGGCATACGGAGTTCATTCCATGTCTAAGCATACGGAGTTCATTCCCAGTCTAAGAGTTTGAGCCACGGTGCACATGCTGGGCTCGGGCATGGGCTGGTGTCACATTTTTTTTGCCTGGGGCACCATTGTCGAAGCATCGCCGGAGAGCCTATCCGACGGCATTGGGGGTTTTAGCGATTGGGGGGCCGGGGGGTGTGCGCACATGATATGCGATGGGTGCTGGTACTTGGCCCTTATATTGGCCCCCTATCCCTCATCAAACCTCGAGAACTCACACCCCCTTAAAGAGCATATGAGATTTTATAGGTTTGTTGCTAGTAGCCATTAAAGTGTCTGAAATGGGGACACTTTTTTCAAACGGCCACAAAATCTTGTCCACTTCGAGTTTTTAGCTGAATTGTTTTGTGCATGCCAACAAAAATACGAGGATCACTTCTACCAAATTTACGGACAAAACTCTTTCTAAAAAAATTTTAAAAAATCCTGAACCGTAAAAACTTTCAAAAATAATGAAAAACAAAAAATGGGTCGTCTTGCCACGAAACTTCACATGAAGGCATAGGGGACCATTGTATGAATTTACAAGCCATAAAAATGGCATTGGCATGGCAGAAATATGAAGATGTGCTTGAACCCACCTACCACACGTTCGATCCCCAGCTTGCGCATCCTGCCTCTCTGGTCGGCTGAGTTCATCACCAGTCTAAGCATACGGAGTTCATACCCAGTCTAAGATTAGACCGGACCAAGGGTTGTGGTAGCATTATTGGTAGCACGCAAGGGGGACTGGGTCGATCCCCGGCTTGCGCATTCTGCCTCTCCGGCCGACTGAGCGCCCGCACGCCCGTTTCGTGGGTTGGCTTAGGCATAAGGAGTTCATTCCATGTCTAAGCCCTAGCCGAACCGAGGGTTGTGGCAGCGGGACCAACAGCACCCAGAGGGGGATCGGGTCGATCCTCGGCTTGTGCATTATGCCTCTCCGACCAGGCTCAGTGCCCGCACGCTCTTTCGTGGGTTGACTTAGGAATACGGAGTTCATTCCTAGTCTAAGATTGAACCAGATCGAGGGTTGCGGTAGCAGGATCAACAGCACGTAGGGGGGACCGAGTCGATCCCCGGCTTGCACATTCTACCTCTTTGGCTAGTTGAGCGCCCGCACGCTCATTTCATGGGTAGGCTTAGGCATACAGAGTTCATTCCATGTCTAAGCATACGGAGTTCATTCCCAGTCTAAGATCGAACCGAACGAAGGGTTGTGGCAACAGGACCAGCAGCAAGATTGGTAGCACGCAGGGGGGACTGGGCCGATCCCCGGCTTACGCATTCTGCCTTTCCGACCGGCTGAGCACCCGCACTCTCGTTTTGTGGGTTGGCTTAGGCATATGGAGTTCATTCGATGTCTAAGCCCCAGCTGGACTGATGGTTGTGGTAACAGGACCGGCAGTGGGTCGGCAGCACGCAGAGGGGGATCGGGCTGATCCTTGGCTTGCACATTATGCCTCTCCGGTCGGCCTCTTCAGTCGACTGAGCGCATGCACTCTCGTTTCATGGGTTGACTTAGGCATATGGAGTTCATCCCCAGTCTAACCATACAGAGTTCATTCCCAGTCTAAGATCAAACCGGATTGAGGGTTGCGGCAACAGGATTGGTAACACGTAGGGAGGGCCGGGCCGATCCCTGGCTTGCGAATTCTGCCTCTTCCGGTCGGCTGAGTGCCTGCACTTTCGTTTCGTGGGTTGGCTTAGGCATAGGGAGTTCATTCCATGTCTAAGCCCCAGTCAGACCGAGGGTTGTGGCAGCGAGACCGGCAACATGCAGAGGGGGACCGGGTCGATCTCTGGCTTGTGCATTACGCCTCTCTGATCGGCTCAACGCCCGAACGCTCGTTTCATGGGTTGACTGTGGCATACGGAGTTCATTCCCAGTCTAAGATCGGATCGAACCGAGGGTTACGGTAGTAGGACCAGCAGTAGGATCAGTAGCACGTAAGGGGGGACCGGGTCGATCCCCGACTTGCGTATTTTGCCTCTCCGATCGGCCTCTCCACCCGCCTGAGTGCCCACACGCTCGTTTCATGGGTTGACTTAGGCATACGGAGTTCATCCCCAGTCTAAGCATACGAAGTTCATTCCCAGTCTAAGATCAAACCAGACCGAGGGTTACGGCAGTTGGATCGACAGCACGCATGGGGAACCGGGCTGATCCCTGACTTACGCATTCTACCTCTCCGACCAACTGAGCGCCCGCACGCTCATTTCGTGGGTTGGCTTAGGCATACGGAGTTCATTCCTAGTCTAAGATTGGACCGGATCGAGGGTTGAGGTAGCAGGATCGACAGCACGCATGGAGGATCGAGTCGGTCCCCAGCTTACGCATTCTGCCTCTCCGACGGCTGAGTGCCCGCACGTTCGTTTCATGGGTTGGCTTAGGCATACGGAGTTCATTCCATGTCTAAGCATACGGAGTTCATTCCCAGTCTAAGATCAGATTGGATCGAGGGTTGTGGTAGCAGGACCAGCAGCAGGATCGATAGCACGCAGGGGGGATCGGGCCGATCCTCGGCTTGCGCATTCTGCCTTTCTGGCCGACTGAGCACCCGCACGCTCGTTTCGTGGGTTGGCTTAGGCATACAGAGTTCATTCCATGTCTAAGCCCCAGTCGGACCGAGGGTTGTGGCAGCAGGACTGGCAGCGGGATCGACAGCACGTAGAAGGGGATCGAGCTGATCCCCGGATTACGCATTATGCCTTTCCGGTTGGCCTCTCCGACCGGCTGAGCGCCCGCACGCTCGTTTCTTGGGTTGACTTAGGCATATGGAGTTCTTCCCCAATCTAAGCAGATGGAGTTCATTCCCAGTCTAAGATCAGACCGGACCAAGGGTTGCGACAGTAGGATCGACAGCACGCAGGGGGGACCAGACCGATCCCCGGCTTGCGCGTTCTAGCTCTCCGATCGGCTGAGCACCCAAGCGCCCGAATGCTCATTTCGTGGGTTGACTTAGGCATACGGAGTTCATTCCCAGTCTAAGATCGGACCGGACCAAGGGTTGTGGCAGTAGAATCGATAGCACGCAGGGGGGACCCGGTTGGTCCTCGGCTTGCGCATTCTACCCCTCTGACCGGCTAAGTGCCTGCACGCTTGTTTCATGGGTTGGCTTAGGCATACGGAGTTCATTCCATGTCTAACCATACGGAGTTCATTCCCAGTCTAAGATCAGATCAGACCGAGGGTTACGATAGCAAGACCAGCAGCAGGATTGGTAGCACGCGGGGGGGGATCGAGCTGATCCTCGGCTTGCGCATTCTGCCACTTCGGTCGGCCTTTCCGACCGACTGAGCATCCGCACGCTCGTTTCATGGGTTGATTTAGGCATACGGAGTTCATCCCCAGTCTAAGCATACGGAGTTCATTCCCAGTCTAAGATCGAATTGGATCGAGGGTTGCAGCAGTAGGATCGACAGCACGTAGGGGGGATCGGGTCGATCCCCGACTTGCGCATTCTGCCTCTCCGATCGGCTGAGCGCCCGTAAGCCTCTTCTGTGGGTTGGCTTAGGCATAGGGAGTTCATTCCCTATCTAAGCCCCAGTCGGACCGAGGGTTGTGGTAGCGGGACCGGCAGCACGCAGAGGGGGACCGACCTGATCCCCGGCTTGCACATTCTACCTCTCCGACTGGCTGAGCGCTCGCACGCTCGTTTCGTGGGTTGGCTTAGGCATACGGAGTTTATTCCATGTCTAAGCATACAGAGTTCATTCCCAGTCTAAGAGTTTGAGCAACGGTGCACATGCTGGGCTCGAGCATGTGCTGGTGCCGCAAATTTTTTTCGCCCGGGGCACCATCGCCAGAGCATCGCCGGAGAGCCTAACCGACGGCATTTAGGGTTCCGGCGATTGGGGGGCCGGGGGGTGTGTGCACATGATGTGCGATGGGTGCTGGTACTTGGCCCTTATATTGGCCCCCTATCCCTCATCAAACCTCGAGAACTCACGACCCCTTAAAGAGCATTTGAGATTTATAGGTTTGCTGCCAGTAGCCATCAAAGTGTCTGAAATGGGGACACTTTTTTAAAACGATCACAAAATCTTCTCCACTTCGAGTTTTTAGCTGAATTTTTTTGTGCATGCCAAAAAAATACAAGGATCACCACTACCAAATTTGGGGACAAAAATCTTTCCAAAAAAATTTTAAAAAATCTTGAACCGTAAAAAGTTTCAAAAATCCTGAAAAATAGAAAACGGGTCGTCCTTGCCACGAAACTTCACATGAAGGCGTAGGGGACCATTGTATGAATTTACAAGCCTTAAAAATGGCATTGGCATGGCAGAAATATGAAGATGTGCTTGAACCCACCTACCACCCGTTCGATCCCCGGCTTGCACATCCTGCCTCTCTGGTCGGCTGAGCGTTCGTACGCTCGTTTCGTGGGTTGACTTAGGCATACGGAGTTCATCCCTAGTCTAAGTATACGGAGTTCATTCCCAGTTTAAGATCAGACCGGACCGAGGGTTGCGGCAGCAGGATCGGTAGCACGTAGGGGGGATCGGGCCGATCCCCGGCTTGCGTATTTTGCCTCTTCGATTGGTTGAGCGCCCGCACACCCGTTTCGTGGATTGGCTTAGGCATACGAAGTTCATTCCACATCTAAGCCCCAGCCGGACCGAGGGTTGTGGCAACGAGATCGGCAGCACGCAGAGAGGGATCGGGCTGATCCCCGACTTGCACATTATGCCTTTCTAGCTGGCTCAGCGCCCGCACGTTTGTTTCGTGGGTTGACTAAGGCATACGTAGTTCATTCCCAGTCAAGATCAGACAGACTGAGGGTTGCGGTAGCAGGATCGACAGGACGCAGGGGGACCGGGCCGGTCCCCGGCTTACGCATTTTACCTTTCCGGCCGGCTAAGCGCCCGCACGCCTGTTTCATGGGTTGGCTTAGGCATACACAGTTCATTCCATGTCTAAGCCCCAACCAGATCGAAGGTTGTGGCTGCAGGACCGATAGCATGTAGAGGGGGATGGGGTCGATCCCCGGCTTGCGCATTCTGCCTCTCCGGCGACTGAGTGCCTGCACGTTCGTTTCGTGCGTTGACTTAGGCATATGGAGTTCATCCGCGGTCTAAGCATATGGAGTTCATTCCCAGTCTAGGATCGGACCGGATCGAGGGTGACGGTAGCAGGATTGGCAGCACACAGGGGGGATCGATTCGATCCCCGGCTAGTGCATTCTACCTCTCCAGCAGGTTGAGCGCCCGCACGCCCGTTTCATGGGTTGTCTTAGGCATAGGGAGTTCATTCCATGTCTAAGCCCCAGCCGGACCGAAGGTTGTGGCAGCTAGACTGGCAGCACGCAGAAGGGGACCGATCCGATCCCCAACTTGTGCATTATGCCTCTCCGACCGACTTAGTGCCCGAATGCCCGTTTCGTGGGTTGACTTAGGCATATGGAGTTCATTCCCAGCCTAAGATTGAACCAGACCGAGAGGTGCGACAGTAGGACCAGCAACAGGATCGACAGCACACAGGGGGATCGGGTTGATCCTCGACTTACGCATTTTGCCTCTCCGATCGACCTCTTCGACTGGCTGAGCGCCCGCACGCTCGTTTCGTGGGTTGACTTAGGCATACAGAGTTCTTCCCCAGTCTAAGAATACGAAGTTCATTCCCAGTCTAAGATTGAACCAGACCGAGGGTTGCGGCAGCGGGACCAGCAGCACGCAGAGGGGGACCGGGTCAATCCCCGGCTTGCGCATTTTGCCTCTCTGACCGGCTGAGCGCCCGCACGCTCATTTCGTGGGTTAGCTTAGGCATACGGAGTTCATTCAATGTCTAAGCATACGGAGTTCATTCCCAGTCTAAGAGTTTGAGCCACGGTGCACATGCTGGGCTCAGGCATGTGCTGGTGCCACATTCTTTTCGCTCGGGGCACCATCGTCGGAGCTTCGCCGGAGAGCCTAACCGACGGCATTGGGGGTTCCGACGATTGGGGGGGCCGGGGGGTGTGTGCACATGATGTGCGATGGGTGCTGGTACTTGGCCCTTATATTGGCCCCCTATCCCTCATCAAACCTCGAGAACTCACACCCCCTTAAAGAGCATTTGATATTTTATAGGTTTGCTGCCAGTAGCCATTTAAGTGTCTGAATGGGGACACTTTTTTCAAACGGTCACAAAATCTTCTCCACTTCGAGTTTTTAGCTGAATTTTTTTGTACATGCCAACAAAAATACAAGGATCACCTCTACCAAATTTGGGGACAAAACTCTTTCTAAACAAATTTTAAAAAATCTCAAGCCGTAAAAAGTTTCAAAAATCGTGAAAAATAGAAAATGGGTCGTCTTGCCATGAAACTTCACATGAAGGCTTAGGGGACCATTGTATGAATTTACAAGCCATAAAAATGGCATTGGCACCAGAAATATGAAGATGTGCTTGAACTCACCTACCACCCGTTCGATCCCCGGCTTACGCATCCTGCCTCTCTGGTCGGCTGAGAGTCAGCACGCTCGTTTCGTGGGTTGACTTAGGCATACGGAGTTCATCTCCAGTCTACACATACGGAGTTCATTCCCAGTCTGAGATCAGACCGGACCGAGGGTTGCGGCAGTAGGATTGGCAGCACGTAGGAGGGATCGGGCCGATCCCCGACTTGCGTATTCTGCCTCTCCGATCGGCTGAGCCCCCGCACACCCGTTTCGTGGGTTGGCTTAGGCATAGGGAGTTCATTCCATGTCTAAGCCCCAGTCGGAGCGAGGGTTGTGGCAGCGGGACAGACAACACGCAGAGGGGGACCGGGTCGATCCCCGGCTTGCGCATTATGCCTCTCCGGCCGGCTCAGTGCCCGCACGCTCGTTTCATGGGTTGACTTAGGCATACGGAGTTCATTCCCAGTCTAAGAAAGGACCAGACCAAGGGTTGTGACAGCAGGATTGACAACACGCAGAGGAGGACCGGACCGATCCCTGACTTGAGCATTCTGCCTCTCCGGCTAGTTGAGCAACCGCACGCTCGTTTCATGGGTTGGCTTAGGCATACAGAGTTCATTCCATGCCTAAGCATACGGAGTTCATTCCCAGTCTAAGATCGGATCGGACTGAGGGTTGCAGCAGCAGGACCAGCAGCAACGCCCGCACGCCCATTTCGTGGGTTGGCTTAGGCATACAGAGTTCATTACATGTCTAAGCATACGGAGTTCATTCCCAGTCTAAGATTTTGAGCCACGGTGCACATGCTAGGCTCGAGCATGTGCTGGTGCCACATTTTTTTCGCCCGGGGCACCATCGCCGGAGAGCCTAACCGACGGCAGTGGGGGTTTCGGTGATTGGGGGGGCCGGGGGGTGTGCGCACATGATGTACGATCGGTGCTGGTACTTGGCCCTTATATTGGCCCCCTATCCCTCATCAAACCTTGAGAACGCACACCCCCTTAAAGAGCATTTGAGATTTTATAGGTTTGCTGCCAGTAGCCATTAAAGTGTCTAAAATGGGGACACTTTTTTCAAACGGCCACAAAATCTTCTCCACTTCGAGTTTGTAGCTGAATTTTTTTGTGCATGCCAACAAAAATACAAGGATCACCTCTACCAAATTTGGGGACAAAATTCTTTCTAAAAAAATTTTAAAAATCCCGAACCACAAAAAGTTTCAAAAATCGTGAAAAATAGAAAATGGGTCGTCTTGCCACGAAACTTCACATGAAGGCTTAGGGGACCATTGTACGAATTTAAAAGCCATAAACATGGCATTGGCATGGCAGAAATATGAAGATGTGCTTGAACCCACCTACCACCTATTCAATCCCCGGCTTGCGCATCCTGCCTCTCTGGTCGGCTGAGCGCCCGCACGCTCATTTCGTGGGTTGACTTAGGTATATGGAGTTCATCCGCAGTCTAAGCATACAGAGTTCATTCCTAGTCTAAGATCAGACCGGACCGAGGGTTGCGACAGCAGGATCGACAGCACCTAGGGGGGACTGGGCCGATCCCCGACTTGCGCATTCTGCCTCTCCGGTCGGTTGAGCACCCGCACGCCATTTCGTGGGTTGGCTTAGGCATAGGGAGTTCATTCCAAGTCTAAGCCCCAGTCAGATCGAGGGTTGTGGCAGCGGGATCGGCAACACGCAGAGGGGGACCGAGCCGATCCCCGGCTTGTGCATTATGCCTCTCCGGTCGGCTCAGTGACTTTACGCTCGTTTCGTGGGTTGACTTAGGCATACGGAGTTCATTCCCAATCTAAGATCAGACCGGACTGAGGGTTACGGTAGTAGGATCGATAGCACGTAGGGGGGACCAGGCTCGATAGCACATTCTACCTCTCCGGCCGACTGAGCACCCGCACGCTCGTTTCATGGGTTGGCTTAGGCATACGGAGTTCATTTCGTGTCTAAGCATACGGAGTTCATTCCCAATCTAAGATCGGACCGGACCGAAGGTTGCAACAGCAGGACCAGCAGCAGGATCGACATCATGCAGGGGGTGACCAAGCCAATCCCCGGCTTGCGCATTCTGCCTCTCCGGCCGGCTGAGTGCCTGCACGCTCGTTTCGTGGGTTGACTTAGGCATACGGAGTTCATTCCTAGTCTAAGATCGGACTGGACTGAGGGTTGTGGTAGTAGGATCGACAACACGCATGGGGGACCAAGCCGATCCCCGGTTTGCACATTCTACCTCTTCGATCGACTGAGCATTCTACCTCTCCGGTACGGTGAGCGCCTGCACGCTCCTTCGTGGTGACTTAGGCAACAAGTCATCCCCAGTCTAAGCATACGGAGTTTATTCCCAGTCTAAGATCAGACTAGACGAGGTTACGACAGTAGGATCGACAGCACGCAAGGGGACCGGGTCGATCCCTGGCTTGCACATTCTGCCTCTTCGGCCGGCTAAGCGCGTGCACGCTCATTTCGTGGGTTGGCTTAGGCATACGGAGTTCATTCCATGTCTAAGCCCCAATCAGACTGAGGGTTGTGGTAGTAGGACTGGCAGGGATATCGGCAACATGCAGAGGGGGATCGGGCAAAACCCCAGCTTGCGCATTATGCCTCTCCGACCGGCCTCTCCGATCGACTGAGAACCCGCACGCTCATTTCATGGGTTGACTTAGGCATATGGAGTTCATCCCTAGTCTAAGCATACGGAGTTTATTCCCAGTCTAAGATCGGACCGGACTGAGAGTTACGACAGCAGGATCGATAGCACGCAAAGGGAATGGGCCAGTCCCTGGCTTACGCATTATGCCTCTTCGGCCAGCTCAGTGACCGCACGCTCGTTTCGTGGGTTGACTTATGCATACGGAGTTCATCCCCAGGCTAAGCATACGGAGCTCATTCCCAGTCTAAGATCAGACCAGACCGAGGGTTAAGGCAGCAGGATTGGCAGCACGCAGGAGGGACCGGGCCGATCCCCGACTTACGCATTCTGCCTCTCCAACCAGCTGAGCACCCGCACGCCCGTTTCATGGGTTGGCTTAGGCATAGGGAGTTCATTCCATTTCTAAGCCCCAGTCAGACCGAGGGTTGTGGCAGCGGGACTGGCAGCACGCACAGGGGGACCGAACGGATCCCTGGCTTGCGCATTATGCCTCTTTGACTGGCTCAATGCCCGCACGCTCATTTCGTGGGTTGACTTATGCATACGAAGTTCATTCCCAGTCTAAGATTAGACCGGACCGAGGGTTACAGCAACAGGATCGACAGTGCACTGAGGGGGACCGGGTCGGTCCTCGACTTGCGCATTCTACCTCTCCGGCCGGTTGAGCGACCGCATGCTAGTTTCATGGATTGGCTTAGGCATACGGAGTTCATTCCTAGTCTAAGATCAGACCAGACCAAGGGTTACGGCAGTAGGACCAGCACAGGATCGACAGCACGCAAGGGGGACCGAGCCAATCAGTGGCTTGCGCATTCTGCCTCTTCGACTGGTTGAGCACTCGCACGCTCATTTCGTGGGTTGGCTTAGGCAAACGGAGTTCATTCCATGTCTAAGCCCCAGTTGGACCGAGGGTTGTGGTAGCAGGACTGGCAACGGGATTGGTAGCACGTAGAGGGGGATCGGGTCGATCTTCAGCTTGCGTATTATGCCTCTCTGATCGGTTCAGTGCCCGCACGCTCGTTTTGTGGGTTGACTTATGCATACGGAGTTCATTCCTAGTCTAAGATCAGATCAGACCGAGGGTTGCGACAGCAGGATCGATAGCTTGTAGAGGGGGATCGGGTCGATCCTCGACTTGCGCATTCTACCTTTCCGGTCGGTTGAGCACCTGCACGCTCGTTTCATGGGTTGGCTTAGGCATATGGAGTTCATTCCACGTCTAAGCATACGGAGTTCATTCCCAATCTAAGATCGGATCGGATCGAAGGTTACGGTAGTAGGACCAGCAGCAGGATCGACAGCACACAGAGGGGACCGAGCCGGTCCCCGGCTTGCACATTCTACCTTTTCGACCGGTTGAGTGCCCGACGCTCATTTCATGGGTTGGCTTAGGCATACAGAGTTCATTCCATGTCTAAGTTGCAGCCGAACCGAGGGTTGTTACAGCAGGACTGGTAGTGGGATCGGTAGCACGTAGAGGGGGGCCGGACTGATCCCCGGCTTGTACATTATGCCTCTCCGGCTGGCTGAGCACTCGTACGCTCGTTTCATGGGTTGACTTTGGCATACAGAGTTCATTCCCAGTCTAAGATCAGATCAGACTGAGGGTTGCGGTAGCAGGATCGACAGCACGCAGGGGGGACCGGGTTGATCCCTGACTTATGCATTTTGCCTCTCCGACCGACTGAGCGCCCGCACGCCCGTTTAGTGGGTTGGCTTAGGCATAGGGAGTTCATTCCATGTCTAAGTCCTAGCCAGACTGAGGGTTGTGGCAGCGGGATCGACAGCACATGGAGGGGGACCGGGCTGATCCCCGACTTGCGCATTATGCCTTTTCGATCGGCTCAGTGCCCGCATGCTCGTTTCATGGGTTGACTTATGCACACGGAGTTCATTCCCAGTCTAAGATCAGACCGGATCGAGGGTTGAGGTAGCAGGATCGACCACATGCAGGGGGGACTGGGTCGATCCCATGACTTACGCATTCTGCCTCTTCCGGTCGATTGAGCGCACGCACACTCGTTTCGTGGGTTGGCTTAGGCATACGGAGTTCATTCCATGTCTAAGCATACGAAGTTCATTCCTAGTCTAAGATTTTGAGCCACGGTGCACATGCTGGGCTTGGGCCTATTCTGGTGCCGCAATTTTTCCCCCCAGGGCACCATTGTCGGAGCATTTGAGATTTTATAGGTTTGCTGCCAATAGCCATTAAAGTGTCTGGAATGGGGACACTTTCTTCACACGGTCACAAAATCTTCTCCACTTCGAGTTTTTAGCTAAATTTTTTTGTGCATGCCAACAAAATTACAAGGATCACCTCTACCAAATTTGGGGACAAAAGTCTTTCTAAAAACATTTAAAAAAATCCCGAACATCAAAAAGTTTCAAAAATCGTGAAAAATAGAAAACAGGTCATCTTGCCATGAAACTTCACATGAAGGCTTAGGGGACCATTGTATGAATTTACAAGCCATAAAAAATGGCATTGGCAATGGCAGAAATATGAAGATGTGCTTGAACCCACTGACCACCCCTATGCTTAGCACTATGCTCTCTGGTCGGCTGAGCCCGCATGCTCGTTCGTGGGGCTTATCACGTCTAGTCATAACTACAGCTGGAGTTCATCCCCATCTGCTGTGGAGTTCTCCCCACTAAGATCCTGATCGAATCTTGCGACTAGTGATCGACAACAGCCTAAGCTATCCACGACTTATGAGCATGACCCTCTTGCCGCTGAGCAGAATGCTCGTTGTGGTGGCTTAGGCTACGAGTTCATTCATGTCTAAGCTATGGAGAATGCGTCAGGACTAGATCATAAGAGGACCAAGGGATGATTACCCAAGTTAAAGAGAAACAGGATAAGAAGGTAGAATTCTTGAAATGCTCTTGTATTCACTGAAACAGAAGTGTTTGATGGTATACAAATGAGGGAAGAGCAGCCCTCTATTTATAGTTGAGGCTTCAACTTACACTTAATGGCAATATCCCTAGAATAAAGGCTAAAATCATGGGATTATACAGATTACAATCAATCAGGATGCTAACTCCTGATTTTTAGGGTCAACCAAATCTGCCAGGGTGCTGCTGCTGATCTTGCCTGCTTCCAGAAGCTTCCCTTGTGTGTCCAGCACCTTGGGCCCTTTTAGATATGGTGCGGGCAGCTTGTATGCCAGGGCGTGGTCTTACGGGCTGGCCGGCAAGTTGGGCGGACGTTCTAAACTCGTTTGCTAGGCTTTGCGCGTAGATACCTGCCAGCACGCCTGGTCTGCGAGCCTCAACCTCTGGCTCGCTTGTTGGTGCACCTGATGTGCCTGGCGTGCCCCTCCCAAGGCATGACACTTGGCCCTTATATTGGCCCCCTATCCCTTATCAAACCTTGAGAACTCACACCCCCTAAAAGAGAATTTGAGATTTTATAGGTTTGCTACCAGTAGCCATTAAAGTGTCTGAAATGGGGACACTTTTTTCAAACGGTCACAAAATCTTCTCCACTTCAATTTTTTAGCTGAATGTTTTTGTGAATGCCAAAAAAAATACAAGGATCATCTCTACCAAATTTGGGGACAAAACTCTTTCTAAAACAATTTTAAAAAATCTCGAGCCGTAAAATGTTTTGAAAATCGTGAAAAATAGAAAATGAGTCGTCTTGCCATTAAACTTCACATGAAGGCTTAGGGGACCATTGTATGAATTTACAAGCCATAAAAATGGCATTGGCATGGCAGAAATATGAAGATGTGCTTGAACCCACCTACCACCCGTTCGATCCTCGGCTTGTGCATGCTGCCTCTCTGGTCGGCTGAGCGCCCGCACGCTCGTTTCATGGGTTGACTTAGGCATACGGAGTTCATCCCAGTCTAAGGCATACGGAGTTCATTCCAGTCTAAGATCGGACTGATCCGGGTGCTGCTGGATCGGTAACACGCAGGGGTGGACCAGGCCAATCCGACTTGCATTCACTCTCGTCGATCTGATGCCCGCATGCCTGTTTCATGGTTGGCTTAGGCATAGGGAGTCATTCACTGTCTAAGCCCACGGAACGAGGGTGTGGCAGCGGGACGGAGACAGAGAGGGGGATGGCGATCCCCTATTGCATTATGCCTTCGCAGCTCAGCACCTGCACGTCGTTTCATGGTTGACTTAGGCATAAGAGTTCATTCCAGTCTAAGATAGATCGGACCGAAGGTTGCGGCATAGGATCCATAGCACGTGATGCTTGACGCTCGTTTTCGCGGGTTGGCTTAGGCATACGGAGTTCATTCCATGTCTAAGCATAATTCATTCCCAGTCTAAGAGTTTGAGCCACGGTGCACATGCTGGGCTCGGGCATGTGTTAGTGCCACATTTTTTTCGCTTGGGGCACCATCGTCGAAGCATCGCCGGAGAGCCTAACCCTCATCATGATGTGCGATGGCTGCTAGTACGTGGCCCTTATATTGGCCCCCTATCCTTCATCAAACCTCCAGAACTCATGCCCCCTTAAAGAGCATTTCAGATTTTATAGGTTTGTTGCCTGTAGCCATTAAAGTGTCCGAAATGGGGACACTTTTTTCAAACGATCACAAAATCTTCTCCACTTCGAGTTTTTAGCTGAATTGTTTTGTGCATGCAACAAAAATACAAGGATCACCTCTACCAAATTTGGGGACAAAACTCTTTCTAAAAAAATTTAAAAAAATCTTGAACCATAAAAAGTTTTGAAAATCGTGAAAAATAGAAAACAGGTCGTCTTGCCACGAAACTTCACATGAAGGCTTAAGGGACCATTGTATGAATTTACAAGCCATAAAAATGGCATTGGCATGGCAAAAATATGAAGATGTGCTTGAACCCACCTACCACCCGTTCGATCCCCGGCTTGCGCATCCTGCCTCTCTGGTCAGCTGAGCGCCTGCACGCTCGTTTTGTGGGTTGACTTAGGCATACGGAGTTCATCCTCAGTCTAAGCATACGGAGTTCATTCCTAATGTAAGATCGGACCAGACTGAGGGTTGCAGCAGTAGGATCGACAGCACATAGGGGGGACCGGGCCGATCCTCGGCTTGCGCATTCTGCCTCTCCGATCGGCTGAGGGCCTGTACGCCCATTTCGTGGGTTGACTTAGGCATAGGGAGTTCATTCCATGTGTAAGCCCCAGCCAGACCGAAGGTTGTGGTAGCGGGATCGACAGAACACAGAGGGGGACCGGGTCGATCCCCGGTTTGCACATTATGCCTCTCCGGTCGGCTCAACGGCCGCACGCTCATTTCATACGTTGACTTAGGCATACGGAGTTCATTCCCAGTCTAAGATCAGACCGGACTGAGGGTTACGACAGCAGGATCGACAGCACGCAGGGAGGGATCGGGTCGATCCCCGACTTATGCATTCTACCTCTCCGGTCGGCTGAGCGCCCGCATGCTCGTTTCGTGGGTTGGCTTAGGCATACGAAGTTCATTACCAGTCTAAGTCTAGACCGGATCGAGGGTTGTGATAGCAGGACCAGTAACAAGATCGATAGCACACAGGGGGGACCGGGCCGATCCCCAGCTTGCACATTCTGCCTCTCCGACCGACTGAGCGCCCGCACGCTCGTTTCATGGGTTGGCTTAGGCATACGGAGTTCATTCCATGTCTAAGCCCCAGCCGGGCCGAGGGTTGTGGCAGTAGGACCAGCAGTGAGATCGGCAGCGGGATCTGCAGCACACAGAGGGGGATCGGGCTGATCTTCGATTTGTGTATTATGCCTCTCCAACCGGCCTCTCCGGCCGACTGAGCCCCCGTACGCTCGTTTCATTGGTTGACTTAGGCAAACGAAGTTCATCCCCAATCTAAGCATACGGAGTTCATTCCCAGTCTAAGATCGGACCAGGCTGAGGGTTGCGATAGCAGGATCGGTAGCATGCAGGGGGGACCGAGTCGATCCTCGGCTTGTGTATTCTGCCTCTCTAGCCTGCTGAACGCCCTTCATGCCCGTTTTATGGGTTGGCTTAGTCATAGGGAGTTCATTCCATATCTAAGCCCCAGCTTGACTGAGGGTTGTGGCAGCGGGACCGACAGCACGTAGAGGGGGACTGGGTCGATCCTCGACTTGCCCATTCTGCCTCTCCGGCCGGCTGAGAGCCCGCACGCTCGTTTCGTGGGTTGGCTTAGGCATACGGAGTTCATTCCATTTCTAAGTATACAGAGTTCATTCCCAGTCTAAGAGTTTGAGCCACGATGCACATGCTGGACTTGGGCATGTGCTGGTGCTGCATTTTTTTCACCTGGGGCACCATCGCTGGAGCATCACCGGAGAGCCTAACCGACGGTATTGGGGGTTCCGATGATTGGGGGGCCGGGGGGGTGTGCGCACATCATTTGCGATGGGTGCTGGTACTTGGCCCTTATATTGGCCCCCTATCCCTCATCAAACCTTGAGAACTCACACCCCCTTAAAGAGCATTTGAGATTTTATAGGTTTGCTGCCAGTAGCCATTAAAGTGTCTAAAATGGGGACACTTTTTTCAAACAGTCACAAAATCTTCTCCACTTCAAGTTTTTAGCTGAATTTTTTTGTACATGCCAAAAAAAGTACAAGGATCTCCTCTACCAAATTTGGGGATAAAACTCTTTCTAAAAAAATTTTAAAAAATCCTGAACCTCAAAAAGTTTTAAAAATCATGAAAAATAGAAAACAGGTCATCTTGCCATGAAACTTCACATGAAGGCGTAGGGGACCATTGTATGAATTTACAAGCCATAAAAATGGCATTGGCATGATAAAAATATGAAGATGTGCTGGAACCCACCTACCACCAGTTTGATCCCCAGTTTGCGCATCCTGCCTCTGGTCGGTTGAGTGTCCGCACGCTCGTTTCGTGGGTTGACTTAGGCATACGAAGTTCATCCCCAGTCTAAGGATATAGAGTTCATTCCCAGTCTAACATCGGATCGGATCAAGGGTTGCGGTAGCAGGATCGGTAGCACGCAGGGGGGACCGAGCTGATCCCTGGCTTACGCATTCTGCCTCTTCGGCCAGCTGAGCGCTCGCACACCCGTTTCGTGGGTTGGCTTAGGCATAGGGAGTTCATTCAATGTCAAAGCCCCAGCTGGACCGAGGGTTGTGGCAGTGGGACCGACAGCACGTAGAGGGGGATCGGGCCGATCCCTGGCTTGCACATTATGCCTCTCCAGCCTGCTCAGTGCCCGAATGCTCATTTCATGGGTTGACTTAGGCATACAGAGTTCATTCCCAGTCTTACATCAGACCGGATTGAGGGTTGTGGCAGTAGGATCGACAGCACGCAGGGGGGACCAGACTGGTCCCCGGCTTGCGTATTTTGCCTCTTCGATCGACTGAGCGCCTGCATGCTCGTTCGTGGGTTGGCTTAGGCATACGGAGTTCATTCCATGTCTAAGCATACGGAGTTCATTCCCAGTCTAAGATCGGATCGGATCGAAGGTTGCGACAGCAGGACCGGCAGTAGGATCGGTAGCATACAGGGGGTCCAAGTCAATCCTCAGCTTGCGCATTCTGCCTCTCTGGCCGGCTGAGCACCCGCACACTCATTTCATGGGTTGACTTAAGCATACGAGGTTTATCCTCAGTCTAAGCATATGGAGTTCATTCCCAGTCTAAGATCGAACCGGACCGAGGGTTGCGGTAGCAGGATCGACAGCACACAGGGTGGATCGGGCCGATCCCGGACTTGCTCATTCTACCTCTTCGGTCGACTGAGTGCCCGCATGCCCGTTTTGTGGGTTGGTTTAGGCATAGGGAGTTCATTCCATGTCTAAACCCCAGCCGGACCGAGGGTTGTGGCAATGGGTTTGGCAGCACGCAGAGGGGGATCGGGTAGAGCCCCGACTTGCGCATTATGCCTCTCCGGTCGGCTCAGCTCCCACACTCTCGTTTTGTGGGTTAACTTAAGCATACGGAGTTCAATCCCAATCTAAGATCAGACCGGACCGAGCATTGTGACAGCAGGATTGACAGCATGCAGTGGGGATCGGGCCGGTCCCCAGCTTATGCATTCTACCTTTCCGGTCGGCTTTGTGCCTGCATGCTCGTTTCATGGGTTGGCTTAGGCATATCGAGTTCATTCCATGTCTAAGCATACGGAGTTCATTCCCAGTCTAAAGATCAGACCGAATCGAGGGTTGCAACAGCAGGGCCAGTTGCAAGATCGACAGCACGCAAAGAGGGATAGGGCCGATCCCTGGCTTACGCATTCTACCTCTCTGGTCGGCTGAGCACCCGCTCGCTCCTTTCTTCGGTTGGCTTAGGCATACGGAGTTCATTCCACGTCTAAGCCCCAGTCGGACCGAAGGTTCTGGCAGTAGGACCGACAGCGGGATCGACAGCACGTAGAAAGGGACCGGGCTGATCCCCGACTTACGCATTATGCCTCTCTGACCGGCCTCTCCGATCGACTGAGCGCCCACGCGCTCATTTCATGGGTTGACTTAGGCAAACAGAGTTCATCCCCAGTCTAAGCATACGAAGTTCATTCCCAGTCTAAGATCAAACCAGACCGAGGGTTCTCGTAGCAGGATCGGCAGCACGTAGGGGGGATCGAGCCGATCCTCGGCTTGCGCATTTTGCCTCTCTGGCCGATTTAGCGCCCACACTCCCGTTTCGTTGGTTGGCTTAGGCATAAGGAGTTCATTCCATGTCTAAGCCCCAGCAGGATTGAAGGTTGTGGCAACAGGATTGATAGCACACAGAGAGGGACCGGGCCGATCCCCGACTTACGCATTATGCCTCCCCGATCGGCTCAGCGCCCAAACGTTCATTTCGTGGGTTGAGTTAGGCATATCGAGTTCATTCTCAGTCTAAGATCAGACCGCACCGAGGGTTACGGCAGCAGGATCAACAACACGTAGGGGGGACTGAGCCGATCCTCGGCATGTGCATTCTGCCTCTCCGGCCTGCTGAGTGCCCGCACGCTCATTTCGTGGGTTGGCTTAGGCATACAGAGTTCATTCCTTGTCTAAGCATACGGAGTTCATTCCTAATCTAAGATAGGATCGGTTCAAGGGTTACGGCAGCAGGACCAGTAGCAGGATCAACAGCATGCAAGGGGGGACCGAGCCGATCCCCGACTTACGCATTTTGCCTCTCTGGCTGGTTGAGTGCTCGTACGCTTGTTCCGTGGGTTGGCTTAGGCATACGGAGTTCATTCCATGTCTAAGCCCCAGCCGGACTAAAGGTTGTGGTAGCAGGATCGGTAGCACGTAGTGGGGGACCGGGTTGATCCTCGGCTTGCGCATTATACCTCTCCGATCGGCCTCTCTGGCCGGCTGAGCGCCCGTACGCTCGTTTCATGGGTTGACTTAAGCATACAGAGTTCATCCCTAGTCTAAGCATACGGAGTTCATTCCCAGTCTAAGATCAGACTAGACCGAGGTTACGGCAGTAGGATCGGTAGGACGCAGGGGGGACTGAACCGATCCCCGGCTTGCACATTCTGCCTCTCCGACCGGCTGAGCATCCGCATGCCCTTTTCGTGGGTTGGCTTAGGCATAGGGAGTTCATTCCATGTCTAAGCCCCAGCTGGACTGAAGGTTGTGGCAGCGGGACCGGCATCGGACTGGACTGAGGGTTGCAACAGTAGGATCGACAACACATAGGGGGGACCGAGTCGGTCCCCAGCTTGCGTATTCTGCCTCTTCGGCTGGCTGAGCGCCCGCACGCTCGTTTCGTGGGTTGGCTTAGCCATACGGAGTTCATTCCATGTCTAAGCATATGGAGTTCATTCCCAGTCTAAGATTCTGAGCCACGGTGCCCATGCTGGGCTTGGGCATGTGCTGGTGCTGCATTTTTTTCACCCAGGGCACCATCGCCAGAGCATCGCCGGAGAGCCTAACCGGCGGTATTGGGGGTTCCGACGATTGGGGGGCCGGGGGGTGTGCGCACATGATGTGCGATGTGTGCTGGTACTTGGCCTTATATTGGCCCCCTATCCCTCATCAAACCTCGAGAACTCACACCCCTTAAAAAGCATTTGAGATTTTATAGGTTTGCTGCCAGTAACCATTAAAGTGTCTGAAATGGGGACACTTTTTTCAAACGGTCACAAAATCTTCTCCACTTCGAGTTTTAGCTGAATTTTTTTGTGCATTCCAAAAAAAATACAGGGATCACCTCTACCAAATTTGGGGACAAAACTCTTTCTAAAAAAATTTTAAAAAATCTTGAACCGTAAAAAGTTTTAAAATTTGTGAAAAATAGAAAACGGGTCATCTTGCCACGAAACTTAACATGAAGGCTTAGGGGACCATTGTATGAATTTACAAGCCATAAAAATGGCATTGGAAAGGTAGAAATATGAAGATGTGCTTGAACCCACCTACCACCCGTTCGATCCCCAGCTTACTTATCCTGCCTCGCTGGTCGGCTGAGCGCCCCCACGCTCGTGTAGTGGGTTGACTTAGGCATACGGAGTTCATCCCCAGTCTAAGCATACGAAGTTCATTCCCAGTCTAAGATTGGACTGGACCGAGGGTTACGGCAGCAGGATCGGCAGCATGCAGGTGGGATCAGGCCGATCCCCGGC
The DNA here is from genome assembly GCF_002303985.1 of Durio zibethinus. The sequence goes on from NW_019167826.1 coordinate 10,895,696, forward strand.
TTACACATTTTGCCTCTCCGACCGGCTGAGCACCCGCACGCCCGTTTCGTGGGTTAGCTTAGGCATAGGGAGTTCATTCCATGTCTAAGCCCTAGCCGGACCGAGGGTTGTGGCAGCGGGACCTGCAGCATGCAGAGGGGGACCGAGCCGATCCCTGGCTTATGCATTATGCCTCTCCGACCGGCTCAGTGCCCACATGCTTGTTTCATGGGTTAACTTAGGCATACATAGTTCATTCCCAGTCTAAGATCAGTTCGAACCGAGGGTTACAGTAGTAGGATCGACAGCACGTCGAGGGGGATCGGGTCGATCCCCAGCTTACGCATTCTGCCTCTCTGGCTGGCTGAGCACCCGCACGCTCGTTTCATGGGTTGGCTTAGGCATACGGAGTTCATTCCTTGTCTAAGCATACAGAGTTCATTCCCAGTCTAAGATCGGATCGGATCGAGGGTTGCGATAGCAGGACTAGCAGTAGGATCGACAGCATGCACGGGGGGACCGGGTCGATCCCTGGCTTACGAATTCTCCCTTTTCGGCTGGCTGAGCGCCCGCACACCCATTTCATGGGTTGGGCTAGGCATACGGAGTTCATTCCATGTCTAAGCCCCAGCCAGACCGAGGGTTGTGGCAGCAGGACTGGCAGTGGGATCGGCAGCACGCAGAAGGGGATCAGGCTGATCCCAGGCTTGTGCATTATGCCTCTCCAATCGGCTGAGCGCCCGCACGCACGTTTCATGGGTGGACTTAGGCATACAGAGTTCATACCAGTCTAAGCATATGGAGTTCATTCCCAGTCTAAGATCAGATCGGATCGAGGGTTGTGATAGTAGGATCGATAGCACACATGGGGGATCGGCCCGATCCTCGGCTTACGCATTCTACCTCTCCGATCGGTTGAGCGCCCGCACGTCCGTTTCATGGGTTGGCTTAGGCATAGGGAGTTCATTCCATGTCTAAGCCCCAGCTGGACCGAGGGTTGTGGCAGCGACAACACGCAGAGAGGGATCGAGCCGATCCCTGGCTTACGCGTTATGCCTCTTCGGTTGGCTCAACGCCCGCACGCTCGTTTAATGGGTTGACTTATGCATACGGAGTTCATTCCCAGTCTAAGACCAAACCGGACCAAGGGTTGCGGCAGCCGGATCGACAGCACATATGGAGTTCATTCCCAGTCTAAGATTTTGAGCCACGGTGCACATGTTGGGCTCGGACATGTGCTGGTGCCGCATTTTTTTCACTCGGGGGCACCATCGCCGGAGCATCGCCGAGCATCGACGGAGAGCCTAACCGGCGGCATTGGGGCTTCCGACGATTAGAGGTGCCGGTAGGTGTGCGCACATGATGTGCGATGGGTGCTGGTACTTGGCCCTTATATTGGCCCCCTATCCCTTATCAAACCTCAAGAACTCACACCCCCTTAAAGAGCATTTGAGATTTTATAGGTTTGCTGCCAGTAGCCATTAAAGTGTCTGAAATGGGGACACTTTTTTCAAATGGTCACAGAATCTTCTCCACTTCGAGTTTTTAGCTAAATTTTTTTGTGCATGCAAACAAAAATACAAGGATCACCTCTACCAAATTTGGGGACAAAACTCTTTCTAACAAAATTTTAAAAAATCCTGAACCTCAAAAAGCTTTAAAAATCGTGAAAAAAAGAAAACGGGTCGTCTTGCCACGAAACTTCACATGAAGGCTTAGGGGACCATTGTATGAATTTACAAGCCATAAAAATGGCATTGGCAGAACAGAAATATGAAGATGTGCTTGAACCCACCTATCACCCATTCGATCCCGGGCTTGTGCATCCTGTCTCTCTGGTTGGCTGAGCGCCTGCACACTCGTTTTGTGGGTTGACTTAGGCATATGGAGTTTATCCCCAGTCTAAGCATACATAGTTCATTCCCAATCTAAGATCAGACTGGACTGAGGGTTGTGGTAGTAGGATCGACAGCACGCAGGGGGGACCGGACCGATCCCTGGCTTGCGCATTCTGCCTCTCCGGCCGGCTGAGCGCCCGTACGCCTGTTTTGTGGGTTGGCTTAGGCATAGGGAGTTCATTCCATGTCTAAGCCCCAGCCGGATCGAGGGTTGTGGCAACGGGACTGGCAGCACGTAGAAGGGGACCGGGCCGATCCCCGACTTGCGCATTATGCCTCTCCGGCCGGCTCAACGCCCGCACGCTTGTTTCGTGGGTTGACTTAGGCATACAGAGTTCATTACCAGTCTAAGATCGGATCGGACTGAGGGTTGCGATAGCAGGATCGATAGCACACAGGGAGGGATCAGGTCGATCCTCGACTCGTGCATTTTGCCTCTCTGGCCGGTTGAGCTCCCGCACGCTCATTTCATGGGTTGGCTTAGGCATACGGAGTTCATTCCATGTCTAAGCATACGAAATTCATTCCCAGTCTAAGATCAGACCGGACCGAGGGTTGTGATAGCAGGACCAGCAGCAGGATCGGCAACACACAGAGGGGACCAGGCCGATCCCTGGCTTGCGCATTCTGCCTCTCCGGTCAGCTGAGCACCCGCATGCCCGTTTCGTGGGTTGGCTTAGGCATAGGGAGTTAATTCCATGTCTAAGCCCTAGCCGGACCGAGGGTTGTGGCAGCGGGACTGGCAGCACGCAGATGGGGACTGGGTCGATCCCTGGCTTGCGCATTATGCCTTTCCAGTCGGATCAGAGCTCGCACGCTTGTTTCGTGGGTTGACTTAGGCATACGGAGTTCATTCCCAGTCTAAGATCGGACCGACCCAAGGGTTGCAGTAGTAGGATCGACAGCACGTAGGGGGGATCGGGTCGATCCCCGGCTTTCGCGTTCTGCCTCTCCAACAGGCTGAGCACCCACACGCTCGTTTCATGGGTTGGCTTTGGCATACGGAGTTCATTCCATGTCTAAGCATACGGAGTTCATTCCCAGTCTAAGATAGGACCAGACCGATGGTTGCGATAGTAGGACCAGCAGTAAGATCGGTAGCACGCAGGGGGATCGGGTCGATCCCCGGCTTGCGTATTTTGGCTCTCCGATCGGCTGAGCACCTGCACACTCATTTCGTGGGTTGACTTAGGCATACGGAGTTCATTCCATGTCTAAGCCCCAGTCAGACCGAGGGTTGTGCCAGCAGGACCGACAGCGGGGTTGACAGCACGCAGAGGGGGATCGGGCTGATGCTCGACTTGCGTATTATGCCTCTCCGGTCAGCCTCTCCGACCGACTGAGCGCCCGTACGCTTGTTTCGTAAGTTGACTTAGGCATACGAAGTTCATCCCCAGTCTAAGCATACGAAGTTCATTCCCAGTCTAAGATCGAATTTAACCAAAGGTTGCGGCAGTAGGATCGACAGCACGTATAGGGGATCGGGTCGATCCCCGGCTTGCGCATTCTGCCACTCTGGCCGGCTGGGTGCCCGCACGCCCATTTCATGGGTTGGCTTAGGCATAGGGAGTTTGTTCGATGTCTAAGCACCAGCTAGACCAAGGGTTGTGGCAGTGAGACCGATAGCATGCAGAAGGGGACCGGGCCGATCCCCTGCTTGTGCATTATGCCTCTTTGGCCGGCTCAGCGCCCGCACACTTATTTTGTGGGTTGACTTATGCATATGGAGTTCATTCCCAGTCTAAGATCAGATCGGACTGAGGGTTGCGGCACCTGGATCAACAGCACGTAGAGGGGACCGGGTCGATCCCTGGCTTGGGCACCTGGATCAACAGCACGTAGAGGGCTGCCAAGAAGGTGTCTTTTTGTCTGCTTACCGCCTTGGCAAATTGGATGGCTGACACCACCTGCGACCCAACTCCAGACCCTCTCTTCAATGGCACGAGGCATTGGCACCGTGCATCCAAGATGCAAACACAATCGACAAAAGGCACAAGGAGGGTGTTAATCCGAACAAGGAAATCCAACCCAATCACAAACTCATAGTCGTCAAGGGGTATTACCTCAATGGTCTCCTTGCCTTTCCATTCTCCAAGCTGTAACTCCACTCCCCGCGCTACTCTAATGGCTGGAACTTCATTAGAGTTCACTGTTTTGATGGTACCAGTCCTTTTCTGCACCTTTAGTCTGAGCTTCTAGGCTCTATCACCTGAAATAAAAAGATATGAGGCACCTGTGTCCACTAGTACGCTCACCTTCTGACCCGCAACCATCAGATCTGTAAACATCAAGCCCTTTGGCTTGCGGCTCCCCTTACTCTGGACAACATTGAGCACCAACGACCTAAGCTTTACTGCCCCTGACTCTGGCTCCTTGTTAGACTCCTTGTCTACACCAGCTAGTTTGCCCTTCTACGAGTAATTACGTGCTATGTGGCTCCCTCCACATAGGTAGCATGCTAGTGGCTCTCGGTCCCCATTTGTTTTCCACTTGCCTGCTGGTGGCTTCCTCTCGCCATCCTTGGTTGAATGGTCTCGATCTCTATCCTTGGACTCTCGGTCACGGTCCTTCCCCTTGGACTGCTTCTTCCGATCCCTATCGTCCCTGCCCTTACCCTTGGGCTTGGTAAACTCGAACTTGTTCAGAGGCTTGGTAGACTCGATCAAGGTCTCGGTAGTAATCATGGCTTTAGCCAAGTCATGAACTCCTCTCCTTTGTAGCTCATGCTTCACCCACGGCTTCAGCCCATCCATGAAAGCAAATAAGGCATCCTTCTCGCCTAGATCTGAGATCTGTAGCATCAGCTCAGAGAATTTTTGGACATACTCCCTTGTGTCCCCTTGCTAGCTCAGCCTGCGTAACTTTGCCCGCACCTCATCATCGGCATACTACGGGTAAAATTATTCTCTAAACTCTTTTTGGAACTCTGCCTAGGTTCCAATCTTGGTGCTCCCATGCCTAACATCATCACACCTGCGCCTCTACCATAATAAGGCTACATCAGTGAGATACATAGCAGCGGTGCTTACCTTTATCACCTCATCTTACATGCCCATGGCCTGGAAGTACTGCTCCATACCCCAAAGGTAGTTATCTACTTCCTTGGCCGCCCTAGTCCCCTTGAACTCCTTAGGCTTGGGGACATCCAATCTAAACTTGGACACTCCAGCAAACATGCCATTCCCAATGGCAGTCTTGCAAGCAACAAGCTCACTAGTAAGCTCTTCCATCCGCTGGCGCATGGCCTCCATGCCATCGTGCAAGGTCAGCACTTCAGCCTCCAAGGTCTGATTCTTTTAGGTGAACACGTCCAAGCCTTTGTTGAGAGCAGCTTATAGCTCACTTTGGATCTCCTCCCCCATGGAGTCTAGCGATGCAATGTGAGTCTCTACCCCCTCAAGCTTCTCCTCCATTTCGCCCATGGTCACCTCCACCTTGGCCAGCCTACTGTCCATGGTATACCAGATATCTATAGATCTGGCTTTCCTCCCTCTTCCATACCCATGCTCTTAGGCCTCTGGTTGTTGGTTAGCAGCGTCACTTTGGGATGCCATCTCCTTTAACCTGCACAACACAAACACGCAGAATCGAACTTGCTCTGATACCAACTGTCACGGGCTCCAACCTTAGACTCAGAAACCGTACGACCTTAGGCTTGGAATCTCCTCCTTTATGCCTAAGTCAACCTAAAACACAAGCGTACGGGCACTACAACAACAGGAAGGGCTGATTACGCAAGTTAAAGAGAAACAAGATAAGAAGGCAGAATTCTGGAAATGCTCTTGTATTCACTGAAACAGAAGTGTTTGATAGTGTACAAATAAGGGAAGAGCAGCCCTCTATTTATAGTTGAGGCTCCAGCTTACACTTAATGGCAATATCCCTAGAATAAAGGCTAAAATCATGGGATTATATAGATTACAATCAATCAGGATGCTAACTCCTGATTTTTAGGGTGAACCAAATCTGTCAGGATGCTGCTGTTGATCCTGCCTGCTTCCAGAAGCTTCCCTTGTGTGTCCAGCACCTTTGGCCCTTCTGGATGTGGTGTGGGCAGCTTGTATGCCAGGCCTTGATCTCACGGGCTGGCCCAAAAGTTGGGCGGGCGTTCTGAACTTGTTTCCTAGGCTTTGTGCACAGAAACCCGCCAGCACACCTGGTCTGTGGGCCTCAACCTCTGGCTTGCTTGTTGGTGCACCTGATGTGCCTGGCACACCCACCCAGGGTGTGACACTTGGCCCTTATATTGGCCCCCTATCCCTCATCAAACCTCAAGAACTCACACCCCCTTAAAGAGCATTTGAGATTTTATAGGTTTGCTGCTAGTAGCCATTAAAGTGTCTAAAATGGGGACAATTTTTTCTAACGGTCACAAAATCTTCTCCACTTCAAGTTTTTAGCTGAATGTTTTTGTGCATGACAAAAAAAATACAAGGATCACCTCTACCAAATTTGGGAACAAAACTCTTTCTAAAAAAATTTTAAAAAATCTCGAACCGTAAAATATTTCGAAAATCGTGAAAAATCGAAAACGGGTCGTCTTGCCATGAAACTTCACATGAAGGCTTAGGGGACCATTGTATGAATTTACAAGCCATAAAAATGGCATTGGCATGGCAGAAATATGAAGATGTGCTTGAACCGACCTACCACCCGTTCGATCCCTAGCTTGCGCATCCTGCCTCTCTAGTTGGGTGAACGCCCGTATACTCGTTTCGTGGGTTGACTTAGGCATACGGAGTTCATCCCCAGTCTAAGCATAAGAAGTTCATTCCCAGTCTAATATCAGATCGGACCGAGGGTTACGGCAGCAGGATCGACAGCACGCAGAAGGGACCGGGCCAATCCCCGGCTTGTGCAATCTACCTCTTCGGCCGATTGAACGCCCGCACGCCTGTTTCGTGGGTTGGCTTAGGCATAGGGAGTTCATTCCATGTCTAAGCCCCAGCCAGACCGAGGGTTATGGAGCGGGACTTGTAGCACGTAAAGGGGGATCGGGCTGATCCCCGGCTTGCGCATTATGCCTCCCCGACCGGTTCAATGCCCGCACGTTCGTTTCGTGGGTTGACTTGGGATACGGAGTTCATTCCCAGTCTAAGAGACCGGACTGAGGGTTGCAGCAGTAGGATCGATAGCATGCAGGGGGGACCGGACCGATCCCCAGCTTGCTCATTCTGCGTCTCCAATCGGTTGAGCCCCCAGATGCTCGTTTTGTGGGTTGGCTTAGGCATACGAAGTTCATTCCATGTTTAAGCATATAGAGTTCATTCCCAGTCTAAGATCGGACTGGACTGAGGGTTGTAGTAGCAGGACCAGTAGCAGGATCGGTAGCACGCAGAGGGGACCGGGCCCATCCCGGCTTGCGTATTTTGCCTCTTCGATCGGCCGAGCACCCGCACACTCATTTCGTGGGTTGGCTTAGGCATACGGAGATCATTCCATGTCTAAGCCCTAGCCGGACTGAGGGTTGACTTAGGCATACGAAGTTCATCCCTAATCTAAGCATACGAAGTTCATTCCCAATTTAAGATCAGACTGGACCGAGGGTTGTGGTAGCAGGATCGACAGCATGCAGGGTGGATCGGGTCGATCCCTGGCTTGCACATTCTGCCTCTCCGACCGGCTGAGAGCCCGTACGCCCGTTTCGTGGGTTGGCTTAGGCATAGGGAGTTCATTCCATGTCTAAACCCCAACTGGATCGAGGGTTGTGGCAGCGGGACCAGCAGCACATAGAGGGGGATCGGGTCGATCCCCTTCTTGTGCATTATGGCTCTCCAGCCGGCTAAGCGCCCACACGCTCGTTTCGTAGGTTCGCTTAGGCATACGTAGTTCATTCCCAGTCTGAGATTTTGAGCCACGGTGCACATGCTGGGCTCGGGCATATGTTGGTACCGCATTTTTTTCGCCTGGGGCACCATCGCCGGAGCATCGTCGGAGAGCCTAACCGGCGGCATTGGGGGTTCCGACGATTGGGGGGGCCGGGGGGTGTGCGCACATGATGTACGATGGGTGCTGGTACTTGGCCCTTATATTAGCTCCCTATCCCTCATCAAACCTCGAGAACTCACACCCTCTTAAAGAGCATTTGAGATTTTATAGGTTTGCTGCCAGTAGCTATTAAAGTGTCTGAAATGAGGATACTTTTTTCAAACGGTCACAAAATCTTCTCCACTTCGAGTTTTTAGCTGAATTTTTTTGTGCATACCAAAAAAAATACAAGGATCACCTCTACCAAATTTGGGGACAAAACTCTTTCTAAAAAATTTTTCAAAAATCCCAAATCGTAAAAAGTTTCAAAAATCGTGAAAAATAGAAAAAGGGTCGTCTTGCCACGAAACTTCACATGAAGGCTTAGGGGACCATTGTATGAATTTACATGCCATAAAAATGGCATTGGCATGGCAGAAATATGAAGATGTGCTTGAACCCACCTACCACCAATTCGATCCCCGACTTGAGCATCCAGCCCTTCTGGTCGGCTAAGCGCCCGCACGCTCGTTTCGTGGGTTGACTTAGGCATACAGAGTTTATCTCCAGTCTAAGCATATAGAATTCATTCCCAGTCTAAGATCGAACTGGATCGAGGGTTGCGGCAGCAGGATCGGCAGCACGCAGGGGGGATCGGGTCGATCCCTGGCTTGCGCATTCTACCTCTCCGGCTGGCTGAGCGCCCGCACAGCTGTTTCGTGGGTTGGCTTTGGCATCAGGAGTTCATTCCATGTCTAAGCCCCAGCCAGACTGAGGGTTGTGGCAGCGAGACCGACAGCACAAAGAAAGGGACCGGGCTGATCCCCGGCTTGCGCATTTTGCCTCTCTGACCGACTCAGCACCCGCACGCTCATTTCGTGGGTTGACTTAAGCATACGAAGTTCATTACCAGTCTAAGATCGGACTAGACCGAGGGTTACGGCAGCAGGATCAACAGCACGCAGGGGGGACAGGACCGATCCCCGGCTTGCGCATTCTGCCTCTCCAACCGCCAGAACGCCTGCACGTTCGTTTCGTGGGTTGGCTTAGGCATACGGAGTTCATTCCATGTCTAAACATACGGAGTTCATTCCCAGTCTAAGATCGGACCGGACCGAGGGCTGCGACAGGAAGACCAACAGCAGGATTGGCAGCACATAGGGGGGATCGGACCGATCCCCGGCTTGCACATTCTACCTCTTCGGCCAGCTGAGTGCCCGCACGCTCATTTCATGGGTTGGCTTAGGCATACGGAGTTCATTCCATGTCTAAGCCCCAGTCGGACCGAGGGTGGTAGCAGGACCAGCAGTTGGATCGGTAGCATACAGAGGGGGACCGGGCTGATCCCCGACTTGTGCATTATGCCTCTCCGACCGATTGAGCGCTCGCACGCTCGTTTCGTGATTTGACTTAGGCATATGGAGTTCATCCCCAGTCTAAGCATACAGAGTTCATCTCCAGTCTAAGATCAGACCGGATCGAGGGTTACGATAGCAGGATCGGTAGCATGTAGGGGGGATTGGGCCAATCCTCGGCTTGCGCATTCTACCTTCCGGTCGGCTGGGTGCCCGCACGCCCGTTTTGTGGGTTGGCTTAGGCGTAGGGATTTCATTCCATGTCTAAGCCCCAGTCAGATCGAGGGTTGTGGCAGCGGGACCTACAGCATGTAGAGGGGACGGGTTGATCCCCGACTTGCGCATTATGTCTTTTCGGATCACTCAGCGCCCGCACTCTCGTTTTGTGGGTTGACTTATGCATACAAAGTTCATTCCCAGACTAAGATCGGATCGGATCGAGGGTTGCGGCAGCAGGATCGACAGCACGCAGGGGGGATGGGGCCGATCCCCGGCTTGCGCATTCTAGCTCTCCGGCCGGCTAAGCGCCCGCATACTCGTTTCGTGGGTTGGCTTAGGCATACGGAGTTCATTCCATGTCTAAGCATATGGAGTTCACTCCCAGTCTAAGATCAGACCAAACCGAGGGTTTCGGTAGTAGGACTAGTAGCAGGATCGACAGCACGTAGAGAGGGACCGGGTCGATCTTCGGCTTGCGCATTCTACCTCTCCGACCTACTGAGCTCCTGCACGCTCATTTAGGGGTTGGCTTAGGCATACGGAGTTCATTCCATGTCTAAGCCCCAGCCAGACCGAGGGTTATGGCAACAAGACCGGTAACAGGATCAGCAGCATGCAGAGAGGGACCGAGCTAATCCCTGGCTTGCGTATTATACCTCTCCGGCCGACCTCTCTGGTCGGTTGAGCACCAGCACGCTCGTTTCGTGGGTTGACTTAGGCATGCGAAGTTCATCCCCAATCTAAGCATACGGAGTTCATTCCCAGTCTAAGATCGGTCCAAATTGAGGGCTACGACAGCAGGATCAGTAGCATGCAGGAGGGATCGGGCTGATCCCCGGCTTGTGCATTCTGCCTCTCCGACCGGCTGAGCGCCCACACGCTCGTTTCGTGGGTTGGCTTAGGCATACGAAGTTCATTCCATGTCTAAGCCTTAGCCGGACTGAGGGTTGTGGCAACAAGATCGACAGCGGGATCGACAGCATGCAGAGGGGGACCGGGCTGATCCTCGGCTTACGCATTATGCGTCTCCGATTGGCTGAGCGTCCGTACATTCGTTTCATGGGTTGACTTAGGCGTACGGAGTTCATCCGTAGTCTAAGCATACGGAGTTCATTCTCGATCTAAGATCGAACCGGACCGAGGGTTGTGACAGCAGGATCGGCAGCAGGCAGAAGGGACCGAGCCAGTCCCCGACTTACGCATTTTGCCTCTTCGGTCGGTTGAGCACCCGCACGCCTGTTTCGTGGGTTGGCTTAGGCGTAGGGAGTTCATTCCATGTCTAAGCCCCAGCCAAACCGAGGGTTGTGGCAGCGGGACTTGCAGCATGCAAAGGGGGACCAGGTCGATCCTCGCCTTACGCATTATGCCTCTTCGACCGGCTCAGTGCTCGCACGCTCGTTTCATGGGCTGACTTATGCATACGGAGTTCATTCCCATAGTAAGATCGGACCAGACCGAAGGTTGCGGTAGCAAGATTGACAGCACGTAGGGGAGACCAGGTTGATCCTCGGCTTGCGCATTCTGCCTCTCTGGCCGGCTGAACGCCCGCACGCTCTTTTCATGGGTTGACTTAGGCATACGGAGTTCATTCCATGTCTAAGCATATGGAGTTCATTCCCAGTCTAAGATCAGGTCAGATCGAGGGTTGTAGCAGTAGGACCAGCAACAGGATCGACAGCATGGAGGGGGGGACCGGGCCGATCCTCGGCTTGTGCATTCTGCCTCTTCGGTCAACAGAGCGCCCGTACGTTCGTTTCAGGGGTTGGCTTAGGCATACGGTGTTCATTCCATGTATAAGCCCCAGTCGGACTGAGGGTTGTGGTAGCAGAACCGATAGCAGAATCGACAGCACCCAGAGGGGGATCGGGTTGATCCTCGACTTGCGCATTATGCCTCTCCGATCGGTTGAGCCCCCGCACGCTCATTTCATGGGTTGACTTGGGTAGATGAAGTTCATCCCCAATCTAAGCATACGGAGTTCATTCTTAGTCTAAGATCGGTCCAGACCAAGGGTTGCGGGAGTAGGATCGGCAGCACGTAAGAGGCACCGGGCTGATGCTCGGCTTGTGCATTCTGCCTCTCTGACTGGCTAAGCGCCCCCACGCCCGTTTTGTGGGTTGGCTTAGGCATAGGGAGTTCATTCCATGTCTAAGCCCCAGCTGGATCGAGGGTTGTGGCAGTAGGACCGATAGCATGCAGAGGGGGACCAGACCGATCCCCGTCTTGCGTATGATGCCTCTTCGGCTGGCTCAACTCCCGCACACTCGTTTCGTGGGTTGACTTATGCATACGAAGTTCATTCCCTGTCTAAGATCGAGCCAGACCAAGGGTTCCGATAGTAGGATTGACAGCATGCAGGGGGGACCAGGTTGATCCCCGACTTGTGCATTCTACCTCTCCGGTCGGCTGAGCGCCCGCACGCTCATTTCATGGGTTTGCTTAGGCATACAGAGTTCATTCCATGTCTAAGCATATGGAGTTCATTCCCAATCTAAGATCAGATCAGACCGAGGGTTGTGACGGTAGGGCCAGCAGTAGGATAGGCAGCATCCAGGAGGGACCAGGCCAGTCCCTAGCTTATGTATTCTACCTCTTTGGCTGGCTGAGCACCCGCATGCAAGTTTCATGGGTTGGCTTAGGCATACGAAGGCTTAGGGGACTATTGTATGAATTTACAAGCCATAAAAATGGCATTGGCATAGCAGAAATATGAAGATGTGCTTGAACCCACCTACCACCCGTTTGATCCCCGGCTTGCGCATCCTGCCCCTCTGGTCGGCTGAGCGTCCACACGCTCATTTCGTGGGTTGACTTAGGCATACGGAGCTCATCCCCAGTCTAAGCATATGGAGTTCATTCCCAGTCTAAGATCGGACTGGACCAAGGGTTGCGGCAGCAAGATCGATAGCACGAAGAGGGGAACGGGCCGATCCCCGGCTTACGCTTTCTGCCTCTCCGACTGGTTGAGCACCTCCATGCCCATTTCGTGGGTTGGCTTAGGCATAGGGAGTTCATTCCATGTCTAAGTCCCAGCCAGATCGAGGGTTGTGGCAACGGGACCGACAGCGTGCAAAGGGGGACCGAGCCGATCCCTAGGTTGCGCATTATGCCTCTCCGGCCGGCTCAGCGCCCGCACGCTCATTTCATGGGTTGACTTAGGCATACAGAGTTCATTCCCAGTCTAAGATCAGACTGGACCGAGGGTTGTGGCGATAGGATCAACAGCACGCAAGGTGGGCCGGGTCGAACCCCGACTTGCGCATTCTACCTCTCCGGCCGGCTGAGCGCCCGTACGCTCGTTTCGTGGGTTGGCTTAGGCATACGGAGTTCATTCCATGTCTAAGCATGCAGAGTTCATTCCCAGTCTAAGATCTGACCGGACCGAGGGTTAAAGCAGTAGGACTAGCAACAGGATCGACAGCATGTAAGGGGGATCGGGCCGATCTCCGACTTGCGCATTCTACCTCTCCTGTCGGTTGAACGCTTGCACGCTTGTTTCGTCGGTTGGCTAAGGCATATGGAGTTCATTCCATGTCTAATCTCCAATCGGACCAAGGGTTGTGGCAGCAGGACCGGCAGTGGGATCGACAGCACGCAGAGAGGGATCGAGCTGATCCCCGGCTTGCGTATTATGCCTCTCCGGCCGGTTGAGCACCCGTACGCTCGTTTCGTGGGTTGACTTAAGCATACGGAGTTCATCCCTAGTCCAAGCATATGGAGTTCATTCCCAGTCTAAGATCGAATTGGATCGAGGGTTACGGCAGCAGGATCGGCAGTATACAGGGGGGATCAGGCCGATCCCCGGCTTACGCATTCTACCTCTCTGGCCGGTTGAGCACCCGCACGCCCGTTTCGTGGGTTGGCTTAGGCATAGGGAGTTCATTCCATGTCTAAGCCCCAGTTGGACCGAGGGTTGTGGCAGCGAGGCCGGCAGCATGCAGAGGTGGACCGGGTCGATCCCCGGCTTGCGCATTATACCTCTTCGGTCGGCTCAGTGCCCGCATGCTCGTTTCATGGGTTGACTTATTCATACGGAGTTCATTCTCATTCTAAGATCAGACTGGACCGAGGGTTGTGGCAGCAAGATCGACAAGACGTAGGGGGGACCGGGTCGATCCCCGGCTTGCGCATTCTGCCTCTCTGACCGGCTGAGCGACCGCACGCTCATTTCATGTGTTGGCTTAGGCATACGGAGTTCATTCCATGTCTAAGCATACAGAGTTCATTCCCAGTCTAAGATTTTGAGCCACGGTACACATGTTGGGCTCGGGCATGTGCTAGTGCCATATTTTTTTCGCCTAGGGCACCATCGTCGGAGCATCGCCGGAGAGCCTATCCAACGATTGGGGGGGCCGGGGGGTGTGCACACATGATGTGTGATGGGTGCTGGTACATGGCCCTTATATTGGCCCCCTATCCCTCTTAAAACCTCAAGAACTCACACCCCCTTAAAGAGCATTGAGATTTTATAGGTTTGCTACCAGTAGCCATTAAAGCATCTGAAATGGGGACACTTTTTTCAAACGGTCACAAAATCTTCTCCACTTCGAGTTTTTAGCTAAATTTTTTTGTGCATGCCAACAAAAATAAAAGGATCACCTCTACCAAATTTGGGGACAAAACTCTTTCTAAAAAAATTTTAAAAAATCCCGAACCGTAAAAAGTTTCAGAAATGATGAAAAATAGAAACGGGTCGTCTTGCCACTAAACTTCACATGAAGGCTTAGGGGACTATTGTATGAATTTACAAGCCATAAAAATGGCATTGGCACAGCAGAAATATGAAGATGTGCTTGAACCCACCTACCACCCGTTCGATCCCCAACTTGCGCATCCTACCTTTCTGGTCTGCTGAGCGCCCGCACGCTCGTTTCGTGGGTTGACTTAGGCATATGGAGTTCATCCCCAGTCTAAGCATATGGAGTTCATTCACAGTCTAAGATTGAACCAAATCAAGGGTTACGGTAGTAGGATTGGCAGCACCTAGGGGGGACCAGACCGATCCCCGGCTTGCGCATTCTGCCTCTCCAACCCACTGAGTGCCTGCACGCCTGTTTCGTGGGATGGCTTAGGCATAGGGAGTTCATTCCATGTCTAAGCCCCAGTCAGACCGAGGGTTGTGGCAGTGGGACCGACAACACGTAGAGAGGGATCGAGCCGATCTCAGTTTGCACATTTTGCCTCTCTGACCAGTTGAACGATCGCACGCTCGTTTCATGGGTTGACTTAGGCATACGGAGTTCATTCTCAGTCTAAGATCAGATCGGACCGAGGGTTGCGATAGTAGTATCGAAGCACACAGGCGGGGACTGAAGTTCATTCCTGTGTGCTTCGATACTGCTGTCGCAACCCTCGATCCAGTCCGATCTTAGACTGGTAGGTCCCCGACTTGCGTATTCTACCTCTCCGGCCAGCTGAGCGCCCGCATGCTCGTTTCGTGGGTTGGCTTAGGCATACAGGGTTTATTCCATGTCTAAGCCCCAGTCGGATTGAGGGTTGTGGCAGCAGGACCGGTAGCGGGATCGACAGCACGCAGAGGGGGATCGAGCTGATCCTTGACTTGTGCATTATGCCTCTCTGTCCGGCCTCTCCGGTCGACTGAGCGCCCGCACGCTCGTTTCGTGGGTTGACTTAAGCATACGGAGTTCATCCCCAGTCTAAGCATACAGAGTTCATTCCCAGTCTAAGATCGGATTGGACTGAGGGTTGCAGCAGCAGGATCAGCCACACGAAAGGGGGACCGGGCCGATCCCTGGCTTGCGCATTCTGCCTCTCCGGTCGGCTGAGCGCCCGCACGCCCGTTTCATAAGTTGGTTTAGGGATAGGGAGTTCATTCCATGTCTAAGCCCCAGCCGGACCGAGGGTTGTGGCAGCGGGAACGACAGCACGTAGAGGGGGATCAGGCCGGTCCCCGACTTGCACATTATTACTCTCTGACTGGCTCAGTGCCCGCACACTCATTTCATGGGTTGACTTAGGCATACGGAGTTCATTCCCAGTCTAAGATCGGATCGGACCGAGGTTGTGGCAGCAAGATCGACAACACGTAGGGGGGACCAGGCCAATTCCCGGCTTGCACATTCTGCCTCTCCTGTCGGTTGAGCGCCCGTACACTCGTTTCGTGGGATGGCTTAGTCATACGAAGCTCATTCTATGTCTAAGCCCCAGCCAGACCGAGGGTTGTCGCAGCAGAATCGACAGCGGGATCGACAGCACGCAGAGGGTGACAGGCTGATCCTCGGCTTGTGCATTATGCCTCTTCGATCGGTCGAGCACCCGTACGCTCATTTTATGGGTTGACTTAGGCATATGGAGTTCATTCCCATTCTAAGATTAGATCGGACCGAAGGTGGTGGCAGCAGGATCGACAGCATGTAGGAGGGATCGGGTCGGTCCCCGGCTTGTGCATTCTGCCTCTTCGGCCGGTTGAGCACCCACACGCTCGTTCCGTGGGTTGGCTTAGGCATATGGAGTTCATTCCATGTCTAAGCATACGGAGTTCATTCCCATTCAAAGATCAGATCAGATCGAGGGTTGTGACTGTAGGACCAGCAGCAGGATCGACAGCACGCAGGACCGATCGGCTGAGCGCCCGCATGCTCGTTTCATGGGTTGGCTTAGGCATACGAAGTTCATTCCATGTCTAAGCCCCAACCGGACTGATTGTTGTTGCAGCAGGACCGGTAGCTGGATCGACAGCACACAGAGGAAGATCGGGCTGATCCTCGACTTTCGTATTATGCCTCTTCGATCGGCCTCTCTGATCGACTAAGCGCCTGCACGCTCCTTTCATGGGTTGACTTAGGATTACGGAGTTCATCCTAGTCTAACCATACAGAGTTTATTCCCAATCTAAGATCGGACCGGACTGAGGGTTGCGGTAGCAGCATCGGTCGTACGAGGGGGATCAGGCCGATCCCTGGCTTACGCATTCTACCTCTTCGATCGGCTAAGTGCCCGCACGCCCGTTTCGTGGGTTGGCTTAGGCATAGGGAGTTCATTCCATGTCTAAGCCCCAACCGGACCGAGGGTTGTGGCAGCGGGATCGACAGCACGCAGAGGGGGATCGGGCCGATCCCCGGCTTGCGCATTATGCCTCTCTAGCCGACTCAGCACCGGCACGCTCATTTTGTGGGTTGACTTAGGCATACGAAGTTCATTCCCAGTCTAAGATCAGACCGGACCGAGGGTTGTGGCAGCAGGATCGACAGCACATAGGGGGCGACCGGGTCGATCCCCGACTTGTGCATTCTGCCTCTCCGATCGATTGAGCGCCTGCACACTCGTTTCGTGGGTTGGCTTAGGCATACAGAGTTAATTCCATGTCTAAGCATACAGAGTTCATTCCCAGTCTAAGATCGGATCAGACCGAGGGTTATGGCAGTAAGACCAGCAGTAGGATCTACAGCACGCAGGGGGTATCGGGTCGCTCGTCGGCTTGCGTATTCTGCCTCTCCGACTGGCTGAGCACCCGCACACTCATTTTGTGGGTTGGCTTAGGCTGACGGAGTTCATTCCATGTCTAAGCCCCAACCTGATCGAGGGTTGTGGTAGTAGGACCGACAGCGGGATCGGCAACACACAGAAGGGGACCGAGCTGATCCCCGGCTTGCACATTATGCCTCTCCGGCTGGCCTCTCCGATCGGCTGAGCGCCCGCACGCTCGTTTCGTGGGATGACTTAGGCATATGGACTTCATCCCCAGTCTACGCATACAGAGTTCATTCCCAATCTAAGATCGAACCAGATCGAGGGTTGCGGTAGCTGGATCGACGCATGAGGGGGGACCAGGCCGATCCCCAGCTTGCACATTCTGCCTCTCCGATCGGCTGAGCGCCCGCATACCCATTTCGTGGGTTGGCTTAGGCATAGGGAGTTCATTCCATGTCAAAGCCTCAGTCAGACTGAGGGTTGTGGCAACAGGACCGACAGCACACAGAGGGGGATCGGGTCGATCCCCGACTTACGCATTATGCCTCTTCGGTCGGCTCAGCGCTCAGACGCTCGTTTCGTGGGTTGACTTATGCATATGGAGTTCATTCCCAGACTAAGATCAAATTGGACCGAGGGATGTGGCAACAGGATCGACAGCATGTAGGGGGGAGCTGGCCGATCCTCGGCTTGCGCATTCTACCTCTCCGGCCGGTTGAGCGCCCGTATGCTCGTTTCATCAGTTGGCTTAGGCATATGGAGTTTATTCCATGTCTAAGCATACGGAGCTCATTCCCAGTCTAAGATTTTGAGCCACGGTGCACATGCTGGGCTCTAGCATGTGCTGGTGCCACATTTTTTTCACCTGGGGTACCATCGCCAGGGCATCGTCGGAGCATCGCTGGAGAGCCTAACCGACGGCGTTGGGGGTTCCGACGATTGGGGGGCCGGGGGTGTGCGCACATGATGTGCGATGGGTGCTGGTACTTGGCCCTTATATTGGCCTCCTATCCCTCATCAAACCTCGAGAACTCACACCCCCTTAAAGAGCATTTGAGATTTTATAGGTTTGCTGCCAGTAGCCATTAAAGTGTCTAAAATGGGGACACTTTTTTCAAACGGTCACAAAATCTTCTCCACTTCGAGTTTTTAGCTGAATTTGTTTGTGCATGCCAACAAAAATACAAGGATCACCTCTACCAAATTTGGGAACAAAACTCTTTCCGAAAAAATTTAAAAAAATCAAGAAATCGCAAAAAGTTTTAAAAATCATGAAAAATAGAAAACAGGTCGTCTTGCCGCGAAACTTCACATGAAGGCTTAGGGGACCATTGTATGAATTTACAAGCCATAAAAATGGCATTAGCATCACAGAAATATGAAGATGTGCTTGAACCCACCTACTACCCGTTCGATCCCCGACTTACGCATCCTGCCTCTCTGGTCGGCTGAGCGCCCGCACGCTTGTTTTGTGGGTTGACTTAGGCATACAAAGTTCATCCCCAGTCTAAGCATACAGAGTTCATTCCTAGTCTAAGATTGGATCGGACCGAGGGTTACGGTAGTAGGATCGGCAACACGCAGGGGGGGCCGAACCGATCCCCAACTTGCGCATTCTACCTCTTCGGTCGACTGAGCGCCCACATGCCCGTTTCGTGGGTTGGCTTAGGCATAGGGAGTTCATTCCATATCTAAGCCACAGCTAAATCGAGGGTTGTGGCAATAGGACCGGCAGCGGGATCGACAGCACGTAGGGGGGATCGAGCCGATTCCCAACTTGCACATTTTACCTTTCCGATCGGCTGAGCGTTCGCATGCCCATTTCATGGGTTGGCTTAGGCATAGGGAGTTCATTCCATGTCTAAGCCCTAGCCGGACTGAGGATTGTGGCAGCGAGACCGACAGCACACAGAGGGGAACCAGGTCGATCCCTGACTTGCACATTATGCGTCTTCGGCCGGCTCAGTGCCTGCACGCTCATTTCGTGGGTTGACTTATGCATATGGAGTTCATTCCCAGTCTAAGGTCAGACCGAACCAAGGGTTGCGGCAGCAGCATCGACAGCACACAGGGGGGATCGGGCCGATCCCTGGCGTGCGCATTCTGCCTCTCCGACCGGTTGAACGCCCATATGCTCGTTTCGGAGGTTGGCTTGGGCATACCGAGTTCATTCCATGTCTAAGCATACGGAGTTCGTTCCCAGTCTAAGATCGGATCAGACCAAGGATTACGATCGCAGGACCAGCGCCAGGACCGATAGCACGTAGGAGGGATCGGGTCGATCCCCAGCTTGCACATTCTGCCTCGCCAGCTGGCCTCTCCGACCGGTTGAACATTCGCGCGGTCATTTCATGGGTTGACTTAGGCATACAGAGTTCATTCCCAGTCTAAGCATACGGAGTTTATTCCAGTCTAAGATCGGACTGGACCAAGGGTTGCGGCAGCAGGATCGACAGCACGCAGGGGGGATCGGGTCGATCCCCAGCTTGCGCTTTTTGCCTCTCTGGCTGGCTGAGCACCTGCACGCCTGTTTCATGGGTTGGCTTGGGCATAGGGAGTTCATTCCATGTCTAAGCCCCAGTCCAATCGAGGGTTGTGGCAGCGAGTTCGACAGCACGCAGAGGGGGGACCAGGTTGATCACTGGCTTGCGCATTATGCCTCTCCGATCGGCTCAGTGCCCGAACACTCATTTTGTTGGTTAACTTAGGCATACGGAGTTCATTCCCAGTCTAAGATCAGACCGGACCGAGGGTTACGATAGTAGGATTGACAGCACGCAAGGGGGATCGGGCCGGTCCCTGGCTTGTGCATTCTGCCTCTTCGGTCGGCTAAGTGCCCGCACGCTCATTTCATGGGTTGGCTTAGGCATACAGAGTTCATTCCATGTCTAAGCGTATGGAGTTCATTCCCATTCTATGATCAGACCGGACTGAGGATTGTAGCTGCAGGACCAGCAGCAGGATCGATAGCACGTAAGGGGAGAATGGGCCGATCCCCAGCTTGCGCATTCTGCCTCACCGACTGGCCTCTCTGACCGACTGAGCGCTCGCACGCTCATTTCATGGGTTGACTTAGGCATACGGAGTTCATCCCCAGTCTAAGCATAGGGAGTTCATTCCCGGTCTAACTTCGAATCGGATCGAGGGTTGCGACAGCAAGATCGGCAGCACGCAGGGGTGACCGAGCCGATGCCTAGTCTAAGATCAGATCAGACCAAGGGTTGCAGTAGCAGGATCGACAGCACGTAGGGGGGATCGGGCCGGTCCCCGGCTTACGTATTTTGCCTCTTCGGCTGGCTGAGCACCCGCACGCTCGTTTCGTGGGTTGGCTTAGGCATACGGAGTTCATTCCATGTCTAAGCATACGGAATTCATTCCCAGTCTAAGATCGGACCGGATCGAGGGTTGCGGTAGCAGGACCAGCAGCAGGATCGGCAGCACGCAGGAGGGGATCAGGCCGATCCCTGACTTGCGCATTCTACCTCTTCGGCCGGTTGAGCGCCCGCACGCTCGTTTCGTGGGTTGGCTTAGGCATACGGAGTTCATTCCTTGTCTAAGCCCCAGTCGAACTGAGGGTTGTGGTAGCAGGACTGACAGCAGGATTGACAGCACGTAGAGGGGGACCACACTGATCCCCGGCTTGCACATTATGCCTCTTTTGCTGACCTCTCCAGCCAATTGAGCATTTGCACGCTCGTTTCATGGGTTGACTTAGGCATACGGAGTTCTTTCCCAGTCCACGATCGGACCGGACTGAGGGTTGCGACAGGAGGATCGACAGCACGCAGGGGGGACCAGGCCGATCCCTGACTTGCACATTTTGCCTCTCCGGTTGGCTGAGCGCCCGCACGCCTGTTTCGTGGGTCCGCTTAGGTATAGGGAGTTCATTCCAATGTCTAAGCCCCAGTCAGACCGAGGGTTGTGGCAGTGGGACCGATAGCACGCAGAGGGGTACCGGGTCGATCCCCGGCTTGCGCATTATGCCTCTCCAACCGGCTCAGCACCCGAACGCTCATTTCGTGGGTTGACTTAGGCATACAGAGTTCATTCCTAGTCTAAGATCAGACTAGACCGAGGGTTGCGCCAGCAAGATCGACGGGACACAGGGCGGACCGAGTCGGTCCCCGGCTTGCGCATTATGCCTCTCCGACCGGTTGATCGCCCGTAGGCTCGTCTCGCGGGTTGGCTTAGGCATACAGAGTTCATTCCATGTCTAAGCATACGGAGTTCATTCTTAGTCTAAGATCGGACTGGACTGAGGGTTACGGTAGTAGGACCAACAGTAAGATCGGCAGCACGTAGGGGGGACCGAGCCAATCCCTGACTTACTCATTCTGCCTCTCTGGCCGGCCTCTCCAACCGGCTGAGCTCCCATGCTATCGTTTCGTGGGTTGACTTAGGCATACGGAGTTCATCCCCAGTCTAAGCATATGAAGTTCATTCCTAGTCTAAGATCGGATCGGACCGATGGTTGCAGCAGCAGGATCGGCAGCACGCATGGGGAACCAGGTCGATCCCCAGCTTGTGCATTTTGCCTCTCCGATCGGTTGAGCGACCACACACCCATTTCGTGGGTTGGCTTAGGCATAGGGAGTTCATTCCATGTCTAAGCCCCAGCTGGATCGAGGGTTGTGGCAGCGGGACCAGTAGCACGCAAAGGGAGATCGGCCGTCCTTGGCTTACGCATTATGCCTCTCCGACCGGCTCACCTCCCGCACGCTCATTTTGTGGGTTGACTTAGGCATACGGAGTTCATTCCCAGTCTAAGATCGGACCGGATCGAGGGTTGCGGCAGCAGGATCGATAGCACGCAGGGGGGAATAGGCCGATCCCCGACTTACGCATTCTGCCTCTCCGACCGACTGAGCGCTTGCACGCTTGTTTCATGGGTTGCCTTAGGCATACGGAGTTCAATCCATGTCTAAGCATACGGAGTTCATTCCCAGTCTAAGATTGGATCAGACCGAGGGTTGTGATAGCAGGACTAGGAGTAGGATCGACAGCATGTAGGGGGGATCGGGCCGATCCCCGGCTTGCGCATTCTGCCTCTCCGGTCGGTTGAGTGCCCACACGCTCATTTCGTGGGTTGGCTTAGGCATAGGGAGTTCATTCCATGTCTAAGCCCCATCTGGATCGAGGGTTGTGGCAGCGGGACCGGTAGCACGCAGAGGGGGACCGGTTCGATCCTCGACTTGCACATTCTGCCTCTCCGGTCGGCTGAGCGCCCGTACGCTCATTTGGTGGGTTAGCTTAGGCATACGGAGTTGATTCCATGTCTAAGCATATGAAGTTCATTCCCAGTCTAAGAGTTTGAGCCACGGTGCACATGCTGGGCTTGGAGAGCCTAACCGACGGCATTGGGGGTTTCGGCGATTGGGGGGGCCAGGGGTGTGCGCACAGATGTGCGATGGGTGCTGGTACTTGGCCCTTATATTGGCCCCCTATCCCTCATCAAACCTCGAGAACTCACACCCCCTTAAAGAGCATTTGAGATTTTATAGGTTTGTTGCCAGTAGCCATTAAAGTATCTAAAATGGGGACACTTTTTTCAAACTGTCGCAAAATCTTCTCCACTTCGAGTTTTTAGCTGAATTTTTTTATGCATGCCAAAAAAAATACAAGGATCACCTCTTCCAAATTTAGAGAAACTCTTTCTAAAAAAATTTTAAAAAATACTAAATCGCAAAATGTTTTGAAAATCGTGAAAAATAGAAACGGGTCGTCTTGCCACAATACTTCCCATGAAGGTGTAGGGGACCATTGTATGAATTTACAAGCCATAAAAATGGCATTGGCATGGTAGAAATATGAAGATGTGCTTGAACCCACCCACCACCCGTTCGATCCCCGGCTTGCGCATCCTGCCTCTCCTGTTGGCTGAGCGTCCGCACACTCATTTCATGGGTTGACTTAGGCATACGGAGTTCATCCCTAGTCTAAGCATACGGAGTTCATTCCCAGTCTAAGATCAGACCGGACCGAGGGTTACACAGTAGCATCCGCAGCACGCAGGGGGGGATCGAGCTGATACCCGACTTGTGCATTCTGCCTGCTCGATTGGCTGAGCACCCGCACGTCTGTTTTGTGGGTTGGCTTAGGCATAGGGAGTTCATTCCATGTCTAAGCCCTGTCGGATCGAGGGTTATGGCAGCGGGACCGATAGCACACAGAGGGGGATCGAACCGATCCCCGGTTTGCGCATTATGCCTCTTCGACCGACTCAACGCCTGCACGCTCGTTTCGTGGGTTGACTTAGGCATACGAAGTTCATTCCTAGTCTAAGATCAGACCGGACCGAGGGTTGCGGTAGCAGGATCGACAGCACGTAGGGGAGACTGGGCCAGTTCCCGACTTGCGAATTCTGCCTCTTCGATCGGTTGAGCACCCACACGCTCGTTTCGTGGGTTGGCTTAGGCATACGGAGTTCATTCCATGTCTAAGCATATGGAGTTCATTCCCAGTCTAAGATCGGACCAAACTGAGGGTTGCGGTAGCAGGACCAAACTGAGGGTTGCGGTAGCAGGACCAGCGACAGGATCGATAGCACGTAAGAGGGATCGGGTCGATCCCCGGTTTGCATATTCTCCCTCTCTGACCGATTGAGCGCCTGCATGCTCGTTTTATGGGTTGACTTAGGCATACGGAGTTCACCCCCAGTCTAAGCATACGAAGTTCATTCCCCAGTCTAAGATCGAATCGGATCGAGGGTTGTGGCAGCAGGATGGATAGCACGTAGGGGGGACCAGGCCGATCCTCAGCTTGCGCATTTTACCTCTCCGACCGGCTGAGCGCTCGTACGCTTGTTTCGTGGGTTGGCTTAGGCATACGGAGTTCATTCCATTTTTAAGCCCCAGTCGGACCGAGGGTTGTGGCAGCAGGACCAGCAGCGGGAATGACAGCACGCAACGGGGGACTGAGCTGATCCCAGCTTGTGCATTATGTCTCTCCAGCTGGCCCCTTTGACAGGCTGAGTGCCCGCACGCTCGTTTCATCGGTTGACTTAGGCATACGGAGTTCATCCCCAGTTTAAGCATACAAAGTTCATTCCTAGTCTAAGATCAGACTAGATTGAAGGTTGCGGCAACAAGATCGATAGCATGTAGGGGGGACCGGACCGATCCCCGACTTGCACATTCTGCCTCTCCAGCCGACTGAGTGCCCGTACACCCAGTTCGTGGGTTGGCTTTGGCATAGGGAGTTCATTCCATGTCTAAGCTCAGCGGAACTAATGGTTGTGGTAGCGGGACCGACAACACGCAGAGGGGGACCGGGCCGATCCCCGGCTTGCGCATTATGCCTCTTCGATCGGCTCAGCGCCCAAACGCTCGTTTCGTGGGGTTGACTTAGGCATACGGAGTTCATCCCAATCCAAGATCGGACCAGACCGAGGGTTGCGACAGCAAATCGATAGCACGTAGGGGGGACCAGGCCGGTCCCCAGCTTGCGCATTCTGCCTCTTCGGTCGACTGAACACCCGCACGCTCGTTTCATGGGTTGGCTTAGGCATACGGAGTTCATTCCATGTCTAAGCATACAGAGTTCATTCCCAGTCTAAGATCGGACCAGATCGAGGCTTGCGACAGCAGCACGAGCAGCAGGATCGTCTGCACGTAAGGGGGACCGGGTCGATCCCCGGCTTGCGTATTTTGCCTCTCCGATCGGCTTAACCCTCGCACGCTTGTTTCGTGGGTCGACTTAGGCATACGGAGTTCATACCCAGTCTAAGCATACAGAGTTCATTCCCAGTCTAAGATCGAATCGGACCGAGGGTTGCGACAGCAGGATAGGCAGCACGCACGCACGTTTCGTGGGATGATTTAGGCATACAGAGTTCATTCCCAGTCTAAGCATACGGAGTTCATTCCTAGTTTAAGATTGGGTTGGACTGAGGGTTGCAGCAGTAGGATCGACAGCCCGCAGGGGGGACCGGGCCGATCCCCGACTTACGCATTCTGCCTCTCCAACCGGCTGAGCGCCCGCACGCCTGTTCCGTGGGTTGGCTTAGGCATAGGGAGTTTATTCCATGTCTAAGCCCCAGTCGAATCGAGGGTTGTGGCAGCGGGACCGACAGCACGCAGAGGGGGACCGGGCCGATCCCCGGCTGGCACATTATGCCTCTCCGGCTGACTCAATGTCCGTACGCTCGTTTCCTGGGTTGACTTAGTCATACGAAGTTCATTCACAGTCTAAGATCAGATCGGACCAAGGGTTGCGGTAGCAAGATCGACAGCACGCAGGGGGGACCGAACCGGTCCCCAGCTTGCGCATTCTGCCTCTTCGATCGGGCTGAGCGCCCGCACGCTCGTTTCGTGGGTTGGCTTAGGCATACGGAGTTCATTCCTAGTCTAAGATTGGACCGGACTGAGGGTTACGGTAGCGGGACCAGCATCAAGATCGACAGCACGCAAGGGGGACCGGGTCGATCCCCGGATTGCACATTCTGCCTTTCCGGCCGACTGAGCACCCGCACGCTCGTTTCATGGGTTGGCTTAGGCATACAGAGTTCATTCCATGTCTAAGCATATGGAGTTCATTCCCAGTCTAAGATTTTGAGCCATGGTTCATATGCTGGGCTCGGGCATGTGCTGGTGCGATATTTTTTTCACCCGGGACACCATGCCGAAGCATCGCCGGAGAGCCTAACCGGCGGCATTGGGGGTTCCGGCGATTGGGGGGGCTGGGGGGTGTGCGCACATGATGTGCGATGGGTGGTGGTACTTGGCCTTTATATTGGCCCCCTATCCCTCATCAAACCTCAAGAACTCACACCCCCTTAAAGAGTATTTGAGATTTTACAGGTTTGCTGCCAGTAGCCATTAAAGTGTCTGAAATGGGGACACTTTTTTCAAACGAGCACAAAATCTTCTCCATTTCAAGTGTTTAGCTGAATTTTTTTGTGCATGCCAAGAAAAAGACAAGGATCACCTCTAACAAATTTGGGGACAAAAATCTTTCTAAAAAAATTTTAAAAAATCCCAAATCGTAAAAAGTGTCAAATCTTGAAAAATAAAAAACGGGTCGTCTTGCCATGAAACTTCACATGAAGGCTTAGGGGACCATTGTATGAATTTACAAGCCATAAAAATGGCATTGGCGTGGCAGAAATATGAAGATGTGCTTGAACCCACCTACCACCCGTTTGATCCATGGCTTACGCATCCTGCCTCTCCGGT
Source organism: Durio zibethinus (assembly GCF_002303985.1). Next base: position 10,921,718 of record NW_019167826.1, read on the forward strand.
CGGCTGAGCGCCCGCACGCTCATTTCATGGGTTGACTTAGGCATACAGAGTTCATCCCCAGCCTAAGCATACAGAGTTCAATCCCAGTCTAAGATCAGACCGGATCGAGGGTTAAGACAGCAGGATCGGTAGCACGCAGGGGGACCGGGTCGATCCCCGACTTGCGCATTCTGCCTCTACGACCGACTGAGCGCCCGCACGCCCGTTTCGTGGGTTAGCTTAGGCATAGGGAGTTCATTCCATGTCTAAGCCCCAGTCGGACCAAGGGTTGTGGCAGCAGGACCGACAGCACACAGAGGGGGACTGGGTTGATCCCCAGCTTGCGCATTATGCCTTTCCGGCTGGCTGAGCGCCCGCACGCTCGTTTCATGGGTTGACTTAGGCATACGGAGTTCATCCCCAATCTAAGCATACGAAGTTCATTCCCAGTCTATGATCGGATCGGACCGAGGGTTGCGGCTGCAGGACCAGCAGTAGGATCGGCAGCACACAGGAGGGGACCAGGCTGATCCCTGACTTTCGCATTCAACCTCTCCGATCGACTGAGCGTCCATGTCACGCCCTAGGCGGGCGCGCTAGGCACATCAAGTGCACTAGCAGGCGTGCTAGCGGTATCTATGCGCAAAGCCTAGCAAACAAGTTCAGAACGCCCGCCCAACTTGCAGGCTAGCTCGTGAGACCAAGGCCTGGCATGCAAGCTACCCGCACCACATCCAGAAGGGCCTAAGGTGCTGGACACGCAAGGGAAGCTTCTGGAAGCAGGCAGGATCAGCTGGAGCATCCTGGTAGATTTGGTTGACCCTGAAAATCAGGAGTTAGCATCCTGATTGATTGTAATTTGTATAATCCCATGGTTTTAGCCTTTATTCTAGGGATATTCCATTAAGTTGTAGCTGGAGCCTTAACTATAAATAGAGGGCTACTCCACCCTCATTTGTACACCATCAAACACTTCTGTTTTAGTGAATACAAGAGTATTTCTAGAATTCTGTCTTCTTATCCTGTTTCTCTTTAACTTGCGTAATCAGCCCTTCCCATTGTTCTAGTGCCTGTACGCTTGTGTTTTAGTCTGACTTAGGCATAAAGGAGGAGATTCCAAGCCTAAGGCCGCATGGTTTCTGAGTCTAAAGTCAGAGCCCGTAATAGTTGGTATCAGAGCGGGTTCGATTCTGCGTGTTTGTGTTGTGCAGGTTAGATCGTGATTGAGGAGATGGCATCCCAAAGTGATGTTGCTAGCCAACAACCAGAGGCCCAAGAGCATGGGCGTGGAAGAGGTGAGAAAGCCAGTTCTAGAGATATCTGGTCTACCATGGACGGTAGGCTGGCCAAGGTGGAGGTGACCGTAGGCAACATGGGGGAGAAGCTTGAAGAGGTAGAGACTCACATTGCATCGCTAGACTCTATGGGGGAGGAGATCAAAAGTGAGCTGGAAGCTGCTCTCAACAAAGGCATGGACGTGTTCACCCAAAAGAATCAGACCTTGGAGGCTGAAGTGCTAACCTTGCACGATGGCATGGAGGCCATGCGCCAGCGGATGGAAGAGATTGCCAGTGAGCTCGTTGCTTGCAAGACTGCCATTGGGAATGGCATGTTTGCTGGAGTGTCCAAGTCCATATTGGATGTCCCCAAGCCTAAGGAGTTCAAGGGGATTAGGGCAGCCAAGGAAGTAGACAACTACCTATGGGGTATGGAGCAGTACTTCCAGGCCATGGGCATGCAAGACGAGGTGATAAAGGTAAGCACCGCTGTTATGTATCTCACTGATGTAGCCTTATTATGGTGGAGGCACAGGTGTGATGATGTCAGGCATGGGAGTGCCAAGATTGGAACCTGGGTAGAGTTTCAAAAGGAGTTCAGAGAACAATTTTACCCGGAGTATGCCGATGATGAGGCACGGGCAAAGTTGCACAGGCTGAGCCAGCAAGGGGAAATAAGGGAGTATGTCCAAAAATTCTCTGAACTAATGCTGCAGATCTTGGATCTAGGTGAGAAGAATGCTTTATTTGCTTTCATGGATGGGCTGAAGCCGTGGGTGAAGCATGAGCTACAAATGAAAGGAGTTCATGACTTGGCTAAAGCCATGACTACTACCGAGGCCTTGATAGAGTTCAAGCCTCTGAACAAGTTCGAGTCTACCAAGCCCAAGGGTAAGGGCAGGGACGATAGGGACCAAAAAAAGCAGTCCAAGGGGAAGGATCATGACCGGGAGTCCAAGGATGGAGACCGAGACCATTCAACCAAGGATGGCGAGAGGAAGCCACCAGCAGGCAAGTGGAAAGCAAAAGGGGACCGAGAGCCACTAGCATGCTACCTATGTGGAGAGAGCCACATAGCATGCAATTGCCCGCAGAAAGGCAAACTGGCTACTGTAGACAAAGAGTCTGACGAGGAGCCAGAGTCAGGGGCAACAAAGCTTGGGTTGTTGGTGCTCAATGCTGTCCAGAGTAAGGGGAGCCACAAGCCAAAGGGCTTGATGTTTGCGGATCTAATGGTTGTGGGTAAGAAGGTGAGTGCACTGGTGGACACAGGTGCCTCACATCTTTTTATTTTAGGTGATAGAGCCCGAAAGCTCGGACTAAAGGTGCAGAAAGGGACTGGTACCATCAAAATGATGAACTCCAAGGAGGTTCCAGCCATTGGAGTAACATTGGGAGTGGAGTTACAGCTTGGAGACTGGAAAGGCAAGGAGACCATAGAGGTAATACCCCTTGACGACTATGAGTTTGTGATTGGGTTGGATTTTCTTGTTCGGATTAACGCCCTCATTGTGCCTTTTGCCGATTGTGTTTGCATCTTGGATGCACGGTGCCAATGCCTAGTGCTATTGAGAAGAGGGTCCGGAGTTGGGTCACGGGTGGTGTCAGCCATCCAATTTGCCAAGGCGATAAGTAGACAAGAAGACACCTTCTTGGCAGCCCTGAAATATGATGAGCCAAGGGAGAAAGAGATCGAGTCACCCTTGGAGGTGCTAAAGGTGCTGAAGACCTTTAGTGATGTGATGCCCTCAAAGCTGCCTAGCAAGCTACCTCCTAAGAGGGAGGTGGACCACAAGATCAAGCTGGTGTCTGAGGCTAAGCCACCAGCTAGAGCCCCTTACCGAATGTCTCCACCAGAGTTGGAGGAGTTGAAAAAGTAGCTCAAAGAGTTAGTTGATGCTGGTTTCATCAGGCTATCGAAGGTGCCCTATGGTGCATCGGTTCTATTCCAGCGTAAGCATGATGGGTCGTTGCGGCTGTGCATAGACTATCGGGCTTTGAACAAGCTAACCATCAAGAACAAGTACCCCATCCCACTCATTACGGACTTGTTTGATAAACTTGGGAGCATAAGGTGGTTCACCAAACTGGATTTGAGGTTGGGCTACTATCAAGTCAAGATCACGGAGGGAGATAAGCCAAAGATAGTGTGTTGATGCAGGCGAGATGGCAAGATTTTCTTGTAGAATTTGATTTTCAGATGCAGTACAAGCCAGGACAGGCGAACCTAGTGGCAGACGCCCTAAGCAGAAAGGCTAACCTTGCTGCCATTAGCCAACCAGAGGGGTCACTAGTGTCGCACATCAATGAGGGACTTGCGCATGATCCTACAGCCAAGGCTTTGATGGAGTACACCTAGCAAGGTAAGACTAGGTAGTTTTGGTTACAGGATGGGTTGCTATACACCAGAGGCAGTAGACTGTTTGTACCACAGCACGGGAAGCTCTGCAAGGAAGTTTTGCAAGAATGCCATGATTCAAGGTGGGCTGGACACCCCGAAGTGAGCCACACCCTGGCGCTAATCGAGGACCGGTACTACTGGCCGCACATGAGGGATGATGTGGAGGCCTATGTGAAGACTTATCTTGTGTGCCAACAGGACAAGGTGGAGCTCAAGAAACTAGAGGGTCTCTTAGAGCCATTGCCAGTGCCAGAGTAACCATGGGAGAGTATTTCTTTGGACTTTATAGTCGATCTACCCAAAGCAGAAGGGTTTGGAAGCATCATGGTAGTGGTGGACAGGTTTTCCAAGTATGGAATCTTCATTCCAGTAACCAAGGAGTGCCCAGTCGAGGAGGTAGCTCGATTGTTCCTGAAGAACATGGTTAAGTACTGGGGAGTGCCGAGGACCATTGTTAGTGATGGGACGGGCATTTCACGGGCAGGTTCTGGACTGAGTTGTTCAAGCTGTTGGAGTCAGACTTGAACTTTTCCACCAGCATGCATCCGCAGACCGATGGGTAGACAGAGTGAGTAAATGGACTATTGGAGATCTACCTCAGGCACTATGTGAGTGCCACACAAAGGGACTGGCCAAAGCTGCTAGATATTGCGCAATTTTCCTACAACTTGCAAAGCAGCGAGGCAACGAACTAGAGCCCATTTAAGGTTGTGACAGGGCAACAACCACTAACACCTGGTTCGATTGCTACAGGTTATACAGGGTCGAATCTAGCAGCAGACAAGTTTGCCAAGGCATGGCAGGAGCAAACTGACTTGGCTAGAGTTTGTCTACACAATGCGGCCAAGAGGTCAAAGAAGTGGGTAGACCAGAATAGGCGGGACGTGCAGTTCCAAGTTGGAGACTTAGTGTTGGTGAAGCTGCATCCCATTGTGCACCATAGGGGGCTGCACAAAGGCCTAGTCCGAAGGTATGAGGGACCTTTTTGAGTAGTCAAGAGGGTAGGCAAAGTTGCCTACAAGCTGGATATGCCACCCAAGCCGAGGGTACACCCAGTGTTCCATGTGAGCATGCTCAAGCCGATGAGGGAGATCCAGGACAGGTAGAGTCAAAGCGTGCACCATTGGGAGCAAGGGCCTCATATGAGAAGGAGGTCCACAGCATCATAGCTGACTGAGAGGTGAGACCAAAGAATTATCAGGCAAGACAAGAGTACTTGGTGTGCTGGAAGGGACTTCCAGACAGTGAGGTGAGCTGGGAACCAGTAGATGACTTGTGGCAGTTCGGGGACCAGATCAGGCAGTACCATGCAGAAGACGCAATGAGGGCATTACGCAATCAGGTGGGGGAGAATGTCAAGCCCTGGAAGGGCGCGCTAGGGACATCAGGCTCACCAACAGGCGAGCCAAAGGTTAAGGCCCGTAGACTAGGCGTGCTGGCGGGTATCTGTGCGCAAAGCCTAGCAAACGAGTTCAGAACGCCCCGCCCAACTTGCAGCCAGCCCGTGAGACCAAGGCCTGGCATAGAAGCTGCCCGCACCACATCCAGAAGGGCCCAAGGTGCTGGACACGCAAGGGAAGCTTCTGGAAGCAGGCAGGATCAGCTGGAGCATCCTGGCAGATTTGGTTTACCTTAAAAATCAGGAGTTAGCATCCTGATTGATTGTAATTTGTATAATCCCATGATTTTAGCCCTTATTCTAGAGATATGCCATTAAGTTGTAGCTGGAGCCTCAACTATAAATAGAGGGCTACTCCACCCTCATTTGTACACCATCAAACACTTCTGTTTCAGAGAATACAAGAGCATTTCCAGAATTCTGTCTTCTTATCCTGTTTCACTTTAACTTGCGTAATCAGCCCTTCCCATTGTTCTAGTGCCTGCACGCTTATGTTTTAGGCTGAATTAGGCATAAAGGAGGAGATTCCAAGCGTAAGGCCACATGGTTTCTGAGTCTAAGGTCAGAGCCCGTGACACCCGCACGTTCGTTTCATGCGTTGGCTTAGGCATACAGAGTTCATTCCATGTCTAAGCCCGAGCCGGACCGAGGGTTGTGGCAGCAGGATCAACAGCACGTAAAGGGGGATCGAGCTGATCCCCGGCTTGCGTATCATGCCTCTCCGACCGGCCTCTCCAACCGGTTGAGTGCCCGTACGCTCGTTTCGTGGGTTGACTTAGGCATACGGAGTTCATCCCTAGTTTAAGCATACGGAGTCAATTCCCAGTCCAAGATCAAACCGGACCGAGGGTTGCGACAGCAGGATCAGCAGCACGCATGAGGGACCGGGCCAATCCTCGGCTTGCACATTCTACCTCTCCGGCCGGCTGAGTGCCCGCACGCCCGTTTCGTGGGTTGGCTTATACATAGGGAGTTCATTCCATGTCTAAGCCCCAGTCGGATCAAGGGTTGTGGCAGCGAGACCGACAGTACGCAGAGGGGGATCGGGTCGATTCTTGGCTTGCGCATTATGCCTCTTCGATTGGCTCAGTGCCCGTACGCTTGTTTCATGGGTTGACTTATGCATACGGAGTTCATTCCCAGTCTAAGATTAGACCAGACCGAGGGTTACAGTAGCAGAATCAACAGCATGTAGGGGGGGACCGGGCTAATCCTCGACTTGCACATTCTGCCTTTTTGACCGGCTGAGCGCTCGCACGCTCATTTCGTGGGTTGGCTTAGGCATACGAAGTTCATTCTATTTCTAAGCCCCAATCGAATCGAGGGCTATGGCAGCAGGACCGACAGCGGGATCGATAGCACACAAAGGGGGATCGGGCTGATCCCCGGCTTGCACATTATGCCTCTCTGGTCGACTGAGCGCCCGCATTCTCATTTTATGGGTTGACATAGGCATACGGAGTTCATACCCAGTCTAAGCATACGGAGTTCATTCCTAGCCTAAGATCAGACTGGACTGAGTGTTGTGACAGTAGGATCGACATCACGTAGGGGGGACTGGGCCGATCCCCGGCTTGCGCATTCTGCCTCTCCGACCGGCTAAGCGCCCGCACGCTCGTTTCGTGGGTTGGCTTAGGCATACGAAGTTCATTCCATGTCTAAGATTTTGAGCCACGGTGCACATGCTGGGCTGTAGCATGTGCTGGTGCTGCATTTTTTTCGCTTGGGGCACCATCGACGGAGCATCGTCGAAGCATCGTCGGAGAGCCTAACTGGCGGCATTGGGGGTTTCGACGATTGTGGGGGCTAGGGGGTGTGCGCACATGATGTGCGATGGGTGCTGGTACTTGGCCCTTATATTGGCCCCCTATCCCTCATCAAACCTCAAGAACTCACACCCGCTTAAAGAGCATTTGAGATTTTATAGGTTTGCAGCCAGTAGCCATTAAAGTGTCTGAAATAGGGACACTTTTTTCAAATGGTTACAAAATCTTCTCCACTTCGAGTTTTTAGCTGAATTTTTTTGTGCTAGCCAAAAAAAATACAAGGATCACCTCTACCAAATTTAGGAACAAAACTCTTACTAAAAAAATTTTCAAAAAATCCCGAACTGTAAAAAGTTTTAAAAATCATGAAAAAGAGAAAATGGGTCGTCTTGCCACAAAACTTCACATGAAGGCTTAGGGGACCATTGTATGAATTTACAAGCCATAAAAATGGCATTGGCACGACAGAAATATGAAGATGTGCTTGAACCCACCTACCACCCGTTTGATCCCCGGCTTGCGCATCCTGCCTCTCTAGTTGGCTGAGCGTCCGCACGCTCGTTTCATGGGTTGACTTAAGCATACGGAGTTCATTCCATGTCTAAGATTGGACCAGACTAAGGGTTGTGACAGCAGGATCGGTAGCACGCAGAGGGGTCGGGGTTGATCCCTGGCTTGTGCATTCTGCCTCTCCGGCCGACTGAGTGGCCGTACGCCCGTTTCATGGGTTGGCTTAGGCATAGGGAGTTTATTCCATGTCTAAGCCCTAGCTGGACCGAGGGTTGTGGCAGTGGGACCAACAACACGTAGAGGGGGATCAAGCCCATCCCCGGCTTGTGCATTATGCCTCTCTAGCCGGCTCAAGCCGCCCCGTTCATTCGTGGGTGACTTAGGCATACGGAGTTCATTCCAGTCCTAAGATCGGACACCGAACTGAGGGTTGGGGCAGCAGGATCCAACAAGCCAGCCTGGAGGGGACCGGGTTCGGTCCCTGGATTGCGCATTCTGCCTCTCTGGCCAGTTAAGCGCCCGCACGCTCGTTTTGTGGGTTGGCTTAGGCATTCAGAGTTCATTCCATGTCTAATCATATGGAGTTCATTCCCAGTCTAAGATCAGACCGGACCAAGGGTTGCGGTAGCAGGACCAACAGTAGGATCAACAGCACGCAGGGGGGACTGGGTCGATCCCCGGCTTGCGTATTCTGCCTGTCTGGCCAACTGAGTGCCCGCACGCCTGTTTCGTGGGTTGGCTTAGGCATTCGTAGTTCATTCCATGTCTAAGCCCTAGTCGGACCGAGGGTTGTGGTAGCGGGACCAGCAGCACGCAGAGGGGGACCGAGCCGATCCCCGGCTTGCATATTATGGCTCTCCGACCGGCTCAGCACCCGAACGGCCATTTCGTGGGTTGACTTAGGCATACGGAGTTCATTCCCAATCTAAGATCAGACCAGACTGAGGGTTATGGTAGCAAGATCGACAACACGTAGGGGGGACCGGGCTGATCCCCAGCTTGCTCATTCTACCTTTCCGACCGACTGAGCGCCCGCACGCTTGTTTCATAGGTAAGCTTAGGCATACGAGTTCATTCCATGTCTAAGGCCCAGTCGGATCGAGGGTTGTGGTGTAGGACCGATAGCATGATCAGCAGCACGTAGAGGGGGATCGGGCTGATCCTCGACTTGCTCATTGTACCTCTCCGGCCGGCTGAACGCCCACACGCTCGTTTCATGGGTTGAATTAGGCATACGGAGTTCATCCCCAGTCTAAGCATACGGAGTTCATTCCCAGTCTAAGATCAAACCGGATCGAGGGTTACGGTAGCAGGATCGACAGCACCCAGGGGGGATCGGGCCGATCCACAGCTTGCGCATTCTGCCTCTCCGGTCGGTTGAGCGCCCGCACGCCCGTTTTGTGGGTTGGCTTCATAGGGAGTTCATTCCATGTCTAAGCCCCAGCCAGATCGAGGGTTGTCGCAGCAGGATCGACAGCACGCAGGGGGGGATCGGGCCGGTCCCCGGCTTGCGCATTATGCCTCTCTGACCGACTGAGTGCCTGTACGTTCATTTCGTGCGTTGGCTTAGGCATACGGAGTTCATCCCATGTCTAAGCATACGGAGTTCATTCCCAGTCTAAGATCGGATCGGATAAGGGTTGCCACAGTAGGATCGGTAGTACGCAAGGGGATCGGGCCAATCCTCAGCTTGCGCATTCTGCCTCCCCGACCGGCCTCCCCGACCGACTGAGCACCCGTACGCTCATTTCGAGGGTTGACTTAGGCATACGGAGTTCATCCCTAGTCTAAGCATACGGAGTTCATCCTAGTCTAAGATCAAACCAGATTGAGGGTTGCAGTAGCAGGATCGACAGCACGCAGGGGGGACCGGGTCGATCCCTAACTTATGCATTCTGCCTCTTCGGTCGGCTGAGCACCCACACACTCATTTCGTGGTTTGGCTTAGGCATAGGGAGTTCATTCCATGTCTAAGCCCCAGCTGGACTGAGGGGTGTGGCAGCGGGATCGACAGCACATAGAGGGGGATCGAGCCGATCCCCGGCTTGCATATTATGCCTCTCCAGTCGGCTCAACGCCCGAACGCTCATTTCATGGGTTGACTTAGGCATACGGAGTTTATTCCCAGTCTAAGATCGGACCGGACAGAGGGTTACAGCAGCAAGATTGACAGCATGCAGGGGGGATCGAGTCGGTCCCCGGCTTGCACGTTCTGCCTCTCCGAACAGCTGAGCGCCTGCATGCTTGTTTCATGGGTTGGCTTAGGCATACAGAGTTCATTCCATGTCTAAGCATACGGAGTTCATTCATAGTCTAAGATCGGACCGGACCGAGGGTTGAGGCAGCAGGATCGGCAGCATGTAGGGGGGATCGGGTTGATGCCCGGCTTGCGCATTCTGCCTCTCTGATCGGCCTCTCCGGCCAACTGAGCACTCGCACACTCATTTTGTGGATTGACTTAGGCATATGGAGTTCATCCCCAGTCTAAGCATACGGAGTTCATTCCCAATCTAAGATCGAATCGGACTGAGGGTTGCCGGCAGGCAGGATCGACAGCAGCAAAGGGATTCGGGCACGATTCCTTGTGCTTGCGCATTCTGGCTCTCCGATCGCTAAGCCCTGGCAACGCCGTTTCGTGGTTGGTTAGGCATAAGGGAGTTCATTCTATGTCTTAGCCCAACCGGACTCTCGAGGGTGTGGCAGCGGATCGTAGCATGCTGAGTGCGCATGTCGTTAGTGGGTTTGGCTTAGGCATACGAAGTTCATTCCATGTCCTAAGCATAATCGAGTTTCATTCCATTCTAAGATCGGATCGGACGAGTGTTACGATAGCAGGACAGCAGCAGGATAGCCAGCACGGAGGTGAGGAATATGCCGATCCCGTCTTGCGTATCTCTCGCCTCTCCGTCGCATACAGAGTTCTTCCATGTTAACCCCAACCGAACCGAGGGTTGTGTCGCAGGATTGGCAGCGAGATCGACAGCACGCAGAGGGGGACCGGGCTGAACCCTGGCTTGCACATTATGCCTCTCCGACTGGCTGAGCGCCCGCACGCTCGTTTCGTGAGTTGACTTAAGCATATGGAGTTCATCACCAGTCTAAGGATACGGAGTTCATTCCCAGTCTAAGATCGGACTGGACAGAAGGTTGCGACAGTAAGATCGACAGCACATAGGGGGGATCGGGCCGATCCCCTGCTTCTGTATTCTTCCTCTCCAGCATGCTGAGCGCCCGCACGCCCGTTTTGTGGGTTGGCCTAGGCATAGGGAGTTCATTCCATGTCTAAGCCCCAGTCGGATCGAGGGTTGTGGCAGTGGGACTGGCAGCATGCAGAGGGGGACTGGGCTGATCCCCGGCTTACGCATTATGTCTCTTAGGCTGACTCAGTGCCCGAACGCTCGTTTCGTGGGTTGACTTAGGCATACAGAGTTCATTCCCAGTTTAAGATCAGACCGGACCAAGGGTTACAGTAGCAGGATCGACAACATGCAGGGGAGATCGGCCCGATCCCCGGCTTGCGCATTCTGCCTCTTCGACCGGCTGAGCTCCCGCACGCTCGTTTCGTGGGTTGCTTAGGCATACGGAGTTCATTCCATGTCTAAGCATATGGAGTTCTTTCCCAGCCTAAGATCAGACCGAACCGAGGGTTGTGGCACCAAGACCAGTAGCAGGATCGATAGCACGTAGGGGGGGATCGGGCCGATCCTCGGCTTACGCATTATGCCTCTCCGGTCGGCTCAGCGCTCGAATGCTCGTTTCATGGATTGACTTCAGCATACGGAGTTCATTGTCAGTCTAAGATCTGACCGGATCGAGGGTTGCGGCAGCAGGATCGATAGCACACAGGAGGGGATCGGGTCGGTCCCCGGCTTACGCATTCAGCCTTTCTGGCCAGTTGAGCGCCCGCACGCTCATTTCGTGGGTTGGCTTAGGCATACGGAGCTCAACCCCAGTCTAAGAATACCGAGTTCATTCCCAGTCTAAGATCGGATCGGACCGAGGGTTACGATAGCAGGATCGATAGCATGCAGGGGGGACCGGGCTAATCCCTAGCTTACGCATTCTGCCTCTCCGATCGGTTGAGCACCCGTACGTCCGTTTCGTGGGTTGGCATAGGTGTAGGGAGTTCATTCCATGTCAAAGCCCCAGCCAGACTGAGGGTTGTGGCAACGGGACTGGCAGCACGCAGAGGGGGTCGGGTTGATCCCCGGCTTGCGTATTATGCCTCTCCGATCGGCACAGCTCCCGCACGCCCGTTTCGTGGGTTGACTTCGGCATACAGAGTTCATTCCCAATCTAAGATTGGCCTGAACTGAGGGTTGTGGCAGCAGGATCGACAGCACACAAGGGGGAACTGGCCGACCCCTGGCTTGTGCATTCTACCTCTCCGGTCGGTTGTCCGCCGCACACTCGTTTTGTAGGTTGGCTTAGGCATACAGAGTTCATTCCATGTCTAAGCATATGGAGTTCATTCCCAGTCTAAGATCAGACCAGGCCGAGGGTTGTGGCAGTAGGACCAGCAGCAAGATTGGTAGCATGCAGGGGGGACCAGGTTGATCCCCGGTTTACGCATTCTACTTCTGACCGGCTGAGCTCCGACACGCTCATTTCATGGGTTGGCTTAGGTATACGGAGTTCATTCCATGTCTAAGCCCCAGTCGGACCGAGGGTTGTGGCAGCAGGACTGGTAGCGAGATCGACAGCACGTAGAGAGGGACCGGGTTGATCCCTGACTTGCACATTATGCCTCTCCGGTCAATTGAGCACCCGCACGCTCATTTCATGGGTTGACTTAGGCATACGTAGCTCATTTCCAGTCTAAGCATACGGAGTTCATTCCCAGTCTAAGATCAGATCGGATCGAGGGTTACGACAGCAGGATCGACAGCACACATGGGGGATCGAGCCGGTCCCTGGCTTGCGCATTCTACCTCTCTGACTGGCTGAGTGCACGCACGCCCGCTTCGTGGGTTGGCTTCGGCATAGGGAGTTCATTCCATGTCTAAGCTCCAGCCAGACTGAGGGTTGTGGTAGCGAGACCGACAGCACGCAGAAGGGGACCGAGATGATCCTCGACTTGTGCATTATGCCTCTCCGGCCTGCTCAACGCCCAATGCTCATTTCATGGGTTGACTTAGGCATACGGAGTTCATTCCCAGTCTAAGATCGGACCGGACCGAGGGTTGCGGTAGCAGGATTGATAGCACACAGGGGGGGATTGGGCTGATCCCCGACTTTTGCATTCTACCTCTCCAGCCGACTGAGTGCCCACACGCTTGTTTCGTGGGTTGGCTTAGGTATACGGAGTTCATTCCTTGTCTAAATATACAGAGTTCATTCCCAGTCTAAGATCGAACCGAACCGAAGGTTACGATAGTAGGACCAATAACAGGATCGGTAGCACGTAGAGGGGATCGGGCTGATCCCCGGCTTGCACATTCTACCTCTCCAACCAACCTCTTCGGCCAGCTGAGCGCCCTCACGTTCGTTTCGTGGGTTGACTTAGGCATACGGAGTTCATTCCTAGTTTAAGATCAGACCGGACCGAGGGTTGCAATAGCAGGATCGGTAGCACGCAGGGGGGATCAGGCTGATCCCCTGCTTGCGCATTCTGCCTTTTCAACCGACTGAGCGCCTGCACGCCCGTTTCATTGGTTGGCTTAGGCATAGGGAGTTCATTTCATGTCTAAGCCCCAGCCGAACCGAAGGTTGTGGTAACGGGACCGACAGCATACAGAGGGGGACCGGCTCGATCCCCGGCTTGTGCATTCTGCCTCTCAGGTCGGTTGAGTGATCGCACACCTGTTTCGGGGGTTGGCTTAGGCATACGGAGTTCATACCATGTATAACCATACGAAGTTCATTCCCAGTCTAAGAGTTTGAGCCACGGTGCACATGTTGGTCTCGGGCATGTGCTGGTGTCGCACCATCGTCAGAGCATTGCCAGAGCATCACCGGAGAGCCTAACCAGCTGCATTGGGGGTTTCGACGATTGGGGGGGCCGAGAGGGGTGCACACATGATGTCCGATGGGTGCTGGTACTTGGCCCTTATATTGGCCCCCTATCCCTCATCAAACCTCAAGAACTCACACCCCTTAAAGAGCATTTGAGATTTTATAGGTTTGCTGCCAGTAGCCATTAAAGTGTCTGAAATGGGGGCACTTTTTTCAAACGGTCTCAAAATCTTCTCCACTTCAAGTTTTTAGCTGAATTTTTTTATGCATGCCAACAAAAATACAAGGAGAGGTCGGTCGGTTGAGCACCCACACACTCATTTCGTGGGTTGACCTAGGCATACAAAGTTTATTTTGAGTCTAAGATCAGATCGGACCAAAGGTTGTGACAGCCGGATCGACAGCACGCAGGGGGGATCGACCAGTCCCCGATTTGCGCATTCAGGCATGTGCTGCTGGGCTAAGATTTTGAGCCACGGTGCACATGCTGGGCTCAGGCATGTGCTGGTGCCGCATTTTTTTCTCTCGGGGCACCATCATTGGAGCATTGCTGGAGAGACTAACCGGTGGCATTAGGGGTTCCGGTGATTAGGGGGCCGAGGGGTGTGCGCACATGATGTGCAATGGGTGCTGGTATTTGGCCCATATTTGGCCCCCTATCCCTCATCAAACCTCGAGAACTCACACCCCCTTAAAAGCATTTGAGATTTTATAGGTTTGCTGGCAGTAGCCATTAAAGTGTCTGAAATGGGGATCGAGGGTTGTGGCAGTGGGACCGGCAACACGCAGAGGGGGACCGAGCTGATCCCTAACTTGCACATTATGCCTCTCCGGTCGGCTCAATGCCTGCACGCTCGTTTCATGGGTTGACTTAGGCATACGGAGTTCATTCCATGTCTAAGCATATGGAGTTCATTCCCAGTCTAAGATCGGATCAGACCGAGGGTTGTGGCAGTAGGATTCGATCCTCAGCTTGCACATTCTACCTCTCTAGTCGGCTGAACGCCCGCACGCCCGTTTCGTGGGTTGGCTTAGGCATAGGGAGTTCATTCCATGTTTAAGCCTTAGCCAGACCGAGGGTTATGGCAGTGGGACTGGCAGCACTCAAATGGGGACCGGGCCGATCCCCGGCTTGTGCATTATGCCTCTTCGGTTGGCTCAGCACCCGCACTCTCGTTTTGTGGGTTGACTTATACATACGGAGTTCATTCCCAGTCTAGAATCAGATCAGACCGAGGGTTGCGGCATCAAGATTGATAGCACGCAGGGGGGACCGAGCTGATCCCTAGCTTGCGAATTTTGCCTCTCTAGTCGGTTGAGCACCCACACGCTCGTTTCATGGGTTGGCTTAGGCATACAGAGTTCATTCCATTTCTAAGCATATGAAGTTCATTCCCAGTCTAAGATTTTGAGCCACGGTGCACATGCTGGGCTCGGGCATGGGCTGGTGCCATATTTTTTTCGCCCGGGGCACCATCGTCGGAGCATCGTCGGAGAGCCAAACCGGCGGTATTGGGGGTTGCGATGATTGGGGGGCCAGGGAGGTGTGTGCACATGATGTGCGATGGGGTACTTGGCCCTTATATTGGCCCCCTATCCCTCATCAAACCTCGAGAACTCACACCCCCTTAAAGAGCATTTGAGATTTTATAGGTTTGCTGCCAGTAGCCATTAAAGTATCTAAAATGGGGACACTTTTTTCAAACGGTCACAAAATCTTCTCCACTTCGAGTTTTTAGCTGAATTGTCTTGTGCATGCCAACAAAAATACAAGGGTCACCTCTACCAAATTTGGGGACAAAATTCTTTCTAAAAAAATTTTAAAAAATTTTGAACCGCAAGACGTTTCGAAAATCATGAAAAATAGAAAACGGGTCGTCTTGCCATGAAACTTCACATGAAGGCTTAGGGGACCATTGTATGAATTTACTAGACATAAAAATGGCATTGGCACGACAAAAATATGAAGATGTGCTTGAACCCACCTACCACCCGTTCGATCCCCGGCTTGTGCATCCTACCTCTCTGGTCGGTTGAGCGCCCGTATGCTCGTTTCGTGGGTTGACTTAGGCATACGGAGTTCATCCCCAATCTAAGCATACGAAGTTCATTCCCAGTCTAAGATCAGACCGGACTGAGGGTTGCGCAGTAGGATCGGCAGCACGTAAGAGGGATCGGGCCGATCCCCGACTTGCGTATTCTGCCTCTCCGGCTAGCTGAGTGCCCGCACGCCCGTTTCGTGGGTTGGCTTTGGCATACGGAGTTCATCCCATGTCTAAGCCCCAACCGGACTGAGGGTTGTGGCAGCGGGACCGGTAACACGTAAATGGGGATCGGGTTGATCCCCGACTTACGTATTATGCCTCTCCGCCCGGCTCAGTGCCCGCACGCTCATTTCGTGTGTTGACTTAGGTATACATAGTTCATTCCCAGTCTAAGATCAGACCAGACCGAGGGTTGCGACAGTAGGACCGACAGCATGCAGGGGGTCCCCGAATTTCACATTCTGCTTCTTCGACCGGCTGAGCGCCCGCACGCTCATATCGTGGGATGGCTTAGGTATACGGAGTTCATTCCATGTCTAAGCATACGGAATTCATTCCTAGTCTAAGATCAGACTGAATCGAGGGTTACGGCAGCAGGACCAGCAATAGGATCGACAGTACGTAGGGGGGGACTAGGTCGATCCCTGGCTTACGCATTCTACCTCTTCGACCGGCTGAGCGCCCACACGCCCGTTTCGTGGGTTGGCTTAGGCATAGGGAGTTCATTCCATGTCTAAGCCCCAATCGGACTAAGGGTTGTGGCAGCGAGACCGACAGCATGCAGAGGGGGACCAGGCCGATCCCCGACTTGGGCATTATGCCTCTTTGGCCGGCTTAGCCCCCGCACGCTCGTTTCGTGGGTTGACTTAGGCATACAGAGTTCATTCCCAGTCTAAGATCTGATCAGACCGAGGGTTGCGATAGCAGGATCGACAGCAACAGGGGGGACCGAGCTGATGCCCTACTTACGCATTCTGCCTCTCCGGTCGGTTGAGCACCCGCACGCTCATTTCATGTGTTGGCTTAGGCATACGGAGTTCATTCCATGTGTAAGCCCCAGCCAGATTGAGGGTTGTGGCAGCAGGACCGACAGCGGGATCGGTAGCATGCAAAGGGGGACCGGGCTGATCTCCGGCTTGCGCATTATGCCTTTTCGGCCGGTTGAGTGCCTGCAGGCTCGTTTCGTGGGTTGGCTTAGGCACACGGAGTTCATTCCATGTTTAAGCATATGGAGTTCATTCCCAGTCTAAGATCCGACCGGACCGAGGGTTGCGACAATAGGATAGGCAGCACGTAGGGGGGACCGGGCCGATCCTCGGCTTGCGCATTCTGCCTCTCCGGCCGGCTGAGCGCCCGTACGCCCGTTTCATGGGTTGGCTTAGGTAGAGGGAGTTCATTCCATGTCTAAGCCCCAGCTGGACCGAGGGTTGTGGCAACAAGACTGGCAGCCCACAGAGGGGGACCAGGTCGATCCCCGGCTTGCGCATTATGCCTCTTCGACTGGCTCAGCGTCTGCATGCTCGTTTCGTAGGTTGACTTATGCAAACGGAGTTCATTCCCAGTCTAAGATTGGACCAGATCGAGGGTTGCAGCAGCAGGATCGATAGCATGCAGGGGGGATCAGGCCGATCC
The DNA here is from genome assembly GCF_002303985.1 of Durio zibethinus. The sequence goes on from NW_019167826.1 coordinate 10,938,682, forward strand.
CCAGCTTGTGCATTCTGCCTCTCCGGCTGGCTGAGCGCCCGCACGCTTGTTTCGTAGGTTGGCTTAGGCATACGGAGTTCATTCCATGTCTAAGCATATCGAGTTCATTCTCAGTCTAAGATTTTGAGCCATGGTACACATGCTAGCCTTGGGCATGTGCTGCTGCTGCATTTTTTTTGCCCAGGGCACCATCGCCACAGCATCGTCGGAGCATCACTGGAGAGCCTAACCGACGGCATTTGGGGTTCCGACGATTTGGGGTGCGGGGGGGTGTGCACACATGATGTGTGATGGGTGCTGGTACTTGGCCCTTATATTGGACCCCCATCCCTCATCAAACCTTGAGAACTCACACCCCCTTAAAGAACATTTGAGATTTTATAGGTTTGCTGCCAGTAGCCATTAAAGTGTTTGAAATGGGGACACTTATTTCAAATGGTCACAAAATCTTCTCCACTTCGAGTTTTTAGCTGAATTTTTTTGTGCATGCCAAAAAAAATACAAGGATCACCTTTACCAAATTTGGGGACAAAAATCTTTCCAAAAAAATTTTAAAAAATCTCGAGCTGTAAAAATTTTAGAAAATCGTGAAAAATAGAAAACGGGTCGTCTTGCCACAAAACTTCACATGAAGGCTTAGGGGACCTTTGTATGAATTTACAAGCCATAAAAATGGCATTGGCATGGTAGAAATATGAAAATGTGCTTGAACCCACCTACCACCCGTTCGATCCCCGGCTTGCGCATCCTGCCTCTTTGGTCGGCTGAGCTCCTGCACACTCATTTCATGGGTTGACTTAGGCAAACAGAGTTCATCCCCAGTCTAAGCATACAAAGTTCATTCCCAGTCTAAGATCAGACCGAACTGAGGGTTGCGACAGCAGGATCAACAGCACACAAAAGGGACCGAGCCGATCCCCTGCTTGTGCATTCTGCCTCTTCGGCCGGCTGAGCGCTCTCATGCCTGTTTCATGGGTTAGCTTAGGCATAGGGAGTTCATTCCATGTCTAAGCCCCAGCCGAACCAAGGGTTGCGGCAACAGAACCGGTAGCACACAGAGGGGGATTGGGTCGATCCCCGGTTTACGCATTATGCCTCTCCAACCGGCTCAGCGCCCACATGCTTGTTTCATGGGTTGACTTAGGCATACGGAGTTCATTTCCAGTCTAAGATTGGACCAGACTGAGGGTTGTGGCAGCAGGATCGACAGCACGTAGGGGGGATCTAGCTGATCTCCCGCTTGTGCATTCTGCCTCTCCGGTCGATTGAACGCTCGCACGCTCGTTTTCATGGGTTGGCTTAGGCATACGAAGTTCATTCCATGTCTAAGCATACGGAGTTCATTCCCAGTCTAAGATCGAACCGGATCGAGGGTTGTGGCAGCAGGACCAGCAGCAGGACTAACAGCACGCAGGGGGGACTGGGTTGATCCCCGGCTTGTGCGTTCTGCCTTTCCGGCCAGCTGAGCACCCGTACGCTCGTTTCATGGGTTGGCTTAGGCAGATGGAGTTCATTCCATGTCTAGGCCCCAACCGGACCGAGGGTTGTGGTAGGAGGACCGATAGCAGGATCGACAGCATGCAAAGGGGGATCGGGCTGATCCCCGGCTTGCGCATTATGCCTCTCCGGCCTGCCTCTCCAGCCAGTTGAGCGCCCACATGCTCGTTTCATGGGTTGACTTAGGCATATGGAGTTCATCCCCAGTCTAAGCATACGGAGTTCATTCCCAGTCTAAGATCGGATCGGACTGAGGGTTGCGGCAGCAGGATCGACAGCACGCAGGGGGGATCAGGTCGATCCCCGACTTGCGCATTTTGCCTCTCTGGTCGACTGAACGCCCGCACGCCCGTTTTGTGGGTTGGTTTCATAGGGAGTTTACTCCATGTCTAAGCCCCAGCCAGACCGAAGGTTGTGGCAGCGGGACCAGCAGCACGCAGAGGGGGATCGAGCTGATCCCCTGCTTGTGTATTATGCCTCTTTGGTCGGCTCAGCACCCGCACGCTCGTTTCGTGGGTTTACTTACGCATACGGAGTTCATTCCCAGTCTGTGATCAGACTAGATCGAGGGTTACGGTAGCAGGATCAACAGTACGCAGAGGAGGCCGAGCCGATCCTCAGCTTACGCATTCTTCCTCTCTGGTCGGCTGAGCACCCGCACGCTCGTTTCATGGGTTGGCTTAGGCATACGGAGTTCATTCCATGTCTATGCATACGGAGTTCATTCCTAGTCTAAGATTTTGAGCCATGGTGCACTGCTGGGCTCAGGCATGTGCTGGTGCCGTATTTTTTTCTCCTGGGGCACCATCATCGAAGCATCGCTGGAGCATCGTCGGAGAGCCTAACCGGTGGCATTGGGGGTTCCGACGATTGGGGGGGCCGGGGGGTGTCACATGATGTACGATGGGTGCTGGTACTTGTGTCACAGGCTCCAACCTTAGACTTAGAAATCGTGCGGCCTTAGGCTTGGAATCTCCTCCTTTATGCCTAAGTCAGCCTAAATCACAAGCGTACGGGCACTAGAACAACGAGAAGGGCTGATTACGCAAGTTAAAGAGAAATAGGATAAGAAGGCAGAATTCTAGAAATGCTCTTGTATTCATTGAAACGAAAGTGTTTGATGGTGTACAAATGAGGGAGGAGTAGCCCTCTATTTATAGTTGAGGCCCCAACTTACACTTAATGGCAATATCCCTAGAATAAAGGCTAAAATCATGGGATTATACAAATTACAATCAATCAGGATGCTAACTCCTAATTTTCAGGGTTAAGCAAATCTGCCAGGATGCTGCTGTTGATCCTACCTACTTCCAGAAGCTTCCCTTGCATGTCCAGCACCTTAGGCCCTTCTGGATGTGGTGCGGGTAGCTTGTATGCCAGGCCTTGGTCTCACGGGTTGGCCTGCAAGTTGGGCAGGCATTCTGAACTCGTTTGCTAGGCTTTGTGCGTAGATACCCGCCAGCACACTTGGTCTGCGGGCCTCAACGTCCAGCTCGCCTGCTGGTGCGCCTGATGTGCCTGGCGCACCTACCCAGGGTGTGACATTCTCCCCCACCTAATTACGCAATGCTCTCGTTGCATCTTCTGCATGGTACTGCCTGATCTGGTCCCTGAACTGCCATAAGTCATCTGCTGGTTCCCAGTTCACCTCATTGTCTGGAAGTCCCTTCCAGCGCACCAAGTACTCTTGTCTTGGCTGATAGTTCTTTCGTCTCACCTCTCGGTCAGCTATGATGCTGTGGACCTCCTTCTCATATGAGGCCTTTGCTCCTAATGGCGCACGTTTTGACTCTGTCCATCCTGGATCTCCCTCATCCTCAAGGAACGGCTTGAGCATGCTCACATGGAACACCGGGTGTACCCTCGACTTGGGTGGTAGGCAACCTTGCCCACTCAGAAAGGTCCCTCATACCTCTAGGCTAGGCCTTTATGCAGCCCCCTATGGTGCACAATGGGATGCAGCTTCACCAACACCAAGTCTCTAACCTGGAACTGCACATCCCGCCTATTCTAGTCTACCCACTTCTTCGACCTCTTGGCCGCCTTGTGTAGACAAACTCTGGCCAAGACAGTTTGCTCCTGCCATGCCTTGGCAAACTTATATGCTGCTGGATTCGGCCTTGTATAACCTGTAGCAATCAAACTGGGTGTTAGTGGTTGTTGCCCTATCATAACCTCAAATGGGCTCTGGTTCGTTGCCTCGCTTCTTTGCAAGTTGTAGGAAAACTATTCAATATCTAGCAGCTTTGGCCAGTCCCTTTGTGTGGCACTCACATAGTGCCTGAGGTAGACCTCCAATAGTCCATTCACTCATTCTGTCTACCCATCGGTCTGCGGATGCATGCTAGTGGAAAAGTTCAAGTCTGACCCCAACAGCTTGAACAACTCAGTCTAGAACCTGCCCGTGAAACACCCGTCTCGATCACTAACAATGGTCCTCGGCACTCCCCAGTACTTAACCATGTTCTCCAGGAACAATCGAGCTGCCTCCTCGACTGGGCACTCCTTGGTTGCTAGAATGAAGATTCCATACTTGGAAAACCTGTCCACCACTACCATGATGCTTCCAAACCCTTCTGCTTTGGGTAGACCAACTATAAAGTCTAGAGAAACACTCTCCCATGGTCGCTCTGGCACTGGCAATTGCTCCAAGAGACCGCTTGGTTTCTTGAGCTCCACCTTGTCCTGTTGGCACACAAGACAAGTCTTCACATAAGCCTCCACATCATCCCTCATGTGTGGCCAGTAGTACCGGTCCTCGATCAACACCAAGGTACGGCTCACTCCGGGGTGTCCAACCCACCTTGAATCATGGCATTCTTGCAAAACTTCCTTGCGAAGCTTCCCGTGCTGCGGCACAAATAGTCTACTGCCCCTGGTGTACAGCAAGCCATCCTGTAACCAAAACCACCTAGTCTTACCTTGCTGGGTGTACTCCATCAAAGCCTTGGTTGTAGGATCATGCGCAAGTCCCTCCTTGATGTGTGGCACCAGTGACCCCTCTGGTTGGCTAATGGCAGCAAGGTTAGCCTTCCTACTTAGGGCATCTGCCACTAGGTTCGCCCGCCCCGACTTGTACTCCATCTGGAAATCAAATTCCGTAAGAAAATCTTGCCATCTCGCCTACTTGGGGGATAGCTTCTTCTACGTCTGGAAGTAGCTGGTCGCCACATTATCCATCCTAACCACAAACCTCGACCCCAACAAGTAATGGCACCAAGTGCGCAAGCAATGCACCACTGCAGTCATCTCCTTCTCTTGGACCATGTACTTGTGCTCAGTCTCGTTCAGCTTCCTGCTCTCAAACGTAACTGGACGTCCCTCCTGCATCAACACACCCCCTATGGCAAAGTTTGATGCATCCGTATGCACCTCATATGGCTTGGCATGGTCTGGCAAGGCCAAGACTGGCTCTTCGGTCATAGCCCGCTTCAACCTGTCAAAGGCTTCCTGGCACCCTGCGCTCCACTCCCATGCTTTCCCTTTCTTGAGCAAGTCAGTCAATGGCGTGGCTATTGCTGAGTGACCTTTGATGAAGCACCTGTAGTAGTTGACTAGCCCAAGGAACGATCTCAACTCAGTGACCTTGGCTGATGGTTGCCACTCCAGGATGGCGTGTATCTTGCCTTCATCCATGCGTATCTTGCCACCTCCCACTATATGGCCAAGGAACGGGATCTCCTATTGGGCGAATGAGCACTTCTCCCTCTTGACAAACAGCTTGTGCACCCGCAACACCTCAAACACCTATCTCAAGTGGTCTACATACTCTCCCAAAGTCTGGCTGTAGATCACAATGTCATCCAAATAAACCATAACAAACTGATCAAAGAATGACTGAAGTACCTTGTTCATAAGGGTGCAGAATGTTGCTGGGGCGTTCGTGAGTTCGAAAGGCATCACCAAGAACCCATACAAAACATACTGAGTGAAACATGCTGTCTTTGGCTCATCTGCCTCCGTGATCCTGACTTGATAGTAGCCTGACCTCAAATCCAGCTTGGTGAACCACCATGCGCTCCCAAGTTGATCGAACAAGTCCGTAATGAGTGGGATGGGGTACTTGTTCTTGATGGTCAGCTTGTTCAAAGCCCGGTAGTCTATGCACAGTCACAATGACCCATCATGCTTGCACTGAAATAAAACCAGTGCACCATAAGGTGCCTTCGATGGCCTGATGAAGCCAGCATCAACTAACTCTCTAAGCTGCTTCCTCAACTCCTCCAACTCTAGTGGAGACATTCGGTAAGGGGCTCTAGCTGGTGGCTTGGCCCCGAACACCAGCTCGATCTTGTGGTCCACCTCCCTCTTAGTTGGTAGCTTGCTAGGTAGCTTTTCGGGCATCACATCACTAAAGGTCTTCAGCACCTTTAGCACCTCCAAGGGTGACTCGATCTCTTTCTCCCTTGGCTCATCATATTTCAAGGCTGCCAAGAAGGTGTCTTCTTGTCTGCTTACCGCCTTGGCAAATTGGATGGCTGACACCACCCGTGACCCAACTCCAGACCCTCTCCTCAATGGCACTAGGCATTGGCATCGTGCATCCAAGATGGAAACACAATCGATAAAAGGCACAAGGAGGGTGTTAATCCGAACAAGGAAATCCAACCCAATCACAAACTCATAGTCGTCAAGAGGGTATTACCTCAATGGTCTTCCTTGCCTTTCCAGTCTCAAGCTGCAACTCCACTCCCCGCACTACTCCAATGGCTGGAACTTCCTTGGAGTTCACGTTTTGATGGTAAGTCCCTTTTTGCACCTTTAGTCGAGCTTCGGGCTCTATCACCTGAAATAAAAAGATGTGAGGCACCTGTGTCCACCAGTGCGCTCACCTTCTGACCGCAACCATCAGATCCGTAAACATCAAGCCCTTTGGCTTGCGGCTCCCCTTACTCTGGACAGCATTGAGCACCAACGACCCAAGCTTTGCTACCCCTGACTCTGGCTCCTCGTCAGACTCCTTGTCTACAGCAGCCAGCTTGCCCTTCTGTGGGTAATTACATGCTATGTGGCTCCCTCCACATAGGTAGCATGCTAGTGGCTCTCAGTCCCCCTTTGCTTTCCACTTGCCTGCTGGTGGCTTCCTCTCACCATCCTTGGTTGAACGGTCTCGATCTCCATCCTTGGACTCCGTCACGGTCTTCCCCTTGGACTGCTTCTTCGGTCCCTATCGTCCCTGCCCTTACCCTTGGGCTTGGTAGACTCGAACTTGTTCAGAGGCTTGAACTCTATCAAGGCCTCGGTAGTAGTCATGGCTTTAGCCAAGTCATGAACTCCTTCTTTGTAGCTCATGCTTCACCCACGGCTTCAGCCCATCCATGAAAGCAAATAAGGCTTCTGCCTAGATCCGAGATCTGTAGCATCAGTTCAGAGAATTTCTGGACATACTCCCTTATGTCCCTTGCTGGCTCAACCTGTGAACTTTGCCCGTGCCTCATCATCGGCATACTCCGGGTAAAATTTTCTCTGAACTCCTTTTGGAACTCTGCCCAGGTTCCAATCTTGGCTCCCATACCTGACATCATCACACCTGTGCCTTACCACAATAAGGCTACATCAGTGAGATACATAGCAGCGGTGCTTACCTTTATCGCCTCATCTTGCATGCCCATGGCCTGGAAGTACTGCTCCATACCCCAAAGGTAGTTATCTACTTCCTTGGCCGCCCTAGTCCCCTTGAACTCCTTAGGCTTGGGGACATCCAATCTGGACTTGGACACTAGCAAACATGCCATTCCCAATGGCAGTCTTGCAAGCAACGAGCTCACTGGTAACTCCTCCATCCGTTGGTGCATGGCCTCCATGCCATCGTGCAAGGTCAGCACTTCAGCCTCCAAGGTCTGATTCTTTTAGGTGAACACGTCCAAGCCTTTGTTGAGAGCAGCTTGCAGCTCACTTTGGATCTCCTCCCCCATGGAGTCTAGCGATGCAATGTGAGTCTCTACCCCTCAAGCTTCTCCCCATGTCGCCCATGGTCACCTCCACCTTGGCCAGCCTACCATCCATGGTAGACCAGATATCTCTAGAACTGGCTTTCCTCCCTCTTCCATGCCCATGCTCCTGGGCCTCTGGTTGTTGGTTAGCAGCGTCACTTTGGGATGCCATCTCCTCTAACCTGCACAACACAAACACGCAGAATCGAACTTGCTCTGATACCAACTGTCACGGGCTCTGACCTTAGACTCAGAAATCGTGTGGCCTTAGGCTTGGAATCTCCTCCTTTATGCCTAAGTCAGCCTAAAACACAAGCGTACGGGCACTAGAACAACAGGAAGGGCTGATTACGCAAGTTAAAGAGAAACATGATAAGAAGGAAATTCTGGAAATGCTCTTGTATTCACTGAAACAGAAGTGTTTGATGGTGTACAAATGAGGAGGAGCAGCCCTCTATTTATAGTTGAGGCTCCAGCTTACACTTAATGGCAATATCCCTAGAATAAAGGCTAAAATCATGGGATTATATAGATTACAATCAATCAGGATGCTAACTCCTGATTTTCAGGGTCAACCAAATCTGCCAAGATGCTGCTACTGATCCTGCCTGCTTCCAAAAGCTTCCCTTGCGTGTCCAGGACCTTGGGCCCTTCTGGATGTGGTGCGATAGCTTGTATGCCAGGCCTTGGTCTCACGGGTTGGCCTGCAAGTTGGGCGGGCGTTCTGAACTCGTTTGCTAGGCTTTACGCACAGATACCCGCCAGCACGCCTGGTCTGCAGGCCTCAACCTCTGGCTGCCTGCTGGTGTCTGATGTGCCTGGTACGCCCGCCCAAGGGTGACACTTGGCCCTTATATTGGCCCCCTATCCCTCATCAAACCTCGAGAACTCACCCCCTTAAAGAGCATTTGAGATTTTATAGGTTTGCTGCCAGTAGCCATTAAATGTCTGAAATGGGGACACTTTTTTCAAACGGTCACAAAATCTTCTCCACTTCGAGTTTTTAGCTGAATTTTTTTGTGCATGCCAAAAATACAAGGATCACCTCTACCAAATTTGGGAAAAACTCTTTCTAAAAAAATTTTAAAAAATCCCGAACCGTAAAATGTTTCAAAAATCATGAAAAATAGAAAACGATGTCTTGCCATGAAACTTCACATGAAGGCTTAGCGGACCATTGCATGAATTTACAAGCCATAAAAATGGCATTGGCATGGCAGAAATATGAAGATGTGCTTGAACCCACCTACCACCCGTTCGATCCATGGCTTACGCATCCTACCTCTCTGGTCGGCTGAGCCCCACGCTCGTTTCGTGGGTTGACTTAGGCATACGGAGTTCATTCCCAATCTAAGATTGGACCAGACCGAGGGTTGCGGCAACAGGATCGACAGCACGTAGGGGGGACTGGGCCAATCCCCGACGTGCACATTCTGCCTCTCCGGCCGACTGAGCGCCCGCACGCCCATTTCGTGGGTTGGCTTAGGCATAGGGAGTTCATTCTATGTCTAAGCCCAGTCGGACCAAGGGTTGTGACAGCGGGACGGGTAGCATGCAGAGGTGGACCGGGCCGATCCCCAGCTTGTGCATTATGCCTCTCCAGTCGGCTCAGCAACCGCACGCTCATTTCATGGGTTGACTTAGGCATACGGAGTTCATTCCTAGTCTAAGATCAGATCGGACCGAGGGTTGTAGGAGCAGGATTAACAGCACGCAGGGGGGACTGGGCCAATCCCTGGCTTGCGCATTCTGCCTCTCCGGCCAGCTGAACACCCACACGCTTGTTTCGTGGGTTGGCTTAGGCATACGGAGTTCATTCCATGTCTAAGCATATGAAGTTAATTCCCAGTCTAAGATTGGACCGGATTGAGAGTTGCGGTAGTAGGACCAGCAGCAGGATCGGTAGCACGTAGGGGGACCGGGCCGATCCTCGGCTTATGCATTCTGTCTCTCCGGCCAACTGAGCGCCCGCACACTTGTTTTGTGGGTTGGCTTAGGCACACGGAGTTCATTCCATGTCTAAGCCCCAGCCAGACCGAGGGTTGTGGTAGCAGGACTGGCAGCGGGATCGATAGCACACAGAGGGAGACTGGGCTGATCCCTGGCTTGCGCATTATGCCTCTCCGGCCGACCGTCTCGGCCGATTGAGCGCCCGCACGCTCGTTTCGTGGGTTGACTTAGGCATACGAAGTTCACCCCAATCTAAGCATACGGAGTTCATTTCCAGTCTAAGATCGGACCAGACCAAGGTTGCAGCAGCAGGATCGGCAGCACGTAGGGGGGACCGGGCCAATCCCTGACTTACGCATTCTGCCTCTCCGACCGCTGAGCGTCCGCCCGCCCGTTTCGTGGGTTGGCTTAGGCATAGGGAGTTCATTCCATGTCTAAGCCCCAGCTGGATCGAGGGTTGTGGCAGTGGGATCGGCAGCACGTTGGGGGACCGGGCCGATCCCTGGCTTGCACATTCTACCTCTCCGTCGGATGAGCGCCCGCACGCCCGTTTAGTGGGTTGGCTTAGGCATAGGGAGTTCATTCCATGTCTAAGCCCCAGTCGGACAGAGGGTTGTGGCAGCGGACCGGCAGCACGCAGAGGGGGACCGGGTCGATCCTCGGCTTACGTATTATGCCTCTTCGACCGGCTCAGCGCCCGTACGCTCGTTTCGTGGGTTGACTTATGCATACGGAGTTCATTCCGGTCTAAGATCAGACCGGATTGAGGGTTACAGTAGCAGGATCTACAGTACGCAGTTGGGGACCGAGTCGATCCCCGCTTGCGCAATCTGCCTCTCCGACCGGCTGAGCGCCCGCATGCTCATTTTGTAGGTTGGCATAGGCATACGGAGTTCATTCCATGTATAAGCATATGGAGTTCATTCCCAGTCTAAGATTTTGAGCCATGGTGCACATGCTGGGCTCGGGCATGTGTTGGTGCTGCATTTTTTTCGTCCGGGGCACCATTGCCGGAGAGCCTAACCGGCAGCAGTGGGGGTTTTGACGATTGGGGGGGCAGGGGGTGTGCGCATATGATGTGCGATGGGTGCTGGTACTTGGCCCTTATATTGGCCCCTATATTGGCCCTCTATCCCTCATCAAACCTCGAGAACTCACACCCCCATAAAGAGCATTTGAGATTTTATAGGTTTACGGCCAGTAGCCATTAAAGTGTCCGAAATGGGGACACTTTTTTCAAACGGTCACAAAATCTTCTCCACTTCGAGTTTTTGGCTGAATTTTTTTGTACATGCCAACAAAAATACAAGGATTACCTTCCAAATCGTAAAAAGTTTAAAAAATCATGAAAAATAGAAAACGGGTCGTCTTGCCACGAAACTTCACATGAAGGCTTAGGGGACCATTGTATGAATTTAGAAGCCATAAAAATGGCATTGGCATGGCAGAAATATGAAGATGTGCTTGAACCCACCGACCACCCATTCGATCCCTGGCTTGCGCATCCTGCCTCTCTGGTCGACTGAGCGCCCGCACGCTCGATTTCGTGGGTTGACTTAGGCATACAGAGTTCATCCCCAGTCTAAGCATACGGAGTTCATTCCTAGTCTAAGATCAGACCAGACCAAGGGTTACGGCAGCACGCAGAGGGGACAGAGCCGATCCTCGGCTTGCGTATTCTGCCTTCGATCGGTTGAGCGCCCGTACACCCGTTTCGTGGGTTGGCTTAAGCATAAGGAGTTCATTCCATGTCTAAGCCCCAGCCAGACCGAGGGTTATGGCAGCGGGATCGACAGCACACAGAGGGGGATCGGTCGATCCCTGGCTTGCGCATTCTGCCTCTCCGATCAGCTCAATGCCCACACGCTCATTTCTTGGGTTGACTTAGGCATACGAAGTTCATTCCCAGTCTAAGATCAAATCGGAGCGAGGGTTGTGGCAACAGGACCGACAGCACGTAGGGGACTGGGTCGATCCCCGGCTTGTGCATTCTGCCTCTCCAGTCGGCTGAGCGCCTGCACGCACGCTCGTTTCATGGGTTGGCTTAGGCATACGGAGTTCATTCCATGTCTAAGCATACGAAGTTCATTCCCAGACTAAGATCAGACCGGACCGAGGGTTTCTGCAACAGGACCAACAGCAGGATCGACAGCACTCAGGAGGGACCGTGTCGATCCCCGACTTGCGTATTCTGCCTCTCCAGCTAGCTGAGCGCCCACACGCTCATTTTGTGGGTTGGCTTAGGCATACGAAGTTCATTCCTTGTCTAAGCCCCATTCGGACCGAGGGTTGTGGTAGTAAGACTGGCAGCGGGATCGGCACTATGTAAAGGGGGACCAGGCTGATCCCCGGCTTGCATATTATGCCTCTTCGACCGGCTTCTCCAGCCAACTGAGCTCCTGCACGCTCGTTTCATGGGTTGACTTAGGCATACGGAGTTCATCCCCAGTCTAAGCATACGGAGTTCATTCTCAGTCTAAGATCAGACCAGATCGAAGGTTATGATAACAGGATCGACAGCACGCATAGGGGACCGGGTTGATCCTCGGCTTGCACATTCTACCTCTTCGGCCGGCTGAGCACCCGCATGTCCATTTTCTGGGTTGGCTTAGGCATAGGGAGTTCATTCCATGTCTAAACCCCAACCGAAGCAAGGGTTGTGGCAGCCGGACCAGCAGCACGTAGAGAGGGACCACGCCGATCCTCGACTTGTGCATTGTGCCTCTTCGGCAGGCTCAACGCCCGGACGCTCGTTTCGTGGGTTGACTTATGCATACGGAGTTCATTCCTAGTCTAAGATCAGACCAGACCGAGGGTTGTGGTAGTAGGATCGACAGCACGCAGGGGGGATCGGACTGATCCCCAGTTGACACATTCTGCCTCTTCGGTCGGCTGAGAGCCCCCACGCTCATTTCGTGGGTTGGCTTAGGCATACGGAGTTCATTCCATGTCTAAGCCCCAGCCGGACCAAGGGTTATGGCAGCAAGACTGGCAGCGGGATCGACAGCACGCAGAGGGGGATTGGGCTGATCCCCGGCTTGCGCATTATGCCTCTCCGGCCGATTGAGCGCCCACACCCTCGTTTCATGGGTTGACTTAGGCATACGGAGTTCATCCCCAGTCTAAGATTAGATCGGATTGAGGGTTGTGGTAGCATGATTGACAGTACGCAGGGGGGCTCGGGTCGGTCCTTGGCTTGTGCATTCTACCGCTCTGGCCGACTGAGCGCCCGCACGCTCATTTCATGGGTTGGCTTAGGCATACGGAGTTATTCCATGTCTAAGCATACGGAGTTTATTCCCAGTCTAAGATCGGATCGAATCGAGGGTTGCAACAGTAGGACCAGCAGTATGATCGACAGCATGTAGGGGGGACTGATTCGATCATCGACTTGCACATTCTGCCTCTCTGGCCGGTTGAGCGGCCGCACGCTCATTTCATGGGTTAGCTTAGGCATACGGAGTTCATTCCATGTCTAAGCATACGGAGTTCATTCCTTGTCTAAGCATACGGAGTTCATTCCCAATGTAAGATTTTGAGCCACGGGGCACATGCTGGGCTCGGGCATGTGTTGCTACCGTATTTTTTTTCGCCCAGGGCACCATCACCGGAGCATCGTCGGAGAGCCTAACCGATGGCATTTGGGGTTCCGGTGATTGGGGGGACCGGGGCGGTGTGCGCACATGATGTGCGATGGGTGCTGGTACTTGGCCCTTATATTGGCCCCCTATCCCTCATCAAACCTCAAGAACTCATACCCCCTTAAAGAGCATTTGATATTTTATAGTTTTGCTGCCAGTAGCCATTAAAGTGTCTAAAATGGGGACACTTTTTTCAAACGGTCACAAAATCTTCTCCACTTCAAGTTTTTAGCTGAATTTTTTTTGTGGATGCCAACAAAAATACAAGGATTACCTCTACCAAATTTGGGGACAAAACTATTTCTAAAAAAATTTAAAAAATCTCGAACCGTAAAAAGTTTCAAAAATCATGAAAAATAGAAAACGGGTCGTCTTGCCACGAAACTTCACATGAAGGCTTAGGGGACCATTGTATGAATTTACAAGCCATAAAAATGGCATTGGCATGGTAGAAATGTGAAGATGTGCCTGAACCCACCTACCACTCGATTGATCCACGGCTTGCACATCCTACCTCTTCTGCCGGCTAAGTGCCCGCACGCTCGTTTTGTGGGTTGGCTTAGGCATACGTAGTGCACTCCTAGTCTAAGATCAAATCAGACTGAGGGTTGCTGCAGCAGGATTGATAGCACGTAGGGGGAACTGAGCCGATCCCTGTCTTGCGCATTCTACCTTTCCGTCTGGTTGAGCGCCCGAACGCATGCTCGTTTCGTGGGTTGGCTTAGGCATACGGATTTCATTCCATGTCTAAGCATACGAAGTTCATTCCTAGTCTAAGATCAGACCAGACCGAGGGTTGCGGTAGCATGACCAGCAACAAGATCGGCATCATACAGGGGGGACCGGGCCGATCCCCGGCTTGCACATTCTGCCTCTCCGGTCGGTTGAGTGCCCACACGTTCGTGGGTTGGCTTAGGCATACAGAGTTCATTCCATGTCTAAGCCCCAGTCGGACTAAGGGTTGTGGCAGCAGGACCGGTAGCGGGATCGGTAGCGGGATCGGTAGCACACAGAAAGGGATTGGGCTGATCCCCAGCTTGCGCATTATGCCTCTCCAGCCGGTTGAGCGCCTGCACGCTCGTTTCGTGGGTTGACTTAGGCATAGGGAGTTCATCCCCCGTCTAAGCATACGGAGTTCATTCCCAGTCTAAGATCAGACCGGACCAAGGGTTGTGGCAGCAGGATCGGCAGCATGCAGAGGGATCGGGCCAATCCCCGGCTTGCGCATTCTGCCTCTTCGACCGGCTGAGCGCCCGTACGCCCGTTTCGTGGGTTGGCTTAGGCATAGGGAGTTCATTCCTTGTCTAAGCCCCAGCCGGACTGAGGGTCGTGGTAGCAGGACCGGCAGTAGGTAGAGGAGGACCGGGCCGATCCCCAGCTTGCGCATTATGCCTCTCTGGCAAGCTCAACGCCCGTACACTCATTTCATGGGTTGACTTAGGCATACGGAGTTCATTCCCAGTCTAAGATCGAAGTGGACCAAGGGTTGCAGCAGCAGGACCAGAAGCAGGATCGACAACATACAGGGGGACCGGGTCGATCCCCGGCTTACGCATTCTGCCTCTCCGATCGACTGAGCACCTGCACACTCGTTTCATGGGTTGACTTAGGCATACGGAGTTCATCCCCAGTCTAAGCATACGGAGTTCATTCCCAGTCTAAGATCAGACCGGATCGAGGGTTACGGCAGTAGGATCGACAGCACATGGGGGGATCGGGCCGATCCTCGACTTGCGCATTCTGCCTCTCCAGCCTGTTGAGTGCCCGCACCCCGTTTCATGGGTTGGCTTAGGCATAGGGAGTTCATTCCATGTCTAAACCCCAGCCGGACTGAGGGTTGTGGTAGCAGGATTGGATGCACGCAGAGGGGGACTGGGCCAATCCCCGGCTTGCGCATTGTGCCTCTCCAGCCGGCTTAGCACCCGCACGCTTGTTTCGTATGTTGACTTATGCATACGGAGTTCATTCCCAGTCTAAGATCAGACTGGATCGAGGGTTACGACAGCAAGATTGACAGCACATAGGGGGGACCGGGTTGATCCCCGACTTGCACATTCTGCCTCTCCGACCGGCTGAGCGCCCTCACGTTCATTTTGTGGGTTGGCTTAGGCATACGGAGTTCATTCCATGTCTAAGCATACGGAGTTCATTCCCAGAGTAAGATTTTGAGCTACGGTGCACATGCTGGGCTCGGGCATGTGCTGGTGCAGCATTTTTTTCACTCGGGGCACCATCATCGGAGGATCGTCGGAGAGTCTAACCGGCGGCATTAGGGGTTCCGATGATTGGGGGGTCGAGGGGGTGTGCGCACATGATTTGCAATGGGTGCTGGTACTTGGCCCTTATATTGGTCCCCTATCCCTCATCAAACCTAGAGAAGTCACACCCCTTAAAGAGCGATTGAGATTTTATAGGTTTGCTGCCAGTACCCATTAAAGTGTATGAAATAGGGACACTTTTTTCAAATGGTCACAAAATCTTCTCCACTTCAAGTTTTTAGCTGAAATTTTTTATGCAGGCCAATAAAAATACAAGGATCAGCTTTACGAAACTTGGGGACAAAACCCTTTCTAAAAAAATTTTAAAAAATCTCGAACCACAAAAAGTTTTGAAAATCGTGAAAAATAGAAAATGGGTCGTCTTGCCATGAAACTTCATATGAAGGCTTAGGGGACCATTGTATGAATTTACAAGCCACAAAAATGGCATTGACATGGCAAAAATATGAAGATATGCTTGAATCCACCTACCACCCATTCGATCCCCGGCTTACGCATCCTGCCTCTCTGGTCGGCTGAGTGTTTGCACGCTCGTTTCATGGGTTGACTGGACCGAGGGTTGTGACAGTAGGATCGGTAGCACGTAGGGGCGACTGGGCCGATCCCAGGCTTACGTATTCTGCCTCTCCGACCGACTGAGCACCTGCACGCCCGTTTCGTGGGTTGGCTTAGGCATAGGGAGTTCATTCCATGTCTAAGCCCCAGCCGAATCGAGGGTTGTGGCAGCGGGATCGACAGCACATAGAAGAGGACCGAGCCAATCCTCGGCTTGCGCATTATGCCTCTCCGGTCGGCTCAGCGCCTGCACGCTCGTTTCGTGGGTTGACTTCAGCATACGGAGTTCTTTCCCAGTCTAAGATCGGATCGGATTGAGGGTTGCAACAGTAGGATCGATAGCACACAGGGGGAATCAGGTCGGTCCTTGGCTTGTGCATTCTGCCTCTCCGATCGATTGAGCGCCCGCACGCTCGTTTCGTGGGTTGGCTTAGGCATACGGAGTTCATTCCATATCTAAGCATACGGAGTTCATTCCCAGTCTAAGATCAGACTGGACTGAGGGTTGCGGGAGTAGGACCAACAGCAGGATCGGTAGCATGCAGGGGGGATTGAGCCGATCCCCGATTTACGCATTCTGCCTCTTCCGGCTGACTGAGCACCCGTACGCTCGTTTCATGCGTTGACTTAGGCATACGGAGTTCATCCCCAGTCTAAGCATATAGAGTTCATTCCCAGTCTAACATCAGACCAGACCAAGGGTTACGGTAGCAGGATCGGCAGCATGCAGTGGGGATCGGGCCGATCCCCGGCTTGCGCATTTTGCCTCTCGGGTCGGCTAAGCACCCGCACGCTCGTTTCGTGGGTTGGCTTAAGCGTAGGAGTTCATTCCATGTCTAAGCCCCAGTCAGACCGAGGTTTGTGGCAGCAAGATCGACAGCACGCAGAGGGGGACCAGGTCGATCCCCGGCTTGCGCATTGTGCCTCTCCAATCGGCTCAGTGCCCGAACGTTCATTTCGTGGGTTGACTTAGGCATACGAAGTTCATTCCCAGTCTAAGATTGGACCAGACCGAGGGTTGTGGCAATAGGATCGACATCATGCAGGGGGGACCTGGCCGATCTGCGGTTTACGCATTCTGCTTCTCTGACCAGCTGAGCGCCCGCATGCTCGTTTCGTGGGTTGGCTTAAGCATATGGAGTTCATTCCATGTCTAAGCATACGGAGTTCATTCCCAGTCTAAGATTGGATCGGACCGAGGGTTGCAGTAGCAGGACCAGTAACAGGATCGGAAGCATGCAGGGAGGGACCGAGCTGATCCTCGACTTGCGCATTATGCCTCTTCGGTCGCCCTGTCCGGCTGGTTGAGCGCCCGCACGCTCGTTTCATGGGTTGACCTAGGCATATGGAGTTCATCCCCAGTCTAGGCATACGGAGTTCATTCCCAGTCTAAGCAGCATGCAGATGGGGCCCAGGCCGATCCCTGGCTTGCGCATTATGCCTCTCCGATCAGCTTTGCACCCGAACCCCCATTTTGTGGGCTGACTTAGGCATACAGAGTTCATTCCCAATCTAAGATTGGACCAGACCGAGGGTTGTGGCAGTAGGATCGAGCCAATCCCCGGCTTGCACATTTTGCCTCTTCGGCCGGCTGAGCGCCCACACGCTCGTTTTGTGGTTTGGCTTAGGCATACGGAGTTCATTCCATGTCTAAGCATACGGAGTTCATTCCCAGTCTAAGAGTTTTTGCGTGCCAACAAAAATACAAGGATCACCTCTACCAAATTTGGGGACAAAACTCTTTCTAAAAAAATTTTGAAAAATCTCGAATCGTAAAATGTTTCAAAAATTGTGAGAAATAGAAAAGGGGTCGTCTTGCCACGAAACTTCAAATGAAGGCCTAGGGGACCATTGTATGAATTTACAAGCCATAAAAATTGCATTGGCATGGCATAAATATGAAGATGTGCTTGAACCCACCTACCACCCATTCGATCCCTAGCTTGTGCATCCTACCTCTCTGGTCGGCTGAACATCCGCACGCTCGTTCGTGGGTTGACTTAGGCATACGGAGTTCATCCCCAGTCTAAGCATATGAAGTTCATTCCCAGTCTAAGATCAGACAGGATCAAGGGTTGCGACAGCAGGATCGGCACATGCAGGAGGGATCGGGTCGATCCCCTACTTGCGCATTCTGCCTCTCCAGCTAGCTGAGCGCCCACACGTTAATTTCATGGGTTGGCTTAGGCATGGGGAGTTCATTCCATGTCCAAGCCACAGTCAGACCGAGGGTTGTGGTAGTGGGATTGGCAGCACACAGAGGGGGATCGGGTCGATCCCGGCTAGTGCATTATGCCTCTCTGGTCGGCTCAATGCCCGCACGCTCATTTCGTGGGTTGACTTAGGCATACGGAGTTCATTCCCACTCTAAGATCGGACCGAATCGAGGGTTTTAATAGCAGGATCGATAGCATGCAGGGTGGGACTGGGCCGGTCCTCGACTTGTACATTCTGCCTCTCCGGCCGGCTGAGTTCTCGCACGCTCATTTCGTGGGTTGGCTTAGGTATACGGAGTTCATTCCATGTCTAAGCATGCGGAGTTCATTCCCAATCTAAGATCAAATCGGATCGAGGATTGCGACTGCAGGACCAGCAGTAGGATCGACAACATGGCAGGGGGGACCGGACCGATCCCTGGCTTACGCATTCTGCCTCTCCGACTGGTTGAACACCCGCACGCTCATTTCATGGGTTGATTTAGGCATATGGAGTTCATTCCATGTTTAAGCCCCAGCCGGACCGAGGGTTATGGCAGCAGGACCGCAGCAGGATCGACAGCACGCAGAGGGGGATCAGACTGATCCCCGACTTGCGCATTATGCCTCTCCGGTCGGCCTCTCCGGTCGGTTGAGCGCCTGCACACTCATTTCGTGCATTGACTTAGGCATACAGAGTTCATCCCCAGTCTAAGCATACGGAGTTCATTCCCAGTCTAAGCAGCATGTAGAGGGGGACCGGGCTTGGCATTATGCCTCTCCGGCCGGCTCAGCGCCCGAACGCTCGTTTCGTGGGTTGACTTCGGCATACGGAGTTCATTCCTAATCTAAGATCGAACTGGACCGAGGGTTACGGTAGCAGGATCGACAGCACGCAGGGGGACCAGGCCAGTCCCTGTCCTGCTCATCTCTACCTCTCCGACCGGCTGAGCGCCCGCACGCTCGTTTCGTGGGTTGGCTTAGGTATACGGAGTTCATTCCATGTCTAAGCATACGGAGTTCATTCCCAGTCTAAGATCGGATTGGACTGAGGGTTGCAGTAGCAGGACCAGCAGCAGGATCGATAGCACATGGGGGGACCGGGCCGATCCCCAGCTTATACATTCTGCCCCTTCGATCTGCCTCTCCGGTCGACTGAGCGCCCGCACGCTCGTTTCATGGGTTGACTTAGGCATATGGAGTTCATCCCTAGTCTAAGCATACGAAGTTCATTCCCAGTCTAAGATCGGACTGGATCGAGGGTTGTGGCATTCTACCTCTCTAGTCGGCTTGCGCATTCTGCCTCTCTGGTCGGCTGAACGCCCGCACGCTCATTTTTTGGGTTGGCTTAGGGATACGGAGTTCATTCCATGTCTAAGCATATGGAGTTCATTCCCAGTCTAAGAGTTTAAGCCATGGTGCACATGCTGGGCTCGGGCATGTGCTTTTGCCACATTTTTTTCGCCTGAGGCACCATCACCGAAGCATCGTCGGAGAGCCTAACCGACGGTATTGGGGGTTCCGACGATTGGCGGGTCGAGGGGGTGTGCACACATGATGTGCAATGGGTGCTGGTACTTGGCCCTTATATTGGCCCCCTATCCCTCATCAAACCTCGAGAACTCACACCCCCTTAAAGAGCATTTGAGATTTTATAGGTTTGCTGCCAGTAGCCATTAAAGTGTCTGAAATGGGGACACTTTTTTCAAACGATCACAAAATCTTCTCCACTACGAGTCTTTAGCTGAATTTTTTTGTGCATGCCAAAAAAAAATACAAGGATCACCTCTACAAAATTTGTGACAAAACTCTTTCTAAAAAATTTTAAAAAATCTCGAACCATAAAAAGTTTTAAAAATTGTGAAAAATAGAAAACGAGTCGTCTTGCCACGAAACTTCACATGAAGGCTTAGGGGACCATTGCATGAATTTACAAGCCATAAAAATGGCATTGGCAAGGCAGAAATATGAAGATGTGCTTGAACCAACCTACCATCTGTTCGATCCCCAGCTTGCGCATCCTGCCTCTCTGGTCGGCTGAGCCAGACCGAGGGTTGTGGCAATGGGATCGGCAGCATGCAGAGGGGGACCGAGCCAATCCCTGGCTTGCGCATTATGCCTCTCCGATCGGCTTAACGCCCGCACGCTCGTTTTATGGGTTGACTCAGGCATACGGAGTTAATTCCCAGTCTAAGATCAGACCGAACTGAGGGTTGCGGTAGCAGGATTGACAGCACGCAAAGGGGACCGGGCCGATCCTTGGCTTGCACATTCTGCCTCTCCGGTCGACCGAGCGCCCGCATGCCCATTTCGTGGGTTGACTTAGGCATAGGGAGTTCATTCCATGACTAAGCCCCAGCCGGACCGAGGGTTGTGGCAGCGGGACCGACAGCACGTAGAGGGGGATAGGCCGATCCTCAGCTTACTCATTATGCCTCTTCGATTGGCTCAGTGCCCGTACGCTCATTTCGTGGGTTGACTTAGGCATACAGAGTTCATTCCCAGTGTAAGATCGGATCGGACCTAGGGTTGCGACAGCAGGATCGACAGCAGGATCGACAGCACGTAGGGGGTGACTGGGCCGGTCCTGGCTTGCGCATTTTGCCTCTTCGGCAGGCTGAGCGCCTGCAAGCTCATTTCGTGGGTTGGCTTAGGCATATGAAATTCATTCCAAGCCTAAGATCAGACCAGACCGAGGGTTGCGACAGTAGGACCAGCATTAGGATCGACAGCACACAGGGTGGGATCGGGGTGATCCTCGACTTACGCATCTACCTGTCTGGCCAGCTAAGCGCCCGCACGCTCGTTTCATGGGTTGACTTAGGCATACAGAGTTCATCCCTAATCTAAGCATATAGAGTTCATTCCCAGTCTAAGATCAGATCAGACCGAGGGTTACGACAGTAGGATCGGTAGCACGTAAGGGGACCGAGTCGGTCCCCGGCTTGCGCATTCTGCCTCTCCGACCAGCTGAGGGCCCGCACGCCCGTTTCGTGGGTTGGCTTAGGCATAGGGAGTTCATTCCATGTATAAGCCCTAGCCAGACTGAGGGTTGTGCCAGTGGGACCGGCAGCATGCAAAGGGGGATCGGGTCGATCCCTGACGTGCGCATTATGCCTCTCCAGTCGGCTCAGCGCCCGAACGCTCGTTTCGTGGGTTGACTTAGGCATATGGAGTTCATTCCCAGTCTAAGATCAAACTGAATCGAGGGTTTTGGCAGTAGGATCGACAGCACGTAGTTGGGGACTGAGATGGTCCCCAGCTTGTGCATTCTGCCTCTCTGGCTAGCTGAGCGCCAGCAAACTCGTTTCGTTGGTTGGCTTAAGCATACGGAGTTCATTCCATGTCTAAGCATTCAGAGTTCATTCCCAGTTTAAGATTGGACCGGACTGATGGTTGCGGTAGCAGAACCAACAGCAAGATCGGTAGCACGTAGGGGGGTCGAGCTGATCCTCGACTTGCGCATTATGCCTCTCAAACCGATTTAGCACCCGTGCACTCATTTCGTGGGTTGACTTAGGCATACGGAGTTCATTCCCAGTCTAAGATCGGATCGAATCGAAGGTTGCAGCAGTCAAATCGACAGCACGTAGGGGGGACCAGGCCGATCCTCAGCTTGCGCATTCTGCCTCTCCAGCCGACTGAGTGCCCGCATGCTCATTTCGTGGGTTGGCTTAGGCATACGGAGTTCATTTCATGTCTAAGCATACGGAGTTCATTCCCAGTCTAAGATCAGACCGGACTGAGCATTGCAGCAACAGGACCAGCAGCAGGATCGACAGTACATAGGGGGGACCAGGCAGATCCTCGGCTTGCGTATTTTGCCTCTCCGACCAGCTGAGCGCCCATACGCTCGTTTCGTGGGTTGGCTTAGGCATACGGAGTTCATTCCATGTCTAAGCCCCAACCGAACTAAGGGTTATGGCAGTAGGACTGGCAATGAGATCAGCAGCAAGCAGAGAGGGACCAGGTTGATCCTCGGCTTGTGCATTATGCCTCTTCGATCGACCTCTCCGGTCGGCTGAGCGCCCATACGCTCATTTCATGGGTTGACTTAGGTATACGGAGTTCATCTCTAGTATAAGCATACGGAGTTCATTCTCAGTCTAAGATCAGACCGGATCGAGGGTTGCGACAGTAAGATCAACAGCACGCAGGGGGGACCGAGTTGATCCTTGGCTTGCGCATTTTGCCTCTCTAGTCGATTAAGCGCCTGCACGCCCGTTTCGTGGGTTGGCTTAGGCATAGGGAGTTCATTCCATGTCTAAGCCTCAGCCGGACTGAGGGTTGTGGCAGTGGGACCGATAGCATGCAGTGGGGGATCGGGCTGATCCCCGGCTTGCGCATTATGCCTCTCTGGTCGGCTGAGCACCCGCACGCTCGTTTCGTGGGTTGGCTTAGGCATATGGAGTTCATTCCATGTCTAAGCGTATGGAGTTCATTCTCAGTGTAAGATTTTGAGCCACGGTGCACATGCTGGGATCGGGCATGTGCTGGTGCCACATTTTTTTCACCTGGGGCACCATCGTCGGAGCATCGCCGAAGAGCCTAATCAGTGGCATTAGGGGTTCTAGCGATTGGGGGGGTCGGGGGGGTGTGCGCACATGATGTGCGATGGGTGTTGGTACTTGTGTCACGGGCTCCAACCTTACACTCAAAAACCGTACGGCTTGAGGCTTGGAATCTCCTCTTTTATGCCTAAGTCAGCCTAAAACACAAGCGTACGGGCACTAGAACAACGGGAAGGGCTGATTACGCAAGTTAAAGAGAAACAGGATAAGAAGGCAGAATTCTAGAAATGCTCTTGTATTCACTGAAACGGAAGTGTTTGATGGTGTATAAATGAGGGAGGAGCAGCCCTCTATTTATGGTTGAGGCTCCAGCTTACACTTAATGGCAATATCCCTAGAATAAAGGCTAAAATCATGGGATTATATAGATTACAATCAATCAGGATGCTAACTCCTGATTTTCAGGGTCAACCAAATCTGCCAGGATGCTGCTACTGATCCTGCCTACTTCCAGAAGCTTCCTTTGTGTGTCCAGAACCTTGGGCCCTTCTGGATGTGGTACGAGTAGCTTGTATGCTAGGCTTTGGTCTCACGGGCTAGCTTGCAAGTTGGGCAGGTGTTCTGAACTTGTTTGCTAGGCTTTACGCGTAGATACCCACCAGCACACCTGGTCTACGGGCCTCAACCTCTAGCTCGCCTGCTGGTGCGCCTGATGTGCTTGGTGCACCCGCCCAAGGCATGACATTCTCCCCCACCTGATTACGCAATGCCCTCGTTGCATCTTCTGCATGGTACTGCCTGATCTGGTCCCTGAACTGCCATAAGTCATCTGCTGGTTCCCAGCTCACCTCACTATCTGGAAGTACCTTCTAGCGCACCAAGTACTATTGTCTTCACTTATAGTTCTTCCGTCTCACCTCCTGGTTAGCTATGATGTTGTGGACCTCCTTCTCATATGAGGCCCTTGCTCCCAATGGCGCACGCTTTGACTCTGCCCGTCCTGGATCTCCCTCATCCTCATGGAACGGCTTGAGCATGCTCACTTGGAACACCAGGTATACCCTCGGTTTGGGTGGCATATCCAGCTTGTAGGCAACCTTGCCTACCCTTTTAACTACTCGAAAAGGTCCTTCATACCTCCAGACTAGGCCTTTGTGCAGCCCCCTATGGCGCATAATGGGATGCAGCTTCACCAACACCAAGTCTCCAACCTGGAACTGCATGTCCTGCCTATTCTGGTCTGCCCACTTCTTCGACCTCTTCGTCGCCTTGTGTAGACAAACTCTGGCCAAGTCAGTTTGCTCCTGCCATGCCTTGGCAAACTTGTATGCTGCTGGATTTGGCCCTGTATAACCTGCAGTAATCGAACCAGGTGTTAGTGGTTGTTGCCCTACCACAACCTCAAATGGGCTCTGGTTCGTTGCCTCGCTCCTTTGCAAGTTGTAGGAAAACTATACAATATCTAGCAGCTTTGGCCAGTCCTTTTGTGTGGCACTCACATAGTGCCTGAGGTAGACCTCCAATAGTCCATTCACTTGTTTTGTCTGCCCATCGGTCTGTGGATGCATGCTGGTGGAAAAGTTCAAGTCTGACCCCAACAGCTTGAACAACTCAGTCTAGAACCTGCCCGTGAAATGCCCATCCGGATCACTAACAATGGTCCTCGACACTTCCCAGTACACTCCTCGTCCCAATCTCCTGCTGGGCGAATGAGCACTTCTCCCTCTTGACAAACAGCTTGTGTGCCCGTAACACCTCGAACACCTGTCTCAAGTGGTCTACATGCTCTCCCAAAGTCTGACTGTAGATCACAATGTCATCCAAATAAACCACAACAAATCGATCAAGGAATGACTGAAGTACCTTGTTCATAAGGGTGCAGAATGTTGCTGGGGTGTTCATGAGTCTAAAAGGCATTACCAAGAACTCATACGAACCATACTGAGTGACACATGCTATCTTTGGCTCATCTCCCTCTACTATCCCGACTTGATAGTAGCCTGACCTTAAATCCAGCTTGGTGAACCACCTTGCGCTCCCAAGTTGATCGAACAAGTCCGCAATGAGTGGGATGGGGTACTTGTTCTTGATGGTCAGCTTGTTCAAAGCCCGGTAGTCTATGCACAGCCGCAACGACCCAACATGCTTGCGCTAAAATAGAACCGGTGCACCTAGGGTGCCTTCGATGGCCTGATGAAGCCAGCATCAACTAACTCTTTGAGCTGCTTTCTCAACTCCTCCAACTCTGGTGGAAACATTCGGTAAGGGGCTCTAGCTGGTGGCTTGGCCTCAGACACCAGCTCGATCTTATGGTCCACCTCACTCTTAGGTGGTAGCTTGCTAGGTAGCTTTGCAGGCATCACATCACTAAAGGTCTTCAGCACCTTTAGCACCTCCAAGGGTGACTCGATCTCTTTCTCCCTCGGCTCATCATATTTTAGGGCTGCCAAGAAGGTGTCTTCTTGTCTGCTTACCGCCTTGGCAAATTGGATAGCTGACACCACCCGTGACCCAACTCCAGACCCTCTCTTCAATGGCACTAGGCATTGGCACCGTGCATCCAAGATGCAAACACAATTGGCAAAAGGCACAAGGAGGGCGTTAATCCGAACAAGGAAATCCAACCCAATCACAAACTCATAGTCGTCAAGGGGTATTACCTCAATGGTCTCTTTGCCTTTCCAGTCTCCAAGCTGTAACTCCACTCCCCGCGCTACTCCAATGGCTAGAACTTTATTGGAGTTCATCGTTTTGATGGTACCAATCCCTTTTTGCACCGTAGTCCAAGCTTTCGGGCTCTATCACCTGAAATAAAAAGATGTGAGGCACCTGTGTCCACCAGTGCGCTCACCTTCTGACCTGCAACCATCAGATCTGCAAACATCAAGCCCTTTGGCTTGCGGCTCCCCTTGCTCTGGATAGCATTGAGCACCAACGACCCAAGCTTTGCTGCCCCTGACTCTGGCTCCTCGTCAAACTCCTTGTCTATAGCAGCCAGCTTGCCCTTCTGCGGGTAATTACGTGCTATGTGGCTCCCTCCACATAGGTAGCATGCTAGTGGCTCTCGGTCCCTCTTTGCTTTCCACTTGCCTGCTAGTGGCTTCCTCTCGTCATCCTTGGTTGAACGGACTTGGTCTCCATCCTTGGACTCTCGATCACGGTCCTTCCCCTTGGACTGCTTCTTCCAGTCCCTATCGTCCCTGCCCTTACCTTTGGGCTTGGTAGACTCGAACTTGTTCAGAGGCTTGAACTCTATCAAGGCCTCGGCAGTAGTCATGGCTTTAGCCAAGTCATGAACTCCTCTCCTTTGTAGCTCATGCTTTACCCACGGCTTCAACCCATCCATGAAAGCAAATAAGGCATCCTTCTCACCTAGATCTGAGATTCGTAGCATCAGTTCAGAGAATTTCTGGACATACTCCCTTATGTCCCCTTACTAGCTTAGCCTGCGCAACTTTGCCCGCGCCTCATCATCAGCATACTCCGGGTAAAATTGTTCTTTAAACTCCATTTGAAACTCTGCCCAGGTTCCAATCTTGGCGCTCCCACGCCTGACATCATCACACCTGTGCCTCTACCACAATAAGGCTACATCAGTGAGATACATAGCAGCGGTGCTTACCTTTATCGCCTCGTCTTGCATGCCCATGGCCTGGAAGTACTGCCCCATACCCCAAAGGTAGTTATCTACTTCCTTGGCCGCCCTAGTCCCCTTGAATTCCTTAGGCTTGGGGACATCCAATCTGGACTTGGACACTCTAGCAAACATGCCATTCCCAATGGCAGTCTTACAAGCAATGAGCTCACTAGTAAGCTCCTCCATCCGCTGGTGCATGGCCTCCATGCCATCGCGCAAGGTTAGCACTTCAGCCTCCAAGGTCTGATTCTTTTGGGTGAACACGTCCAAGCCTTTGTTGAAAGCAGCTTGCAGCTCACTTTGGATCTCCTCTCTCATGGAGTCTAGCGATGCAATGTGAGTCTCTACCCCCTCAAGCTTCTCCCCCATGTCGTCCATGGTCACCTCTACCTTGGCCAGCCTACCGTCCACGGTAGACCAGATATCTCTAGAACTGGCTTTCCTCCCTCTTCCACGCCCAAGCTCCTGTGCCTCTGGTTGTTGGTTAAAAGCGTCACTTTGGGATGCCATCTCAACAGCACGTAAGGGGGATCGAGCCGATCCCCGGCTTCTGCATTCTGCCTCTCCGACCGGTTGAGCGCCCACACGCCCATTTCGTGGGTTGGCTTAGGCATATGGAGTTCATTCCATGTCTAAGCCCCAGTCAGACTGAGGGCTATGGTAGCGGGATTGGCAGCACGCAGAGGGGCACTGGGCCGATCCCCGACTTTTGCATTATGCCTCTCCGATCTGTTCAATGCCCGTACGCTCATTTCATGGGTTGGCTTAGGCATACGGAGTTCACTCCCAGTCTCAGATCGGATCGGACCGAGGGTTGCAACAGCAGGATCGATAGCACGTAGGGGGGACTGAACGCCCGTACACTCATTTCGTGGGTTGGCTTAGCCATACAGAGTTCATTCCATGTCTAAGGATACAGAGTTCATTCCCAGTCTAAGATCGAACCGGACCGAGGGTTACGATAGTAGGACCAATAGCAGGATCGACAGCACGTAAGGGGAGACCGGGCCGATCCCCGGCTTGCGTATTCTGCCTCTCTGGCCGGCTGAGCGCCCATACGCTCGTTTCATTGGTTGGCTTAGGCATACGGAGTTCATTCCATGTCTAAGCCCTAGCCGGACCGAGGGTTGTGGTAGCAGGACCGATAGCGGGATCGACAGCACGTAGAGGGGGACCAGGCTGATCTCTGACTTATGCATTATGCCTCTCCGGCCGACTGAGTGCCCGTACGCACTTTTCGTGGGTTGACTTAGGCATACGTAGTTCATCCCCAGCCTAAGCATACGGAGTTCATTCCAGTCTAAGATCGGACCGGACCGAGGGTTGCGACAGCAGGATCGACATCATGCAGGGGGGACCAGGCTGATCCCCGGCTTGCGCATTCTGCCTCTCCGGTCGGCTAAGCTCCGGCACGCCCATTTCGTGGGTTGGCTTATGCATAGGGAGTTCATTCCATGTCTAAGCCCCAACCAGACCGAGGGTTGTGGTAGTGGGACCGGCAGCACGCAAAGAGGGACCGAGTCGATCCCAGGCTTGGCATTATGCCTTTCTGACTGGCTCAGCGCCCGAACGCTCATTTCGTGGGTCGACTTAGGCATACGGAGTTCATTCCCAATCTAAGATCGGACCGGATTGAGGGTTACGACAGCAGGATCGACAGCACGCAGGGGGGATCGGGTCGATCCTCGACATGCGCATTCTGCCTCTCCGGTCGGCTGAAGCACCCTCACGCTCATTTCGTGGGTTGGCTTAGGCATACAGAGTTCATTCCATGTCTAAGCATACAGAGTTCATTACCAATCTAAGATCGGACCGGACCGAGGGTTGCGACAGCAGGACCAGCAGCAGGATCGGCAGCACGCAGAGGGGACCGGGCCGATCCCCGACTTGAGCATTCTGCCTCTTCGATCGACTGAGCGCCCGCACGCTCGTTTCATGGGTTGGCTTAGGCATGCGGAGTTCATTCCATGTCTAAGCATACAGAGTTCATTCCTAGTCTAAGAGTTTGAGCCACGGTGGACATGCTGGGCTCGGGCATGTGCTGGTGCCGCATTTTTTTTGCCTGGGGCACCATCACCGGAGCATCGCCAGAGAGCCTAACCGGTGGCATTGGAAATTCATCCCCAATCTAAGCATACGGAGTTCATTCCCAGTCTAAGATCAGATCGGACCGAGGGTTGCGGTAGCAGGATCGGCAGCAAGCAAGGGGGACCGCGCCGATCCCCGACTTGTGCATTCTTCCTCTTCGATTGGTTGAGCGCCCGCACGCCCGTTTCGTGGGTTGGCTTAGGCATAGGGAGTTCATTCCATGTCTAATCCCCAGCCGGACCGAGGGTTGTCGCAGCGGGACCGATAGCACGCAGAGGGGGATTAGGTCGATCCCTGGCTTGCGCATTCTGCCTCTCTGGTCGGATGAGCGCCTTGCACGCTCGTTTCGTGGGTTGGCTTAGGCATACGGAGTTCATTCCATGTCTAAGCATACGGAGTTCATTCCCAATCTAAGAGTTTGAGCCATGATGCACATGCTGGGCTCGGGCATGTGTTGGTGCCACATTTTTTTGCCAGGGGCACCATCGTCGGAGCATCATCGGAGCATCGCCAGAGAGCCTAACCGGTGGCATTAGGGGTTCCGATGATTGGGGGGCAGGGGGGTGTGCGCACATGATGTGTGATGGGTGCTGGTACTTGGCCCTTATATTAGCCCCCTATCCCTCATCAAACCTCGAAAACTCACACCCCTTAAAGAGCATTTGAGATTTTATAGGTTTGCTGCCAGTAGCCATTAAAGTGTCTGAAATAGGGACACTTTTTTCAAACGGTCACAAAAGATTCTCCACCTCGAGTTTTTAGCTGAATTTTTTGGTGCATGCCAAAAAAAATACAAGGATCACCTCTACCAAATTTGGGGACAAAACTCTTTCTAAAAAAAATTTGAAAAATTCCAAACCGTCAAAAGTTTCAAAAATCGTGAAAAATAGAAAACGGGTCGTCTTGCCACGAAAATTGACATGAAGGCTTAAGGGACCATTGTATGAATTTACAAGCCATAAAAATGGCATTGGCATGGCAGAAATATGAAGATGTGCTTGAACCCACCTATCACCCGTTCGATCCCTGGCTTGTGCACGCTACCTCTCTGGTCGACTGAGCGTCTGCACGCTCATTTCATGGGTTCACTTAGGCATACGGAGTTCATCCCCAATCTAAGCATGCAAAGTTCATTCCCAGTCTAAGATCAAATCGGATCGAGGGTTGCGGCAACAGGATCGGTAGCACGTAGGAGGGACCAGGCCGATCCCCGGTTTGTGCATTCTGCCTCTTCAACCGGCTGAGTGCCCGCACGCTCGTTTCATCGATTGGCTAAGGCATAGGGAGTTCATTCCACGTCTAAGCCCTAACCAGATCGAGGGTTGTGGCAGCGGGATTGGCAGGACGCAGAGGGGGATCGAGCCGATCCCTAGCTTACGCGTTATGCCTCTTCTGTCGGTTCAGCGCTCGTACGCTCATTTCATGGGTTGACTTAGGCATTCGAAGTTCATTCCCAGTCTAAGATCAAATCAGATCGAGGGTTGTGGTAGCAGGATCGATAGCACACAAGGGTGGATCGAGTCGGTCCTCGGCTTGCGCATTCTATCTCTCCAGCCAACTGAGCGCCCGCACTCTCGTTTCATGGGATGGCTTAGCCATACGGAGTTCATTCCATGTCTAGGGATACGGAGTTCATTCCATGTCTAGGGATACGAAGTTCATTCCCAGTCTAAGATCTAACCGAATCGAGGCTTACGGTAGTAAGACCAGCAACAGGATCGGTAGCACGCAGGAAGAGACCAGGCGATCCCCGGCTTGCGTATTCTGCCTCTTCGGTTGGCTGAGCACCCGCACGCTCGTTTCGTTGGTTGGCTTAGGCAAACGGAGTTCATTCCATGGCTAAGCCCCAGCCGGATCGAGGTTTGTGGCAGCAGGACTGACAGCGGGATCGATAGCACGTAGAGGGGGATCGAAACTGATCCCTGGCTTGCGCATTATGCCTCTCCGGCCAGCTGAGTGCCCGTACGCTCTTTTCGTGGGTTGACTTAGGCATACGGAGTTCATTTCCAGTCTAAGATCAGATCAGATCGATGGTTGCGGTAGCAGGATCGGCAACACGCAGGGGGGATTGGGCCGATCCCTGGTTTGCGCATTCTGCCTCTCCGGTCGGCTGAGCGCCCACATGCCCATTTCATGGGTTGGCTTAGGCATAGGGAGTTTATTCCATGTCTAAACCCCAGTCGGATCGAGTGTTGTGGCATTCGGCAGCACGCAGAGGAGGACCAGGTCGATCCTTGGCTTACGCATTATGCCTCTTCGGCTAGCTCAACGCCTGCACGCTCGTTTCGTGGGTTGACTTAGGCATACGGAGTTCATTCCCAGTCTAAGATCAGACAGAACTGGTGGTTGTGATAGCAGGATCGACAGCACAAAGGGGGGATCAGGTCGATCCCCGGCTTGTGCATTCTACCTTTTTGGTTGGCTGAGCGCTCGTACGCTCGTTTTGTGGGTTGACTTAGGCATACGGAGTGCATTCCCAGTCTAAGATCAGATCAGACTGATGGTTGCGATAGCAGGATCCGCAGCACGCATGAGGGATTGGGCCGATCCTCGGCTTACGCATTCTGCCTCTCCGGCCGGCTGAGCACCCACATGCCCATTTCGTGGGTTGGCTTAGGCATAGGGAGTTCATTCCATGTCTAAGCCCCAGTCAAATTAAGTGTTGTGGCATCGAGATCGGCAGCACGCAGAGGGGGACCAGGCCGATCCTTGGCTTACGCATTATGCCTCTCCGGCTAGCTCAATGCCCGTACACTCATTTCATGGGTTGACTTAGGCATACGGAGTTCATTCCCAGTCTAAGATAAGACAGAACTGGGGGTTGTGATAGCAGGATCGACAGCACAAAGGGGGGATCAGGCCGATCCCCGACTTGCGCATTCTACCTCTCCGACCGACCAAGTGCCCGCACGCTCGTTTAATGGGTTGGTTTAGGCATACGGAGTTCATTTCATGTCTAAGCATACAGAGTTCATTCCCAATCTAAGATTGGACCGGACTGAGGGTTGCGACAGTAGGACCAGTAGTAGGATCGATAGCACACAAGGGGGGACCAGGCCGATCCCCAGCTTGCGCATTCTGCCTCTCTGATCGATCGAGCACCCACACGCTCATTTCATGGGTTGGCTTAAGCATACGGAGTTCATTCCATGGCTAAGCCCTAGCTGGACTGAGGGTTGTGGTAGCAAGACTGGCAGCAGGATCGACAGCATGCAGAGGGGGACCAGGCTGATCCTCGGCTTCGCATTATGCCTCTCCAGCTGACTAAGCACCCGCACGCTCATTTCATGGGTTGACTTAGGCATACAGAGTTCATCCCCAGTCTAAGCATACAGAGTTCATTCCCAGTCTAAGATCGGATCAGACCGAGGGTTGATCGGGTCGGGTCGATCCCCAGCTTACGCATTCTACCTCTCCCATCGGTCGAGCACCCGCACGCTCATTTCGTGGGTTGGCTTAGGCATACGGAGTTCATTCCATGTCTAAGCCCCAGCTGGACCGAGGGTTGTGGCAGCAAGACTGGCAGTGGGATCGGCAGCATGCAGAGGGGGACCGGGCCGATCCCTGACTTGCACATTATGCCTTTCCGGTCGACTGAGTGACCGCATGCTCATTTCGTGGGTTGGCATAGGCATACGGAGTTCGTTCATTGTCTAAGCATACGGAGTTCATTCCCAGTCTAAGATTTTGAGCCACGGTGCACATGTTGGGCTCGAGCATGTGCTGGTGCCGTATTTTTTTCGCCCAGCGCACAATCGCCGGAGCTTTGTCGGAGAGCCTAACCGATGGCATTGGGGGTTCCGACGATTAGGGGGGCCCAGGGGGGTGTGCGCACATGATGTGCGATGGGTGCTGGTACTTGGCCCTTATATTGGCCCCCTATCCCTCATCAAACCTCGATAACTCACACCCCTTTGAAGAGCATTTGAGATTTTATAGGTTTGCTGCCAGTAGCCATTAAAGTGTCTGAAATGGGGACACTTTTTCCAAACGGTCACAAAATCTTCTCCACTACGAGTTTTTAGCTGAATTTTTTTGTGCATGCCAAAAAAAATACAAGGATCACCCCTACCAAATTTGGGGAAAAAACTCTTTCTAAAAAAAGTTTAAAAAATATGGAACCGCAAAAAGTTTCAAAAATCATGAAAAATAGAAAATGGGTCGTCTTGCCACGAAACTTCACATGAAAGCTTAGGGGACCATTGTATGAATTTACAAGCCATAAAAATGGCATTGGCATGGTAGAAATATGAAGATGTGCTTGAACTCACCTACCACCCGTTTGATCCCCGGCTTGCGCATCCTGCCTCTCTGGTCAGCTGAGCGCCCACACGCTTTTTTCGTGAGTTGACTTAGGCATACGAAGTTGATCCCCAGTCTAAGCATACAGAGTTCATCCCAGTCTAAGATCAGACTGGATCGAGGGTTGCGGCAGTAGGATCGGCAGCATGGAGGGGGGACCGGACCGATCCTTTGCTTGCGTATTCTTCCTCTCCGGCTGACTGAGCTCCCGCACACCCATTTCATGGGTTGGCTTAGGCATAGGGAGTTCATTCCATGTCTAAGCCCCAGCCAGAGTGAGAGTTGTGGTAACGGGACCGACAGCACACAGAGGGGGATCGGGCCGATCCCTGGCTTGTGCATTATGCATCTCCAACTGGCCCAATGCCTGCACTTTCGTTTCGTGGGTTGATTTAGGCATATGGAGTTCATTCATAGTCTAAGCTCAGACCAGACCGAGGGTTGCAGCAGCAGGATCAACAGCACGTAGGGGGACCGGGCCGATCCCCAGCTTGGCAATTCTGCCTCTCCGACAGGCTGAGCTCCCGCACGCTCGTTTTGTGGGTTGGCTTAGGCATACAGAGTTCAATCCATGTCTATGCATACGGAGTTCATTCCCAGTCTAAGATCGGGCTAGACCAACGGTTGCGACAACAGGATCGACAGCACGTAGGGGGGGATCGGGTCGGTCCCCGGGTTATGCATTCTACCTCTCCGGTCGGCTGAGCGCCTGCACGAAGTTCACTCCCAGTCTAAGATCGGACCAGATCGAGGGTTGCGGTAGCTGTACCAATAGCAGGATCGACAGCACATAGGGGGGACCAGGCCGATCCTCAGCTTGCGCATTCTGCCTCTCTAACCGGCTTAGCACCCGCACGTTTGTTTCATGGGTTGGCTTAGGCATACGGAGTTCATTCCATGTCTAAGCCCCAGTCGGACTGAGGGTTATGGCAGCCAGACCGGCAGCGAGATCGGATGCACGCAGAGAGGGACCGGGCTGATCTCTGGCTTGCTCATTATGCCTCTCCAGCCGGCCTCTCCGATCGACTGAGCTGCCCGTACGCTCATTTCATGGGATGACTTAGGCATACGGAGTTCATCCCCAGTCTAAGCATATGCAGTTCATTCCCAGTCTAAGATCAGACCGGACCGAGGGTTGCGGCAGCAGGGTCGGCAGCATGCAGGGGGGACCAGGCCAATCCCCGGCTTGCGTCATTCTGCCTCTCCGATCGGCTGAGCACCCGCACGCCCGTTTTGTGGGTTGGCTTAGGCATAGGGAGTTCATTCCATGTCTAAGCTCCAGCCAGACTGAGGGTTGTGGCAGCGAGACCGATAGCACGCAGAAGGGGACCGGGCCGATCTCCGGCTTGCGCATTATGCCTCTTCGATCAGCTTAGCGTCCGCACGCTCGTTTCGTAGGTTGACTTATGCATACGGAGTTCATTCCCAGTCTAAGATTGGATCGGACCGAGGGTTGTGGCAGCAGGATCGACAGCACGCAGGGGGGACGGACCGATCCCCGGCTTGCAAATTCTGCCTCTCCGGCCGATTGAGCGCCCGCGCGCTCGTTTCATGGGTCGGCTTAGGCATATGGAGTTCATTCCAAGCCTACGCATATGGAGTTCATTCCCAGTCTAAGATTTTAAGCCATGGGGCACATGCTGGGCTTGGGCATGTGCTGGTGCCACATTTTTTTTACCCGAGGCACCATCGTCGGAGCATCGTCGAGCATTATCGGAGAGCCTAACCGGTGGCATTGGGGGTTCTGGTGATTGGGGGGTCGGGGGGTGTGCGCACATGATCTGCGATGGGTGCTGGTACTTTGCCCTTATATTGGCCCCCTATCCCTCATCAAACCTCGAGAACTCACACCCCCTTACAGAGCATTTGAGATTTTATAGGTTTGCTGCCAGTAGCCATTAAAGTGTCTGAAATGGGGACAATTTTTTCAAACGGTCACAAAATCTTCTCCACTTCGAGTTTTTAGCTGAAATTTTTTGGGCATGCCAACAAAAATACAAGGATCACATCTACCAAATTGGGGGCAAAACTATTTCTAAAAAAATTTTAAAAAAATCTCGAACCCTGAAAACTTTCAAAAATCAAGAAAAATAGAAAACGGGTTGTCTTGCCATGAAACTTCACATGAAGGCTTAGGGGACCATTCTATGAATTTACAAGCCATAAAAATGGCATTGGCATGGCAGAAATATAAAGATGTGCTTGAACCCACCTACCACCCGTTCGATCCCCGGCTGCGTATCCTGTCTCTCTGGTCGACTGAGCGCCCGCACGCCTGTTTCATGGGTTGACTTAGGCAAACGAAGTTCATCCCCAGTCTAAGTGTATAGAGTTCATTCCCAGTCTAAGATCAGACCGGATCGAGGGTTACGACAGCAGGATCGGTAGCACGCAGGGGGGACCGGGCCGATCTCTGGCTTGCGTATTCTGCCTCTCCGGCCGAATGAGCACCCGCACACCCATTTCGTGGGTTTGCTTAGGCATAGGGAGTTCATTCCATGTCTAAGCCCCAGCCGGACAGAGGGTTGTGGCAGAGGGGGACGACAGCATGCAGAGGGGGACGTGGTCGATCCCCAGCTTGTGCATTATGGCTCTCCGGTCTGCTCAACGCCCACACACTCATTTTGTGGGTTGACTTAGGCATATGGAGTTCATTCCCAGTCTAAGATTAGACCGGACCGAGGGTTGCAGCAGGTGGATCGATAGCACGCAAGGGGGGATCGGGTCGGTCCCCGACTTACGCATTCTGCCTCTCCGGTCGGTTGAGCGCCCGCACCCTCGTTTCATGGGTTGGCTTAGGCATACAGAGTTTATTCCATGTCTAAGCATACAGAGTTCATTCCCAATCTAAGATCGGACTGGACCAAGGGTTACGATAGCAGGACCAGCAGCAGGATCGACAGCATGCAGGGGGGATCGAGCCAGTCCTCAGCTTACGTATTCTACCTCTCTGGCCGGTTGAGCACCCTCACGCTCATTTCATGGGTTGGCTTAGGCATACGGAGTTCATTCCATTTCTAAGCGCCAACCAGACCGAGGGTCGTGGTAGCAGGACCAGCAGCGGGATCGATAGCACGTAGAAAGGGATCGGGCTGATCTTCGGCTTGTGCATTATGACTCTCCAGCCGATTGAGCACCCGCACGCTCATTTCAAGGGTTGACTTAGGCACACGGAGTTCATCCCCACTCTAAGATCGGATCAGACTGAGGGTTGTGACAGCAGGATCGACAGTACGCAAGGGGGACCAGGCCGATCCTCGGCTTGCGTATTCTGCCTCTCCGGCTGGTTGAGCGCCTGCATGCCTGGTTTGTGGGTTAGCTTAGGCATAGGGAGTTCATTCCATGTCTAAGCCCCAGCTGGACCGGGGGTTGTGGCAGCGGGACTAGCAACACGTAGAGGGGGATGGAGTCGATCCTCGACTTTTGCATTATGCCTTTTCGGTCGGTTCAGCACCCGCATGATCATTTCATGGGTTGACTTATGCATACGGAATTCATTCCCAGTCTAAGATCGGATCAGACTGAGGGTTGGTGTAGCAGGATCGACAGCACACAGGGGGGGACTGGGTCGATCCCCGACTTACGCATTCTGCCTCTCCGGCTGGCTGAGCGTCAGCACACTCGTTTCGTGGGTTGGCTTAGGCATACGGAGTTCATTCTCAGTCTAAGATCAGACCAGATCGAGGGTTGGGGCAGCAGGACCAATAGTAGGATCGGCAGCACGTCGGGGGACCAGGTCGATCCCCGGCTTACGCATTCTGCCTCTTCGGTTGGCTGAGCGCCCGCACGCTTGTTTCATGGGTTGGCTTAGGCATACGGAGTTCATTCCATAACTAAGCCCCAGCCAGATCGAGGGTTGTGGTAGCAGGACCGGTAGCGGGATCGGTAGCACGCAGAGGGGGATCGGGCTGATCCCCGGCTTTCGCATTATGCCTCTTCGGTCGAGTGAGCACCCGCACGCTCGTTTCATGGGTTGACTTAGGCATACGGAGTTCATCCCCGATCTAAGCATATGGAGTTAATTCCTAGTCAAACATCGGACCGGACCAAGGGTTGCGGCAGCAGGATCGACAGCACCCAGGGGGGACCGAGCCAATCCCTGACTTGCGCATTCTGCCTCTCCGGTCGGCTGAGTGCCCGCACGCCCGTTTCGTGGGTTGGCTTAGGCATAGGGAGTTCATTTCATGTCTAAGCCCCAGCCGGACCGAGGGTTTTTGCAGCGGGATCGGTAGCACTCAGAGGTGGACCGACCCGATCCCTGGCTTGCGCATTAAGCCTCTTCAGCCGGCTCGGTGCCCGTATGCTCATTTTATGGGTAGACTTATGCATACGGATTTCATTCCCAGTCTAAGATCGGATCGGACCGAGGGTTGATGCAGCAGGATCGACGGCACGCATGGGGTGAATGGGTCGATCCCCGGCTTGCGCATTCTGCCTCTCCGACCGGCTGAACGCCCGCATGCTCATTTCGTGAGTTGGCTTAGGCATACGGAGTTCATTCCCAGTCTAATATTTTGAGCCACAGTGCACATGCTGGGCTCGGGCATGTGCTGGTGCCACATTTTTTTCGGTTGGGGCACCATCGTCGGAGCATCATCGAAGAGCCTAACCGACAGCATTGGGGGTTCCAGCGATTGGGGGGGCGGGGGGTGTGCGCACATGATGTGTGATGGGTGCTGGTACTTGGCCCTTATATTGGCCCCCTATCCCTCATCAAACCTCGAGAAGTCACACCCCCTTAAAGAGCATTTGAGATTTTATAGGTTTGCTGCCAGTAGCCATTAAAGTGTCTGAAATGGGGACACCTTTTTCAAACGATCACAAAATCTTCTCCACTTCGAGTTTTTAGCTGAATTTTTTTGTGCATGCCAAAAAAAATACAAGGATCACCTCTACCAAATTTGAGGCAAAACTCTTTCTAAAAAAATTTAAAAAAATCCCGAATTGCAAAAGGTTTCAAAAATCGTGAAAAATAAAAAACGGGTCGTCTTGCCACGAAACTTCACATGAAGGCTTAGGGGACCATTGTATGAATTTACAAGCCATAAAAATGGCATTCACATGGTAGAAATATGAAGATGTGCTTGAACCCACCTACCACCCGTTCGATCCCTGACTTGTGCATCCTGGCTCTCTGGTCGGTTGAGCGCCCGCACGCTCATTTCGTGGGTTGACTTTGGCATACGGAGTTTATCCCCAGTCTAAGCATACAGAGTTGATTCACAGTCTAAGATCAAACCGGACCGAAGGTTGCGGCAACAGGATCGGCAGCACGCAGGGGGGACCAGGCCGATCCCCGGCTTGCGCATTTTGCCTTTCCGGCCCGCTGAGGGCCCGCACGCCCGTTTCGTGGGTTGGCTTAGGCATAGGGAGTTCATTCCACATCTAATCACTAGCCAGACCGATGGTTTTGGCAGTGGGACCGCAGCACGCAAAGGGGGACTGGGCCGATCCTCAGCTTGTTCATTATGCCTCTCCGATCGGCTGAGCGCCCGCACGCTCGTTTCATGGGTTGGCTTAGGCATACGGAGTTCATTCCATGTCTAAGCCCCAGTCGGACTGAGGGTTGTGGTAGCAGGACCGGCAGCGGGATCGACTGCACGCAGAGGGGGACCAGATTGATCCTCGACTTCCACATTATGCCTCTCCGGCCGGCCTCTCCGGTCGGTTGAGCGCCTGCATGCTCATTTCATATGTTGACTTAGGCAAACGGAGTTCATCCCCAGTCTAAGCATACGGAGTTCATTCCCAGTCTAAGATCAGACCGGATCGAGAGGGTTGCGACAGCAGGATCGCAGCACGCAGGGGGGACCGAGCCGATCCCTGGCTTGCGCATTCTGCCTCTCCGGCTGGCTGAGCACCCGCACGCTTGTTTCATGGGCTGACTTAGGCATAGGGAGTTTATTCCATGTCTAAGCCCCAGTCAGACCGAGGGTTGTGGCAGCGGGACCGGCAGCACGTAGAGGGGGACCGGGTCGATCCCCGACTTGCGCATTATTCCTCTTCGGCCAGGTCAACGCCCGGATGCTCGTTTCGTGGGTTAACTTATGCATACGGAGTTCATTCCCAGTCTAAGATCAGACCGGACTGAGGGTTACGACAGTAGGATTGACAGCATGCAGTGCGGGACTAGGGTCGGTCCCCGGCTTGCGCATTCTGCCTCTCCGGCCGGTTGAGCTCTCGCACGCTCGTTCCGTGGGTTGGCCTAGGCATACGAATTTCATTCCATGTCTATGCATACGGAGTTCATTCCAGTCTAAGATTTTGAGCCACGGTGCACATGCTGGGCTCGGGCATGTGCTGGTGCCACATTTTTTTCACCCAGGCCACCATCGCCGGAGCATCGTCGGAGAGCCTAACCGGCGACATTGAGGGTTCCGACGATTGGGAGGGCCGGGGGGTGTGCGCACATGATGTGCAATGGGTGCTGGTACTTGTTCCTTATATTGGCCCCTTATCCCTCATCAAACCTCGACAACTCACACCCCTTTAAAGAGCATTTGAGATTTTATAGGTTTGCTACCAGTACCCATTAAAGTGTCTAAAATGCGGACACTTTTTTCAAACGGTCAGAAAATTTTCTCCACTTCGAGTTTTTAGCTGAATTTTTTTGTACATGCCAACAAAAATACAAGGATCACCTCTTCCAAATTTAGGACAAAACTCTTTCTAAAAAAATTTTTAAAAAATCCCGAACCGTAAAAAGTTTTAAAAATCGTGAAAAATAGAAAATGGGTCGTCTTGCCACGAAACTTCACATGAAGGCTTAGGGGACCATTGTATGAATTTACAAGCCATAAAAATGGCATTGGCATGGTAGAATATATGAAGATGTGCTTGAACCCACCTACCACCCGTTCGATCCCCGGCTTGTGCATCCTACTTCTCTGGTCGATCGAGCGCTCGCATGCTCGTTTCGTGGGTTGACTTAGGCATATGGTGTTCATCCCCAGTCTAAGCATACGAAGTTCATTCCCAGTCTAAGATCAAACCGGACCGAGGGTTGCGGCAGCAGGATCGGCAGCACGTAGGGGGGACCAAGCCGATCCTCGGCTTGCGCATTCTGCCTCTCTGGCCGGCTGAACGCCCGCACGCCCGTTTCATGGGTTGGCTTAGGCATAGGGAGTTCTTTCCATGTCTAAGCCCCAGTCGGACTGAGGGTTGTGGCAGTAGGACCGGTAGCACGTAAAGGGGGACCGAGCCGATCCTCGGCTTACGCATTATGCCTCTTCGATTGGCTCAGCGCCCACACGCTCGTTTCGTGGGTTGACTTATGCATACAGAGTTCATTCCCAGTCTAAGGTTGGACCAGACCGAGGGTTACGGCAGCAAGATCGACAGCACGTAGGGGGGGACTGGCCCAATCCCCGGCTTGCGCATTCTGCCTCTACAGCCTGCTGAGCGCCCGCATGCTCATTTCGTGGGTTGGCTTAGGCATACGGAGTTCATTCCATGCCTAAGCGTACGGAGTTCATTCCCAGTCTAAGATTTTGAGCCACGGTGCACATGTTGGGCTCGGGCATGTGCTGGTGCCGCATTTTTTCCGCCCGTGGCACCATCGTCGGAGCATAGCCGGAGAGCCTTACCGGGGGCATTTTGGGTTCTGGCGATTGGGGGGCCGGGGGGTGTGCGCACATGATGTGCAATGGGTCTGGTACTTGGCCTTATATTGGCCCCCTATCCCTCATCAAACCTCAAGAACTCACACCCCCTTAAAGAGCATTTGAGATTTTATAGGTTTGCTGCCAGTAGCCATTAAAGTGTCTGAAATGGGGACACTTTTTTCAAATGGTCGCAAAATCTTCTCCACTTCGAATTTTTAGCTGAATCTTTTTGTGCATGCCAACAAAAATACAAGGATCTCCTATACCAAATTTGGGGATAAAACTCTTTCTAAAAAAATTTTAAAAAATCTCGAACCGCAAAAAGTTTTGAAAATCATGAAAAATAGAAAACGGGTGTCTTGCCATGAAACTTCACATGAAGGCTTAGGGGACCATTGTATGAATTTACAAGCCATAAAAATGGCATTGGCATGGCAGAAATATGAAGATGTGCTTGAACCCACCTACCACCCGTTCGATCCCCGGCTTGCGCATCCTGCCTCTCTGGTCGGCTGAGCGCCCGCATGCTCATTTCGTGGGTTGACTTAGGCATACGGAGTTCATCCCCAGTCTAAGCATACAGAGTTCATTCCCAGTCTAAGATCAGACCGGACCGAGAGTTGCGGCAATAGGATCGGCAGCACGCAGGGGGATCGGGCTGATTCCCGGCTTGCGATTATGCTTTTCCGACTGGCTCAGTGCTCGAACGCTCGTTTCGTGGGTTAACTTATGCATACAAAGTTCATTCCCAATCTAAGATCAAACCAGACTGAGGGTTGTGGCAGCAGGATCGACAGCACGTATTACGAGACTGGGTCGATCCTCGGCTTGCGCATTCTGCCTCTCCGGCCGGCTGAGCGCTCGCAAGCTCATTTCGTGGGTTGACTTAGGCATATGGAGTTCATTCCCAGTCTAAGATCAGACCAGACCGAGGGTTGCGGCAGCAAGATCGATAGCACGTAGGGGGGACCAAGCCGGTCCCCGACTTGTGCATTTTGCCTCTCCGGTCGGCGGAGCGCCCGCACGCTTGTTTTGTGGGTTGGCTTAGGCATACGGAGTTCATTCCATGTCTAAGCATACGGAGTTCATTCCCAGTCTAAGATCGGACTGGACCGAGGGTTGCGGTAGCAGGTCCAGTAGCAGGATCGGCAGCATACAGGGGGGACCAGGCCGATCCCCGACTTACGCATTCTACCTCTCCGGCCGACTGAGCGCCCGCACTCTCGTTTCGTGGGTTGACTTAGGCATACGGAGTTCATCCCCAGTCTAAGCATACGGAGTTCATTCCTAGCCTAAGATCGAATCGGACCGAGGGTTGCGACAGCAAAATCGACAGCACGCAGGGGGGACCGGCCGATCCGACTGGCTGAGTGCCCACACGCTTGTTTCGTGGGTTGACCTAGGCGTACAGAGTTCATTCCATGTCCAAGCCCCAGTCGGACAGAAGGTTGTTGCAGCAGGACCAGCAGTGGGACCGACAGCACGCAGAGGGGGATCGAGGCTGATCCTCGGCTTATGCATTATGCCTCTCCGACCGATCTCTGTTACCGGCTAAGTGCCCACACGCTCGTTTCATGGGTTGACTTGGGCATACGAAGTTCATCCCCAATCTAAGCATCCAGAGTTCATTCCCAGTTTAAGATCGGATAGGACCGAGGGTTACGGCAGCAGGACCAGTAGCAGGATCGACAGCACGCAGGAGGGATCAGGCTGATCCCCGGCTAGCGCATTCTGCCTTTCCGGCTGGCTGAGTGCCCGCACGTTCGTTTCATGGGTTGACCTAGGCGTACGGAGTTCATTCCATGTCCAAGCCCCAGTCGGACCGAGGGTTGTGGTAGCAAGACTGGCAGCGAGATCGACAGCACACAGAGGGGGATCGAGCTGATCCCCGGCTTGCGCATTATGCCTCTTCGGCCGACCTCTCTTTTCGACTAAGTGCCCATAAAATGCACGCTCGTTTTATGGCTTTATGTCAAAGCATACGGAGTTCATTCCCAGTCTAAGATCAGACCAAATCGAGGGTTACGACAGTAGGACCAGCAGTAGGATAGGCAACACGTAGGGGGGACCGGGCCGATCCTCTGCTTGCACATTCTGCCTCTTCGGCCGACTGAGCGCCCGCACGCTCGTTTCGTGGGTTGACTTAGGCATACGGAGTTCATTCCATGTCTAAACCCCAGCTGGATCGAGGATTGTGGCAGCATGCAGAGGGGGACCGGGCTGATCCCCGGCTTGTTCATTATGCCTCTCCGACCGGCCTCTCCGGCCGGTTGAGCACCCGCACGCTCGTTTCGTGGGTTGACTTAGGCATACGAAGTTCATCCCCAATCTAAGCATATGAAGTTCATTCCCAGTCTAAGATCAAACCGGACTAAGTGTTGCAGCAGCAGAATCGACAGCACACAAGAGGGATCGAGCCGATCCCCAGCTTGCGCATTCTGCCTCTCCGGTCGGCTGAGCGCCCGCACGCCCGTTTCGTTGGTTGGCTTAGGCATAGGGAATTCATTCCATGTCTAAGCCCTAGCCGGACCGAGGGTTGTGGCAGCGGGACCGGCAGCATGTAGAGGGGGATCGGGCTGATCCCCGTCTTGCGCATTATGCCTCTCCGACCGACTGAGCGCCCGCACCCTCGTTTCATAGGTTGGCTTAGGCATACGAAGTTCATTCCATGTCTAAGCATACGGAGTTCATTCCCAGTCTAAGATTCTGAGCCACGGTGCACATGCTGGGCTTGGGCATGTGCTGGTACCGCATTTTTTTCGCCTGGGGCACTATCATCGGAGCATTGTCGGAGAGCCTAACCGGCGGCATTGGGGGTTCCGGCGATTGGGGGGGCCGGGGGGTGTACGCACATGATGTGCGATGGGTGCTGGTACTTGGCCCTTATGTTGGCCCCCTATCCCGCATCAAACCTCGAGAACTCACACCCCCTTAAAGAGCATTTGAGATTTTATAGGTTTGCTGCCAGTAGCCATTAAAGTGTCTGAAATGGGGACACTTTTTTCAAATGGTCACAAAATCTTCTCCACTTCGAGTTTTTAGCTGCATTTTTTTTTGTGCATGCCAACAAAAATACAAGGATCACCTCTACTAAATTTGGGGACAAAACTCTTTCTAAAAAAATTTTAAAAAATCTCGAACCGTAAAAAGTTTTGAAAATCTTTTAAAAATAAAAAACGGGTCATTCCTGCCACGAAACTTCACATGAAGGCTTAGCGGACCATTGTATGAATTTACAAGCCATAAAAATGGCATTGGCATGGCAGAAATATGAAGATGTGCTTGAACCCACCTACCACCCATTCGATCCCCGGCTTGCACAACCTGCCTCTCTGGTCGACTAAGCGCCTGCACGCTCGTTCCGTGGGTTGACTTAGGCATATGGAGTTCATCCCCAGTCTAAGCATATGGAGTTCATTCCCAGTTTAAGATCGAACTGAACCAAGGGTTGCGGCAGCAGGATCGACAGCACGCAGGAGGGACCGGGTCGATCCCCGGCTTGTGCATTCTGCCTCTCCGGTCGGTTGAGCACCCGCATGCCCGTTTTGTGGGTTGGCTTCAGCATAGGGGGTTCATTCCATGTCTAAGCCCCATCCGGACTGAGGGTTGTGGCAACGGGACTGACAGCACACAGAGGGGGATCGGGTTGATTCTCAGCTTGCGCATTATGCCTTTTCGGCTGGCTTAGCGCCTGCATGCTCATTTCGTGGGTTAACTTAGGCATATGTAGTTCATTCCCAGTCTAAGATCAGACCGGACTGAGAGTTGCAACAGCAGGATCGACAGCACCCAGGGGGGGACCGAGTCGATCCCTGACTTATGCATTCTGCCCCTCCGATCGACTGAGTGCCCGCACGCTCGTTTCGTGGGTTGGCTTAGGCATACGGAGTTCATTCCCAGTCTAAGATCGGATCAGACCGAGGGTTGCGATAGTTGGACCAGCAGTAGGATCGGCATCACGCTGGGGGGGATCGGGCCGATCCTCGACTTGCGCATTCTACCTCTCCGACCGATTGAGGGCCCGCACGCCCGTTTCGTGGGTTGGTTTAGGCATACGAAGTTCATTCCATGTCTAAGCCCTAGTCGAACCGAGGGTTGTGGCAGCAGGACCGGTAGCACGCAGAGGGGGACTGGGCTGATCCCCGGCTTGTGCATTATGCCTTTTCGGTCGGCCTCTTTGATCGACTGAATGTCCCCGCACTCATTTCATGGGTTGACTTAGGCATACGGAGTTAATCCCCAGTCTAAGCATACGATTTCATTCCTAGTCTAAGATTAGACCAGACTAAGGGTTGCGCATTATGCCTCTTCAGTCGGGT
Source organism: Durio zibethinus (assembly GCF_002303985.1). The sequence continues at coordinate 10,983,193 of NW_019167826.1, forward strand.
TACGTCCGCACGCTTATTTCATAGGTTGACTTATGCATACGGAGTTCATTCCCTGTCTAAGATCGGATCAAATCGAGGGTTGCGGCAGCAAGATCGGCAGCACGTAGGGGGGATCGGGTCGATCCCCAGCTTACACATTCAGCCTTTTCGGTCGGCTGAGCGCCCGCACGCTCATTTTCTTGGTTCGCTTAGGCATACGGAGTTCATTCCATGTCTAAGCCCCAGTCAGACCAAGGGTTGTGGCAGCAGAACCGACAGCACGCGGAGGAGACCGGGCTGATCCCCGACTTGTGCATTATGCCTCTTCAGTCGGCTCAGCACTCATGCGGAGTTCATTCCCAGTCTAAGATCGGACCGGACTGAGGGTTGTGGTGGTAGGATCGACAGCACGCAAGGGGGACCGGGCTGACCCCAGCTTACGCATTCTGCCTCTCCGATCGGTTGAGCGCCCGCACACTCGTTTCATGGGTTAGCTTAGGCATACGGAGTTCATTCCATGTCTAAGCATACAGAGTTCATTCCCAACCTAAGATCAAACCAGACCGAGGGTTGCGGTAGCAGGACCTGCAGCAGGATCGGTAGGACGTAGGGGGGACCGAGCTGATCCCCAACTTGCGTATTCTCCCTTTCAGGCCGGTTGAGCGCTCGCACGCTCGTTTCGTGGGTTGGCTTAGGCATACGGAGTTCATTCCATGTCTAAGCCCCAGCCCGACCGAGGGTTGTGGCAGCAGGACTGACAGCGGGATCGATAGCGTGCAGAGAGGGACTGGGCTGATCCCCGACTTGTGCATTATGCCTCTTCGATTGGCCTTTCTGGTCGGTTGAGCACCCGCACACTCGTTTTGTGGGTTGACATAGGCATACGGAGTTCATTCCCAGTCTAAGATCAGACCGGGATCGGATTGATCCCCGGCTTACGCATTCTGTGTCTCCGACCGACTGAGCGCCTGCACGCCTGTTTCATGGGTTGGTTGAGGCATAGGGAGTTCATTCCATTTCTAAGCCCCAGTCGGACCAAGGGTTGTGGCAGCAGGATCGGCAAACCACAGAGGGGGACCGGCTGATCCCCGACTTGCACATTATTCCTCTTCGCACGCTCGTTTCGTGGGTTGACTTATGCATACGAAGTTCATTCCCAGTCTAAGATTGGACCAGACCGAGGGTTACGACAGCATGACTGACAGCACGTTAGGGGGGACCAGGCGGATCCCCGACTTGCGCATTCTGCCTCTCCGGTCGGTTGAGCGCCCACACGCTCTTTTCTTGGGTTAGCTTAGGCATACGGAGTTCATTCCATGTCTAAGCATACGGAGTTCATTCCCAGTCTAAGATTTTGAGCCATGGTGCACATGCTCCGCTCGGGCATGTGCTGGTGCCACATTTTTTTCACCTGGGGCATCATCGCCGGAGCATCATCGAAGCATCATCGGAGAGCCTAACCGACGGCATTGGAGGTTCCGACGATTGGGGGGGCGGGGGGTGTGCGCACATCATGTGCGATGGGTGCTGATACTTGGCCCTTATATTGGCCCCCTATCCCTCATCAAACCTCGAGAACTCACACCCCCTTAAAGAGCATTTGAGATTTTATAGGTTTGCTGCCAGTAGCCATTAAAGTGTCTGAAATGGGGACACTTTTTTCAAACGGTCATGAAATCTTCTCCACTTCGAGTTTTTAGCTGAATTTTTTTATGCATGCCAACCCAAATGCAAGTATCACCTCTACCAAATTTGGGGACAAAACTCTTTCTAAAAAAATTTTAAAAAATCCCAAACCACAAAAAGTTTCAAAAATCATGAAAATAGAAAACGGGTCATCTTGGCACGAAACTTCACATGAAGGCTTAGGGGACCATTGTATGAATTTACAAGCCATAAAAATGGCATTGGCATGGCAGAAATATGAAGATGTGCTTGAACCCACCTACCACCCGTTTCATCCCCAGCTTGCGCATCCTGCCTCTCTGGTCGGCTGATCACCCGCACGTTCGTTTCGTGGGTTGACCCAGGCATACGGAGTTCATCCCCAGTCTAAGCATATGGAGTTGATTCCTAGTCTAAGATCCGATCGGACTGAGGGTTGTGGTAGCAGGGTCTGCAGCACGCAGGGGGGACTAGGTCGATCCCTGACTTGCCCATTCTGCCTCTTTGGTCGGCTGAGTGCCCGTATGCCCGTTTCGTGGGTTGGCTTAGGCATAGGGATTTCATTCCATGTCTAAGCCTCAACCGAACCGAGGGTTGTGGCTGCGGGACCGACAACACACAGAAGGGGACCGGGCTGATCCCTGGCTTGTGCATTATGCCTCTTCGACCGGCTCAACGCCCGTACGCTCTTTTTGGGGGTTGACTTATGCATACGAAGTTCATTCCCAGTCTAAGATTGGATCGGGCCAATCCCCAGCTTGTGCATTCTACCTCTCCGATCGGCTGAGCACCCGCACGCTCGTTTCGTGGGTTGGCTTAGGCATATGGAGATTATTTCGTGTCTAAGCATACGAGTTCATTCCATGTCTAAGCATACGGAGTTCATTCCTAGTCTAAGATCAGACCGGATCGAGGGTTGCAGCAGTAGGATCGGTAGCACGCAGGGGGGACCGGGTTGATCCCCGACTTACGCATTTTGCTTTTCCGATCGACTGAGCGCCTGCACGCCTGTTTCGTGGGTTGGTTGAGGCATAGGGAGTTCATTCCATGTCTAAGCCCCAGTCAGACCGAGGGTTGTGGCAGGGGGATCGGTAACCACAGAGGGGGACCGGCTGATCCCTAGCTTGTGCATTATGCCTCTTCGACCAGCTCAGCTCCTGCACGCTCATTTCGTGGGTTGACTTATACATACGAAGTTCATTCCCAGCCTAAGATCGGACCGGATTGAGGGCTGCAGCAGCAAGACCGATAGCATGCAGGGGTGGACCGGCCGATCCCCCGCTTGCACATTCTACCTCTTCGGCTGACTGAGCGCCTGCACGCTCGTTTCGTGGGTTGGCTTAGGCATATAGAGTTTATTCCATGTCTAAGCATACGGAGTTCATTCCCAGTATAAGATTTTAAGCCATGGTGCACATGCTGGGCTCGGGCATGTGCTGGTGCCACATTTTTTTGGCCCAGGGCATCATCGCCGGAGCACCCCTGGAGAGCCTAACCAGTGGCTTTGGGGGTTCCGACGATTGGGCGGGCCGGAGGGTGTACGCACATGATGTGCGATGGGGGCTGGTACTTGGCCCTTATATTGGCCCCCTATCCCTCATCAAACCTCGATATTTTTAGTTGAATTTTTTTGTGCATGCCAAAAAAAATACAAGGATCATCTCTACCTAATTTGGGGATAAAACTCTTTCTAAAAAATTTTTAAAAAATCTGAACCGTAAAAAGTTTTGAAAATCATGAAAAATAGAAAATGGGTCATCTTACCACGAAACTTCACATGAAGGCTTAGGGGACCATTGTATGAATTTACAAGCCATAAAAATGGCATTGGCATGGCAGGAATATGAAGATGTGCTTGAACCCACCTACCATCCACTCGATCCCCGACTTGCGCATCCTGCCTCTCTGGTCGACTGAGCATCCGCACGCTCGTTTCGTGGGTTGACTTAGGCATACGGAGTTCATCCCCAGTCTAAGCATATGGAGTTCATTCCTAGTCTGAGATCAGACCGGATCGAAGGTTGCGGCAGCAGGATCGGCAGCATGTCGGGGGAACCATGCCGATCCCCTACTTACGCATTCTGCCTCTCTGACCGGCTGAGCGCCCGCACGCCCGTTTCAATGGGTTGACATAGGCATAGGGAGTTCATTCCATGTCTAAGCCCCAGTCGGACCGAGGGTTGTGCCAGCGGGACCGACAGCACACAGAGGGGGATCGGGCTGATCCTTGACTTGCGCATTATGCCTCTTCGGTCGACTCAACGCCCGCACGCTCTTTTCGAGGGTTGACTTATGCATACAGAGTTCATTCCCAGTCTGAGATTGGATCGGGCTAATCCCTGGCTTGTGCCTTCTACCTCTTCGGCCGACTGAGCACCCGCACGCTCGTTTCGTGGGTTGGCTTAGGCATTATTCCATGTCTAAGCATACGGAGTTCATTCCATGTCTAAGCATACAGAGTTCATTCCCAGTCTAAGATTTTGAGCCACAGTGCACATACCGGGCTCGGGCATGTGCTGGTGCTGTATTTTTTTCACCCGGGGCACCATCGTCGGAGCACCCCCTGAGAGCCTAACCGACGACTTTAGGGGTTCTGGCGATTAGAGGGGCCGGGGTGTGCACACATGATGTGCGATGGGGGCTGGTACTTGGCCCTTATATTGGCTCCCTATCCCTCATCAAACCTAGAGAACTCACACCCCCTTAAAGAGCATTTGAGATTTTTTAGGTTTGCTGCCAGTAGCCATTAAAGTGTCTGAAATGGGGACACTTTTTTCAAATGGTCACAAAATCTTCTCCGCTTTGAATTTTTAGCTGAATTTTTTTGTGCATGCCAACAAAATATACAAGGATCATTCTACCAAATTTAGGGACAAAACTCTGTCTAAAAAATTTTTAAAAGTCCCGAACCATAAAAAGTTTCAAAAATCATGAAAAATAGAAAACGGGTCGTCTTGCCACGAAACTTCACAAGAAGGCTTAGGGGACCATTGAATGAATTTACAAGCCATAAAAATGGCATTGGCATGGCAGAAATATGAAGATGTGCTTGATCCTCGGCTTGCGCATCCTGCCTCTCTGGTCGGCTGAGTGCCCGCACGTTCATTTCGTGGGTTGACTTAGGCATACGGAGTTCATCCCCAGTCTAAGCATACAGAGTTCATTCCTAGTCTAAGATCAGACCGGATTGAGGGTTGCGACAGCAAGACCACGCAGGAGGGACCGGGCTGATCCTCGGCTTGTGCATTCTGGCTCTCCGGCAGGCTGAGCGCCCGCACGCCCGTTTCATGGGTTGGCTTAGGCATAGTGAGTTCATTCCATGTCTAAGCCCCAGCCAGACCGAGGGTTGTGGTAGCAGGACCGACAGCACACAGAGGGAGACCGGGCTGATCCCCGGCTTGCGCATTATGCCTCTCCGGTCGGCTCAGTGCCCGTACGCTCATTTTGTGGGTTGACTTTGGCGTACGGAGTTCAATCCCAGTCTAAGATTGAACCAAATCGAGGGTTGCCATAGCAGGATTGACAGCATGCAGGTTGGGATCCGGCCGGTCCCCAGCTTGCGCATTCTACCTCTCCGATCGACTGAACGTCCGTACACTCATTTTGTGGGTTGGCTTAGGCATACGGAGTTCATTCCATGTCTAAGCATACGGAGTTCATTCCCAGTCTAAGATCGGATCGGACCGAGGGTTGTGGTAGCAGGAGTAGCAACAGGATCAGCAGCACGCAGAGGGGGACCGAGTGGTTCCTCAGCTTGCGCATTCTACCTCTCCAGCCAGTTGAGCGCCCACACGCTCATTTCATGGGTTGGCTTAGGCATACGAAGTTCATTCCATGTCTAAGCCCTAGCCGGACTGAGGTTGTGGTAGCAGGACCGGCAGTGGGATCGACAGCATGTAGAGGGGGACCGGGCTGATCCCCGACTTACGTATTATGCCTCCGACCGGCTGAGCGCCCGTACGCTCGTTTCGTGGGTTGACTTAGGCATACAGAGATCATCCCCTAGTCTAAGCATACGGAGTTCATTCCCAGTCTAAGATTTTGAGCCACGGTGCACATGCTGGGCTTGAGCATGTGCTGGTGCCGCATTTTTTTTGCCCGGGGCACCATCGTCGGAGAGCCTAACCGGTGGCATTGGGGGTTCCGACGATTGGGGAGGTCGGGGGGTGTGCGCACATGATGTGCGATGGGTGCTGGTACTTGGCCCTTATATTGGCTCCTTATCCCTCATCAAACCTCAAGAACTCACACCTCCTTAAAGAGCATTTGAGATTTTATAGGTTTGCTGCCAGTAGCCATTAAAGTGTCTGAAATGGGGACACTTTTTTCAAACGGTCACAAAATCTTCTCCACTTCGAGTTTTTTTTTTTGTGCATGCCAACAAAAATACAAGGACACCTCTACCAAATTTGGGGACAAAACTCTTTCTAAAAAAATTTTAAAAAATCTCGAACCACAAAAAGTTTTAAAAATCGTGAAAAATAGAAAACGGGTCGTCTTGCTATGAAACTTTACATGAAGTCTGAGCGCCAGCACGCCCGTTCCATGGGTTGGCTTAGGCATAGGGAGTCCATTCCATGTCTAAGCCCCAGCCAGACTGAGGGTTGTGGCAGCGGGACCGGCAGCACGTTGAGGGGGACCGGGTCGATCCCCGGCTTGCGCATTATGCCTCTTCGGACGGTTCAGCGCCCGCACACTCGTTTCGTGGGTTGACTTATGCATACAGAGTTCATTCCTAATCTAAGAATAGATTGGATCAAGGGTTATGGCAGCAAGATTGATAGCATGTGGGGTGGGATCGGGCCAATCTCCGACTTGCGCATTCTGCCTCTTCAGCCGGCTGATTGCCCGTACGCTCGTTTCATGGGTTGGCTTAGGCATACGGAGTTAATTCAATGTCTAAGCATACGGAGTTCATTCCCAGTCTAAGATTTTGAGCCACGGTGCACATGCTAGGCTCGGGCATGTGCTGGTGCTGCATTTTTTTTCTCGGGGCACCATCGTCGGAGCATCGTCGGAGAGCCTAACAAGCGGCATTGGGGGTTCCGACGATTGGGGGGGCCGGGGGGTGTGCGCACATGATAGGCGATGGGTGATGGTACTTGGCCCTTATATTGGCCACCTATCCCTCATCAAACCTTGAGAACTCACACCCCCTTAAAGAGCATTTGAGATTTTATAGGTTTGCTACCAGTAGCCATTAAAGTGTCTAAAATGGGGACACTTTTTTCAAACGGTCACAAAATCTTCTCCACTTCTAGTTTTTAGCTGAATTCTTTTGTGCATGCCAACAAAAATACAAGGATCACCTCTACCAATTTTGGGGATAAAACTCTTTCTAAAAAAATTTTAAAAAATCCCGAACAGTAAAAAGTTTCAAAAATCATGAAAAATAGAAAACGGGTCATCTTGCCACGAAACTTCACATGAAGGCTTAGGGGACCATTGTATGAATTTACAAGCCATAAAAATGGCATTGGCATGGTAGAAATATGAAGATGTGCTTGAACCCACCTACCACCCGTTCGATCCCCGGCTTGCGCATCCTGCCTCTCTGGTTGGCTGAGTGCCCGCATGCTCGTTTCGTGGGTTGACTTAGGCATACGGAGTTCATCCCCATTCTAAGCATATGGAGTTCATTCCCAATCTATGATCAGACCAGACCAAGGGTTGTGACAGCAGGATCGATAGCACACAAGGGTGATCGAGCCGATCCCCGGCTTGCGCATTCTGCCTCTCCAGCCGGTTGAGTGTCCGTACGCCATTTCATGGGTTGGCTTAGGCATAGGGAGTTCATTCCATGTCTAAGCCCCAACCGGACTGAGGGTTGTGGCAGCTGGACTGGCAGCACGCAGAGGGGGGCCGGGCCGATCCCCGACTTGTGCATTATGCCTCTCCGGCCAGCTCAGTGCCCGCACGCTCGTTTCGTGGGTTGACTTAGGCATACAGAGTTTATTCCTAGTCTAAGATCGGACCGGACCGAGGGTTACGGTAGCAGTATCAATAGCATGCAGGGGGGACCGGGCCGATCCACAGCTCGTGCATTCTACCTTTTCGGTCGGCTGAGCGCCCGTATGCTCATTTCATGGGTTGGCTTAGGCATACGGAGTTCATTCCATGTCTAAGCATACGAAGTTCATTCCAGTCTAAGATTGGATCAGATCGCGGGTTGCGGTAGCAGGACCAGTAGTAGGATCGATAACACATAGGGGGGATCGGGCCAATCCCCCGCTTGTGCATTCTACCTTTCGGCCAGTTGAGCACCTGTACGTTCGTTTCGTGGGTTGGCTTAGGCATACGAAGTTCATTCCATGTCTAAGCCCCAGCCGGTCTAAGGGTTGTGGTAGCAGGACCGGCATCGGGATCGACAGCACGCAGAGGGGGGTCGGGCTAATCCCCGGCTTGCGTATTATGCCTCTTCGTCTGGCCTCTCCGACCGGCTGAGCATCTGCACGCTCATTTCATGGGTTGACTTAGGCATACAGAGTTCATCCCTAGTCTAAGCATACAGAGTTCATTCCCAGTCTAAGATCGGATCGGATCGGATCGAGGGTTACGGTAGCAGGATCAATAGCACGTAAGGGGATCGGGCCAATTCCTGGCTTGCACATTCTGCCTCTCCGTCCAACTGAGCGCCCGCACGTCCGTTTCGTGGGTTGGCTTAGGCATAGGGAGTTCATTCCATGTCTAAGCCCCAGTCGGATCGAGGGTTGTGGTAGCGGGAGTGACAGCACGCAGTAGGGGATTGGGTCGATCCCCGGCTTACGCATTATGCATCTCCGATCGACTCAGCGCCCGTACGCTCATTTTGTGGGTTGACTTAGGCATACAGAGTTCATTCCCAGTCTAAAATCAGATCAGATCGAGGGTTGCAGCAGCAAGATCGACAGCACGCAGAGGGGACCGGGTCGATCCCCAGCTTGTGCATTCTGCCTCTCTGGCCGACTGAGCACCCGCACGCTCGTTTCGTGGGTTGGCTTAGCATACGGAGTTTATTCCGTGTCTAAGCCCCAGCCGGACCGAGGGTTGTGATAGCAGGATTGGTAGCAGGATCGACAGCACGCAAAGGGGGACTGAGCTGATCCCCGACTTACGCATTATGCCTCTCCGTCCGGCCTTTCGGTCGGCTGAGCTCCCGCACGCTTGTTTCGTGGGTTGGCTTAGGCATATGGCGTTCATCCCCAGTCTAAGCATACGGAGTTCATTCCCAATCTAAGATCGGATCAGACCGAGGGTTACGACAGTAGGATTGGTAGCATGTAAGGGGGACCGAGCCGATCCTCGGCTTGTGCATTCTGCCTCTCCGACAGACTAAGCGCCCGCACGCTCGTTCTGTGGGTTGGCTTAGTCATACGGATTTCATTCCATCTCTAAGCCCCAGTCGGATCGATGGTTGTGGCAGCAGGACCGGTACCACGCAGAGGGGGACCGAGCTGATCCTCGGCTTGCACATTATGCCTCTCCGATCGACCTCTCCGGTCGACTGAGCGCCTGTACACTCGTTTCGTGGGTTGACTTAGGCACACGGAGTTCATCCCTAGTCTAAGCATACGGAGTTCATTCCCAATCTAAGATCAGACCGGTTCGAAGGTTGCGACAGCAGGATCAATTGTACGCAGAGGGGACCGGGCCGATCCCCGACTTGTGCATTCTGCCCCTCGGGCCAGCTGAGCGCCCGCATGCCCGTTTCGTGGGTTGGCTTAGGCATAGGGAGTTCATTCCATGTCTAAGCCCCAGCCGGACCAAGGGTTGTGGTAGCGGGATCGGCAGTGTGCGACGGGGGATCAGGCCGAACCCCGGATTGCGCATTATGCCTCTTCGACCGGCTCAGCGCCCGTACACTCATTTCGTGGGTTGACTTATGCATAAAAGTTCATTCCAAGTCTAAGATCAGACCGAACCGAGGGTTGCGATAGTAGGATCGATAGCAAGCAGGCGGGGATCAGGCCGATCCCCAGCTTGCACATTCTGCCTCTCCGACCGGTTGAACACCCGCACGCTCGTTTCGTGGGTTGGCTTAGGCATACGGAGTTCATTCCATGTCTAAGCATACGGAGTTCATTCCCAGTGTAAGATTTTAAGCCATGGTGCACATGCTGGGCTCGGGCATGTGCTGGTGCCGTATTTTTTTTGCCCGGGGCAGCATCACCGGAGCATCGTCGGAGAGCCTAACCGACGGCTTTGGGGGTTCGACGATTGGGGGGGCTGGGGGGTGTGCGCACATGATGTGCGATGGGTGCTGGTACTTGACCCTTATATTGGCCCCCTATCCCTCATCAAACATCGAGAACTCACACCCCCTTAAAGAGCATTTGAGATTTTATAGGTTTGCTGCCAGTAGCCATTAAAGTGTTTGAAATGGGGACACTTTTTTCAAACGGTCACAAAATCTTCTCCATTTCGAGTTTTTAGCTGAATTGTTTTGTGCATGCTAACAAAAATACAAGGATCATCTCTACCAAATTTGGGGACAAAATTCTTTCTAGAAAATTTTTAAAAAATCTCGAACCGTAAAAAGTTTCAAAAATCATGAAAAATAGAAAACGGGTCGTCTTGCCACGAAACTTCACATGAAGGCTTAGGGGACCATTGTATGAATTTACAAGCCATAAAAATGGTATTGGCATGGCAGAAATATGAAGATGTGCTTGAACCCACCTACCACCTGTTCGATCCCCGGCTTACGCATTCTGCCTCTCTGGTCGTCTAAGGGCTCGCACGCTCGTTTCGTGGGTTGACTTAGGCATACAGAGTTCATCCCCAGTCTAAGCATATGGAGTTCATTCCCAATCTAAGATCAAACTGGATCGAGGGTTGCGGTAGCAGGATCGACAGCACGCAGGGGGGACCGGACCGATCCCCGACTTGCGCATTCTGCCTCTCTGGCCGACTGAGCCCTGCACGCCCGTTTCATGGGATGGCTTAGGCATAGGGAGTTCATTCCATGTCTAAGCCCCAGCCGGACTGAGGGTTATGGCAGCGGGACCGACAGCACGCAGCGGGGGACTGGGCCGATCCCCGGCTTGCACATTATGCCTCTCTGATCGGCTCAATGCCCGCACACACGTTTCGTGGGTTGACTTAGGCATACAGAGTTCATTCCCAGTCTAAGATCGGACCGGACTGAGGGTTGTGACAACAGGATTGACAGCATGCAGGGGGGACCGGGTTGATCCTAGCTTGCGTATTCTGCCTTTCGGCTGGCTGAGAGCCCGCACGCTCGTTTCGTGGGTTGGCTTAGGCATACGGAGTTCATTCCATGTCTAAGCATACGGAGTTCATTCCATGTCTAAGCATACGGAGTTCATTCCATGTCTAAGCATACGAAGTTCATTTCTAGTCTAAGATCGGACCGGACCGAGGGTTGCGGCAGTAGGACCAGCAGCAGGATCGACAGCACGCAGGGGGATCGGGCAGATCCTCGGGTTGCGCATTCTACCTCTCCGATCGGATGAGTGCCCGCCCGCTCGTTTCATGGGTTGGCTTAGGCATACGGAGTTCATTCCATGTCTAAGCCCCAGTCGGACCGAGGGTTGTGGTAGCAGGACCGGCAGTGGGATCGGTAGCATGCAGAGGGGGACCGGGCTGATCCCCGGATTATGCATTATGCCTCTCCGGCCGACCTCTCTGACCAGCTGAGTGCCCACACGCTCGTTTCATGGGTTGACTTAGGCATACGGAGTTCATCCCCAGTCTAAGCATATAGAGTTCATTCCCAGTCTAAGATCAGATCAGGCCGAGGGTTACGGCAGGATCGACAGCACGCAGGGGGGACCAAGCCGATCCCCAGCTTGCGTATTCTGCCTCTTCGGTTGGCTGAGTGCCCGCATGCCCGTTTTATGGGTTGGCTTAGGCATAGGGAGTTCATTCCATGTCTAAGCCCCAGCCAAACCGAGGGTTGTGGCAGCGGGATCGGCAGCATACAGAGGGGGATCGGGTCGATCCCCGGCTTGCACATTATGTCTCTTCGGCCAACTCAACGCCCACACACTCGTTTCGTGGGTTGACTTATGCATACAGAGTTCATTCCCAGTCTAAGATCGGACCGAACCAAGGGTTACGACAGCAGGATCGACAGATCGCAGGGGGACCGGGTCGATCCTCGGCTTACGCATTCTACCTCTCTGACTGGCTGAGCGCCCGCACGTTCGTTTCGTGGGTTGGCTTAGGCATACGGAGTTCATTCCATGTCTAAGCATAAGGAGTTCATTCCCAGCCTAAGATTTTGAGCCACGGTGCACATGCTGGGCTCGGGCATGTGCTGGTGTCGCATTTTTTTTGCCCGGGGTACCATCGTCGGGGCATCATCGGAGCATCGCCGGAGAGCCTAACCGGCGGCATTGGGGGTTTCCGAAGATTGGGGGGGCCGGGGGGTTATGCGCACATGATGTGTGATGGGTGCTGGTACTTGTGTCATGGGCTCCGACCTTAGACTCAGAAACCGTGCGGCCTTAGGCTTGGAATCTCCTCCTTTATGCCTAAGTCAGCCTAAAACACAAGCGTACGAGCACAAGAACAACGGGAAGGGCTGATTATGCAAGTTAAAGTGAAACAGGATAAGAAGGCAGAATTCGGGAAATGCTCTTGTATTCACTAAAACAAAAGTGTTTGATGGTGTGCAAATAAGGGAGGAGTAGCCTTCTATTTATAGTTGAGGCTCCAGCTTACTATTAATGGCAATATCCCTAGAATAAAGGCTAAAATCATGGGATTATACAGATTACAATCAATCAGGATGCTAACTTCTGATTTTCAGGGTCAACCAAATCTGCCAGGATGCTGCTGCTAATCCTGCCTGCATCCAGAAGCTTCCCTTGCGTGTCTAGCACCTTGGGCCCTTTTGGATGTGGTGCGGGCAGTTTGTATGCCAAGCCTTGGTCTCACGGGCTGGCCTGCAAGTTGGGCGGGCATTCTGAACTCGTTTGCTAGGCTTTGCATGTAGATACCCGCAAGCACGCCTGGTCTGCGGGCCTCAACCTTTGGCTCGCCTGTTGGTGCACCTGATGTGCCTGGCGTGCCCGTCCAGGGCGTGACATTCTCCCCCACCTGATTGAGAAAGGCCCTCGTTGCATCTTCTGCATGGTACTGCCTGATCTGGTCCCTGAACTGCCATAAGTCATCTGCTAGTTCCCAGCTCACCTCACTATCTGGAAGTCCCTTCCAGCGTACCAAGTACTCTTGTCTTAGCTGATAGTTCTTCCGTCTCACCTCTCGGTCAGCTATGATGCTGTGGACCTCCTTCTCATATGAGGCCTTTGCTCCCAATGGCGCACGCTTTGACTCTGCCCGTCCTGGATCTCCCTCATCCTCATGGAACGGCTTGAGCATGCTCACATGGAACACCGGGTGTACCCTCGGCTTGGGTGGCATATCCAACTTGTAGGCAACCTTGCCTACCCTCTTGACTACTCGAAAAGGTCCCTCATACCTCTGGACTAAGCCTTTGTGCAGCCCCCTATGGCGTACAATGGGATGCAGCTTCACCAACACCAAGTCTCCAACCTGGAACTACATCTCCTGCCTATTCTGGTCTGCCCACTTCTTTGACCTCTTGGCCACCTTGTGTAGACAAACTCTGGCCAAGTCAGTTTGCTCCTACCATGCCTTGGCAAACTTGTATGCTGCTGGATTCGACCCTGTATAACCTGCAGCAATCAAACCAGGTGTTAGTGGTTGTTGCCCTGTCACAACCTCAAATGGGCTCCGGTTCGTTGCCTCGTTCCTTTGCAAGTTGTAGGAAAACTACGCAATATCTAGCAGCTTTGGCCAGTCCCTTTGTGTGGCACTCACATAGTGCCTGAGGTAGACCTCTAATAGTCCATTCACTCATTCTGTCTGCCCATCGATCTACGGATGCATGCTAGTGGAAAAGTTCAAGTCTGACCCTAACAGCTTGAACAACTCAGTCCAGAACCTGCCCGTGAAATGCCCATCCCGATCACTAACAATGGTCCTCGGCACTCCCCAGTACTTAACCATGTTCTTCAGGAACAATCGAGCTGCCTCCTCAGCTGGGCACTCCTTGGTTGCTGGAATGAAGATTCCATACTTGGAAAACCTGTCCACCACTACCATGATGCTTCCAAACCCTTCTGCTTTGGGTAGACCGACTATAAAGCCCAAAGAAACACTCTCCCATGGTCGCTCTAGCATTGGCAATGGCTCCAAGAGACCGCCTGGTTTCTTGAGCTCCACCTTGTCCAGTTGGCACACAAGAGAAGTCTTCACATAGGCCTCCACATCGTCCCTCATGTGCGGCCAGTAGTACCGATCCTCGATCAGCGCCAAGGTACAGCTCACTCCGAGGTGTCCAGCACACCTCGAATCATGGCATTCTTGCAAAACTTCCTTGCGGAGCTTCCCGTGCTGTGGCACAAACAATCTACTACCGCTGGTGTACAGCAAGCCATCCTGCAACCAAAACCGCCTAGTCTTACCTTGTTGGGCGTACTCCATCAAAGCCTTGGCTGTAGGATCATGCGCAAGTCCCTCCTTGATGCACGGCACCAGTGACCCCTCTGGTTGGCTAATGGCAGCAAGGTTAGGCTTCCTGCTCAGGGCGTCTACCACTAGGTTCGCCTGCCCCGGCTTGTACTCCATCTGGAAATCAAATTTCGTAAGAAAATCTTGCCATCTCGCCTGCTTGAGGGATAGCTTCTTCTGCGTCTGGAAGTAGTTGGTCGCCACATTGTCTGTCCTAACCATGAACTTGACCCCAATAGTTAATGGCGCCAAGTGCGCAAGCAGTGCACCACTGCAGTCATCTCTTTCTCTTGGACCATGTACTTGCACTCAGTCTCGTTCAGCTTCCTGCTCTCGAACGCAACTGGACATCCCTCCTGCATCAACACGCCCCCTATGGCAAAGTTTGATGCATCCGTATGCACCTCATATGACTTGGCATGGTCTGGCAAGGCCAAGACTGGCTCCTCGATCACAGCCCGCTTCAACCTATCAAAGGCTTCCTGGCACCCTGCGCTCCACTCCGATGCTTTGCCTTTCTTAAGCAAGTCAATCAATGGCGTGGCTATTGTTGAGTGACCTTTGATGAAGCGCCTGTAGTAGTTGACCAGCCCAAGGAACGATCTCAACTCAGTGACCTTGGCTGGCGGTTGCCACTCCAAGATGGCATGTATCTTGTCTTCATCCATGCGTATCCTACCACCTTCCACTATGTGGCCAAGGAACGGGATCTCCTGCTGGGTGAATGAGCACTTCTTCCTCTTGACAAATAGCTTGTGCACCCACAACACCTTGAACACTTGTCTCAAGTGGTCTACATGCTTTCCCAAAGTCTGGTTGTAGATCACAATGTCATCCAAATAAACCACAACAAACCGATCAAGGAATGACTGAAGTACCTTGTTCATAAGGGTGCAGAATGTTGCTGGGGCATTCGTGAGTCCGAAAGGCATCACCAAGAACTCATACGAAC
Organism: Durio zibethinus; assembly: GCF_002303985.1. The sequence continues at coordinate 10,998,272 of NW_019167826.1, forward strand.
CATACTGAGTGACACATGCTGTCTTTGGCTCATCTCCCTCTGTGATCCTGACTTGATAGTAGCTTGACTTCAAATCCAGCTTGGTGAACCACCTTGCACTCCCAAGTTGATCGAACAAGTCCACAAGGAGTGGGATGGGGTACTTGTTCTTGATGGTCAGCTTGTTCAAAGCCCGGTAGTCTATGCACAGTCGCAACAACCCATCATGCTTACGCTGAAATAGAACTGGTGCACCATAGGGTGCCTTCGATGGCCTGATGAAGCCAGCATCAACTAACTCTTTGAGCTGCTTCCTCAACTTCTCCAACTCTGGTGGAGACATTCAGTAAGGGGCTCTAGCTGGTGGCTTGGCCTCAGACACCAGCTCGATCTTGTGGTCCACCTCCCTCTTAGGTGGTAGCTTGCTAGGTAGCTTTGCGGGCATCACATCACTCAGTCTCATTCTCCCTTGGCTCATCATATTTCAGGGCTGCCAAGAAAGTGTCTTCTTGTCTGCTTACCACCTTGGCAAATTGGATGGCTAACACCACCCGCGACCCAACTCCAGACCCTCTCCTCAATGGCACTTGGTATTGGCACCGTGCATCCAAGATGCAAACACAATCGGTAAAAGGCACAAAGAGGGTGTTAATCCAAACAAGGAAATCCAACCCAATCACAAACTCATAGTCATCAAGGGGTATTACCTCAATGGTCTCCTTGCCTTTCCAGTCTCCAAGCTGCAACTCCACTCCCCACGCTACTCCAATGGCTGGAACTTCCTTGGAGTTCACCGTTTTGATGGTACCAGTCCCTTTTTACACCTTTAGTCTGAGCTTTCGGGCTCCATCACCTGAAATAAAAAGATGTGAGGCACCTGTGTCCACCGGTGCACTCACCTTCTGACCCGCAACCATCAGATCCGTAAACATCAAGCCCTTTGGCTTACGGCTCCCCTTACTCTGGATAGCATTGAGCACCAATGACCCAAGCTTTGCTGCCTCTGACTCTGGCTTCTCATCATACTCTTTGTCTATAGCAGCCAGCTTGCCCTTCTATGAGCAATTGCGCGTTATGTGGCTCCCTCCACATAGGTAGCATGTTAGTGGCTCTCGGTCCCCCTTTGCTTTCCACTTGCCTATTGGTGGCTTTCTCTCACCATCCTTGGTTGAATAGTCTCGATCTCCATCCTTGGACTCTGGGTCACAGTCCTTCCCCTTGGACTGCTTCTTTTGATCCCTATCATCCCTGCCCTTACCCTTGGGCTTGGTAGACTCGAACTTGTTCAGAGGCTTGAACTCTATCAAGGCCTTGGCAGTAGTCATGGCTTTAGCCAAGTCATGAACTCCTCTCTTTTGTAGCTCATGCTTCACCCATGGCTTCAGCCCATCATGAAAGTAAATAAGGTATCCTTCTCACCTAGATCCAAGATCTATAGCATCAGTTCAGAGAATTTCTAGACATACTCCCTTATGTCCCTTTGCTGGCTCAGCCTACGTAACTTTGGCCGCGCCTCATCATCGGCATACTCCGGGTAAAATTGTTCTCTGAATTCTTTTTGAAACTTTGCCCAGGTTCCAATCTTGGCGCTCCCATGCCTGGCATCATCACACCTGTGCCTCCACCACAATAAGGCTACATTAGTGAGATACATAGCAGCGGTGCTTACCTTTATCGCCTTATCTTGCATGCCCATGGCCTGGAATTACTGCTCCATACCCTAAAGGTAGTTATCTACTTCCTTGGCTGCCCTAGTCCCCTTGAACTCCTTAGGCTTGAGGACATCCAATCTGGACTTGGACACTCCAGCAAACATGCCATTCCCAATGGCAGTCTTACAAGCAACGAGCTCACTGGTATGCTCCTCCATCCGCTGGCGCATGGCCTCCATGCCATCATGCAAGGTCAGCACTTCAGCCTCTAAGGTCTAATTCTTTTGGGTGAACACGTCCAAGCCTTTGTTGAGAGTAGCTTGTAGCTCACTTTGGATCTCCTCCCCCATGGAGTCTAGCGATGCAATGTGAGTCTCTACCCCCTCAAGCTTCTTCCCCATGTCGCCCATGGTCACCTCCACCTTGCCCAGCCTACCATCCATGGTAGACCAGATATCTCTAGAACTGGCTTTCCTCCCTTCTCCATGCCCATGCTCTTGGGCCTCTGGTTGTTGGTTAGCAGCGTCACTTTGGGATGCCATCTCCTCTAACCTACACAATACAAACACGCAGAATCGAACTTGCTCTGATACCAACTGTCACAGGCTCTAACCTTAGACTCAAAAATTGTACGGCCTTAGGCTTGGAATCTCCTCCTTTATGCCTAAGTCAGCCTAAAACACAAGCGTACGGGCACTAGAACAACGGGAAGGGCTTATTATGCAAGTTAAAGAGAAACAGGATAAGAAGGCAAATTTTGGAAATGCTCTTGTATTCACTGAAACAGAAGTGTTTGATGGTGTACAAATAAGGGAAGAGCAGCCTTCTATTTATAGTTGAGGCTCCAGCTTACACTTAATGGCAATATCCCTAGAATAAAGGCTTAAATCATGGGGTTATACAGATTACAATCCATCAGGATGCTAACTCCATATTTTCAGGGTCAACCAAATCTGCCAAGATGCTGCTGCTAATCCTGCCTGCTTCTAGAAGCTTCCCTTGCGTGTCCAGCACCTTGGTCCCTTTTGGATGTGGTGGGGCAGCTTGTATGCCAGGCCTTGGTCTCATGGGCTGGCCTACAAGTTGGGCGGGCGTTCTGAACTCGTTTGCTAGGCTTTGCGCGTAGATACCCGCCAGCACTCCTGGTCTGCGGGCCTCAACCTCTGGCTCGCCTGTTGGTGTTCCTGATGCGCCTGGCGCACCCACCCAGGGCATGACACTTGGCCCTTATATTGGCCCCCTATCCCTCATCAAAACTCAAGAACTCACACCCCCTTAAGAGCATTTGAGATTTTATAGGTTTACTGCCAGTAGCCATTAAAGTGTCTAAAATGGGGACACTTTATTCAAACGGTCACAAAATCTTCTCCACTTCGAGTTTTTAGTTGAAGTTTTTTGTGCATGCCAAAAAAAATACAAGGATCACCTCTACCAAATTTGGGGACAAAACTCTTTCTAAAAAAATTTTAAAAAATCCTGAACTGCAAAATGTTTCAAAAATCATGAAAAATAGAAAACGGGTCGTCTTGCCACGAAACTTCACATGAAGGCTTAGGGGACCATTGTATGAATTTACAAGCCATAAAAATGGCATTGGCATGGCAGAAATATGAAGATGTGCTTGAACCCACCTACCATGCGTTCGATCCCCGGCTTACGCATCCCGCCTCTCTGGTCGACTGAGCGCACGCACGCTCGTTTCGTGGGTTGACTTAGGCATACGGAGTTCATCCCCAGTCCAAGCATACGGAGTTCATTCATAGTCTAAGATCGAACCAGACCAAGGGTTGCGACAGCAGGATCGGTAGCACGCAGGGGGGACCGGGCCGATCCCCGGCTTGCGCATTCTACCTTTCCGACCAGTTGAGCGCCCGCACGGCTGTTTCGTGGGTTGGCTTAGGCATAGGGAGTTCATTCCATGTCTAAGCCCCAGCCCGACTGAGGGTTGTGGTAGCGGGACCGGCAGCACGTAGAGGGGGACCGGGCCGATCCCTGGCTTGCACATTATGCCTCTCCGGCCAGCTCAGCGCCCGCACGCTCATTTTGTGGGTTGACTTAGGCATACGTAGTTCATTCCCTGTCTAAGATTGGACCAGACTGAGGGTTGCGGTAGCAGGATCAACAGCACGCAGGGGGGACTGGACTGGTCCCCGACTTATGCATTCTGCCTCTTCGGCCAACTGAGCACCCGAATGCTCGTTTCGTGGGTTGGCTTAGGCATACGGAGTTCATTCCTAGCCTAAGATCGGACCGGATCGAGGGTTACGGCAGTAGGACCAGCAGCAGGATCGACAGCACGCAAGGGGGATCGGGTCGATCCCCCGCTTGCGCATTTTACCTCTCCGGTCAGTTGAGCACCTGCACGCTCGTTTCATTGGTTGGCTTCGGCATACGAAGTTCATTCTATGTCCAAGCCCCAGCTAGACCGAGGGTTGTGGCAGTAGGACCGACAGCGGGATCGATAGCACACAGAGGGGGACCGGGCTGATCCCAGGCTTGCACATTATGCCTCTTCGGTCGGCCTCTCCGGCCGGCTGAGCGTCCGCATGCTCGTTTCGTGGGTTGACTTAGCCATACAGAGTTCATCCCCAGTCTAAGCATACGGAGTTCATTCCTAGTCTAAGATCGGATCGGATCGAGGGTTGTGGCAGCAAGATCGGTAGCACGCAGGGGGGACCAGGTCGATCCCCGGCTTGCGCATTCTGCCTCTACGACCAGCTGGGTGCCCGCACGCCCGTTTCGTGGGTTGGCTTAGGCATAAGGAGTTCATTCCACGTCTAAGCCCCATCCGGATCGAGGGTTGTGGCAGCGGTACCAGTAGCACGCCGGGGGGGACCGGGCCGATCCCTGGCTTGTGCATTATGCCTCTTCGGTCGGCTCAGCACCCGCACGCTCATTTCGTGGGTTGACTTATGCATACGGAGTTCATTCTCAGTCTAAGCATACAGAGTTCATTCGCAGTCTAAGATCGAACCGGACTGGGGGTTGTGGCAGCAGGATCGGCAGCACGCAAGGGGGACTAGGCTGATCCTCGTCTTGCGCATTCAGCCTCTTCGACCGGCTGAGCGCCCGCATGCCCGTTTCATGGGTTGGCTTAGGCATAGGGAGTTCATTCCATTTCTAAGCCCCAGCTGGATCGAGGGTTGTGGCAGCGGGACCGACAGCACGCAGAGGAGGATCGGGTCGATCCCTGGCTTGCGCATTATGCCTTTTCGACCGGCTCAGCACCCGCATGCTCGTTTTGTGGGTTGACTTAGGCATACGGAGTTCATTCCCAGTCTAAGATCAGACCGGACCGAGGGTTATGGTAGCAGGATCGACAGCACGCAAGGGGGGACCGGGCCGATCCCCGGCTTGCACTTTCTACCTCTCTGACCGGCTGAGCGCCCGCACGCTCCTTTCGTGGGTTGGCTTAGGCATACGGGGTTCATTCCATGTCTAAGCATATGGAGTTCATTCCCAGTCTAAGATCGGACTGGGAATTTACAAGCCATAAAAATGGCAATTCGACGGCAGAAATATGAAGATGTGCTTGAACCCACCTACCACTCGTTCGATCCCCGACTTGCGCATCCTGCCTCTCTGGTCGGCTGAACGCCCGCACGTTCATTTCGTGGGTTGACTTAGGAATACGGAGTTCATCCCCAATCGAAGCATAAGGAGTTCATTCCAAGTCTAAGCCTATGGAGTTCATTCCCAGTCTAAGCATACGGAGTTCATTCCCAGTGTAAGATCAGACTGGACTGAGGGTGACGACAGTAAGATCGGTAGCACGTAGGGGGGATCGAGCCGATCTTCGGCTTGCCAATTTTGCCTCTTCGACTGGCTGAGTGCCCGCATGCCCGTTTTGTGGGTTGCCTTAGGCATAGGGAGTTCATTCCATGTCTAAGCCCCAACCGGACCGAGGGTTGTGGCAGCGGGACCGACAGCACGCAGAAGGGGACTGGGTCGATCCTCGACTTGCGCATTATGCCTCTCCGGCCGGCTCAGCGCCCGCACACTCATTTCGTGAGTTGACTTAGGCATACGACGTTCATTCCCACTTTGAGATCAGACCGGACCAAGGGTTGCGACAGCAGGATCGACAGCACGCAGGGAGGACCGGGCCGATCCCCGTCTTGCACATTCTGCCTCTCCGATCGGCTGAGCGCCCGTAGCTCGTTTCGTGGGTTGGCTTAGGCATAGTTCATTCCACGTCTAAACATACGGAGTTCATTCCCAGTCTAAGATCAGATCGACTGAGGGTTACGACAGCAGGACCAGCAGCAGGATCTACAGCATGTAGGAGGGATCGGGCTGATCCCCGGCTTGCGCATTCTGCCTCTCCGTCGACAGAGTGCCCGTACGCTCATTTCGTGGGTTGGCTTAGGCATACGGAGTTCATTCCATGTCTAAGCCCCAGCAGGATTGAGGGTTGTGGCAGCGGGATCGATAGCACGCAAAGGGGGACTAGCCAGATCCCCGGCTTGCGCATTATGCCTCTCCGGCCGGTTGAGTGCCCGCACGCTCGTTTCATGGGTTGACTTAGGCATACGGAGTTCATCCCCAATCTAAGCATACAGAGTTCATTCCTAGTCTAAGATTGGACTGAACTAAGGGTTACGGCAGCAGGATTGGTAGCACGCGAGGGGGATCAGGCCGATCCCCGACTTGCGCATTCTGCCTCTCCAGCCGGCTGAGCGCCCGCACGCCCGTTTCGTGGGTTGGCTTAGGCATAGGGAGTTCATTCCATGTCTAAGCCCCATCCGGATCGAGGGTTGTAGCAGTAGGACCGGCAGCACGCAGGGGGGACCGGGTCGATCCCTGGCTTGTGCATTATGCCTCTTCGGTCGGCTAAGCACCCGCACGCTTGTTTCATGGGTTGACTTACGCATACAGAGTTTATTCTCAGTCAAAGATCAGACCGGATCGAGGGTTACGACAGTAGCATCGACAGCACGTAGGGGGGATCGGGTCAATCCCCGGCTTACGCATTCTGCCTCTCCTACCGGCTGAGTGCCCGCACGCCCGTTTCGTGGGTTGGCTTAGGCATAGGGAGTTCATTCCATGCTAAGCCCCAGATGGATCGAGGGTTGTGGCAGTGAAACCGACAGCACACAGAGGGGGACCGGGCCGATCCTCGGCTTGCGCATTATGCCTCTTCGGCCAGGTCAGCGCCCGCACGCTTGTTTCGTGGGTTGACTTATGCATATGGAGTTCATTTCTAGTCTAAGATCAGATCGGACTGAGGGTTGCGGTAGCAGGATCGATAGCACGCAGGGGGATCGGGCCGATCCCCGACTTGCGCATTCTGCCTTTCCGGCTGGCTGAGCGCCCGTACGCCCATTTCGTGGGTTGGCTTAGGCATAGGGAGTTCATTCCATGTCTAAGCCCTAGCCGGATCGAGGGTTGTGGCAGCGGGATCGGTAGCACGCAGAGGGGGACCGGGCTGATCCTCGACTTGCACATTATGCCTCTTCGGCTAGCTCAGCGCCTGCACACTTGTTTTGTGGGTTGCTTAGGCATACAGAGTTCATTCCCAGTCTAAGATCGAACCAAACCGAGGGTTTCGACAGTAGGATCGACAGCACGCAGGGGGACCGGACTGATCCTCGGCTTACGTATTCTATCTCTTTAACCGGTGGAGCGCCCGCACACCCGTTTCGTGGGTTGGCTTAGGCATAAGGAGTTCATTCCATGTCTAAGCCCTAGCCAGATCGATGGTTGTGGCAGCGAGACCGGCAGCACGCAGAGGCAGACCGGGTCGATCCCCGGCTTGCGCATTATGCCTCTTCGGTCGGCTCAGTGCCCGCACACTTGTTTCATGGGTTGACTTATGCATATGGAGTTCATTCCTACTCTAAGATCAGACCAGACAAGGGTTGTGGCAGCAAGATCGATAGCAAGCAGAGGGGATCAGGCCGATCCCCGGCTTGCGCAGTCTACCTCTTCGGCCGACTGAGCGCCCACATGCTCGTTTCGTGGGTTGGCTTAGGCATACGGAGTTCATTCTCAGTCTAAGATTTTGAGGCACGGTGCACATGCTGGGCTCGAGCATGTGCTGGTGCCGCATTTTTTTCACCCGGGGCACCATCGCTGGAGCATCGTCGGAGAGCCTAACTGGTGGCATTGGGGGTTCCAGTGATTGGGGGGAGCGGGGGTGTGCGCACATGATGTGCGATGGGTGCTGGTACTTGGCCCTTATATTGGCCCCCTATCCCTCATCAAACCTCGAGAACTCACACCCCCTAAAAGACCATTCGAGATTTTATAGGTTTGCTGCCAGTAGCCATTAAAGTGTCTGAAATGGGGACACATTTTTCAAACGGTCACAAAATCTTCTCCACTTCGATTTTTAGCTGAATTTTTTTGTGCATGCCAAAAAAAATACAAGGATCACCTCTACCAAATTTGGGGACAAAACACTTTCTAAAAAAATTTAAAAAAATCCCCAACCGCAAAAAGTTTCAAAATTCATGAAAAATAGAAAACGGGTCGTCTTGCCATGAAACTTCACATGAAGGCTTAGGGGACCATTTAATGAATTTACGAGCCATAAAAATGGCATTGGCATGGCAGAAATATGAAGATGTGCTTGAATCCACCTACCACCCGTTCGATCCCCGGCCTGCCCATCCTGCCTCTCTGGTCGGCTTAGCGCCCGCACCCTCGTTTCGTGGGTTGACTTCGGTATACGAAGTTCATCCCCAGTCTAAGCATACGGAGTTCATTCTCAGTCTAAGATTGGACCGGACTGAGGGTTGTGGCAATAGGATCGGTAGCACATAGGGGGGACCGGGTCGATCCCCGACTTGCGCATTCTACCTCTCCAACCGGTTGAGCTCCCGCACGTCCGTTTCATGGGTTGGCTTAGGCATAGGGAGTTCATTCCATGTCTGAGCCCCAGCCAGGTTGAGGGTTGTGGCAGCGGGACCGACAGCATGCAGAGGAGGACCGAGCCGATCCCTGGCTTGCGCATTATACCTCTCATACCGGCTCAGTGCCCGCATGCTCCTTTCTTGGGTTGACTTAGGCATATGGAGTTCATTCCCAGTCTATGATCGGATCAGATCGAGGGTTACGGCAGCAGGATCAACAGCACGCAGGGGGGATCGGGCCGATCCCCGACTCGTGCATTTTGCCTCTCCGGCCTGCTGAGCCCCCGCACGCTTGTTTCGTGGGTTGGCTTAGGCATACGGAGTTCATTCCATGTCTAAGCCCTAGCCGGATCGAGGGTTATGGCAGTAGGGTCGACAGCGGGATCGACAGCACATAGTGGGGGACCGGGCTGATCCCCGGCTTGCACATTATGCCTCTCAGACCGGCCTCTCCGGTCAGCTGAGCGCCCGCACACTCGTTTTGTGGGTTGACTTAAGCATACGGAGTTTATCCCCAGTCTAAGCATACGAAGTTCATTCCCAGTCTAAGATCGGATCAGACTGAGGGTTACGGGAGCAGGATGGTAGCACGCAAGGGGGACTAGGTCGATCCCGACTTGCGCATCCTGCCTCCCCGGTCGATTGAGCACCCGCACGCCCATTTTATGGATTGGCTTAGGCATAGGGAGTTCATTCCATGTCCAAGCCCCAGCCAGATCGAGGGTTATGGTAGCAGGACCGGTAGCACAGAGAGGTGGACCGAGCCTATCCTCGGCTTGCGCATTATGCCTCTTCGATCAGCTTAACGCCCACATGCTCATTTCATGGGTTGACTTATGCATACGGAGTTCATTCCCAGTCTAAGATCAAACTGAACTGAGGGTTACAGCAACAGGATTGACAGCATGCAGGGCAGACCGAGTCGATCCCCAACTTGCGTATTCTGCCTCTCCGACCGGCTGAGCGCCCGCACGCTCGTTTCGTGGGTTGGCTTAGGCACACGGAGTTCATTCCAAGTCTAAGCATATGGAGTTCATTCCCAGTCTAATATTTTGAGCCACGGTGCAATGCTGGCTCGGGCATGTGCTGGTGCCACATTTTTTTTGCCCGAGCACCATCGCCGGAGCCTAACCAACGGCATTGGGGCTTCCGACGATTGGGGGGTCAGGGGGTGTGCGCACATGATCTGTGATGAGTGTTGGTACTTGGCCCTTATATTGGCCCCCTATCCCTCATCAAACCTCGAGAACTCACACCCCCTTAAAGAGCTTTTGAGATTTTATAGGTTTGCTGTCATTAGCTATTAAAGTGTCTAAAATGGTGACACTTTTTTCAAACAGTCACAAAATCTTCTCCACTTCGATTTTTTAGCTGAATTTTTTTGTGCATGCCGAAACAAATTCAAAGATCACCTCTAACAAATTTGGGGACAAAACTCTTTCTAAAAAATTTTAAAAATCTCACACCGTAAAAGGTTTCAAAAATCATGAAAAAATAGAAAACGGATCGTCTTGCCATGAAACTTCACATGAAGGCTAGGGGACCATTGTATGAATTTACAAGCCATAAAAATGGCATTGGCATGGCAGAAATATGAAGATGTGCTTGAACCCACCTACCACCCGTTCGATCCCCGGCTTGCGCATCCTAGCCTCTCTGGTCGGCTGAGCGCCCGCACGCTCATTTCGTGGGTTGACTTAGGCATACGGAGTTCATCCCCGATCAAAGCATACAGAGTTCAAATCCCGTCTAAGATTGGATTGGAGCCAAGGGTTGCGATAGCAGGGATCGACAGCACACAGGGGGGACCCGAGCCGATCCCCGGCTTGCGCATTCTGCCTCTCCGACCGAACTGTGCGTCGTACGCCCGTTTCATGGGTTTGGCTTAGGTATAGGGAGTTCATTTCATGTCTAAGCCCCAGTCGGAGGCCCGAGGTTTGTGGCAGCGGGACTGGCAGCACCTAGAGGGGGGACCCGGGCTGGATCCCTGGCTTGCGCATTATGCCCTCTCCGACCGGCCTCAGCGCCCGCAACGCTCATTTCATGGGTTGACTTAGGCAATACGGAGTTCATTCCCAGTCTAAGATCAGATCCGGATTGAGGGGTTGCAGCAGGCAGGATCGATTAGCAACGTAGGGGGGATGCGGGCCGGGCTGGGCTGAGTGTTCGGCACGCGTCGTTTCGTGGGTTGGCTTAAGGATACGGAGTTCATTCCATGTCTAAGCATACGAAGTTCTTTCCCAGTCTATGATCGGATCGGCACCGAGGGCTTTGTGGCAGTAGGCCAGCAGCAGGGATCCGATAAGAACGCATGGGTGGATCGGGCTGATCTTCGGCTTGCGCATTTCTAACCTCTCCGGAAGGCTGAGCGGCACTCACGCTCATTTCGGTGGTTGACTTAGGCATATAGAGTTCATCCCCAGTCTAAGCGTATTACGGAGTTCATTCCCTATTGTAAGATCAAACCGACCCAGGGTTGCGGCGCAGGATCGACAGCATTGCAGAGAGGACCGGGCCGATTCCCGTGGCTTCGGCATTCTGCCTCTCCGATCGACTTTAGCACCGCACGCCTATTTTCATGGGTTGGCTTAGGCATAGGGAGTTCATTTCCATGTCTAAGCCCCACTGGACTGAGGGGTTGTGCCAGCAGAGGACCGACACACGCAGAGGGGATCGGTGCGATCCTCGGCTTACGCACTATGCCCCTACGACCGGGTTTCCATCACCTAACACTTCATTTCGGGGGTTGACTTAGGCATACGAAGTTCACTCCCAATCTAAGATCGGACCGGACCAAGGGTTACGATAGTAGGATTGACAGCACGCAGGGGGGATCGGGCCAGTCCCCAGCTTGCGCGTTCTGCGTCTTCGGTCGACTGACGCCTGCACGCTCGTTTTGTAGTTGGTTTAGGCATACGGAGTTTCATTCCATTGTCTAAGCATACAGAGTTCATTCTCAATCTAAGATCAAATCGGACCGAGGGTTGCGATAGTAGGACAAGCAGCAAGATCAATAGCACACAGGAAGGGATCGGACCGATCCCTCAGCTTGTGCATTCTACCTCTCCGCCCGGTTGAGCACCCACACGCTCGTTTCGTGGGTTGGCTTAGGCATACGGAGTTCATTCCATGTCTAAGCCCTAGCAGACCGAGGGTTGTGGCAGTAGGACCGGCAGCGAGATCGCCAGCACGCAGAGGGGGACTGGCTGATCCACAGATTGTGCATTATGCCTCTCCGACCGGCTGAGCGCCCGTACGCTTGTTTCGTGGGTTGACTTAGGCATACGAAGTTCATCCCTAGTCTAAGCATACGGAGTTCATTCCCAGTCTAAGATTGGACCGGACCGAGGTTGGGTAGCAGGATAGGCAGCACGTAGGGGGACCGGGCCGATCCCCGACTTATGCATTCTATCTCTCCGACTGGCTGAGCGCCCGCACGCCCGCTTCATAAGTTGGCTTAGGCATAGGGAGTTCATTCCATGTCTAAGCCCCAGCCGAACCGAGGGTTGTGGCAGTGGGACCGGTAGCACGCAAAGGGGGATTGGGCCGATCCCCGGCTTGCGCATTATGCTTCTCCAACCGACTTAGTGCCCGCACGTTCATTTCATGGGTTGACTTAGGCATACCGAGTTCATTCCCAGTCTAAGATCGGATCAGACCGAGGGTTGCGACAGCAAGATCGATAGCACACAGGGGGGATCGGGTCGTCCCCGACTTACGCATTCTGCCTCTCCGGTCGGCTGAGCGCCCAGATGCCCGTTTCGTGGGTTAGCTTAGGCATACGGAATTCATTCCATGTCTAAGCCCCAGCCAGATCGAGGGTTGTGATAGCAGGACCGGTAGTGGAATCGACAGCATGCATAGGGGGACCGGGCTGATCCTCAGCTCGCGCATTATGCCTCTCTGACCGGCCTCTCCAGCCGATTGAGCACTCCCACGCTCGTTTTCTGGGTTAACTTAGGCATATGGAGTTCATCCCCAATCTAAGCATACGGAGTTTATTCCCAGTCTAAGATCAGATCGGATCGAGGGTTACGGCAGCAGGATCGGTAGCACGTAGAGGGGATCGGGCCGATCGCTGGCTTGTGCATTCTACCTCTTCGATCAGCTGAGCACCCGCACGCCGTTTCTTTGGTTGGCTTAGGCCTAGGGAGTTCATTCCATGTCTAAGCCCCAGCCGGAGCGGCAACACGCAGAGGGGGGCCAGGCCGATCCCCAGCTTGCGCATTATGCCTTTTCGGCTGGCTCAGCACCCGAACGCTCGTTTCGTGGGTTGACTTAGGCATACGGAGTTCATTCCATGTCTAAGGATACGGAGTTCGTTCCCAGTCTAAGATCAGATTGGATCGAGGGTTGCAGCAGCAGGATCGGTAGCACGCAGAGGGGATCGGGCCGATCCCCGTCTTGCGTATTCTGCCTCTTCGGCTGGTTGAGCGCCCACACGCCCGTTTTGTGGATTGGCTTAGGCATACAGAGTTCATTCCATGTCTAAGCCCCAGCCGGACCAAGGGTTGTGGCAGCAGGACCGGTAGCGGAATCGACAGCATACATAGGGGGACCAAGCTGATCCCCAGCTCGTAAATTATGCCTCTCTGATCGGCCTGTCCAGCCGGCTGAGCACTCGCACGCTCGTTTTGTGGGTTGACTTAGGCATACGGAGTTCATCCCCAGTCTAAGCATACGAAGTTCATTCCCAGTCTAAGATCAGACCGGATCGAGGGTTACGACAGCAGGATCGGTAGCACGTAGGGGGGATCGGGCCGATCGCCGGCTTACGTATTCTACCTCTTCGGTCAGCTGAGCGCCCGCACGCCTGTTTCGTTGGTTGGCTTAGGCCTATGGAGTTCATTCCATGTCTAAGCCCCAACCAAACCGACAGCACGCAGAGGGGGACCGGGTCGATCCCAGCTTGCGCATTATGCCTCTCCGATCGGTTCAGTGCCCGAACGCTCGTTTCGTGGGTTGACTTAGGCATACAGAGTTCATTCCCAGTCTAAGATCAGACCGAACAGAAGGTTGCGACAGCAGGATCGACAGCACATGGGGGGGATCGGGTCGGTCCCCAGCTTGCGCATTCTGCCACTCTGGCCGGCTGAGTGCCCGCACGCTCGTTTCATGGGTTGGCTTAGGCATACGGAGTTCATTCCATGTCTAAGCATATGGAGTTCATTCCCAGTCTAAGATCAGACCGGACCAAGGGTTGTAGCAGCAGGACCAACAGCAGGATTGGCAGCACGTAGGGGGGATCGGGTCGATCCCCAGCTTGCGCATTCTGCCTCTCCGGTCGGCTGAACGCCTGCACGCTCGTTTCATGGGTTGACTTAGGCATATGAAGTTCATCCCCAGTCTAAGCATACGTAGTTCATTCCCAGTCTAAGATCGAACTAGACCGAGGGTTGCGCAGTAGGGTCGACAGCACGCAGGGGGGACCGGGCCAATCCCCGGCTTACACATTCTGCCTTTCGGTCGGTTGAGTGCCCATATGCCCGTTTCATGGGTTGGCTTAGGCATAGAGAGTTCATTCCATGTCTAAGCCCCAGCCAGACGAGGGTTGTGGCAATGGGACTGGCAGCACACAGAGGGGGATCGAGCCGATCCCTGACTTGCGCATTCTACCTTTCTGACCGGCTGAGCGCCCGCACGTTTGTTTCGTGGGTTGGCTTAGGCATACGGAGTTCATTCCATGTCTAAGCATATGGAGTTCATTCCCAATCAAAGAGTTTGAGCCATGGTGCACATGCTTGGCTTGGGCATGTGCTGGTGCCACATTTTTTTCCCTCAGGGCACCGTCGCCGGAGAGCATAACCGGCGGCATTTGGGGTTCCGACGATTGCAGGGTCAGGGGGTGTGGGCACATGATGTGCGATGGGTGCTGGTACTTGGGCCTTATATTGGCCCCCTATCCCTCATCAAACCTCGAGAACTCACACCCTCTTAAAGAGCATTTGAGATTTTATAGGTTTGCTGCCAGTAGCCATTAAAGTGTCTGAATGGGGACACTTTTTTCAAATGGTCACAAAATCTTCTCCACTTCGATTTTTTAGTTGAATTTTTTTGTGCATACCAAAAAAAATATGAGGATCATCTCTACCAAATTTAGGGACAAAATTCTTTCTAAAAAAATTTTAAAAAATCTCAAACTGCAAAAAGTTTCAAAAATCATGAAAAATAGAAAACGGGTCGTCTTGCCACGAAACTTCACATGAAGGCGTAGGGGACCATTGTATGAATTTACAAGCCATAAAAATTGCATTGGCAAGGCAAAAATATGAAGATGAGCTTGACCCCACCTACCACCCGTTCGATCCTCGACTTGCGCATCCTGGCCTCTCTGGTCGGCTGAGCGTTCGCACCACTCGTTTTGTGGGTTGACTTAGCCATACGGAGTTCATCCTGGTCTAAGCATACGGAATTCATTCCCAGTCTAAGATCAGATAAGGACTGAGGGTTGCAGCAGCAGGATCGCAGCACGCAAGAGGGATCAGGTGCATCCCGACTTGCGCATTCTGCCTTTCCAATCGGATGAGCGCCCGCACGCCCATTTCATGGGTTGGCTTAGGCATAGGGAGTTCATTCCATGTCTAAGCCCTAGTAGGACGAGGGTTGTGGCAGCGGGACCGATAGCACGCAGAGGGGGATCGGGTCGATCCTCGGCTTGCTCATTATGCCTCTCGCGTCGGTTCAACGCCCGCAACGCTCGTTTCGTGGGTTAACTTCGGCATATGGAGTTCATTCCCCAATCTAAGATCGGATCAGACCGAGGGTTGCGGCAACAGGATCGACAGCAAGTACGGGGGATCGAGTCGATCCTCGGCTTACGCATTCTGCCTCTCCGGTCGGCTGAGCACCCGCAGGCTCGTTTCGTGGGTTGGCTTAGGCATATGGAATTCATTCCATGTCTAAGCATACGGAGTTTATTCCATGTCTAAGATTGAACCAGATCGAGGGTTGCGGCAGCAGGACCAGCAGCAGGATCGACAACAGGACCAGCAGCAAGATCGGTAGCACGCAAGGGGGATCGGGTCGATCCCCAACTTGCGCATTCTGCCTCTCCAGCTGGCTGAGTGCCCGCACGCTTGTTTTGTGGGTTGGCTTAGACACACAAAGTTTATTCAATGTCTAACCCCCAACCGGACCGAGGGTTGTGGTAGCAGGACCGGCAGCGGGATCGACAGCACGCAGAGGGATACCGGGCTGATCCTCGGTTAATGCATTATGGCTTTTCGACCGACCTCTCCGGTCGACTGAGCACCCGCACTTTCATTTCATGGGTTGACTTAGGCATACGGAGTTCATCTCTAGTCTAAGCAAACAGAGTTCATTCCCAGTCTAAGATCTAACCGTACCGAAGGTTGCGGTAGTAGAATCGATAGCACATAGGGGGACCGAGCCGATCCCCATCTTGCGCATTCTACCTCTCCTGCCGACTGAGCGCCCGCACGTCCGTTTCATGGGTTGGCTTAGGCATAGGGAGTTCATTCCATGTCGAAGCCCCAACCGGACCGAGGGTTGTGGCAGCAGGATCGGCGGCACGCAGAGGGGGATCAGGCCGATCCCGGCTTGCACATTATGCCTTTCTGGCTGGCTCAGCACCCTATGCTCATTTCGTGGGTTGACTTAGGCATACAGAGTTCATTTCCTATATATGATCAAACTGGATCAAGCCGATCCCCGTCTTGCACATTCTACCTCCTCGAATGGCTGAGCGCCCTCACGCCCGTTTTGTGGGTTGGCTTAGGCATAAGGAGCTCATTCCATGTCTAAGCCCCCTATCCCTCATCAAACCTCAAGAACTCACACCCCCTTAAAGAGCAATTGAGATTTTATAGGTTTGCTGCCAGTAGCCATTAAAGTGTCTGAAATGGGGACACTTCTTTCAAACGGTCACAAAATCTTCTCCACTTTGAGTTTTTAGCTAAATTTTTTTGTGCTTACCAACAAAAATACAGGCAGCACCTCTACCAAATTTGAGGACAAAACTCTTTCTAAAAAGATTTTAAAAAATCCCAAACCTCAAAAAGTTTCAAAAATCATGAAAAATAGAAAACGGGTCGTCTTGCCAGGAAACTTCACAAGAAGGCTTAGGGGACCATTGTATGAATTTACAAGCCACAAAAATGGCATTGGCATGGCAAAAATATGAAGATGTGCCTGAACCCACCTACTACCCGTTCGATCCCTGGCTTATGCATCCTACCTCTCTGGTCGACTGAGCGTCCGCCCGCTCATTTCGTGGATGGACTTAGGCATATGGAGTTCATCCCCAGTCTAAGCATACAAAGTTCATTCCCAGTCTAAGATCAAACCGGATCGAGGGTTGCGACAGCAGGATATGCAGCACGCAGGGGGGATTGGGTCGATCCTGGCTTGTGCATTCTACCTCTCTGAGAGGCTGAGCGCTCGTATGCTTGTTTCGTGGGTTGACTTAGGCATACGGAGTTCATTCCCAGTCTAAGATCAGACCAGACTGAGGGTTACGACAGCAGGATTGACAGCACGCACGGGGGATCGAGTCGGTCCCTGACTTACGCATTCTACCTCTCTGACCGACTGAGCTCCCGCACGCTTGTTTCGTGGGTTGGCTTACGCATACGGAGTTCATTCCATGTCTAAGCATACAAAGTTCATTCCCAGTCTAAGATCAGATCGGACCGAGGGTTGCAGTAGCAGAACTAGCAGGAGGATCAGCAGCACATAGGGGGGACTGGGTTGATCCCCAGCTTGTGCATTCTACCTCTCAGACCGGCCTCTTTGGCCTACTGAGTGCCCGCACGCTCATGGTTGACCTAGGCATACGGAGTTCATCCCTAGTCTAAGCATACAGAGTTTCTTCCCAGTCTAAGATCAGACTAGACCAAGGGTTGCGACAGTAGGATCGATAGCACGCAGGGGGGATCGGGCTGATCCTTGGCTTACGCATTCTACCTCCCCGATCGGCTGAGCGCCCGCACGCTCATTTTATGGGTTGGCTTAGGCATACAGAGTTCATTCCATGTCTAAGCCCCAGCCGAACCGAGGGTTGTGGCAGCAGGACCGACAGCGGGATCGACAGCACTCAGAGGGGGATCGAGCTGATCTTCGGCTTACGTATTATGCCTCTCCGGTCGGCTGAGCCCCCGCACGCTCATTTCATGGGTTGACTTAGGCATACAGAGTTCATCCCCAGTCTAAGCATATAGAGTTCATTCCTAGTCTAAGATCGGATTGGATCGAGGGTTGTGGCAGCAGGATCGATAGCACGCAGGGGGACTGGGCTGATCCCCGGCTTGTGCATTCTGCCTCTTCGATCGGCTGAGCGCCAGCACGCCCATTTCGTGGGTTGGCTTAGGCATAGGGAGTTCATTCTATGTCTAAGCCCCAACTGAACCGAGGGTTGTGGCAGTGGGACTGGCAGCACGTAGAAGGGGACCGAGCCAATCCCTGGCTTGCGCATTATGCCTCTCCGACCGGCTCAACGCCCGAACGCTCGTTTCATGGGTTGACTTAGGCATACGAAGTTCATTCCCAATCTAAGATCGGATCGGACCGAGGGTTGCGATAGCAGGATCAACAGCACGTAGGGGGGATCAGGCCGATCCCCGGCTTGCGTATTCTGCCTCTCCTGCCGACTGAGTGCACGTACGCTCGTTTCGTGGGTTGGCTTAGGCATATGGAGTTCATTCCATGTCTAAGCATACGGAGTTCATTCCCAGTCTAAGATCGGACCGAACCAAGGGTTGCAACAGTAGGATTGGCAGCATGCAGTGAGGGATCGGGCTGATCCCCGGCTTGCATATTCTGCCTCTCCGACCGGTGAGTTCCCGCACGCTCGTTTTGTGGGTTGGCTTAGGCATATAGAGTTCATTCCATGTCTAAGCCCCAGTCGGATCGAGGGTTGTGGTAGCAGGATCGGCAGTGGGATCGCAGGATGTAGAGGGGGAATGAGCTGATCCCCGGCTTGCACATTATGCCTCTTCGACCGACCTCTCCAATTGGCTGAACACCCGTACGCTCATTTTATGGGTTGACTTAGGCATACGGAGTTCATCCCCAGTCTAAGGATACGGAGTTCATTCTCAGTCTAAGATCGGACCGGGCCGAAGGTTGCGGTAGCAGGATCGACAGCACGTAGGGGGAACAGGCCAATCCCTGGCTTGCGTATTCTACCTCTCCGACCGGCTGAGCGCCCACATGCCCATTTCGTGGGTTGGCTTAGGCATAGGGAGTTCATTCCATGTCTAAGCCCCACCCGGACCAAGTGTTGTGGCAGCAAGACCGGTAGCACGCAGAGAGGGACCTGGCCAATCCTCGGCTTGCACATTATGCCTCTTCGGCCGGCTCAACATCCGAACGCTTGTTTGATTGGTTGACTTAGGCATACGGAGTTCATTCCCAGTCCAAGATCGGACCGGACCGAGGGTTGAGGTAGCAGGACCAGCAGCAGGATCGACAGCATGCAGAGGGGATTAGGCCGATCCTCGGCTTACGCATTCTGCCTCTATGGTCAGCCTCTCCGATCGGCTGAGGGCCTACACGCTTGTTTCGTCGGTTGACTTAGGCATACGGAGTTCATCCCCAGTCTAAGCATACGGAGTTCATTCTCAGTCTAAGATCGGACCGGATCGAGGTTGCAGCAGCAGTAAGACCAGTAGTAGGATCAACAGCATGCAAGAGGGACCAGGTCAATCCCGACTTACGTATTCTGCCTCTCCAATCGGCTGAGCGCCCGCACGCTCGTTTCGTGGGTTGGCTTAGGCATACGGAGTTCATTCCATGTTTAAGCATATGGAGTTCATTCCCAGTCTAAGATTTTGAGCCACGACGCACATGCTGGGCTTGGGCATGTGCTGGGTGTCACTTTTTTTACCCGGGGCATCATCGTCAGAGCATCACCAGAGAGCCTAATCGACGGCATTGGGGGTTCCGGTGATTAGGGGGCGGGGGGGTGTGTGCACATGATGTGCGATGGGTGCTGGTACTTGTGTCA
>NW_019167826.1:11018725-11063398 GCF_002303985.1 Durio zibethinus
TTTGGCTTGCGGCTCCCCTTACTCTGGATAGCATTGAGCACCAATGACCCAAGCTTTGCTGCCTCTGACTCTGGCTTCCATCATACTCTTGTCTATAGCAGCCAGCTTGCCCTTCTGATGAGCAATTGGGCGTTATGTGGCTCCCCTCCACATAGGTAGCATGTTAGTGGCTCTCGGTCCCCCTTTGCTTCCACTTGCCTATTGGTGGCTTTCTCTCACCATCCTTGGTTGAATAGTCTCGATCTCCATCCTTGGACTCTGGGTCACAGTCCTTCCCCTTGGACTGCTTCTTTTGATCCCTATCATCCCTGCCCTTACCCTTGGGCTTGGTAGACTCGAACTTGTTCAGAGGCTTGAACTCTATCAAGGCCTTGGCAGTAGTCATGGCTTTAGCCAAGTCATGACCTCCTCTCTTTTGTAGCTCATGCTTCACCCATGGCTTCAGCCCATCAATGAAAGTAAATAAGGTATCCTTCTCACCTAGATCCAAGATCTATAGCATCAGTTCAGAGAATTTCTAGACATACTCCCTTATGTCCCTTTGCTGGCTCAGCCTACGTAACTTTGGCCGCGCCTCATCATCGGCATACTCCGGGGTAAAATTGTTCTCTGAATTCTTTTTGAAACTTTGCCCAGGTTCCAATCTTGGCGCTCCCATGCCTGGCATCATCACACCTGTGCCTCCACCACAATAAGGCGTACATTAGTGAGATACATAGCAGCGGTGCTTACCTTTATCGCCTTATCTTGCATGCCCATGGCCTGGAATTACTGCTCCATACCCTAAAGGTAGTTATCTACTTCCTTGGCTGCCCTAGTCCCCTTGAACTCCTTAGGCTTGAGGACATCCAATCTGGACTTGGACACTCCAGCAAACATGCCATTCCCAATGGCAGTCTTACAAGCAACGAGCTCACTGGTATGCTCCTCCATCCGCTGGCGCATGGCCTCCATGCCATCATGCAAGGTCAGCACTTCAAGCCTCTAAGGTCTAATTCTTTTGGGTGAACACGTCCAAGCCTTTGTTGAGAGTAGCTTGTAGCTCACTTTGGATCTCCTCCCCATGGAGTCTAGCGAAGCAATGTGAGTCTCTACCCCCTCAAGCTTCTTCCCCATGTCGCCCATGGTCACCTCCACCTTGCCCAGCCTACCATCCATGGTAGACCAGATATCTCTAGAACTGGCTTTCCTCCCTTCTCCATGCCCATGCTCTTGGGCCTCTGGTTGTTGGTTAGCAGCGTCACTTTGGGATGCCATCTCCTCTAACCTACACAATACAAACACGCAGAATCGAACTTGCTCTGATACCAACTGTCACAGGCTCTAAGCTTAGACTCAGAAATTGTACGGCCTTAGGCTTGGAATCTCCTCCTTTATGCCTAAGTCAGCCTAAAACACAAGCGTACGGGCACTAGAACAACGGGAAGGGCTTATTATGCAAGTTAAAGAGAAACAGGATAAGAAGGCAAAATTTTGGAAATGCTCTTGTATTCACTGAAACAGAAGTGTTTGATGGTGTACAAATAAGGGAAGAGCAGCCTTCTATTTATAGTTGAGGCTCCAGCTTACACTTAATGGCAATATCCCTAGAATAAAGGCTTAAATCATGGGGTTATACAGATTACAATCCATCAGGATGTTAACTCCATATTTTCAGGGTCAACCAAATCTGCCAAGATGCTGCTGCTAATCCTGCCTACTTCTAGAAGCTTCCCTTGCGTGTCCAGCACCTTGGTCCTTTTTGGATGTGGTGGGGCAGCTTGTATGCCAGGCCTTGGTCTCATGGGCTGGCCTACAAGTTGGGCGGGCGTTCTGAACTCGTTTGCTAGGCTTTGCGCGCAGATACCCGCCAGCACTCCTGGTCTACGGGCCTCAACCTCTGGCTCGCCTGTTGGTGTTCTTGATGCGCTTGGTGCACCCCCCCAGGGCATGGCACTTGGCCCTTATATTGGCCCCCTATCCTTCATCAAAACTCAAGAACTCACACCCCCTTAAAAGCATTTGAGATTTTATAGGTTTACTGCCAGTAGCCATTAAAGTGTCTAAAATGGGGACATTTTATTCAAACGGTCACAAAAATCTTCTCCACTTCGAGTTTTTAGTTGAAGTTTTTTGTGCATGCCAAAAAAAATACAAGGATCACCTCTACCAAATTTGGGGACAAAACTCTTTCTAAAAAAATTTTAAAAAATCCTGAACTGCAAAATGTTTCAAAAATCATGAAAAATAGAAAATGGGTCGTCTTGCCACGAAACTTCACATGAAGGCTTAGGGGACCATTGTATGAATTTACAAGCCATAAAAATGGCATTGGCATGGCAGAAATATGAAGATGTGCTTGAACCCACCTACCATGCGCTCGATCCCCGGCTTACGCATCCCGCCTCTCTGGTTGACAGAGCGCACGCACGCTCGTTTCGTGGGTTGACTTAGGCATATGGAGTTCATCCCCAGTCCAAGCATACGGAGTTCATTCATAGTCTAAGATCGAACCAGACCAAGGGTTGCGACAGCAGGATCGGTAGCACGCAGGGGGGACCGGGCCGATCCCCGGCTTGCGCATTCTACCTTTCCGACCAGTTGAGCGCCCGTACGGCTGTTTCGTGGGTTGGCTTAGGCATAGGGAGTTCATTCCATGTCTAAGCCCCAGCCCGACCGAGGGTTGTGGCAGTGGGACCGGCAGCACGCAGAGGAGGACCGGGCCGATCCCTGGCTTGCGCATTATGCCTTTCTAGCCAGCTCAGTGCCCGCACGCTCGTTTTGTGGGTTGACTTAGACATACAGAGTTCATTCCTTGTCTAAGATTCGACCAGACCGAGGGTTGCGGTAGCAGGATCAACAGCACGCAGGGGGGACTGGACTGGTCCCCGACTTATGCATTCTGCCTCTTTGGCCAACTGAGCACCCGAATGCTCGTTTCGTGGGTTGGCTTAGGCATACGGAGTTCATTCCATGTCTAAGCATACGGAGTTCATTCCTAGCCTAAGATCGGACCGGATCGAGGGTTACGCAGTAGGACCAGCAGCAGGATCGACAGCACGCAAGGGGGATCGGGTCGATCCCCGGCTTGCGCATTTTGCCTCTCCGGTCAGTTGAGCACCTGCACGCTCGTTTCATTGGTTGGCTTCGGCATACGAAGTTCATTCTATGTCCAAGCCCCAGCTAGACCGAGGGTTGTGGCAGTAGGACCGACAGCGGGATCGATAGCACACAGAGGGGGACCGGGCTGATCCCAGGCTTGCACATTATGCCTCTTCGGTCGGCCTCTCCGGCCGGCTGAGCGTCCGCATGCTCGTTTCGTGGGTTGACTTAGCCATACAGAGTTCATCCCCAGTCTAAGCATACGGAGTTCATTCCTAGTCTAAGATCGGATCGGATCGAGGGTTGTGGCAGCAAGATCGGTAGCACGCAGGGGGGACCAGGTCGATCCCCGGCTTGCGCATTCTGCCTCTACGACCAGCTGGGTGCCCGCACGCCCGTTTCGTGGGTTGCTTAGGCATAAGGAGTTCATTCCACGTCTAAGCCCCATCCGGATCGAGGGTTATGGCAGCGGTACCAGTAGCACGCCGGGGGGGACCGGGCCGATCCCTGGCTTGTGCATTATGCCTCTTCGGTCGGCTCAGCACCCGCACGCTCATTTCGTGGGTTGACTTATGCATACGGAGTTCATTCTCAGTCTAAGCATACAGAGTTCATTCGCAGTCTAAGATCGAACCGGACTGGGTTGTGGCAGCAGGATCGGCAGCACGCAAGGGGGACTAGGCTGATCCTCGTCTTGCGCATTCAGCCTCTTCGACCGGCTGAGCGCCCGCATGCCCGTTTCATGGGTTGGCTTAGGCATAGGGAGTTAATTCCATTTCTAAGCCCCAGCTGGATCGAGGGTTGTGGCAGCGGGACCGACAGCACGCAGAGGAGGATCGGGTCGATCCCTGGCTTGCACATTATGCCTTTCCAGCCGGCTCAACGCCCGCACGCTCGTTTTGTGGGTTGACTTAGGCATACGGAGTTCATTCCCAGTCTAAGATCGGACTGAACCGAGGGTTGTGGTAGCAGGATCGACAGCACGCAAGCGGGGACCGGGCCAATCCCCGGCTTGCACTTTCTACCTTTCCGACCGGCTGAGCGCCTGCACGCTCCTTTCGTGGGTTGGCTTAGGCATACGGGGTTCATTCCATGTCTAAGCATATGGAGTTCATTCCCAGTCTAAGATCGGACTGGGAATTTACAAGCCATAAAAATGGCAATTCGATGGCAAAAATATGAAGATTTGCTTGAACCCACCTACCACTCGTTCGATCCCCGACTTACGCATCCTGCCTCTCTGGTCGACTGAACGCCCGCACGTTTATTTCGTGGGTTGACTTAGGAATACGGAGTTCATCCCCAGTCGAAGCATAAGGAGTTCATTCCAAGTCTAAGCCTATGGAGTTCATACCCAGTCTAAGCATACGGAGTTCATTCCCAGTCTAAGATCAGATTGGATCGAGGGTTACGACAGCAAGATCGGTAGCACGTAAGGGGGATCGCGTCGATCTTCGGCTTGCGCATTCTGCCTCTTCGACCGGCTGAGTGCCCGCATGCCCATTTTGTGGGTTGCCTTAGGCATAGGGAGTTCATTCCATGTCTAAGCCCTAACCGGATCGAGGGTTGTGGCAGCGGGACCTACAGCACGCAGAAGGGGACTGGGTCGATCCTCGACTTGCGCATTATGCCTCTCCGGTCGGCTCAGCGCCCGCACACTCATTTCGTGAGTTGACTTAGGCATACGACGTTCATTCCCACTTTGAGATCAGACCGGACCAAGGGTTGCGACAGCAGGATCGATAGCACGCAGGGAGGACCGGGCCGATCCCCGTCTTGCACATTCTGCCTCTCCGATCGGCTGAGCGCCCGTAGCTCATTTCGTGGGTTGGCTTAGGCATAGTTCATTCCACGTCTAAACATACGGAGTTCATTCCCAGTCTAAGATCAGATCAGACTGAGGGTTACGACAGCAGGACCAGCAGCAGGATCTACAGCATGTAGGAGGGATCGGGCTGATCCCCGACTTGCGCATTCTGCCTCTCCGATCGACAGAGTGCCCGTACGCTCATTTCGTGGGTTGGCTTAGGCATACGGAGTTCATTCCATGTCTAAGCCCCAGCAGGATTGAGGGTTGTGGCAGCGGGATCGACAGCACGCAAAGGGGGACCAGCCAGATCCCCGGCTTGCACATTATGCCTCTCCGGCCGGTTGAGTGCCCGCACGCTCGTTTCATGGGTTGACTTAGGCATACGGAGTTCATCCCCAATCTAAGCATACAGAGTTCATTCCTAGTCTAAGATTGGACTGAACTAAGGGTTACGGCAGCAGGATTGGCAGCACGCGAGGGGGATCAGGCCGATCCCCGACTTGCGCATTCTGCCTCTCCAGCCGGCTGAGCGCCCGCACGCCCGTTTCGTGGGTTGGCTTAGGCATAGGGAGTTCATTCCATGTCTAAGCCCCATCCGGATCGAGGGTTGTGGCAGCGGGACCGACAGCACGCAGGGGGGGACCGGGCCGATCCCTGGCTTGCGCATTATGCCTCTTCGGTCGGCTCAACACCCGCATGCTTGTTTCATGGGTTGACATATGCATGCAGAGTTTATTCTCAGTCAAAGATCGAACCGGATCGAGGGTTACGACAGTAGCATCGACAGCACGTAGGGGGTCCGGGTCAATCCCCGGCTTGCGCATTCTGCCTCTCCTACCGGCTGAGCGCCCGCACACCCGTTTCGTGGGTTGGCTTAGGCATAGGGAGTTCATTCAATGCTAAGCCCCAGATGGATCGAGGGTTGTGGCAGTGAAACCGACAGCACACAGAGGGGGACCGGGCCGATCCTCGGCTTGCGCATTATGCCTCTTCGGCCAGGTCAGCGCCCGCACGCTTGTTTCGTGGGTTGACTTATGCATATGGAGTTCATTTCTAGTCTAAGATCAGATCGGACTGAGGCTTGCAGTAGCAGGATCGATAGCACGCAGGGGGATCGAGCCGATCCCCGACTTGCGCATTCTACCTTTCCGGCTGGCTGAGCGCCCGTACGCCCATTTCCTGGGTTGGCTTAGGCATAGGGAGTTCATTCCATGTCTAAGCCCTAGTCGGATCGAGGGTTGTGGCAGCGGGATCGGCAGCACGCAGAGGGGGACCGGGCTGATCCCTGACTTGCACATTATGCCTCTTCGGCCAACTCAGTGCCTGCACGTTCGTTTTGTGGGTTGCTTAGGCATACGGAGTTCATTCCCAGTCTAAGATCGAACCAAACCGAGGGTTCCGATAGTAGGATCGACAGCATGCAGGGGGGACCGGACTGATCCTCGGCTTGCGCATTCTACCTCTTTAACCGACTGAGCGCCCGCACACCCGTTTCGTGGGTTGGCTTAGGCATAGGGAGTTCATTCCATGTCTAAGCCCTGGCCAGATCGATGGTTGTGGCAGCGAGACTGGCAGCACGCAGAGGCAGACCGGGTCGATCCCCGGCTTGCGCATTATGCCTCTTCGGTCGGCTCAGTGCCCGTACACTTGTTTCGTGGGTTGACTTATGCATATGGAGTTCATTCCTACTCTAAGATCAGACCAGACCAAGGGTTGTGGCAGCAAGATCGATAGCAAGCAGGGGGATCGGGCCGATCCCCGGCTTGCGCAGTCTACCTCTTCGGTCGGCTGAGCGCCCACACGCTCGTTTCGTGGGTTGGCTTAGGCATACGGAGTTCATTCCGTGTCTAAGATTTTGAGGCACGGTGCACATGCTGGGCTCGAGCATGTGCTGGTGCCGCATTTTTTTCACCCGGGCACCATCGCTGGAGCATCGTCGGAGAGCCTAACCGGTGGCATTGGGGGTTCCAGTGATTGGGGGGCCGGGGGTGTGCGCACATGATGTGCGATGGGTGCTGGTACTTGGCCCTTATATTGGCCCCCTATCCCTCATCAAACCTCGAGAACTCACACCCCCTAAAAGACCATTCGAGATTTTATAGGTTTGCTGCCAGTAGCCATTAAAGTGTCTGAAATGGGGACACATTTTTCAAACGGTCACAAAATCTTCTCCACTTCGATTTTTTAGCTGAATTTTTTTGTGCATGCCAAAAACAATACAAGGATCACCTCTACCAAATTTGGGGACAAAACACTTTCTAAAAAAATTTAAAAAAATCCCCAACCGCAAAAAGTTTCAAAATTCATGAAAAATAGAAAACGGGTCGTCTTGCCATGAAACTTCACATGAAGGCTTAGGGGACCATTTAATGAATTTACGAGCCATAAAAATGGCATTGGCATGGCAGAAATATGAAGATGTGCTTGAATCCACCTACCACCCATTCGATCCCCGGCCTGCCCATCCTGCCTCTCTGGTCGGCTGAGCGCCCGCACCCTCGTTTCGTGGGTTGACTTCGGTATACGAAGTTCATCCCCAGTCTAAGCATACGGAGTTCATTCTCAGTCTAAGATCGGACCGGACTGAGGGTTGTGGCAATAGGATCGGTAGCACATAGGGGGGACCGGGTCGATCCTCGACTTGCGCATTCTACCTCTCCAATCGGTTGAGCTCCCGCACGTCCGTTTCATGGGTTGGCTTAGGCATAGGGAGTTCATTCCATGTCTGAGCCCCAAGCCAGGTTGAGGGTTGTCGCAGCGGACCCGACCGCATGCAGAGAGACCGAGCGATCCCTGGCTGCGCATTATACCTCTCATACCGGCTCAGTGCCCGCATGCTCCTTTCTTGGGTTGACTTAGGCATATGGAGTTCATTCCCAGTCTATGATCAGATCAGATCGAGGGTTACGGCAGCAGGATCAACAGCACGCAGGGGGGATCGGGCCGATCCCCGACTCGTGCATTTTGCCTCTCCGGCCTGCTGAGCACCCGCACGCTTGTTTCGTGGGTTGGCTTAGGCATACGGAGTTCATTCCATGTCTAAGCCCTAGCCGGATCGAGGGTTATGGCAGTAGGGTCAACAGCGGGATCGACAGCACATAGTGGGGGACCGGGCTGATCCCCGGCTTGCACATTATGCCTCTCAGACCGGCCTCTCCGGTCAGCTGAGCGCCCGCACACTCGTTTTGTGGTTGACTTAAGCATACGGAGTTTATCCCCAGTCTAAGCATACGAAGTTCATTCCCAGTCTAAGATCGGATCAGACTGAGGGTTACGGGAGCAGGATGGGTAGCACGCAAGGGGGACTAGGTCGATCCCCGACTTGCGCATCCTGCCTCCCCGGTCGATTGAGCACCCGCACGCCCATTTTATGGGTTGGCTTAGGCATAGGGAGTTCATTCCATGTCCAAGCCCCAGCCAGACCGAGGGTTATGGTAGCAGGACCGGTAGCACAGAGAGGTGGACCGAGCCTATCCTCGGCTTGCGCATTATGCCTCTTCGATCAGCTTAACGCCCACATGCTCGTTTCATGGGTTGACTTATGCATACGGAGTTCATTCCCAGTCTAAGATCAAACTGAACTGAGGGTTACAGCAACAGGATTGACAGCATGCAGGGCAGACCGAGTCGATCCCCAACTTGCGTATTCTGCCTCTCCGACCGGCTGAGCGCCCGCACGCTCGTTTCGTGGGTTGGCTTAGGCACACGGAGTTCATTCCAAGTCTAAGCATATGGAGTTCATTCCCAGTCTAATATTTTGAGCCACGGTGCACATGCTGGGCTCGGGCATGTGCTGGTGCCACATTTTTTTTGCCCGAGGCACCATCGCCGGAGAGCCTAACCAACGGCATTGGGGCTTCCGACGATTGGGGGGTCAGGGGATGTGCGCACATGATCTGTGATGAGTGTTGGTACTTGGCCCTTATATTGGCCCCCTATCCCTCATCAAACCTCGAGAACTCACACCCCCTTAAGAGCATGCTGTCATTAGCTATTAAAGTGTCTAAAATGGTGACACTTTTTTCAAACAGTCACAAAATCTTCTCCACTTCGATTTTTTAGCTGAATTTTTTTGTGCATGCCGAAACAAATTCAAAGATCACCTCTAACAAATTTGGGGACAAAACTCTTTCTAAAAAAATTTAAAAAATCTCGCACCGTAAAAGGTTTCAAAAACCGTGAAAAATAGAAAACGGGTCATCTTGCCATGAAACTTCACATGAAGGCTTAGGGGACCGTTGTATGAATTTACAAGCCATAAAAATGGCATTGGCATGGCAGAAATATGAAGATGTGCTTGAACCCACCTACCACCCGTTCGATCCCCGGCTTGCGCATCCTACCTCTCTGGTCGGCTGAGCGCCCGCACGCTCATTTCGTGGGTTGACTTAGGCATACGGAGTTCATCCCCAGTCAAAGCATACAGAGTTCAATCCCAGTCTAAGATTGGACCGGATCGAGGGTTGCGACAGCAGGATCGACAGCACACAGGGGGGACCGAGCCGATCCCTGGCTTGCGCATTCTGCCTCTCTGGTCGACTGAGCGTCGCACGCCCGTTTCTTGGGTTGGCTTAGGCATAGGGAGTTCATTTCATGTCTAAGCCCCAGTCGGGCTGAGGTTTGTGGCAGCGGGACTGGCAGCACCCAGAGAGGGACCAGGCTTATCCCTGGCTTGCACATTATGCCTCTCCGGTCGGCTCAACACCCGCACGCTCATTTCATGGGTTGACTTAGGCATACGGAGTTCATTCCCAGTCTAAGATCAGATCGGATCAAGGGTTACAGTAGCAGGATCGACAGTAAGCAGGGGGGATCGAGCCGGCTGGCTGAGCCCGCACGCTTGTTTCGTGGGTTGGCTTAGGATACGGAGTTCATTCCATGTCTAAGCATACGAAGTTCTTTCCCAGTCTATGATCGGATCGAACCGAGGCTTGTGGTAGTAGGACCAGCAGCAGGATCGATAGAACGCATGGGGTGATCGGGTCGATCTTCGGCTTGCACATTCTGCCTCTCCGGTGGGCTGAGCGCACGCACGCTCATTTCGTGTGTTGACTTAGGCATATGGAGTTCATCCCTAGTCTAAGCATACGGAGTTCATTCCTAATGTAAGATCAAACCGGACCCAGGGTTGCAACGCAGGATCGACAGCACGCAGAGAGGACCGGGCCGATCCCTGGCTTGCACATTCTGCCTCTCCGATCAACTTAGTGCCCGCACGCCTATTTCATGGGTTGGCTTAGGCATAGGGAGTTCATTCCATGTCTAAGCCCCAACCGGACTGAGGGTTGTGGCAGCGAGACCGACAACACGCAGAAGGGGATCGGTGCGATCCCCGGCTTACGCACTATGCCCCTACGACCGGTTCATCACCCGAACGCTCGTTTCGGGGGTTGACTTAGGCATACGAAGTTCACTCCCAATCTAAGATCGGACCGGACAAGGGTTACGATAGTAGGATTGACAGCACGCAGGGGGGATCGGGCCAGTCCCCAGCTTGCGCGTTCTGCGTCTTCGGTCGACTGAGCGCCTGCACGCTCGTTTTGTAGGTTGGTTTAGGCATACGGAGTTCATTCCATGTCTAAGCATACAGAGTTCATTCTCAATCTAAGATCAAATCGGACCGAGGGTTGCGATAGTAGGACAAGCAGCAAGATCAATAGCACACAGGAAGGGATCGGACCGATCCTCAGCTTGTGCATTCTACCTCTCCGCCCGGTTGAGCACCCACACGCTCGTTTCGTGGGTTGGCTTAGGCATACGGAGTTCATTCCATGTCTAAGCCCTAGCTAGACCGAGGGTTGTGGCAGTAGGACCGGCAGCGAGATCGCCAGCACGCAGAGGGGGACTGGCTGATCCACAGATTGTGCATTATGCCTCTCCGACCGGCTGAGCGCCCGTACGCTTGTTTCGTGGGTTGACTTAGGCATACGAAGTTCATCCCTAGTCTAAGCATACGGAGTTCATTCCCAGTCTAAGATTGGACCGGACCGAGGGTTGTGGTAGCAGGATAGGCAGCACGTAGGGGGGACCGGGCCGATCCCCGACTTATGCATTCTATCTCTCCGACTGGCTGAGCGCCCGCACGCCGCTTCATAAGTTGGCTTAGGCATAGGGAGTTCATTCCATGTCTAAGCCCCAGCCGAACCGAGGGTTGTGGCAGTGGGACCGGTAGCACGCAGAGGGGGATTGGGCCGATCCCCGGCTTGCGCATTATGCTTCTCCAACCGACTTAGTGCCCGCACGTTCATTTCATGGGTTGACTTAGGCATACCAAGTTCATTCCCAGTCTAAGATCGGATCAGACCGAGGGTTGCGACAGCAAGATCGATAGCACGCAGGGGGGATCGGGTCGATCCCCGACTTACGCATTCTGCCTCTCCGGTCGGCTGAGCGCCCAGATGCCCGTTTCGTGGGTTAGCTTAGGCATACGGAATTCATTCCATGTCTAAGCCCCAGCCAGATCGAGGGTTGTGGTAGCAGGACCGGTAGTGGAATCGACAGCATGCATAGGGGGACGGGCTGATCCTCAGCTCGCGCGTATGCCTCTCTGACCGGCCTTTCCAAGCCGATGAGCACTCCCACGCTCGTTTCTGGGTAACTTAGGCCATATGGAGTTCATCCCCAATCTAAGCCATACGGGAGTTATTTCCAGTCTAAGATCAGATCGGAATCGGAGGGTTACGGCAGCAGGATCGGTAGGCACGTAGAGGGGATCGGGCCGATCGCTGGGGCTTTGTGCATTTCTAGCCTCTCTCGATCAGCTGAAGCACCCGCACGCTCGTTTCTTTTGGTTGGCTTAGGCCTAGGCGAGTATCATTCCGATGTCTAAGGCCCCAGCCGGGCGGCAGCACGCCAGAGGGGGGCCAGGCCGATTCCCCGGCTGCGCATTATGCCTTTTCGGCTGGCCTCAGCACCCCGAACGCTCGTTTCGTGGTTGACTTAGGCATACGGAGTTCATTCCATGTCTAAGGATACGGAGTTCGTTCCCAGTCTAAGATCGAGTTGGTATCGAGGGTTTGGCATCAGCAGGTCGGTAGCACGCAGAGGGGAATCGGGCCGATCCCTGTCTTGCGTATTCTGCCTCTCGGTTGGTTGAGCGCCCACACGCCGTTTTGTGGATTGGCTTAGGCATACAGAGTTCATTCCATGTCTAAGCCCCAGCCGGACCAAGGGTTGTGGCAGCAGGACCGGTAGCGGAATCGACAGCATACATAGGGGGACCAAGCTGATCCCCAGCTCATAAATTATGCCTCTCTGATCGGCCTGTCCAGTCGGCTGAGCACTCGCACGCTCGTTTTGTGGGCTGACTTAGGCATACGGAGTTCATCCCCAATCTAAGCATACGAAGTTCATTCCCAGTCTAAGATCAGACCGGATCGAGGGTTACGACAGCAGGATCGTAGCACGTAGGGGGATCGGGCGATCGCCGGCTTACGTATTTACCTCTTCGGTCAGTTGAGCGCCCGCACGCCTGTTTCGTTGGTTGGCTTAGGCCTATGGAGTTCATTCCATGTCTAAGCCCCAACCAAACCGACAGCACGCAGAGGGGGACCGGGTCGATCCCAGCTTGCGCATTATGCCTCTCCGATCTGTTCAGTGCCCGAACGCTCGTTTCGTGGGTTGACTTAGGCATACAGAGTTCATTCCCAGTCTAAGATCAGACCGAACAGAAGGTTGCGACAGCAGGATCGACAGCACATGGGGGGGATCGGGTCGGTCCCCAGCTTGCGCATTCTGCCACTCTGGCCGGCTGAGCGCCCGCACGCTCGTTTCATGGGTTGGCTTAGGCATACGGAGTTCATTCCATGTCTAAGCATATGGAGTTCATTCCCAGTCTAAGATCAGACCGGACCAAGGGTTGTAGCAGCAGGACCAACAGCAGGATTGGCAGCACGTAGGGGGATCGGGTCGATCCCCAGCTTGCGCATTCTGCCTCTCCGGTCGGCTGAACGCCTGCACGCTCGTTTCATGGGTTGACTTAGGCATATGAAGTTCATCCCCAGTCTAAGCATACGTAGTTCATTCCCAGTCTAAGATCGAACTAGACCGAGGGTTGCGGCAGTAGGGTCGACAGCACGCAGGGGGGACCGGGCCAATCCCCGGCTTACACATTCTGCCTTTCCGGTCGGTTGAGTGCCCATATGCCCGTTTCATGGGTTGGCTTAGGCATAGAGAGTTCATTCCATGTCTAAGCCCCAGCCAGACTGAGGTTGTGGCAATGGACTGGCAGCACACAGAGGGGATCGAGCCGATCCCTGACTTGCGCATTCTACCTTTCTGATCGGCTGAGCGCCCGACGTTTGTTCGTGGGTTGGCTTAGGCATACGGAGTTCATTCCATGTCTTAAGCATATGGAGTTCATTCCCAATCAAAGAGTTTGAGCCATGGTGCACTGCTTGCTTGGGGATGTGGTGGTGCCGCATTTTTTTTCGCTCAGGGGCACCGTCGCCGGAGGAGCATAAACCGGCGGCAGTGGGGTTTCCGACGATTGGCAGGGGTCAGGGGGTGTGGGCACATGATGTGCGATGGGTGCTGGTACTTGGGCCTTATATGGCCCCCTATCCCTCATCAAACCTCGAGAACTCACACCCTTCTTAAAGAGGCATTTGAGATTTTATAGGTTTGGCCAGTAGCCATTAAAGTGTCTGGAATGGGGACACTTTTTTCATAATGGTCACAGAAATCTTCTCCACTTCCGATTTTTTAGTTGATATTTTTTGTGCATACCAAAAAAATACGAGGATCATCTCTACCAAATTTAGGGACAAAATTCTTTCTAAAAAAATTTTAAAAAATCTCGAACTGCAAAAAGTTTCAAAAATCATGAAAAATAGAAAACGGGTCGTCTTGCCACGAAACTTCACATGAAGGCGTAGGGGACCATTGTATGAATTTACAAGCCATAAAAATTGCATTGGCAAGGCAAAAATATGAAGATGAGCTTGGACCCACCTACCACCCGTTCGATCCTCGACTTGCGCATCCTGCCTCTCTGGTCGACTGAGCGTTCGCACACTCGTTTTGTGGGTTGACTTAGCCATACGGAGTTCATCCCTGGTCTAAGCATACGGAATTCATTCCCAGTCTAAGATCAGATAGGACTGAGGGTTGCAGCAGCAGGATCGGCAGCACGCAAGAGGGATCAGGTGCATCCCCGACTTGCGCATTCTGCCTTTCCAATCGGATGAGCGCCCGCACGCCCATTTCATGGGTTGGCTTAGGCATAGGGAGTTCATTCCATGTCTAAGCCCTAGTAGGACCGAGGGTTGTGGCAGCGGGACCGATAGCACGCAGAGGGGGATCGGGTCGATCCTCGGCTTGCTCATTATGCCTCTCCGGTCGGTTCAACGCCCGCACGCTCGTTTCGTGGGTTAACTTCGGCATATGGAGTTCATTCCCAATCTAAGATCGGATCAGACCGAGGGTTGCGGCAACAGGATCGACAGCAAGTACGGGGGATCGAGTCGATCCTCGGCTTACGCATTCTGCCTCTCCGGTCGGCTGAGCACCCGCAGGCTCGTTTCGTGGGTTGGCTTAGGCATATGGAATTCATTCCATGTCTAAGCATACGGAGTTTATTCCATGTCTAAGATTGAACCAGATCGAGGGTTGCGGCAGCAGGACCAGCAGCAGGATCGACAACAGGACCAGCAGCAAGATCGGTAGCACGCAAGGGGGATCGGGTCGATCCCCAACTTGCGCATTCTGCCTCTCCAGCTGGCTGAGTGCCCGGCACGCTTGTTTTGTGGGTTGGCTTAGACACACAAAGTTTATTCAATGTCTAACCCCCAACCGGACCGAGGGTTGTGGTAGCAGGACCGGCAGCGGGATCGACAGCACGCAGAGGGATACCGGGCTGATCCTCGGTTAATGCATTATGGCTTTTCGACCGACCTCTCCGGTCGACTGAGCACCCGCACTTTCATTTCATGGGTTGACTTAGGCATACGGAGTTCATCTCTAGTCTAAGCAAACAGAGTTCATTCCCAGTCTAAGATCTAACCGTACCGAAGGTTGCGGTAGTAGAATCGGTAGCACATAGGGGGGTCTGAGCCGATCCCCATCTTGCGCATTCTACCTCTCCTGCCGACTGAGCGCCCGCACGTCCGTTTCATGGGTTGGCTTAGGCATAGGGAGTTCATTCCATGTCGAAGCCCCAACCGGACCGAGGGTTGTGGCAGCAGGATCGGCGGCACGCAGAGGGGGATCAGGCGATCCCCGGCTTGCACATTATGCCTTTCTGGCTGGCTCAGCACCCCTATGCTCATTTCGTGGGTTGACTTAGGCATACAGAGTTCATTTCCTATATAAGATCAAACTGGATCAAGCCGATCCCCGTCTTGCACATTCTACCTCCTCGAATGGCTGAGCGCCCTCACGCCCGTTTTGTGGGTTGGCTTAGGCATAAGGAGCTCATTCCATGTCTAAGCCCCCTATCCCTCATCAAACCTCAAGAACTCACACCCCCTTAAAGAGCAATTGAGATTTTATAGGTTTGCTGCCAGTAGCCATTAAAGTGTCTGAAATGGGGACACTTCTTTCAAACGGTCACAAAATCTTCTCCACTTTGAGTTTTTAGCTAAATTTTTTTGTGCTTACCAACAAAAATACAGGCAGCACCTCTACCAAATTTGAGGACAAAACTCTTTCTAAAAAGATTTTAAAAAATCCCAAACCTCAAAAAGTTTCAAAAATCATGAAAAATAGAAAACGGGTCGTCTTGCCAGGAAACTTCACAAGAAGGCTTAGGGGACCATTGTATGAATTTACAAGCCACAAAAATGGCATTGGCATGGCAAAAATATGAAGATGTGCCTGAACCCACCTACTACCCGTTCGATCCCTGGCTTATGCATCCTACCTCTCTGGTCGACTGAGCGTCCGCCCGCTCATTTCGTGGATGGACTTAGGCATATGGAGTTCATCCCCAGTCTAAGCATACAAAGTTCATTCCCAGTCTAAGATCAAACTGGATCGAGGGTTGCGACAGCAGGATATGCAGCACGCAGGGGGGATTGGGTCGATCCCTGGCTTGTGCATTCTACCTCTCTGAGAGGCTGAGCGCTCGTATGCTTGTTTCGTGGGTTGACTTAGGCATACGGAGTTCATTCCCAGTCTAAGATCAGACCAAACTGAGGGTTACGACAGCAGGATTGACAGCACGCACGGGGGATCGAGTCGGTCCCCGACTTACGCATTCTACCTCTCTGACCGACTGAGCTCCCGCACGCTTGTTTCGTGGGTTGGCTTACGCATACGAGTTCATTCCATGTCTAAGCATACAAAGTTCATTCCCAGTCTAAGATCAGATCGGACCGAGGGTTGCAATAGCAAAACTAGCAGGAGGATCAGCAGCACATAGGGGGGACTGGGTTGATCCCCAGCTTGTGCATTCTACCTCTCAGACCGGCCTCTTTGGCCTACTGAGCGCCCGCACGCTCATGGTTGACCTAGGCATACGGAGTTCATCCCTAGTCTAAGCATACAGAGTTTCTTCCCAGTCTAAGATCAGACTAGACCAAGGGTTGCGACAGTAGGATCGATAGCACGCAGGGGGGATCGGGCTGATCCTTGGCTTACGCATTCTACCTCCCCGATCGGCTGAGCGCCCGCACGCTCATTTTATGGGTTGGCTTAGGCATACAGAGTTCATTCCATGTCTAAGCCCCAGCCGAACCGAGGGTTGTGGCAGCAGGACCGACAGCGGGATCGACAGCACTCAGAGGGGGATCGAGCTGATCTTCGGCTTACGTATTATGCCTCTCCGGTCGGCTGAGCCCCCGCACGCTCATTTCATGGGTTGACTTAGGCATACAGAGTTCATCCCCAGTCTAAGCATATAGAGTTCATTCCTAGTCTAAGATCGGATTGGATCGAGGGTTGTGGCAGCAGGATCGATAACACGCAGGGGGGACTAGGCTGATCCCCGGCTTGTGCATTCTGCCTCTTCGATCGGCTGAGCGCCAGCACGCCCATTTCGTGGGTTGGCTTAGGCATAGGGAGTTCATTCTATGTCTAAGCCCCAACTGAACCGAGGGTTGTGGCAGTGGGACTGGCAGCACGTAGAAGGGGACCGAGCCAATCCCTGGCTTGCGCATTATGCCTCTCCGACCGGCTCAACGCCCGAACGCTCGTTTCATGGGTTGACTTAGGCATACGAAGTTCATTCCCAATATAAGATCGGATCGGACCGAGGGTTGCGATAGCAGGATCAACAGCACGTAGGGGGGATCAGGCCGATCCCCGGCTTGCGTATTCTGCCTCTCCTGCCGACTGAGTGCACGTACGCTCGTTTCGTGGGTTGGCTTAGGCATATGGAGTTCATTCCATGTCTAAGCATACGGAGTTCATTCCCAGTCTAAGATCGGACCGAACCAAGGGTTGCAACAGTAGGATTGGCAGCATGCAGTGAGGGATCGGGCTGATCCCCGGCTTGCATATTCTGCCTCTCCGACCGGTGAGTTCCCGCACGCTCGTTTTGTGGGTTGGCTTAGGCATATAGAGTTCATTCCATGTCTAAGCCCCAGTCGGATCGAGGGTTGTGGTAGCAGGATCGGCAGTGGGATCGGCAGGATGTAGAGGGGGAATGAGCTGATCCCCGGCTTGCACATTATGCCTCTTCGACCGACCTCTCCAATTGGCTGAACACCCGTACGCTCATTTTATGGGTTGACTTAGGCATACGGAGTTCATCCCCAGTCTAAGGATACGGAGTTCATTCTCAGTCTAAGATCGGACCGGGCCGAAGGTTGCGGTAGCAGGATCGACAGCACGTAGGGGGAACAGGCCAATCCCTGGCTTGCGTATTCTACCTCTCCGACCGGCTGAGCGCCCACATGCCCATTTCGTGGGTTGGCTTAGGCATAGGGAGTTCATTCCATGTCTAAGCCCCACCCGGACCAAGTGTTGTGGCAGCAAGACCGGTAGCACGCAGAGAGGGACCTGGCCAATCCTCGGCTTGCACATTATGCCTCTTCGGCCGGCTCAACATCCGAACGCTTGTTTGATTGGTTGACTTAGGCATACGGAGTTCATTCCCAGTCCAAGATCGGACCGGACCGAGGGTTGAGGTAGCAGGACCAGCAGCAGGATCGACAGCATGCAGAGGGGATTAGGCCGATCCTCGGCTTACGCATTCTGCCTCTATGGTCAGCCTCTCCGATCGGCTGAGGGCCTACACGCTTGTTTCGTCGGTTGACTTAGGCATACGGAGTTCATCCCCAGTCTAAGCATACGGAGTTCATTCTCAGTCTAAGATCGGACCGGATCGAGGGTTGCAGCA
The DNA here is from genome assembly GCF_002303985.1 of Durio zibethinus. The sequence goes on from NW_019167826.1 coordinate 11,036,899, forward strand.
GTAAGACCAGTAGTAGGATCAACAGCATGCAAGAGGGACCAGGTCAATCCCCGACTTACGTATTCTGCCTCTCCAATCGGCTGAGCGCCCGCACGCTCGTTTCGTGGGTTGGCTTAGGCATACGGAGTTCATTCCATGTTTAAGCATATGGAGTTCATTCCCAGTCTAAGATTTTGAGCCACGACGCACATGCTGGGCTTGGGCATGTGCTGGTGTCACTTTTTTTTTACCCGGGGCATCATCGTCAGAGCATCACCAGAGAGCCTAATCGACGGCATTGGGGGTTCCGGTGATTAGGGGGCGGGGGGGTGTGTGCACATGATGTGCGATGGGTGCTGGTACTTGTGTCACGGGCTCCGATGACTAGAGAATGGATCTTTGTCCATATGCTCTGACTGGGGATGACTCCATTCAAAAGCAACCCATCAGAACTCGTTTGTAGAAAAGAAGGTCAGAATGCAAAAGAGGCGAAACCCTTGTCGTCGCTACTTAGCAGAGCTCATATAGCTGATGGATTCGGTGTACCTTGTCAACCCCTGGTGTTGGAACCTCGGTGTACCCCAGCTGGTCATCCCCCCTCTGTTGCTGAAAACCCGCTTTGAGGTGTGTCTGGCCACAACCCTCAGTAACTGGGCTTAACTGGAATGCACTCTATTGCCTACAGCTTCTACCTGTCGCGAGCACGTAGCGCTCCAGCCAGCCTGGCAAATATGGGATTCGGCCCGTACCTACTGCGTGTGTGGTGCCCTCACTATATATGGTTCGTATCCTCGTCATCTAGACGATCTAGACCGTCCTGACTCACATAGTGTGCATTAGTCAATAGAACATCTGCCATCGGTCTACGGATTCATGTTGGTGGAAAAGTTCAAGTCTGACCCCAACAGCTGAACAACTCAGTCCAGAACCTGCCGTGAAATGCCCGTCCGATCACTAACAATGGTCCGCTCGGCACTCTCCCAATACTTACCATGGTTTTCAGGAACAAATCGGGCTGCCTCCTTGGCTGGGCACTCCTTGGTTGCTGGAATGAAGATTCCATACTTGGAAAACCTGTCCACCACTACCATGATGCTTCCAAACCCTTCTGCTTTGGGTAGATAGACTATAAAGTCCAGAGAAACACTCTCCCATGGTCACTCTGGCACTGGCAATGGCTTCAAGAGACCACCTGGTTTATTGAGCTCCACCTTGTCCTGTTGGCACACAAGACAAGTCTTCACATAGGCCTCCACATCGTCCCTCATGTCCAGCCAGTAGTATCGGTCCTCGATCAATGCCAAGGTACGGCTCACTCTGGGATGTCCAGCCCACCTTGAATCATGGCATTCTTGCAAAACTTCCTTGCGAAGCTTTCCATGCTGTGGCACAAATAGTTTACCTCCCCTGGTGTACAGCAAGCCATCCTACAACCGAAATCGCCTAGTCTTACCTTGCTGGGCGTACTCCATCAAAGCCTTGGCTGTAGGATCAGGCATAAGTCCCTCCTTAATGCATGGCACCAGTGACCCCTCTGGTTGGCTAATGGCAGCAAGGTTAGCCTTCTTGCTCAGGGCGTCTGCCACTAGGTTCACTTGCCCCGGCTTGTACTCCATCTGGAAATCAAATTTTGAAAGAAAATCTTACCATCTCGCCTGCTTGGGGGACAACTTCTTCTACATCTAGAAGTAACTGGTCGCCACATTGTCCGTCCTAACCACGAACCTCGACCCCAACAGGTAATGGCGTCAAGTGCGCAAGCAGTGCACCATTGCAGTCATCTCCTTCTCTTGGACCGTGTACTTGCGCTCAGTCTCGTTCAGCTTCCTACTCTCGAACATGACTGGACGTCCCTTCTGCATCAACACCTCCCTATGGCAAAATCTGATGCATCCGTATGCACCTCATACGGCTTGGCATGGTCTGGTAAGGCCAAGACTAGCTCCTCAGTCACAGCCCACTTCAACCTGTCAAAGGCTTCCTGGCACCCTACGCTCCACTCCCATGCTTTCCCTTTCTTGAGCAAGTCAGTCAATGGCGTGGCTATTGCTGAGTGACCTTTGATGAAGCACCTGTAGTAGTTGACCAGCCCAAGGAACGATCTCAACTCAGTGACCTTGGCTGGCGGTTGCCACTCCAGGATGGCGTGTATCTTGCCTTTATCCATACGTATCCTGCCACCTCCCATTATGTGGCCAAGGAACGGGATCTTCTGCTAGGCAAATGAGCACTTCTCCCTTTTGACAAATAGCTTGTGCACCCACAACACCTCGAACACCTATCTCAAGTGGTCTACATGCTCTCCCAAAGTCTGGCTGTAGATCACAATGTCATCCAAATAAACCACAACAAACCGATCAAGGAATGACTGAAGTACCTTGTTCATAAGGGTGCAAAATGTTGCTGGGGTGTTCGTGAGTCCGAAAGGCGTCACCAAGAACTCATACGAACCATATCAAGTGACACATGCTATCTTTGGCTCATCTCCCTCCGTGATCCTAACTTGATAGTAGCTTGACCTCAAATCCAGCTTGGTGAACCACCTTGCGCTCCCAAGTTGATCGAACAAGTCCGCAATGAGTGGGATGGGGTACTTGTTCTTGATGGTCAGCTTGTTCAAAGCCCGGTAGTCTATGCATAGCCGCAATGACCCATCATGCTTATGCTGAAATAGAACTGGTGCACCATAGGCTACTTTCGATGGCCTGATGAAGCCAGGATCAACTAACTCTTTGAGCTGCTTCCTCAACTCCTCCAACTCTGGTGGAGACATTCGGTAAAGGTCTCTAGCTGGTGGCTTGGCCTCAGACACCAGCTCGATCTTGTGGTCCACCTCTCTCTTAGGTGGTAGCTTGCTAGGTAACTTTGCAGGCATCACATCACTAAAGGTCTTCAGCACCTTTAGCACCTCCAAGGGTGACTCGGTCTCCTTCTCCCTTGGCTCATCATATTTCAGGGCTGCCAAAAAGGTGTCTTCTTGTCTGCTTACCGCCTTGGCAAATTGGATGGCTGACACCACCCGTGACCCAACTCTAGACCCTCTTCTCAATGGCACTAGGCATTGGCACCGTGCATCCAAGATGCAAACACAATCGACAAAAAGCACAAGGAGGGCATTAATCCGAATAAGGAAATCCAACCCAATCACAAACTCATAGTTGTCAAGGTGTATTACCTCAATGGTCTCCTTGCCTTTCCAGTCTCCAAGCTGCAACTCCACTCCCTGTGCTACTCTAATGGCTGGAACTTCCTTGGAGTTCACCTTTTGATGGTACCAGTCCCTTTCTGCACATTTAGTCTGAGCTTCCAGGCTCTATCACCTAAAATAAAAAGATGTGAGGCACCTGTGTCCACCAGTGCGCTCACCTTCTAACCCACAACCATCAGATCCGTAAACATCAAGCCCTTTGGCTTACGGCTCCCCTCACTCTGGATAGCATTTAGCACCAATGACCCAAGCTTTGCTACCCCTGACTCTGGCTCCACGTCAGACTCTTTATCTACAGCCGCCAGCTTGCCCTTCTACGGCTAATTACGTGCTATGTGGCTCCCTCCACATTGGTAGCATGCTAGTGGCTCTCGGTCCCCTTTTGCTTTCCACTTTCGTGGGTTGGCTTAGGTGTAGGGAGTTCATTCCATGTCTAAGCCCCAGCCGGACTGAGGGTTGTGGCAGCTAGACCGACAGCACGCACAGTGGGACCGGGCCGATCCCCGACTTACGCATTATGCCTCTTCGGCTGGCTCGGTGCTCGCACACTCGTTTTGTGGGTTGACTTATGCATACGAAGTTCATTCCCAGTCTAAGATCGAACCCGACCGAGGGTTGCGACAGTAGGATCGACAGCATATAGGGGGGATCGGGTTGATCCCCGACTGAGCGCCCGCACGCTCGTTTCGTGGGTTGGCTTAGGCATATGGAGTTCATTCCATGTCTAAGCATATGGAGTCCATTCCCAGTCTAAGATTTTGAGCCACAGTGACATGCTGGGCTCGAGCAAGTACTGGTGCCATATTTTTTTCACACGGGGCACCATCGTCGGAGCATCACCGGAGAGCCTATTCGGTGGCATAGGGGGTTCTGGTGATTAGGGGGGCCGAGGGGGTGTGTGCACATGATGTGCGATGGGTGCTGGTACTTGGCCCTTATATTGGCCCCTTATCCCTCATCAAACCTCAAGAACTCACACCCCCATAAAGAGCATTTGATATTTTATAAGTTTGCTGCCAGTAGCCATTAAAGTGTCTGAAATGGGGACACTTTTTTCAAACGATCACAAAATCTTCTCCACTTCGAGTTTTTAGCTGAACTTTTTTGTGCATGCCAACAAAAATACAGGGATCACCTCTATCAAATTTGGGGACAAAACTCTTTCTAAAAAAATTTTAAAAAATCCCCAACCGTAAAAAGTTTTGAAAATCATGAAAAATAGAAAACGGGTCATCTTTCCATGAAACTTCACATGAAGGCTTAGGGGACCATTGTATGAATGTACAAGCCATAAAAATGGCATTGGCATGGCAGAAATATGAAGATGTGCTTGAACCCACCTACCACCCGTTCGATCCCCGGCTTGCGCATCCTGCCTCTCTGGTTGGCTGAGCGCCCGTAAGCTCGTTTTGTGGGTTGACTTAGGCATACGGAGTTCATCCCCAGTCTAAGCATATGGAGTTCATTCCCAGTCTAAGATCGAACCGAATGAAGGTTGTGGCAGCAAGATCGGTAGCACGCAGTGGGGATCGGGTCGATCCCCGGCTTGCGCATTCTGCCTCTCCGGCCGGCTGAGCACCTGCACATCCGTTTCATGGGTTGGCTTAGGCATAGGGAGTTCATTCCATGTGTAAGCCGTAGCTGGACCGAGGGTTGTGGCAGGGGACTGGCAGCACAAAGAGGTGGACCGGGTCGATGCTCGGCTTGTGCATTATGCCTCTTCGACCGGCTCAGCGCCCGTACGCTCGTCTTGTGGGTTGACTTATGCATACAAATTTCATTTCCAGTCTAAGATCAGACCAGATCGAGGGTTGCGGTAGCAGGATCGAAAGCACACAGGGGGGACTGGGCCGATCCCCGGCTTGCGCATTCTGCCTCTCCGGCCGGCTGAGCGCCCGCACGCTCGTTTCGTGGGTTGGCTTAGGCATATGGAGTTCATTCCATGTCTAAGCATATGGGGTTCATTCCCAGTCTAAGATTTTGAGCCACGGTGCACATGCTGAGCTCAAGCATGAGCTGGTGCCGTATTTTTTACCCCAGGGCACCATCGCCAGAGCACCGTCGGAGCATCGCCGGAGAGCTTAACTGGCGACATTGGGCGTTCCGGTGATTGGGGGGCCGGGGGGTGTGCGCACATGATGTGTGATGGGTGCTGGTACTTGGCCCTTATATTGTCCCCCTATCCCTCATCAAACCTCGAGAACTCACACCCCCTTAAAGAGCATTTGAGATTTTATAGGTTTGCTGCCAGTAGCTATTAAAGTGTCTGAAATGGGGACACTTTTTTCAAAGGGTCACAAAATCTTCTCCACTTCGAGTTTTTAGCTGAATTTTTTTATGCATGCCAACAAAAATACGAGGATCACCTCTACCAAATTTGGGGACAAAAATCTTTCTAAAAAAATTTTAAAGAACCCCGAACCGTAAAAAGTTTCAAAAATCATGAAAAATAGAAAACGGGTCATCTTCCCACGAAACTTCATATGAAAGCTTAGGGGACCATTGTATGAATTTACAAGCCATAAAAATGGCATTGGCATGGTAGAAATATGAAGATGTGCTTGAACCAACCGACCACCCGTTCGATCCCCGGCCAGCATGCCCGTTTCATGGGTTGGCTTAGGCATAGGGGGTTCATTCCATGTCTAAGCCCCAGCCGGACCGAGGGTTGTGGTAGTGGGATCGACAGCACGCAGAGGGGGACTGGGCTGATCCCCGATTTGCTCATTATGCCTATCCGACAGTCTCAGTGCCCGCACACTCGTTTCGTGAGTTGACTTAGCATACGAAGTTCATTCCCAATCTAAGATCAGACCGGACTGAGGATTACAGTAGCAAGATCGACAGCATGCAGGGAGTACCGGGTCGATCCCCGGCTTGCGTATTCTGCATCTTCGATCGACTGAGCGCCTGCACGCTCGTTTCGTCGGTTGGCTTAGGCATACAGAGTTCATTCCCAATTTAAGATCAGACCGGATCGAGGGTTGCGGCAGTAGGTCCAGCAGCAGGATCGACAGCACTCAGGGGGGATCAGGCTGATCCTCGACTTGCGCATTCTACCTCTCCGATCGATTGAGCACCCGTACGCTCGTTTCGAGGGTTGGCTTAGGCATATGGAGTTCGTTCGATGCCTAAGCCCCAACCGGACCGAAGGTTGTGGTAGCAGGACCAGCAGCGGGATTGGCAGCACATGGAGGGGGACTGAGCTGATCCCCGGCTTACGCATTATGCCTTTTCGGTCGGCCTCTCCGACCGGTTGAGCGCCCGCACGCTCATTTCGTGGGTTGACTTAGGCATATGGAGTTCATCCCCAGTCTAAGCATACGGAGTTCATTCCCAATCTAAGATCGGATCAGACCGAGGGTTACGACAGCAGGATCGACAGCACGCATGAGGGATCGGGTCGATCTTTGACTTGCGTATTCTGCATCTCTGGCCGGTTGAGCGGCCGCACGCCTATTCCGTGGGTTGGCTTAGGCATAGGGAGTTCATTCCATGTCTAAGCCCCAGTCGGACCGAGGGTTGTGGCAGTAGGACTGGCAGCACGTAGAGAGGGATCGAGTGGATCTTCGGCTTACGCATTATGCCTCTTCGGCTGACTCAACACCCGCACACTCGTTTTGTGGGTTGACTTATGCATACGGAGTTCATTCCCAGTCTAAGATCAGACCAGACCGAGGGTTGCGGCAGCAGGATTGACAGCACGGTGGGGGGATTGGGTCGATCCTCAGCTTACGCATTCTGCCTCTCCGGTCGGCTGAGCACCTGCACACTCGTTTTATGGGTTGGCTTAGGCATATGGAGTTCATTCCATGTCTAAGCATATGGAGTTCATTCCCAATCTAAGATTTTGAGCCACGGTGCACATACTGGGCTCGGGCATGTGCTGGTGCCACATTTTTTTCACCCGAGGTAGCATGAAGGGGGGATCGGGCCGATCCTCGGCTTGTGCATTCTGCCTCTCCAGCCGGCTAAGCACCCGTACGCTGGTTTCATGGGTTGGCTTAGGCATACAGAGTTCGTTCCATGTCTAAGCCCTAGCCAGACCGAGGGTTGTGGCAGCAGGACCGGTAACGGGATCGGTAGCACATAGAAGGGGACCGAGCTGATCTCTGACTTACGCATTATGCCTCTCCGATCGGCCTCTCCGATCGGTTGAGTGCCCGTATGCTCATTTTGTGGGTTGACTTAGGCATACGAAGTTCATCCCCAGTCTAAGCATACAGAGTTCATTCCCAGTCTAAGATCGGATCAGACCGAGGGTTGTGACAGTAGGATCGGCAACACGTAGGGGGACCGATCCAATCCCCAGCTTGCGCATTCTGTCTCTCCGACCGGTTGAGCGCCCGTACGCTCGTTTCATGGGTTGGCTTAGGCATAGGGAGTTCATTCCATGTCTAAGCCCCAATCGGACTGAGAGTTGTGGCAGCGGGACCGGCAGCACGTAGAGGGGGATCGGGCCGATCCCCGGTGTCACGGACTAAGCTTTCTCTCAGCAAGCAATAGACTGTGTGGCACTTGAATGGGCGTTCCCAACCAAGTTAGCCTTCAATAGATCGATATCTGAACAAATAACCATAAGCCATGGTTAGTCCCAAGCATTCACAATAAGACACAATATATCGAGATCGATCTCAAGCACACACACAAGAAGGCATATTCGCATCAAGAAAAAGAAAAACACATTGAGGCAACAATCGGGACATTCAATCGGGGTGAGTTTTATTATAGTCAGGAATCATACATTGGGACCTCCCACCATCACCAGGGCCAAGGGATAGCCCTTAGTGGGTGGCCTAGGCTCACATAGCAACCGGTGAGACAGCCCAACACTACGCTACCGGCTCACCCCCCTAAAGAGCCTTAGAGATTTTAGAGCTATGCTACCAGTAACCATTACAATGTTTGAAATGGGGACATTTTTCCTAGCACAAGGGATCTACCCAGCCATGGCCCTATACGTGGGTGGCTTATGGCAACCTAAGTCCCGATCATGGCCCTATACAAGGTTGGCTCATGACAACCTCCCCCACCTATTCTATCGACGTCCTCGTCGACTTGTTGGCTTGAAATTCTTTAATCTTCCTTTGAAATCTTTGGAGGTCGTGTTCTCTCTCCCAACTGGTTTTTTCTAGTCCTAATCCCTCTCACTTCACTAAGTACTCCCAAACTAGTCTTCGAGATATCTTGGTTTCCCTGTTAGCTAAGAACTCTTTGACTCGATGCTCTGAGGGTGGCTTCATGGTAATGGCAACTCTGGTTGGCTCCCTTTGGCTAGCATCTGTAGGATCTACGTGGAAAGGTTTTAGGTTACTCACATGAAATACTGGGTGCACCTTCATCCACTTTGGTGGGTCGATTTTGTAAGAAGCATTCCCCACCTTAGAAAGGACCCTTACTGGACCTTCATATTTATGCACCAATCTACGATCTCTCTTTCTTAAGAACTGGTTTGTTCAGGAACTAGTCAGATAAGAACCAAATCACCAACTTGAAATTGTTGAGCCCTATGACCCTTGTCTGCCCATTTCTTCATCCACTTTGATGCTTTCTCCAGGTAGGCTTGTGCAATCTCTGTGTCTTGTTTCCACTCCTTGCTGAGATTGAAGGCTCTCAGATTTTTTCCTCCATATTGTTCCAAGGGAGTGTGGGGTAGCCTTGGTAATTGTCTGGTGACCACCTCAAATGGGCTCTTATTGGTGGAAGAGCTTTTGTTGGAATTAAAGCAGAGTTGAGCCATGTCCAATAATGAAGGCCAGTCTTTCTGATTGGCTTGAACAAAGTGCCTCAAGTATTCCTCTGATAATCCATTGAACTGTTTCGTTTGACCATCGGTTTGAGGGTGATAGCTTGAAGGGATGTTGAGTTGGGACCTCAATATCTTGAAAAGTTCTCTCCATAAGGACCTTGTGAATCTCGGATCTCGATCGCTGACAATATTTTGAAGGAGGCCCCAGTATTTGACCACATGTTTGAACAATAGTTGAGCTGTGTCTTTCACTGTGCAATACTTGTGAGTGGGAATGAATGTGGTGTACTTAGAGAACCAGTCAATCACCACCAAAATAGCTCCAAGGTCACCAACCTTGGGTAGGCTCAAAATTAAATCGAGGGAGATGCTTTCCCATGGTTTGGCGGGTACTGGTAGTGGTTCAAGCATGCCTGTAGGTTTCCTCCTTTCAACCTTGTCTTGTTGGCAAATGAGGCAAGTCTTCGTATAGTCCATCACATCTTGTCGCATGTGAGGCCAATAGTATCCCTGTTTCAATAACGCCAAAGTGCATTGCTACCCGGGTGTCCCGCCCATGGTGTGTCATGACATTCCCTCATCAATATCTGTTTTAGATCTTCTGCTCTTGGCACAAACACTCAGGCCCTTTGGTCCATAAGATCCCATTTTCTTGCCATAAGTACTTGGATTTCCCTTCTTCTACTAGCTTCAGGATGGCACAAGCTTGCGGGTCCTTCCCTAAGTGATCTCCAATCAACTTGTGAATGTCTGTAGTGGCTCTGCTAGCTGCCATTAGGGCAATTCTTCTAAGGGTTACTAAATCTGCTCGCTTGCTCAATGCATCGACCACTTGATTGGTCTTTCCAGTAGTGTGCTCAAAACAAAAGTTAAACTCCGATAAAAATTCCTGCCACCTAGCTTGTTTTACCGTAAGCCTTGGTTGGGTGAGAAAATTGCTAACGGCCGCATTGTCTGTCTTCACGACAAAGTGTGAACCCAACAAGTAATGTCACCAAGCCCTCAAGCAGTGAACCACCACTAGGAGTTCTTTTTCTTGGGCCGTATATTTCTTTTCAGCTTTACTTAGCTTCCTACTTTCAAACGCTACCGATTGATGTTGTTGCAAAAGCACTCCTCCAATAGCAAAATCAGATGCATCCGTCTGAACTTCAAAAGGCTTTTCAATATCAGGGAGAGCTAAGATGGGATCCTTCATAATAGCATCTTTCAATCCCTCAAAGGCCTCTTAGCACTCACTCGTCCAACACCATTTATGCTCCTTTTTCAATAGCTCCATGAGGGCCATGGTCTTGCGAGAGTACCCTTCCACAAGCCTTCTATAATAGTTGGCTAGTCCCAAAAATGAGCGGAGCACACTAACATTCTTCGTGTTGTCCACTCCTTGACGGCCCTAACCTTTTTCATGTCCATTCGAATGTGGCCACGTTCGACAATGTGATCAAGAAAATGGATTTGGATCTGAGCAAATGCACACTTCTCCCTTTTTACGTATAACTGGAGGTCCTGTAATCTTTAAAGTACTTGGCACAGGTGTTCTTGATGTTCTTCCAAGGTGGAGCTATATACCACTATATCGTCTAAATAAATGACTACAAATTTGTCTAGGTAGTGATGGAATACCTGATTCATCAATGTGCAAAACGTGGCAGGAGCATTGGTCAGTCGAAAAGGCATAACAAGAAATTCAAATGCACCATATCGTGTCACACAAGTGGTTTTTGGCTCATCTCCCTCAACAATTCTGACCTGATGGTAGCCAGATCTCAGGTCCAATTTGGAAAAGTACTTGGCCCGACTCAATTGATCAAACAAGTCTGCTATAAGGGGGATAGGATATTTGTTTCTTACGATGACTTTGTTCAGGGCCCTGTAGTCAACATATAATCGTAAACTTCCATCATGCTACTTCTGAAATAGCACTGGCACTCCGAAAAGAGCCTTTGATGGTCTGATAAACCCAGCTTGTAGCAGCTCATCTAACTGTTTTCTTAGTTCGATCAACTCTGGTGGGGCCATACAGTAAAGAGCTCTAGTAGGGGGTTTCGCTCCTGGGAGGAGCTCAATTTCATGGTCCACTATTCGTTGAGGGGCTAGAACCTTAGGCAACATCTCTGGCATCACCTCTTCGAATTCTTCCAACACTTTTCCCACACAATCAGGTATTGGTTTTACTTCTGACCCTTCTTTGTAGATCAACACAGTCACAAAGGAGGTTCCCCTCTCTTTACCCCTTTCTTGAACTACAAAGCTAAAATCATTTTCTTCCCACTCTTTGGTAAGATGTTGGCTGGCACCACACATGGGTTTTCCCCTAAGAACAACAAGCAGCTAGCAGTGGGGATAGGGATGACCTGAGCCAACATCATGAAGTCCAATCCGAGAACAACATCAAAGTCATCCATGGGGGAAACTGTAAAGTCTACCTTCCCTTCCCATGGCCCCAATTGGGTTGTCACACTCTTGAAGCTTCCACTGATCATAAAAGCTGGCGAGTTGATCGCCTTCATTCGTCCACAGTCTTTACTAATCTGAAGACCACACCTTTTTGCTTCTTCTGGTGTGATGAAAGTGTCAGTTGCACCCGTATCCACCATAGCCTTAGTGGCTTTCTCATTGATCGTCAAGTTCACATACATCAAGCCTTTACTCTGGTCTTTCTTTATAGTGTTCGATTGGGTGTGGAGGGCAATGAGGAACTTTATTGAACCCATCCTGGCTGGCTCCTCTTCAGCTTCTTCAACGCTCTCTGGTGCTTTTACGGACTCTTGAGATGAGGTCCTTAAGGCATTAAGGGCTCCCCTGTACGGGTATTTAGCCACCCGATACGGCCCCTTGCAAAAAAAGCAAGCTAGCGATTGCCTAGGCTTGAAAATCCCTGCGTTGCTTGTCTTGGGTTGGGTGCTATCTCGACCAAAGGACCTCCTGTCTGATCCCCGACTGAAGGGTCGGTCCAACCTGGTCATCTTTCCCCCACTCCCAAAGTTGAAGCTACTGCCAGCTGATGAAGGATTTTTTCAGTTTTGAAAAGCCATCATTGTAATCATGGAGACGTTCAGCTACAGCCATGGTCGTGGCCACGTCTTGCACTTTCTGCCTTTGTAGTTCTATCCTCGCCCAAGGCTTGAGGCCCTCAAGAAAATAGAACATCTTGTCCTTTTCGGACATGTCCCGAATATCCAACATCAGGGTAGAAAAGCTCCTTACAAACTCTTGCACCGTTCCTGTTTGCACCAATTCTCGAAGTCTCTTTCGAGCCATATACTCCACATTCTCAGGGAAAAATTGGTTTTTCAATTCTCACTTCAGATCCGTCTAAGTCTTAATCGGGCACTCGTCATCGACAAACTTGGAGCGCCACCATAGCTTGGCATCCCCTGTGAGGTACATCGACACCATTGCTACCTTGTCTTCCTCTAAATCCGTGTGTACAGCTCGAAAGTACTGCTCCATGTCAAATAAAAAATTTTCAAGTTCCTTAGCATCCCTTGCCCCCTCATAGATCGAGGCTCCGGTACCTTGGGCCTTTTTCCTCTTTCCATCGAGCTCGAACCTGATCTGGCCACAGCCATTTGTAGGATGCTTACCTGTGCTTTGAGCTCCTCAAAATCCTTTTGCAGAATGTTCAAGGCATCTCTAGCCTCTTCGCTCACGTTGTGGAGAGTATCGGATAACTCCCGCTGGGTTGTCTCGATCTCCCTCACTCGGTCTTTAGTCGTCATATGAGTTTTCATTACGGCCACCGTGGCCTCAAGTTCCTCAATTCTCTGTTGATGATTGGGTCCACCACTTGTGGCCATCTCATCCATTTTTCTAGCACTTCTCAACCGTGCTCTGATACCATGTGTCACGGACTAAGCTTTCTCTCGGCAAGCAATAAACCATACGGCACTTTAATGGGTGCTCCCAACCAAGTCAGCCTTCAATAAATTGATATCTAAACAAATAACCATAAGCCATGGTTAGTCCCAAGCATTCACAATAAGACACAATATATCGAGATCGATCTCAAGCACACACACAAGAAGGCATATTCGCATCGAGAAAAAGAAAAACACATCGAGGCAATAATCGGGACATTCAATCGGGGTGAATTTTATTATAGTCAGGATCATACATCAGGACCTCCCACCATCACCAGGGCCAGGGGGCAGCCCTTGGTGGGTGGCCTAGGCTCGCATAGCAACTGGTGAGACAGCCCAACACTACGCTATCGGCTCACCCTCCTAAAGAGCCTTAGAGATTTTAGAGCTATGCTACCAGTAACCATTACAATGTTTGAAATGGAGACACTTTTCCTAGCACAAGGGATCTACCCGGCCATGGCCCTATACATGGGTGGCTTATGGCAACCTAAGTCCCGATCATGGCCCTATACAAGGTTGGCTCATGACACCCGGCTTGCGCATTATGCCTCTCCAATCGGCTCAACGCCCGCACGCTTATTTCATGGGTTGACTTAGGCATATGGAGTTCATTCCCAGTCTAAGATCGGATCAGATCGAGGGTTACTATAGTAGGATCGACAGCACGCAGGGTGGACCGTGCCGATCCCCAGCTTGCGTATTCTGCCTCTCTGGCCGGCTGAGCGCCCACACGCTCGTTTCATGGGTTGGCTTAGGCATATAGAGTTCATTCCATGTCTAAGCCCCAGCCGGACTGAGGGTTGTGGCAGCAGGGCCGACAGCGGGATCGACAGCACGCAGAGGGGGACCGGGCTAATCCTCAGCTTGAGCAGTATGCCTCTTCGGCCAGCCTCTCTGGTCGGCTGAGCGTCCGTACTCTCGTTTCATGGGTTGAATTAGGCATATGGAGTTCATCCCCAGTCTAAGCATATGAAGTTCATTCCCAATCTAAGATCAAACCAGATCGAGGGTTGCGGCAACAGGATCGATAGCATGCAGGGGGGACCGGGTCGATCCTCGATTTACGCATTCTACCTCTTCGAGCTGTTGAGTACCCACGCCCGTTTCGTGGGTTGGCTTAGGCATAGGGAATTCATTCCATGCCTAAGCCCCAGTCGGATTGAGGGTTGTGGCAGCGGGACCGACAGCACGTAGAGGGGGACCAGGTCGATCCCCGGCTTGCGCATTATGCCTCTTCAATCGGCTCAGTGCCCGCACGCTCATTTCATGGGTTTACTTTTGCATATGGAGTTCATTCCCAGTCTAAGATCAGATTGAACTAAGAGTTGCAACAGCAGGATCGATAGCACATAGGGGGGATCGGGCCGATCCCTGGCTTGTGCATTCTACCTCTCCGGCCAATTGAGTGCCCGTACACTCATTTCGTGGGTTAGCTTAGGCATACGGAGTTCATTCCATGTCTAAACATACGGAGTTCATTCCCAGTCTAAGAGTTTGAGCCACGGTGCACTTGCTGGGCTCGGGCATGTGCTGGTGCCGCATTTTTTTCACCTAGGGCACCATCGTCGGAGCATCGCTAGAGAGCCTAACCGGCGACATTGGGGGTTTCGGCGATTGGGGGGGTGGGGGAGTGTGCGCACATGATGTGCGATGCGTGCTGGTACTTGGCCCTTATATTGGCCCCCTATCCCTCGTCAAACCTCGAGAACTCACACCCCCTTAAAGAGCATTTGAGATTTTATAGGTTTGTTGCCAGTAGCCATGAAAGTGTCTGAAATGGGGACACTTTTTTCAAACGGTCACAAAATCTTCTCCACTTCGAGTTTTTAACTGAATTTTTTTATGCATGCCAACAACAATACAAGGATCACCTCTACTAAATTTGGGGAGAAAAATCTTTCTAAAAAAATTTTAAAAAATCCCGAACCGCAACAAGCTTCAAAAATCGTAAAAAATAGAAAACGGGTCGTCTTGCCACGAAACTTCACATGAAGGCTTAGGAGACCATTGTATCAATTTACAAGCCATAAAAATTTCATTGGCATGGCAGAAATATGAAGATGTGCTTGAACCCACCTACCACCCGATCGATCCCCGGCTTGCGCATCCTGCCTCTCTGGTCGGCTAAACGCTCGCACGCTCATTTCGTGGGTTGACTTAGGCGTACGGAGTTCATCCCCAGTCTAAGCATATGGAGTTCATTTCCAGTCTAAGATCAGACCAGACTGAGGGTTGCGATAGCAGGATCGATAGCACGCAGAGAGGATTGAGTTGATCCCCGGCTTACGTATTCTACCTCTCTGGCCGGCTAAGCACCCGTAAGCCCGTTTTGTGGGTTGGCTTTGGCATATGGAGTTCATTCCATGTCCAAGCCCCAGCCAAACTGAGGGTTGTGGCAGCGGGACTGGTAGCACAAAGAGGGGGATCAGGTCGATCCCCAGCTCACGCATTATGCCTCTCCGGCCGTCTCAGCGCCCGCACGCTCGTTCGTAGGTTGACTTAGGCATACGAAGTTCATTCCCAGTCTATGATTGGACCAGATCGAGGGTTGCGGTAGCAGGACCAGCAGCAGGATCAGCAGCATGTAGGGGGGACCGAGTCAATCCCCGGCTAGCACATTCTGCCTCTCAAACCGGTTGAGCGCCCGCACGCTCGATTCCTGGGTTGGTTTAGGTAGACGGAGTTCATTCCATGTCTATGCCCCGCTCGAAACGAGGGTTGTGGCAGCAAGACCGGTAGCGAGATCGGTAGCACGCAGAGGGGGATCGGGCTAATCCTTGGCTTAGGCACCACGCCTCTCCGACCGGCCACTCCGGTTGGCTGAGTGCCCGCACACTTGTTTCATGGGTTGACTTACGCATATGGAGTTCATCCCCAGTCTAAGCATACGGAGTTCATTCTCAGTCTAAGATCAGACGGACCAAGGGTTACGACAGCAGGATCGGTAGCATGCAGGGGGGACCGGGTCGATCCCCGACTTGCGCATTCTGCCTCTCCGACCAGCTGAGCGCCCGTACGCCCGTTTCGTGGGTTGGCTTAGGCATAGGGAGTTCATTTCATGTCTAAACCCCAGCCGAACCGAGGGTTGTGGCAGCGGGACTGACAGCACGCAGAAGAGGATCGGGTTGTTCCCTGGCTTGCGCATTATGCCTCTTCAGCTAGGTCAGCGTCCGCACGCTCGTTTCGTGAGTTGACTTATGCATATGAAGTTCATTCCTAGTCTAAGATCGAACCAGACCGAGGGTTGTGGCAGCAAGATCGACAGCACGCAGGTGGGGACCGGGCCAATCCCCGACTTGTGCATTTTGCCTCTCTGGTCGGCTAAGCGCCCGCACGTTCATTTCATGGGTTGGCTTAGGCTTACGAGTTCATCCCTAGTCGAAGCATACAGAGTTCATTCCCAGTCCAAGATCAGATCGAACCGAGGGTTACAGCAGCAGGATCGGTAGCACGCAAGGGGACCAGACCGATCCCCGGCTTGCGCATTCTGCCTCTCCGACTGGTTGAGCACCCGCACGTTCATTTCGTGGGATGGCTTAGGCATACGGAGTTCATTCCATTTCTAAGCCCCAACCGGACCGAGGGTTGTGGCAGCAAGATCGGTAGTGGGATTGGCAGCATGCAGAGGGGGCTGAGCTGATCCCCGACTTGTGCATTATGCCTCTCCGACCGGCCTCTCCAACCGATTGAGCGCCCGCACGCTCATTTCGGGGGTTGACATTGTCATACGGAGTTCATCCGTAGTCTAAGCATACAGAGTTCATTCCCAGTCTAAGATCAGACCGGACCGAGGGTTGCAGCAGCAGGATCGACAGCATGCAGGGGGGATCGGGCCAATCCCCGCCTTGTGCATTCTGCCTCTCCAGTCGACTGAGCGCCTGCACGTCCGTTTCAAGGGTTGGCTTAGGCATAGGGAGTTCATTCCAAGTCTAAGCCCCAGCCGGATCGATGGTTGTGGCAGCGGGATCGACAGCACGCAGAGGGGGACCGAGCTGATCCTTGGCTTGCGCATTATGCCTCTTCGGTCATCTCAGCGCCCGAACACTCATTTCGTGGGTTGACTTAGGCATACGAAGTTCATTCCCAGTCTAAGATCGGATCGAATCGAGGGTTATAGCAGCAGGATCAATAGCATGTAGGAGGGATCGGGTTGATCTCGGCTTGCGCATTCTGCCTCTTCGATCGGTTGAGTGCCCGCATGCTCGTTTTGTGGGAAGGCTTAGGCATACAGATTTCATTTCATGTCTAAGCATACGGAGTTCATTCCTAGTGTAAGATCGGACCGGACCGAGGCTTGCGGTAGCAGGACCAGCAATAGGATCGGTAACATGTAGGGGGGACCAGGCCGATCCTCGGCTTACGCATTCTGCCTCTCTGGCTAATTGAGTGCCCGTACGCTCGTTTCGTGGGTTGACTTAGGCATATGGAGTTCATCCCCAGTCTAAGCATACGAAGTTCATTCCCAGTCTAAGATCAAACTGGATCGAAGGTTACGGCAGTAGGATCGATAGCACGCAGGGGGGATCGGGCCGATCCTCAGCTTACGCATTTCGCCTCTCCGACCGACTGAGCGCCCGCACGCCCGTTTCGTGTGTTGGCTTAGGCATAGAGAGTTCATTCCATGTCTAAGCCCCAGCTGGACCGAGGGTTGTGGCAGCGGGACCGACAACATGTAGAGGGGGACCGGGCCAATCCCCAGCTTGGGCATTATGCAGCTTTAGTCGACTCAGCACCCGTACGCTCGTTTTGTGGGTTGACTTAGGCATACGGAGTTCATTCCCAATCTAAGATCGGATCGGACTGAGGGTTACGGTAGCAAGATCAACTGCACGTAGGAGGGGACCGAGCCATTCCTCGGCTTACGCATTCTGGCTCTCCGATCGGCTGAACGCTCGCACGCTCGTTTCGTGGGTTGGCTTAAGCATACGGAGTTCATTCCATGTCTAAGCATACGGAGTTCATTCCCAGTCTAAGATCAGACCGGACGGAGGGTTGCGACCGTAGGACCAGCAGTAGGATCGACAGCACACAGGGGGGATCGAGCCGATCCTCGGCTTGCGCATTCTACCTCTCTGGCTGGCTGAGCGCCCGCACGCTCGTTTCCTGGGTTGGCTTTGGCATACGGAGTTCATTCCATGTCTAAGCCCCAGTCGGACTACGGGTTATGGCAGCGGGATCGCCAGTACGCATAGGGGGATCGGCTTGATCCTCAGAATTCGCACTATGCCTCTCCGACCGACTGAGCTCCCGCACGCTCATTTCGTGGGTTGACCAGGCTTATGGAGTTCATCCCCAGTCTAAGCATACGGAGTTCATTCCTAGTCTAAGATTGAATCAGACCGAGGGTTGCGGCAATAGGATCGGCAGCATGCAACGCCCGCACGCCCGTTTTGTGGGTTGGCTTAGGCATAAGGAGTTCATTCCATAGGCAGCACGCAGAGGGGGACCGAGCCGATCCCCGGCTTGCGCATTCTGCCTCTCCGACCGGCTGAGCGCCCGCACGCTCGTTTCATGGGTTGGCTTAGGCATACAGAGTTCATTCCATGCCTAAGCATATGGAGTTCATTCCCAGTCTAAGATCGGACCAAACTGAGGATTACGGTAGTAGGACCAGTAGTAGGATCGGTAGCACGTAAGGGGTGATCGGGCCAATCCTCAGCTTGTGCATTCTGCCCCTCCCACCGGTTGAGCGCCCGCACGCTCGTTTCGTGGGTTGGCTTAGGCATACGGAGTTCTTTTCATGTCTAAGCCAGACCGAGGGTTGTGGCAGCAAGACCGGTAGCGGGATCGCCAGCACGCAGAGGGCGACCGGGCTGATCCTTGGCTTGCACATTATGCCTCTTCGATCGGCCTCTTCGGTCGACTGAGCGCCCACACGCTCGTTTCGTGGGTTGACCTAGGCATGCGAAGTTCATTCCCAGTCTAAGATTTTGAGCCACGGTGCACATGCTGGGTTCGGGCATGTGCTGGTGCCACTATTTTTTTGCCCAGGGCACCATCGTCGGAGCATCGCTGGAGAGCCTAATCGACGGCATTGGGGGTTCCGACAATTGGAGGGGCCGGGGGGTGTGCGCACATGATGTGCGATGGGTGCTGGTACTTGGCCCTTATATTGGCCCCCTATCCCTCATCAAACCTCGAGATCTCACACCCCCTTAAAGAGCATTTGAGATTTTATAGGTTTGCTGCCAATAGCCATTAAAGTGTCTGAAATGGGGACACTTTTTTCAAACGGTCACAAAATCTTCTCCACTTCGAATTTTTAGCTGAATGTTTTTGTGCATTCCAACAAAAATACAAGGATCACCTCTAACAAATTTGGGGATAAAACTCTTTCTAAAAAAATTTTAAAAAATCTCGAACCGTAAAAAGTTTTGAAAATCATGAAAAATAGAAAACGGGTCGTCTTGCCACGAAACTTCACATGAAGGCTTAGGGGACCATTGTAAGAATTTACAAGCCATAAAAATGGCATTGGCATGGCAGAAATATGAAGATGTGCTTGAACCCACCTACCACCTGTTCGATCCCCGGCATGCGCATCCTGCCTCTCTAGTCGGCTGAGCGCCCGCACGCTCGTTCCGTGGGTTGACTTAGGCATATAGAGTTCATCCCCAGTCTAAGCATATAGAGTTCATTCCCAGTGTAAGATCAGACTGGACTGAGGGTTACGATAGCAGGATCGGCAGCACGCAGGGGGGATCGAACCGATCCCCGGCTTGTGCATTCTGCCTCTCCGGTCGGCTGAGCGCCCACACGCTCATTTCATGGGTTGGCTTAGGCATACGGAGTTCATTCAATGTCTAAGCATACGAAGTTCATTCCCAGTCTAAGATCGAACCAGACCGAGGATTATGGCAGCAGGACCAGCAGTAAGATCGGTAGCACGTAAGGGGTGACCGAGCCAATCCCCGGCTTGTGCATTCTGCCCCTCCCACTAGTTGAGTGCCTGCACGCTCGTTTTGTGGGTTGGCTTAGGCATACAGAGTTCTTTTCATGTCTAAGCCGGACCGAGGGTTGTGGCAACAGAATTGGTAGCGGGATTGCCAGCACGCAGAGGGCGATCGGTTTGATCCCCGGCTTGCACATTATGCCTCTCCGATCGGCCTCTTCGGTCAACTGAGTGCCCACATGCTCGTTTCATGGGTTGACCTAGGCATACGAAGTTCATCCCCACTCTAAGCATATGGAGTTCATTCCCAATATAAGATCGGATCGAATCGAGGGTTGTAGCAGTAGGATCGACAGCAAACAGGGGGGACCAGGCCAATCCCCGACTTGCGCATTCTGCCCCTCCGGCTGGCTGAGCGCCCGCGTGCTCATTTCGTGGGTTGGCTTAGGCATACAAAGTTCATTCCATGTCTAAGCCCCAGCCGGACTGAGGGTTGTGGCAGCAGGACCAGAAGCGGGATTGACAGCACACAGAGGGGGACCGAGCTGATCCCTAGCTTGCGCATTATGCCTCCCCGACCGACTGGATGCCCACACCCTCGTTTCATGGGTTGACATAGGCACACCGAGTTCATCCCCAGTCTAAGCATATGGAGTTCATTCCCAGTCTAAGATCAGACCGGACCGATGGTTGCGGTAGCAGGATCGACAGGACGGAGGGGCGACCGAGTCGATCCCCGGCTTGCGCATTCTGCCTCTCTGGCCGGCTGAGCGCCCGTACACCCATTTCGTGGGTTGCTTAGGCATAGGGAGTTCATTCCATGTCTTAGCCCCAGCCGGACCGAGGGTTGTGGCAGCAGGATCGGCAACACGCAGAGGGGGATCGGGCCGATCCCTGGCTTACACATTTTGCCTCTTCTACCGGCTAAGCGCCCGCACGCTCGTTTCATGCGTTGGCTTAGGCATACGGAGTTCATTCCATGTCTAAGCATACGGAGTTCATTCCCAGTCAAAGATCAGATCGGACCGAGGGCTATGGCAGCAGGACCGGCAGTAGGATCGACAGCACGTAGGGGGACTGGATCGATCCACGGCTAGCGCATTCTACCTCTCCGACCGTTTGAGCACCTGCACGCTCGTTTCATGGGTTGGCAAAGGCATACAGAGTTCATTCCATGTCTAAGCCCAAACCAGATCGAGGGTTGTGGAAGCAGGATCGGTAGCGAGATCAACAGCACGCCGAGGGGGACCAGGCTAATCCCCGGTTTGTGCATTATGCCTCTCCGACCGACTGAACGCCCGCATGCTTGTTTCGTGGGTTGACTCAGGCATACGGAGTTCATCCCTAGTCTAAGCATACGGAGTTCATTCCCAGTCTAAGATCAGATCGGATAGAGGGTTGCGACAGCAAGATCGACAGCACGCAGGGGGGACCAAGTCGATCCCCGGCTTGCGCATTCTGCCTCTCCGGTCGGCTGAGCACCCGCACGCCCATTTCGTGGGTTTGCTTAGGCATAGGGAGTTCATTCCATGTCTAAGCCCCAATTGGACCGAGGGTTGTGGTAGTGGGACCTGCAGCATGCAGAGGGGGATCGGGTCGATCCCGGGCTTGCGCATTATGCCTTTTCGACCGGCTCAGCATCCGTACGCTCGTTTCATGGGTTGACTTATGCATACGGAGCTCATTCCCAATCTAAGATCGGATCAGACCGAGGGTTACGACAAGGGCGGACCGGGCCAATCCCTGGCTTGCGCATTCTACCTCTCTGGCCTGCTAGGCACCCGCATGCTCGTTTCGTGGGTTGGCTTAGGCATGCAGAGTTCATTCCATGTCTAAGCATACGGAGTTCATTCCCAATCTAAGATTTTGAGCCATGGTGCACATGCTGGGCTCAGGCATGTGCTGGTGCCACATTTTTTTCACCCGAGGCACCATCGTCGGAGAGCCTAACCAACAACATTGGGGGTTCCGACGATTGGGGGCCGAGTGGTATGCGCACATGATGTGTGATGGGTGCTGGCACTTGGCCCTTATATTGGCCCCCTGTCCCACATCAAACCTCGAGAACTCACACCCCCTTAAAGAGCATTTGAGATTTTATAGGTTTGCTGCTAGTAGCCATTAAAGTGTCTGAAATGGGGACACTTTTTTCAAACGATCACAAAATCTTCTCCACTTTGAGTTTTTAGCTGAATGTTTTTCTGCATTCCAAAAAAAATACAAGGATCACCTCTAACAAATTTGGGGACAAAACGCTTTCTAAAAAAATTTTAAAAAATCTCGAACCGTAAAAAGTTTTGAAAATCGTGAAAAATAGAAAATTGGTCGCCTTACCACGAAACTTCACATGAAGGCTTAGGGGACCATTGTAAGAATTTACAAGCCATAAAAATGGCATTAGCATGGCAGAAATATGAAGATGTGCTTGAACACACCTACCACCCATTCGATCCCTAGCTTGCGCATCCTACCTCTCTGGTCGGTTGAGCGCACAAACGCTCGTTTCATGGGTTGACTTAGGCATACGGAGTTCATCCCCAGTCTAAGCATACAGAGTTCATTCCCAGTCTAAGATCAGACCAGATCGAGGGTTGCGACAGCAGGATCAGCAACACGCAGGGGGGACCTGGCCGATCCCCGGCTTGTGCATTCTGCCTCTCCAGCCGACTGAGCACCCGTACGCCCACTTTGTGGGTTGGCTTAGGCATAGGGAGTTCATTCCATGTCTAAGCCCCAACCGGACCGAGGGTTGTGGCAGCGGGACTGGCAGCACGCAGAGGGGGATTGGGCTAATCCCTGGCTTGCGCATTATGCCTCTCCGACCGACTCAGCACCCGCACACTCATTTCATGGGTTGACTTAGGCATAAAGAGTTAATTCCCAGTCAAAGATCGGATCGGACTGAGGGTTATCACAACAAGTTCGACAGTACGCAAAAGGGGATCGAGTCCGGTCCTCGGCTTGCACATTCTGCCTCTCCGATCGGTTGAGCACTTGCACGCTCGTTTCGTGAGTTGGCTTAAGCATACGTAGTTCATTCCATGTCTAAGCATACGAAGTTCATTCCCAGTCTAACATCGGACCGGACCGAGGGTTGCGTGAGCAGGACCTGCTGCAGGATCGATAGCATGCAGGAGGGACCGGGTCGATCCCCGACTTGCACATTCTACCTCTCCAACCGACTGACAGCCCGCACGCTCGTTTCATGGGTTGGCTTAGCCATACGGAGTTCATTCCATGTCCGAACCCCAGCCGGACTGAAGGTAGTGGTAGCGGGACTGGCAGCACACAGTGGCGGATTGGGCCGATCCCCGACTTGCGCATTATGCCTCTCCGATCGGTTCAGTGCCCGCACACTCGTTTCGTGGGTTGACTTAGGCATACAGAGTTCATTCCTAGTCTAAGATCGGACTGGACCAAGGGTTGCGGCAACAGGATAGACAGCACATAGAGGGGACCAGGTCAGTCCTCGACTTGCACATTCTACCTTTCCGATCGACTGAGCACACGCACGCTCGTTTTATGGGTTGGCTTAGCCATACGGAGTTCATTTCATGTCTAAGCATACGGAGTTCATTCCCAGTCTAAGATTTTGAGCCACGGTGCACATGCTGGGCTTGGACATGTCCTGGTGCCACATTTTTTTCACCCGAGGCACCATCGCTAGAGCATCGCCAGAGAGCCTAACCGGGCGTATTGGGGGTTTCGATGATTGGGGGGGCCGGTGGGGGTGTGCACACATGATGTGTGATGGGTGCTAGTACCTGGCCCTTATATTGGCCCCCTATCCCTCATCAAACCTTGAGAACTCACACCCCCTTAAAGAGCATTTGAGATTTTATACGTTTGCTGGCAGTAGCTATTAAAGCATCTGAAATGGGGACACTTTCTTCAAACGATCACAAAATCTTCTCCACTTCGAGTTTTTAGCTGAATTTTTTTGTGCATGCCAACAAAAATACAAGGATCACCTCTACCAAATTAGCTGAGTGCCCGCACGCTCGTTTCATGGGTTGACTTAGGCATACGGAGTTCATCCCTAGTCTAAGCATATGGAGTTCATTCCCAGATCGAACCAGATCGAGGGTTGTGGCAGGAGGATCGACAGCATGCGGGGGGGACCGGGCTGGTCCCCGACTTGTGCATTCTACCTTTTCGACCGGCTGAGCGCCCGCACGCCCGTTTCATGGGTTGGCTTAGGCATAGGGAGTTCATTCCATGTCTAAGCCCCAGCCAGACCGAGGGTTGTGGCAGCGAGACCGACAGCACGTAGAGGGGGACCGGGCTGATCCTTGCCTTGTGCATTTTGCCTCTCCGATCGGCTCAACGCCCGAACGCTCGTTTCATAGGTTGACTTAGGCATATGGAGTTCATTCCCAGTCTAAGATCAAACCGAACAGTGGGTTGCAGTAGCAGGATTGATAGCATGCAGGGGGGACCGGGCTGATCCCCGGCTTGCGCATTCTGCCTCTTCGGCCGGCTGAGCGCCCGCACGCTCGTTTTGTGGGTTGGCTTAGGCATACGGAGTTCATTCCATATCTAAACATACGGAGTTCATTCCCAGTCTAAGATCAGACCGGATCGAGGCTTGCGGCAGCTGGAGCAGCAGCAGGATTGGCAGCACGCAAGGGGGACCGAGTCGATCCCCGACTTGTGTATTCTACCTCTCCGGCCTTCTGACCACTCGCACGCTCGTTTCATGGGTTGACTTAGGCATACAGAGTTCATCCCCTGTCTAAGCATACGGAGTTCATTCCCAGTCTAAGATCAAATCGAATCGAGGGTTGTGGCAGTAGGATTGGCAACATGCAGGGGGGATCGAGCCGATCCTCGACTTACGCATTCTGCCTCTCCGGTCGGTTGAGCGCCCGCACGCCTGTTTCGTAGGTTGGCTTAGGCATAGGGAGTTCATTCCATGTCTAAGCCCCAGCTGAACTGAGGGTTGTTGCAGTGGGACCAGCAGCAGGCAGAGGGGGACCGAGCCAGTCCCCGACTTGTGCATTCTGCCTCTCTGGTCGGCTGAGCGTCCACATGCTCGTTTCATGGGTTGACTTAGGCATACAGAGTTCATCTCCAGTCTAAGCATATAGAGTTCATTCCCAGTCTAAGATCGGACCGGACTGAGGGTTGTGGCAGCAGGATCGGTAGCATGCAGTAGGGGATCGAAAAATAGAAAACGGGTCGTCTTGCCACGAAACCTCACATGAAGGCATAGGGGGAGAATTGTATGAATTTACAAGCCATAAAAATGGCATTGGCACGGAAGAAATATGAAGATGTGCTTGAACCCACCTACCACCCGCTCGATCCCCGGCTTGCTCATCCTGCCTCTCTGGTCGGCTGAGCATCCGCACGCTCGTTTCATGGGTTGATTTAAGCATACAGAGTTCATCCCTAGTTTAAGCAGATGGAGTTCATTCCCAGTCTAAGATCGGCAGCACGCCGGGGGGACCAGGCTGATTCTGCCTTTTCGGTCGACTGAGCGCCCGCATGCCCGTTTCGTGGGTTGGCTTAGGCATAGGGAGTTCATTCCATGTCTGAGCCCCAGCTGGACCGAGGGTTGTGGCTGCAGGATTGACAGCACGCAGAGGGGGATCAGGTCGATCCCCGACTTGCGCATTATGCCTCTCCGGTTGGCTCAACGCCCGTACGCTCGTTTCGTGGTTTACTTAGGCGTACGGAGTTCATTCCCGTCAAAGATCGAACCGGACTGAGGGTTGTGGCAGCAAGATCGACAGCACACAGGCGAGGATGGGCCGGTCCCCAGCTTGCGCATTTTGCATCTTCGGTTGGCTAACCGCCCGTACGCTCGTTTCGTTGGTTAGCTTAGGCATACGGAGTTCATTTCATGTCTAAGCATATGGAGTTCATTCCAGTCTAAGATCAGATCAGACCGAGGGTTGCGGCAGCAGGACCAACAGTAGGATCGACAGTACGTGAGGGGGACCAGACCGATACCCGGCTTACGCATTCTCCTCTCCCGATCGGTTGAGCGCCCACACGTCCGTTTTATGGGTTGGCTTAGGCATAGGGAGTTCATTACATGTCTAAGCCCCAGTCGGACCGAGGGTTGTGGCAGCGGGACCGATAGCACGCAGAGGAGGACAGGCAACATGCAGAAGGGGACCGGGTGGATCCTCGACTTACGGATTATGCCTCTCCGGCCAGTTCAGTGCCCGAACGCTCGTTTAATGGGTTGACTTAGGCATACGGAGTTCATTCCCAGTCTAAGATCAGACCGGACTGACGGTTGTGGCAGCAGGTTCGACAGCATACAGAGAGGACCAGGTCGGTCCCTGACTTGCGCATTCTACCTCTCCGACCGGCTGAGTGCCCATACACTCGTTTCGTGGGTTGGCTTAGGCATACGGAGTTCATTCCATGTCTAAGCATACGGAGTTCATTCCCAGTCTATGATCAGATCAGATCGAGGCTTGCGGCAGCAGGACCAGTAGTAGGATCAGTAGCACATAGGGGGGTATCGGGCCGATCCCCAGCTTGCACATTCTGCCTCTCTGACCGACTGAGCGCCCGTACGTTCATTTCGTGGGTTGACTTAGGCATACGGAGTTCATCCCCAGTCTAAGCATACAAAGTTCATTCCCAATCTAAGATCAGATCGGACTGAGGGTTGCGATAGCAGGATCGATAGCATGTAGGCTGGATCGAGCCGATCCCTGGCTTGCATATTTTGCCTCTTCGGCAGGCTGAGTGCCTGTACGCCCGTTTCGTGGGTTGGCTTGGGCATAGGGAGTTCATTCCATGTCTAAACCCCAGCCGGACCGAGGGTTGTGGCAGCGGGACCG
>NW_019167826.1:11064398-11098487 GCF_002303985.1 Durio zibethinus
CAAAGCCCGGTAGTCTATGCATAGCCGTAATGACTCCATCGCTTATGCTGAAATAGACACTGGTGCACCATAGGCTACCTTCGATGGCCTGATGAAGCCAGGATCAACTAACTCTTGAGCTGGCTTCCTCAACTCCTCCAACTCTGGTGGAGAACATTCGGTAAAGGCTCTGCTGGCTGCTTGGCCTCGACACCAGCTCGATCTTGTGGTCCACCTCTCTCTTAGGTGGTAGCTTGCTAGGTAGCTTTGCAGGCCATAATCACTAAAGGTCTTCAGCACCTTTAGCACCTCCAAGGGTGACTTCTCCTTCTCCCTTGGCTCATCATATTTCAGGGCTGCCAAAAAGGTGTTTCTTGCTTCTGCTTATCGCCTTGGCAAATTGGATGGCTGACACACCCGTGACCCAACTCTAGACCCTTTCTCAATGGCACTAGGCATTGGCACCGTGCATCCAAGATGCAAACACAATCGATAAAAAGCACAATGAGGCATTAATCCGAATAAGGAAATCCAACCCAATCACAAACTCATAGTTGTCAACGTGTATTACCTCAATGGTCTCCTTGCCTTTCCAGTCTCCAAGCTGCAACTCCACTCCCTGTGCTACTCTAATGGCTGGAACTTCCTTGGAGTTCACCGTTTTGATGGTACCAGTCCCTTTCTGCACATTTAGTCTGAGCTTACAGGCTCTATCACCTGAAATAAAAAGATGTGAGGCACCTGTGTCCACCAGTGCGCTCACCTTCTAACCCACAACCATCAGATCTGTAAACATCAAGTCCTTGGCTTACGGCTCCCCTTACTCTGGACAGCATTGAGCACCAACGACCCAAGCTTTGCTACCCCTGACTCTGGCTCTGCGTCAGACTCTTATCTACAGCCGCCAACTTGCCCTTCTACGGGTAATTACGTCGCTATGTGGCTCCCTCCACATTGTAGCATGCTAGTGGCTCTCAGTCCCCTTTTGCTTTCCACTTTCGTGGGTTGGCTTAGGCGTAGGGAGTTCATTCCATTCTAAGCCCTAGCTGGATTGAGGGTTGTGGCAACTAGACCGGCAGCACACAGAATGGGACCGGGCCGATCCCCGGCTTGCGCATTATGCCTCTTCGGCTGGCTCGGTGCTCGCACACTCGTTTTCGTGGGTTGACTGTAATGGCATACATAGTTTCATTCCCAGTCTAAAGATTGGGAACTCGATCGGAGGGTTGCGACTAGCAGGATCGATAGCATATAAGGGGGGATCGGGGCTGATCCCCGAACTGAGCGGCCCGACGGCTCGTTCATGGGTTGGCTTTAGGCATATGGAGTTTCATTCCATGTCTAAGGGCATTACGAAAGTCCAATTTCCCAGTCTGAAGATTTTGAGCCAACAATGCAACATGGCTGGGGCTCGAGCAAGTCACTGGTGCCGGTATTTTTTTTTACACCCGGGGCCGACCATCGTCGGAGGGCTATCAACCGGAGAGCCATATCGGTGGCATAGGGGGTTCCGACGATAGGGGTGGCCGAGGGAGTGTGTGCACATGATGTGCGATGGGTGCTGGTACTTGGCCCTTATATTGGCCCTTTATCCCTCATCAAACCTCGAGAACTCACACCACCATAAAGAGCATTTGATATTTTATAAGTTTCCTGCCAGTTAGCCATTAAAGTGTCTGGAATGGGCACATTTTTTCAAACGATCACAAAATCTTCTCCACTTCGAGTTTTTAGCTGAACTTTTGTGCATGCCAACAAAAATACAGGGATCACCTCTATCAAATTTGGGGACAAAACTCTTTCTAAAAAAATTTAAAAAAATCCCCAACCGTAAAAAGTTTTGAAAATCATGAAAAATAGAAAGCGGGTCATCTTCCACGAAACTTCACATGAAGGCTTAGGGACCATTGTACGAATTTACAAGCCATAAAAATGCATTGGCATGGCAGAAATATGAATATTGCTTAAACCCACCTACCACCCGTTCGATCCCCGGCTTGCGCATCCTGCCTCTCTAGTCGGCTGATGCGCCCGTAAGCTCGTTTTATGGGTTGACTTAGGCATACGGAGTTCATCCCCAGTCTAAGCATATGAGTTCATTCCCAGTCTAAGATCGAAACCGAACTGAGGGTTGCGGCAGCAAGATCGGTAGCACGCAGTGGGGATCAGGTCGATCCCCGGCTTGCGCATTCTGCCTCTCCGATCGGCTGAGCACCCGCACATCCGTTTCATGGGTTGGCTTAGGCATAGGAGTTCATTCCATATGTAAGCCACAACCGGACCGAGGGTTGTCGCAACAAGACTGGAAGCATGCAGAGGGGGATCGGGCCGATCCTCGACTTGCGCATTATGCCTCTTCGGCCGGCTCAGCGGCCAGACGCTTGTTTCGTAGGTTGACTTATGCATACAGATTTCATTCCCAGTCTAAGATCAGACTAGATCAAGGGTTGTGGCAGCAGGACTGGTTGCACGCAGGTGGGATCGGACCGATCCCCGGCTTACGCATTCTGTCTCTCCGGTCGGTTGAGTGCCCGCACGCCTGTTTCATGGGTTAGCTTAGGCATAGGGAGTTCATTCCATGTCTAAGCCCCAGCCAGACCGAGGGTTGTGGTAGCGGGACTAGCAGCACAAAAAGGGGGACCGGGCCGATGCTCGGCTTGTGCATTATGCCTCTTTGGCCGGCTCAGCGCCCGTACGCTTGTTTTGTGGGTTGAGTTATGCATACAGATTTCATTCCCAGTCTAAGATCAGACCAGATCGAGGGTTGCAGTAGTAGGATCGACAGCACGCAGGGGGGATCAGGCCGATCCCCGGCTTGCGCATTCTGCCTCTCCAGTCGGCTGAGCGCCCGCACGCTCGTTTCGTGGGTTGGCTTAGGCATACGGAGTTCATTCCATGTCTAAGCATATGGAGTTCATTCCCAGTCTAAGATTTTGAGCCATGATGCACATACTGGGCTCAGGCATGAGCTGGTGCTGCATTTTTTCCCCAGGGCACCATCACCAGAGCATCGTCGGAGCATCGTCGGAGAGCCTAACTGGCGACATTGGGCGTTCCGGTGATTGGGGGACCGGGGGGTGTGCGCACATGATGTGCGATGGGTACTGGTACTTGGCCCTTATATTGTCCCCCTATCCCTCATCAAACCTCAAGAACTCACGCCCCCTTAAAGAGCATTTGAGATTTTATAGGTTTGCTGCCAGTAGCTATTAAAGTGTCTGAAATGGGGACACTTTTTTCAAAAGGTCACAAAATCTTCTCCACTTCGAGTTTTTAGCTGAATTTTTTTATGCATGCCAAAAAAAATACAAGGATCACCTCTACCAAATTTGGGGACAAAACGCTTTCTAAAAAAATTTTAAAAAATCCCGAACCGCAAAATGTTTCAAAAATCATGAAAAATAGAAAACGGGTCATCTTCCCACGAAACTTCATATGAAGGCTTAGGGGACCATTGTATGAATTTACAAGCCATAAAAAATGGCATTGGCTTGGTAGAAATTTGAAGATGTGCTTGAACCAACCGACCACCCGTTCGATCCCTGGCTTACGCATCCTGCCTCTCTGGTCGGCTAAGCGCCAGCATGCGCATTTCATGGGTTGGTTTAGGCATAGGGGGTTCATTCCATGTCTAAGCCCCAACCAGACCGAGGGTTGTGGTAGTGGGACCGACAGCACGCAGAGGGGGACCGAGCCGATCCCCGATTTGCTCATTATGCCTATCCGACCGTCTCAGTGCCCGCACACTCGTTTCATGAGTTGACTTTAGCATACGGAGTTCATTCCCAATCTAAAATCAGACTAGACTAAGGATTGCGGTAGCAAGATCGACAGCATGCAGGGGGTACCAGGCCGATCCCCAGCTTCCGTATTCTGCATCTCTAACCGACTGAGTGCCTGCACACTCATTTCATCAATTGGCTTAGGCATACAGAGTTCATTCCCAATTTAAGATCAGACCGGACTGAGGGTTACGGCAGTAGGTCCAGCAGCAAGATTGACAGCACGCAGGGAGGGATCAGGCTGATCCTCGACTTGCGCATTCTACCTCTCCGATCGGTGAGCACCCGTACGCTCGTTTCGAGGGTTGGCTTAGGCATACGGAGTTCGTTCGATGCCTAAGCCCCAACCGGACCGAAGGTTGTGGTAGCAGGACCGGCAGCGGGATTGGCAGCACATGGAGGGGGACCGAGCTGATCCCCGGCTTACGCATTATGCCTTTTCGATCGGCCTTTTCGACTGGTTGAGCGCCCGCACGCTCATTTCGTGGGTTGACTTAGGCATACCGGAGTTCATCCCCAGTCTAAGCATACGGAGTTCATTCCCAGTCTAAGATCGGATCAGACCCAGGGTTACGGCAGCAGGATCGACAGCACGCAGGGGGGATCGGGCGAATCTTCAACTTGCGTATTCTGCGTCTCTGGCCGGCTGAGCGGCCGCACGCCTATTCCATGGGTTGGCTTAGGCATAGGGAGTTCATTCCATGTCTAAGCCCCAACCGAATCGAGGGTGTGGCAGCAGGACTGGCAGCACGTAGAGAGGGACCGGGTCCATCCTCGGCTTACGCATTATGCCTCTTCGACCGACTCAACACCCGCACGCTCGTTTCGTGGGTTGACTTATGCATACGGAGTTCATTCCCAGTCTAAGATCAGACCAGACCGAGGGTTGTGGCAGCAGGATCGACAGCACGATGGGGGGACTGGGTCGATCCCCAGCTTACGTGTTCTGCCTCTCCGGTCGACTGAGCACCTGCACACTCATTTTATGGGTTGGCTTAGGCATATGGAGTTCATTCCATGTCTAAGCATATGGAGTTCATTCCCAATCTAAGATTTTGAGCCACGGTGCACATACTGGGCTCGGGCATGTGCTGGTGCCACATTTTTTTCACCCGAGGTAGCATGAAGGAGGGATCGAGCCAATCTTCGGCTTGTGTATTCTGCCTCTCCGATCGGCTGAGCACCCGTACGCTGGTTTCATGGGTTGGCTTAGGCATACGAAGTTTGTTCCATGTCTAAGCCCTAGCCAGACCGAAGGTTGTGGCAGCAGGATTGGTAACGGGATCGACAGCACGTAGAGGGGGACCGAGCTGATCTTCAACTTACGCATTATGCCTCTCCGATCGGCCTCTTCGACCAGTTGAGCCCCCGTACGCTCGTTTTGTGGGTTGACTTAGGCATACGGAGTTCATCCCTAGTCTAAGCATACGAAGTTCATTCCCAGTCTAAGATCGGGTCGGACCGAGAGTTGCGATAGCAGGATTGGCAACACGCAGGGGGGACTGATCCAATCCCCAGCTTGCGCATTCTGTCTCTCCAATCGGCTGAGCGCCTGCACGCCCGTTTCATGGGTTGGCTTAGGCATAGGGAGTTCATTCCATGTCTAAGCCCCAACCGGACTGAGGGTTATGGCAGCGGGACCTGCAGCACGCAGAGGGGGATCGGGCCGATCCCCAGTGTCACGGACTAATCTTTCTCTCAGCAAGCAATAGACTGTGTGGCACTTGAATGGGCGTTCCCAACCAAGTTAGCCTTCAATAGATCGATATCTAAACAAATAACCATAAGCCATGGTTAGTCCCAAGCATTCACAATAAGACACAATATATCGAGATCGATCTCAAGCACACACACAAGAAGGCATATTCGCATCGAGAAAAAGAAAAACACATCGAGGCAACAATCGAGACATTCAATCAGGGTGAGTTTTATTATAGTCAGGAATCATACATTGGGACCTCCCACCATCACCAGGGCCAGGGGGCAGCCCTTGGTGGGTGGCCTAGGCTCACATAGCAACCGGTGAGATAGCCCAACACTACGCTACCGGCTCACCCCCTAAAGAGCCTTAGAGATTTTAGAGCTATGCTACCAGTATCCATTACAATGTTTGAAATGGGGACATTTTTCCTAGCACAAGGGATCTACCCGGCCATGGCCCTATACATGGGTGGCTTATGGCAACCTAAGTCCTGATCATGGCCCTATACAAGGTTGGCTCATGACAACCTCCCCCACCTATTCTATCGACGTCCTCGTCGACTTGTTGGCTTGAAATTCTTTAATCTTCCTTTGAAATCTTTGGAGGTCGTGTTCTCTCTCCCAACTGGTTTTTTCTAGTCCCAATCCCTCTCACTTCACTAAGTACTCCCAAACTAGTCTTCGAGATATCTTGGTTTCCCTGTCAGCTAAGAACTCTTTGACTCGATGCTCTGAGGGTGGCTTCATGGTAATGGCAACTCTGGTTGGCTCCCTTTGGCTAGCATCTGTAGGATCTAAGTGGAAAGGTTTTAGGTTGCTCACATGAAATACTGGGTGCACCTTTATCCACTTTGGTGGGTCGATTTTGTAAGAAGCATTCCCCACCTTGGAAAGGACCCTTACTGGACCTTCATATTTACGCACCAATCTACGATCTCTCTTTCTTAAGAACTGGTTTGTTCAGGAACTAGTCGGATAAGAACCAAATCACCAACTTGAAATTGTTGAGCCCTATGACCCTTGTCTGCCCATTTCTTCATCCACTTTGATGCTTTCTCCAGGTAGGCTTGTGCAATCTCTGTGTCTTGTTTCCACTCCTTGCTGAGATTGAAGGCTCTCAGATTTTTTCCTCCATATTGTTCCAAGGAAGTGTGGGGTAGCCTTGGTAATTGTCTGGTGACCACCTCAAATGGGCTCTTATTGGTGGAAGAGCTTTTGTTGGAATTAAAGCAGAGTTGAGCCATGTCTAATAATGAAGGCCAGTCTTTCTGATTGGCTTGAACAAAGTGCCTCAAGTATTCCTCTAATAATCCATTGAACCATTTCGTTTGACCATCGGTTTGAGGGTGATAGCTTGAAGGGATGTTGAGTTGGGACCTCAATATCTTGAAAAGTTCTCTCCATAAGGACCTCGTGAATCTCGGATCTCGATCGCTGACAATGTTTTGAGGGAGGCCCCAGTATTTGACCACATGTTTGAACAATAGTTGAGCTGTGTCTTTCACTGTGCAATACTTATGAGTGGGAATGAATGTGGTGTACTTAGAGAACCAGTCAATCACCACCAAAATAGCTCCAAGGTCACCAACCTTAGGTAGGCTCGAAATTAAATCGAGGGAGATGCTTTCCCATGGTTTGGCGGGTACTGGTAGTGGTTCAAGCATGCCTGCAGGTTTCCTCCTTTCAACCTTGTCTTGTTGGCAAATGAGGCAAGTCTTCATATAGTCCATCACATCTTGTCGCATGTGAGGCCAATAGTATCCCTGTTTCAATAATGCCAAAGTGCGTTGCTAGCCCGGGTGTCCCACCCATGGTGTGTCATGACATTCCCTCATCAGTGTCTGTTTTAGACCTTCTGCTCTTGGCACAAACACTCAGGCCCTTTGGTCCATAAGATCCCATTTTCTTACCATAAGTACTTGGACTTCCCTTCTTCTACTAGCTTCAGGATGGCACAAGCTTGCGGGTCCTTCCCTAAGTGATCTCCAATCAACTTGTGAATATCTGTAGTGGCTCTGCTAGCTGCCATTAGGGTAATTCTTCTAAGGGTTGCTAAATCTGCTCGCCTGCTCAATGCATCGGCCACTTGATTGGTCTTTCCAGTAGTGTGCTCAAAATAAAAGTTAAACTCCGCCTAAAAATTCCTGCCACCTAGCTTGTTTTACCGTAAGCCTTGGTTGGGTGAGAAAATTGCTAATGGCCGCATTGTCTATCTTCAAGACAAAGTGTGAACCCAACAAGTAATGTCACCAAGCCCTCAGCAGTGAACCATCGCTAAGAGTTCTTTTTCTTGGGCCGTATATTTCTTTTCAGCTTCACTTAGCTTCCTACTTTCAAATGCTACCAGTTGATGTTGTTGCAAAAGCACTCCTCCAATAGCAAAATCAGATGCATCCATCTGAACTTCAAAGGCTTTTCAATATCAGGGAGAGCTAAGATGGGATCCTTCATAATAGCATCTTTCAATCCTTCAAAGGCCTCTTGGCACTCACTCGTCCAACACCATTTATGCTTCTTCTCAATAGCTCCGTGAGGGCCATGGTCTTGCGAGAGTACCCTTCCATAAACCTTCTATAATAGTTGGCTAGTCCCAAAAATGAGCGGAGCTCACTAACGTTCTTCGGTGTTGTCCACTCCTTGATGGCCCTAACCTTTTTCATGTCCATTCGAATGTGGCCACGTTCGACAATGTGATCAAGAAAATGGATTTGGATCTGAGCAAATGCACACTTCTCCCTTTTTACGTATAACTGGTGGTCCTGTAATCTTTAAAGTACCTGGCACAGGTGTTCTTGATGTTCTTCCAAGGTGGAGCTATATACCACTATATCGTCTAAATAAATGACTACAAATTTGTCTAGGTAGTCATGGAATACCTTATTCATCAATGTGCAAAATGTGGCAGGAGCATTGGTCAGTCGAAAAGGCATAACAAGAAATTCAAATGCACCATATCGTGTCACACAAGTGGTCTTTGGCTCATCTCTCTCAACAATTCTAACCTAATGGTAGCCAGATCTCAGGTCCAATTTGGAAAAGTACTTGGCCCGACTTAATTGATCAAACAAGTCTGCTATAAGGGGGATAGGATATTTGTTTCTTACGGTGACTTTGTTCAGGGCCCTGTAGTCATCATATAATCGCAAACTTCCATCATGCTACTTCTGAAATAGCACTGGCACTCTGAAAAGAGCCTTTGATGGTCTGATGAACCCAGTTTGTAGCAGCTCATCTAACTGTTTTCTTAGTTCGACCAACTCTGGTGGGGCCATACAGTAAAGAGCTCTAGCAGGGGGTTTTGCTCCTGGGAGGAGCTCAATTTCATGGTCCACTATTCGTCGAGGGGCTAGAACCTTAGGCAACATCTCTGGCATCACCTCTTCGAATTCTTCCAACACTTTTCCCACACAATTAGGTATTGGTTTTACTTCTGACCCTTCTTTGTAGATCGGCATAGTCACAAAGGAGGGTTCCCCTCTCTTTACCCTTTTCTTGAACTACAAAGCTGAAATCATTTTCTTCCCACTCTTTGGTAAGATGTTGGCTGGCACCACACATGGGTTTTCCCCTAAGAACAACAAGTAGCTAGCAGCGGGGATAGGGATGACCTGAGCCAACATCATGAAGTCCAATCCGAGAACAACATCAAAGTCATCCATGGGGGAAACTGTAAAGTCTACCTTCCCTTCCCATGGCCCTAATCAGGTTGTCACACTCTTGGAGCTTCCACTGATCATAAAGGCTGGCGAGTTGACCGCCTTCATTCGTCCACAGTCTTTACTAATCTGAAGACCACACCTTTTTGCTTCTTCTGGTGTGATAAAAATGTCGGTTGCACCCGTATCTACCATAGCCTTAGTGGCTTTCTCATTGATCGTCAAGTTCACATACATCAAGCCTTTACTCTGGTCTTTCTTTATAGTGTTTAATTGGGTGCGGAGGGCAATGAGGAACTTTATTAAACCCATCTTGGCTGGCTCCTCTTCAGTTTCTTCAACACTCTCTGGTGCTTTTACGAACTCTTGAGATGAGGTCCTTAAGGCATTAAGGGCTCCCCTGTACGGGTATTTAGCCATCCGATGCGGCCCCTTGCAAAAAAAGCAAGCTAGTGATTGCCTAGGCTTGAAAATCCCTACGTTGCTTGTCTTGGGTTGGGTGCTATCTCAACCAAAGGACCTCCTGTCTGATCCCCGACTGAAGGGCTGGTCCAACTTGGTCATCTTTCCCCCACTCCCAAAGTTGAAGATACTGCCAGCTGATGAAGGATTTTTTTGTTTTGAAAAGCCATCATTGTAATCATGGAGACGTTCAGCTACAGCCATGGTCGCGGCCACGTCTTGCACTTTCTGCCTTTGTAGTTCTATCCTCGCCCAAGGCTTGAGGCCTTCAAGAAAATAGAACATCTTGTCCTTTTCGGACATGCCCCGAATATCCAACATCAGGGTAGAAAAGCTCCTTACAAACTCTTGCACCGTTCCTGTTTGCACCAATTCTCGAAGTCTCTTTCGAGCCATATACTCCACATTCTCAGGGAAAAATTGATTTTTCAATTCTCACTTCAGATCCGTCTAAGTCTTAATCGGGCACTCGTCATCGACAAACTTGGAGCGCCACCATAGCTTGGCATCCCCTGTGAGGTACATCGACACCATTGCTACCTTGTCTTCCTCTAAATCCGTGTGTACAGCTCGAAAGTACTGCTCCATGTCAATTAAAAAATTTTCAAGTTCCTTAGCATCCCTTGCCCCCTTATAGCATCGAGGCTCTGGCACCTTGGGCCTTTTTCCTCTTTCCATCGAGCTCGAACCCGATCTGGCCACAGCCATTTGTAGGATGCTTACCTGTGCTCTGAGCTCCTCAAAATCCTTTTGCAGAATGTTCAAGGCATCTCTAGCCTCTTCGCTCATGTTGTGGAGAGTATCGGATAACTCCCGCTGGGTTGTCTCGATCTCCCTCACTTGGTCTTTAGTCGTCATATGAGTTTTCATTACGACCACCGTGGCCTCAAGTTCCTCAATTCTCTGTTGATGATTGGGTACACCACTTGTGGCCATCTCATCCATTTTTCTAGCACTTCTCAACCATGCTCTGATACCATGTGTCACAGACTAAGCTTTTCTAGGCAAGCAATAAACCATACGGCACTTGAATGGGCGCTCCCAACCAAGTCAGCCTTCAATAGATCGATATCTAAACAAATAACCATAAGCCATGGTTAGTCCCAAGCATTCACAATAAGACACAATATATCGAGATCGATCTCAAGCACACACACAAGAAGGCATATTCGCATCGAGAAAAAGAAAAACACATCGAGGCAACAATCGGGACATTCAATCGGGGTGAATTTTATTATAGTCGGGATCATACATCGGGACCTCCCACCATCACCAGGGCCAGGGGGCAGCCCTTGGTGGGTGGCCTAGGCTCGTATAGCAACCGGTGAGACAGCCCAACACTACGCTATCGGCTCACCCCCTAAAGAGCCTTAGAGATTTTAGAGCTATGCTACCAGTAACCATTACAATGTTTGAAATGGGGACACTTTTCCTACCACAAGGGATCTACCCGGCCATGGCCCTATACATGGGTGGCTTATGGCAACCTAAGTCCTGATCATGGCCCTATACAAGGTTGGCTCATGACACCCGGCTTGCGCATTATGCCTCTCTGGTCGGCTCAGTGCCCGCACGTTCATCTTGTGGGTTGACTTAGGCATATGGAGTTCATTCTCAGTTTAAGATC
The DNA here is from genome assembly GCF_002303985.1 of Durio zibethinus. The sequence continues at coordinate 11,075,606 of NW_019167826.1, forward strand.
AGATCAGACCGAGGGTTACGACAGTAGGATCAACAGCACGCAGGGGGGACCGTGCCGATCCCCAGCTTGCGCATTCTGCCTCTCTGGCCGGTTGAGCGCCCGCACGCTCGTTTCATGGGTTGGCTTAGGCATACGGAGTTCATTCCATGTCTAAGCCCCAGCCGGACTGAGGGTTGTGGCAGCAGGGTCGGTAGCGGGATTGACAGCACGCAGAGGGGGATCGGGTTGATCCCTGACTTGTGCATTATGCCTCTTCAATCAGCCTCTCCGGCCAGCTGTGTTCCCTTACTCTCATTTCGTGGGTTGACTTAGGCATACGGAGTTCATCCCCAGTCTAAGCATACAAAGTTCATTGCCAATCTAAGATCAGACCAGATCGAGGGTTATGGCTGCAGGATCGGTAGCACACAGAGGGGACCGGGTCGATCCTCGATTTACACATTCTACCTTTCCGGGCGGCTGAGTACCCGCGCACTCGTTTCGTGGGTTGGATTAGGCATAGGGAGTTCATTCCATGTCTAAGCCCCAGTCGGATTGAGGGTTGTGGTAGCGGGACCGACAGCACGTAGAGGGGGACCGGGCCGATCCCCGGCTTGCGCATTATGCCTCTTCGGTCGGCTCAGCCCGCACGCTCATTTCATGGGTTTACTTTTGCATATGGAGTTCATTCCCAGTCTAAGATCAGATTGAACTAAGAGTTGCAACAGCAGGATCGATAGCACGTAGGGGGACCGGGCCGATCCCTGGCTTGCGCATTCTGCCTCTCCGGCCGATTGAGCGCCCGCACACTTGTTTCATGGGTTAGCTTAGGCATACGGAGTTCATTTCATGTCTAAGCATACGGAGTTCATTCCCAGTCTAAGAGTTTGAGCCACGGTGCACTTGCTGGGCTTGGGCATGTACTGGTGCTGCATTTTTTTCACCTGGGGCACCATCGTCGGAGCATCGCTAGAGAGCCTAACCGGCGACATTGGGGGTTCCGGCGATTGGGGGGTGTGGGAGTGTGCGCACATGATGTGCGATGGGTGCTGGTACTTGGCCCTTATATTGGCCCCCTATCCCTTATCAAACCTCGAGAACTCACACCCCCTTAAAGAGCATTTGAGATTTTATAGGTTTGTTGCCAGTAGCCATGAAAGTGTCTGAAATGGGGACACTTTTTTCAAAAAGTCACAAAATCTTCTCCACTTCGACTTTTTAGCTGAATTTTTTTGTGCATGCCAACATCAATACAAGGATCACCTCTACCAAATTTGGGGAGAAAAATCTTTCTAAAAAAGTTTTAAAAAATCCCGAACTGCAACAAGCTTTGAAAATCATAAAAAATAGAAAACGGGTCGTCTTGCCACGAAACTTCACATGAAGGCTTAGGGGACCATTGTATGAATTTACAAGCCATAAAAATGACATTGGCATGGCAGAAATATGAAGATGTGCTTGAACCCACCTACCACCTGTTTGATCCCCGGCTTGCGCATCCTGCCTCTCTGGTCAGCTGAGCGCCTGCGCGCTCGTTTTGTGGGTTGACTTAGGCATATGAAGTTCATCCCCAGTCTAAGCATACAGAGTTCATTCCCAGTCTAAGATTGGATAGGATCGAGGCTTGTGGCAGCAGGATCGACAGCACGTATGGGGGACCGAGCCGATCCCCGACTTAGGCATTCTGCCTCTCCAGCCGGCTGAGCGCCCGCACGCCCGTTTCGTGGGTTGGCATAGGCATAGGGAGTTCATTCCATGTCTAAGCCCCAGCCCAATTGAGGGCTGTGGCAGCGGGACCTGCAGCACATAGAGGGGGACTGGGCCGATCCTCGGCTTGCGCATTATGCCTCTTCGGTCCAGCACCCGCACGCTCATTTCGTGGGTTGACTTATGCATATGGAGTTCATTTCCAGTCTAAGATCAGACCGAACCAAGGGTTGCAGCAGTAGGATTGATAGCACGCAGGGGGGACTGGGCCGATCCCCGGCTTGCACATTCTGCCTCTTCGACAGGCTGAGCGCCCGTACGCTCGTTTCGTGGGTTGGCTTAAGCATACCGAGTTCATTCCATGTCTAAGCATACGGAGTTCATTCCCAATCTAAGATTTTGAGCCATGGTGCACATGCTGGGCTCGGGCATGTGCTGGTGACACATTTTTTTCACCCGGGGCACCATCGTCGGAGCATCGTTGGAGCATCGCTGGAGAGCCTAACCAGCAGCATTGGGGGTTCCGGCGATTAGGGGGGCCGGGGGGGTGTGCGCACATGATGCGTGATGGGTGCTGGTACTCGGCCCTTATATTGGCCCCCTATCCCTCATCAAACCTTGAGAACTCACACCCCCTTAAAGAGCATTTGAGATTTTATAGGTTTGCTGCTAGTAGCCATGAAAGTGTCTGAAATGGGGACACTTTTTTCAAACGGTCACAAAATCTTCTCCACTTCGAGATTTTAGCTGAACTTTTTTGTGCATGCCAACAAAAATACACGGATCACCTCTACCAAATTTGGGGACAAAACTCTTTCTAAAATAATTTTAAAAAATCCCGAACCGTAAAAAGTTTTGAAATTTGTGAAAAATAAAAAAAGGGTCGTCTTGCCACGAAACTTCACATGAAGGCTTAGAGGACCATTGTATGAATTTACAAGCCATAAAAATGACATTGGCATGGTAGAAATATGAAGATGTGCTTGAACCCACCTACCACCCACCACCCGTTCGATCCCCGGCTTGCGCATCCTGCCTCTCGGTCAGCTGAGCGCCCTCACTCTCATTTCGTGGATTGACTTAGGCATACAGAGTTCATCCCCAGTCTAAGCATTGGAGTTCATTTCCAGTTTAAGATCAGACCGGACCGAGGGTTGCGGTAGCAGGATCGACAACACGCAGGGGGGATCAGGTCGATCCCTGACTTGTGCATTCTGCCTCTGTAGTCGGCTGAGCACCCGTAAGCCCGTTTCGTGGGTTGGCTTAGGCATAGGGAGTTCATTCCATGTCTAAGCCCCAGCCAGACCAAGGGTTGTGGCAGCGGGATTGGCAGCATGCTGAGGGGGACCGGGTCGATCCCCGGCTTGCGCATTATGCCTCTTCGATCGGCTTAGTGCCTGCACGCTCATTTCATGGGTTGACTTATGCATACAGAGTTCATTCCCAGTCTAAGATCGGACCAGATCGAGGTTTGTAGTAGCAGGATCGACAACACGTAGGGGGAGACCGGGCTGATCCCCGGCTTGCGCATTCTACCTCTCCGGCCGGCTAAGCACCGAAACGCTCATTTTGTTGGTTGGCTTAGGCATACGGAGTTCATTCCATGTCTAACCATACGGAGTTCATTCCCAGTGTATGATTTGCCGCATTCTTTTCACCCGGGGCAGCATTGGCGAAGCATCACCGGGGCATCGGCAGAGCATCACCGGAGAGCCTAACCAGCAGCATTAGGGTTCCGAGATTGGGGGGCTGGGGGGTGTGCGCACATGATGTGCGATGGGTGCTGGTACTTGGCCTTTATATTGGCCCCCTATCCCTCATCAAACCTCGAGAACTCACACCCCCTTAAAGAGCATTTGAGATTTTATAGGTTTGCTACCAGTAGCCATGAAAGTGTCTGAAATGGGGACACTTTTTTCAAATGGTCACAAAATCTTCTCCACTTCGAATTTTTAGCTGAATTTTTTTGTACACACCAAAAAAAATACAAGGATCACCTCTACCAAATTTGGGGGCAAAACTCTTTCTAAAGTAATTTTAAAAAATCCCGAACCGCAAAAAGTTTTGAAATTTGTGAAAAATAAAAAATGGGTCGTCTTGCCATGAAACTTCACATGAAGGCTTAGGGGACAATTGTATGAATTTAAAAGCCATAAAAATGACATTGGCATGGCAGAAATATGAGGATGTGCTTGAACCCACCTACCACCCGTTCGATCCTCAGCTTGCGCATCCTGCCTCTCGGTCAGCTGAGCGCCCGCACGCTCATTTCGTGGGTTGACTTAGGCATACGGAGTTCATCCCTAGTCTAAGCATTGGAGTTCATTCCCAGTCTAAGATCGGATCGGACCGAGGGCTGCGGTAGCAGGATCGATAGCACGCAGAGGGGATCGGGTCGATCCTCGACTTCCGTATTCTGCCTCTCCGGCCGGCTGAGCACTCGTAAGCCCGTTTCGTGGGTTGGCTTAGGCATAGGGAGTTCATTCCGTGTCTAAGCCCTAGCCAGATCGAGGGTTGTGGCAGCGGGATCGGCAGCACGTAGAGGGGGACCAAGCCGATCCCCGGCTTGCGCATTATGCCTCTTCGATCGGCTCAGTGCTTACACGCTCATTTCATGGGTTGACTTATGCATACGGAGTGCATTCCCAGTCTAAGATTGGACCAGACCGAGGTTTCCAATAGCAGGATCGACAGCATGTAGGGGGAGACCGGGCTGATCCTCGACTTGCCATTCTACCTCTCCGGCCGGTTAAGCACTGGCACGCTCGTTTTGTTGGTTGGCTTAGGCATACGGAGTTCATTCCATGTCTAAGCATACGAAGTTCATTCCCAGTCTATGATTATGAGCCACGATGCACATGCTAGGCTCGGGCATGTGCTGGTGCCGCATTCTTTTCGCCCGGGGTAGCATTGGCGAAGCATCACCAGGGCATCGGCAGAGCATCACCGGAGAGCCTAACTGGCAGCAATGGGGGTTCCAGTGATTGGGGGGGCTGGGGGGTGTGCGCACATGATGTGCGATGGGTGCCGGTACTTGGCCTTTATATTGGCCCCCTATCCTTTATCAAACCTCGAGAACTCACTCCCCCTTAAAGAGCATTTGAGATTTTATAGGTTTGCCACCAGTAGCCATGAAAATGTCTGAAATGGGGACACTTTTTTCAAACGATCACAAAATCTTCTCCACTTCGAGATTTTAGCTAAATTTTTTTGTACACACCAAAAAAAATACAAGGATCACCTCTACCAAATTTGGGGACAAAACTCTTTCTAAAATAATTTTAAAAAATCCCGAACCGTAAAAGGTTTTGAAATTTGTGAAAAATAAAAAACGGGTCGTCTTGCCACGAAACTTCACATGAAGGCTTAAGGGACCATTGTATGAATTTACGAGCCATAAAAATAGCATTGGCATGGCAGAATTTTGAAGATGTGCTTGAACCCACCTACCACCCATTCGATCCCCGACTTGCGCATCCTGCCTCTCGGTCAGCTGAGCATCCGCACGCTCATTTTGTGAGTTGACTTAGGCATACGAAGTTCATCCCTAGTCTAAGCATTGGAGTTCATTCCCAGTCTAAGATTGAATCGGATCGAGGGTTGCAGTAGCAGGATCGACAGCACGCAGGGGGATCAGGTCGATCCCCGGCTTGTGCATTCTGCCTCTCCGGCCGGCTGAGCGCCCGTAAGCCCGTTTTATGGGTTGGCTTAGGCATAGGGAGTTCATTCCATGTCTAAGCCCCAGCCGAACCGAGGGTTGTGGTAGTGGGACCGGCAACATGCAAAGCGGGACCGGGCCGATCGTCGGCTTGCGCATTATGCCTCTTCGACAGGCTTAGCGCCTGCACGCTCGTTTCGTGGGTTGACTTATGCATACGGAGTTCATTCCCAGTCTAAGATCGGACCAGACCGAGGGTTGCGACAGCAGGATCGACAGCACGTAGGGGGGACCGGGCCGATCCCCAGCTTGCGCATTCTACCTCTCTGGCAGGCTAAGCGCCCTCACGCTCATTTCGTTGGTTGGCTTAGGCATACGGAGTTCATTCCATGTCTAAGCATACGAAGTTCATTCCCAGTCTAAGATTTTGTGCCACGGTGCACATCCTGGGCTCGGGCATGTGCTGGTGCAGCATTTTTTTCGCCCAGGGTACCATTGTCGGAGCATCGTCGGAGCATCGCCAGAGCATCGTCGGAGAGCCTAACCGACGGCATTGGGGGTTCCGACGATTGGGGGGCCGGGGGTGTGCGCACATGATGTGCGATGGGTGCTGGTACTTGGCCCTTATATTGGCCCCCTATCCCTCATCAAACCTTGAGAACTCACACCCCCTTAAAGAGCATTTAAGATTTTATAGGTTTGCTGCCAGTAGCCATTAAAGTGTTCGAAATGAGGACACTTTTTTCAAACGGTCACAAAATCTTCTCCATTTCGAGTTTTTAGCTAAATGTTTTTGTGCATGTGAAAAAAAATACAAGGAGGACCTCTACCAAATTTGGGGACAAAACTCTTTCTAAAAAAATTTTAAAAAATCCTGAACCGCAAAAAGTTTCAAAAATTGTGAAAAATAGAAAACGGGTCGTCTTGCCATGAAACTTTACATTAAGGCTTAGGGGACCATTGTATGAATTTAAAAGCCATAAAAATGGCACTGGCATGGCAACAATATGAAGATGTGCTTGAACCCACCTACCACCCGTTCGATCCTCGGCTTACGTATCCTACCTCTCTGGTCGACTGAACGCCCGTACGGTCGTTTTGTGGGTTGACTTAGGCATACGGAGTTCATCCCTAGTCTAAGCATACGGAGTTTATTCCTAGTCTAAGATCAGACCAGACCGAGCGTTGCGGCAGCAGGATCAGCAGCACGCAAGGGGGACCGGGCTGATCCCCGGCTTGCACATTCTGCTTTTCCGATCGGCTGAGCACCCGCACGCTCGTTTCGTGGTTTGGCTTAGGCTTAGGGAGTTCATTCCATGTCTAAGCCCCAGCTAGAACGAGGGTTGTGGTAGCAGGACCGACAACATGCAGAGGGGGATCGGGCCGATCCCCAGCTTGCGCATTATGCCTCTCTGGTCGACTCAGCATCCGCACTCTCATTTAGTGGGTTGACTTAGGCATACGAAGTTCATTCCTAGTCTAAGATCGGACCAGACCGACGGTTACGGCAGTCGGATCGACAGCTCGCAGGGGGGGAGCGAGCTGATCCCCGGCTTGCGCATTCTACCTCTTCGGTTGGCTGATCGCTTGTACGCTGGTTTCGTGGTTTGGCTTAAGCATATAGAGTTCATTCCATGTCTAAGCAGACAGAGTTCATTCCTAGTCTAAGATCAGACCAGACCGAGGGTTGCGACAGTAGAACCAGTAGCAGGATCGATAGGACGCAAGGGGGATTGGGTCGATCCCCGGTTTGCGCATTCTATCTCTCTGACCGGCTGAGCGCCCGCACGCTCGTTTCGTGGGTTGGCTTAGGCATACGAAGTTCATTCTATGTCTAAGCCCCAGTTGGACCGAGGGTTGTAGTAGTAGGACCGGTAGCGGGATCGGTAGCATGCAGAGGGGGACCAGGCTGATCCTCGGCTTGTGCATTATGCCTCTCTAGCCAGCCTCTCCGGTCGGTTGAGCACCCGTCCTCTCGTTTCTTAGGTTGACTTAGGCATACAGAGTTCATCCCTAGTCTAACCATATAGAGTTCATTTTGAGTCTATGATTGGACCGGATCGAGGGTTACGGCGGTAGGATCGACAGCATGTAGGGGGTACCAGGTCGATCCCCGGGTTACGCATTCTGCCTCTCTGGCCGACTGAGTGCCTGCACGCCCGTTTCGTGGGTTGGCTTAGGCATAGGGAGTTCATTCCATGTCTAAGCCCCAGTTGGATCGAGGGTTATGGCAACAGGACCGGCAGCACGTAGAGGGGGACCGGGCCGATCCTCAGCTTGCGCATTATGCCTCTTCGGTTGGCTCAACGCCTGTACGCTCATTTCATGGGTTGACTTATGCAAATGGAGTTCATTCCCAGTCTAAGATCGGATTGGACTGAGGGTTGCGGCAGTAGGATCGATAGCACGTGGGGGAGACCAGGCCGATCCTCGGCGTGCACATTCTGCCTCTTCGACCGACTGAGCACCCGTATGCTCGTTTCATGGGTTGGCTTAGGCAGACGGAGTTCATTCCATGTCTAAGCATACGGAGTTCATTCCCAGTCTAAGATTTTGTGCCACGTGCACATGCTGGGCTCGAGCATGAGCTGGTGCCACATTTTTTTTGCCCGGGGTACCATTGCCAGAGCATCGTCGGAGCATCACTGGAGCATCACGGACAGCCTAACCGGCGGCATTGCGGGTTCCAGTGATTGAGGGGGCCAAGGGGGTGTGCGCACATGATGTGTGATGGGTGCTGATACTTGGCCCTTATATGGCCCCCTATCCCTCATCAAACCTCGAGAACTCACACCCCCTTAAAGAGCATTTGAGATTTTATAGGTTTGCTGTCAATAGCCATTAAAGTGTCTAAAATGGGGACACTTTTTTCAAATGGTCACAAAATCTTCTCCACTTCGAATTTTTAGCTGAATTTTTTTGTCCCTGCCAAAAAAAATACAAGGATCACCTCTACCAATTTTGGAGACAAAAATCTTTGTAAAAAAATTTTAAAAAATCCCGAACCATAAAAAGTTTTGAAAATCATGAAAAATAGAAAACGGGTCGTCTTGCCACGAAACTGCACATGAAGGCTTAGGGGACCATTGTATGAATTTACAAGCCATAAAAATGGCATTGGCATGGTAGAAATATGAAGATGTGCTTGAACACACCTACCACCCGTTCGATCCCCGACTTGCGCATCCTGCCTCTCTGGTCGGTTGAGCACCCGCACGCTTGTTTTGTGGGTTGACTTAGGCATATGGAGTTCATTCACAGTCTAAGATCAGACCGGATCGAGGGTTGCTACAGCAGGACCAGCAACAGGAACGACAGCACGCATGGTGGGACCGAACCGATCCCTGGCTTGTGCATTCTACCTCTCTGGCCGGTTGAGCGCCCGCATGCTCGTTTCATGGGTTGGCTTAGGCATACAGAGTTTATTCCATGCCTAAGCCCCAGTCAGACTGAGGGTTGTGGCAGCAGGACCGGTAGCGGGATCAGCAGCACGTAGAGGGGGACTGGGCTGATCCCCGGCTTGTGCACTACGCCTCTCCGACAGGCTGAGTGCCTGCATCTCGTTTCGTGCGTTGACTTAGGCATACGGAGTTCATCCCCAGCGTAAGCATACGGAGTTCATTCCCAGTCTAAGATTGGACCAGACCGAGGGTTGCGACAGCAGGATCGATAGCACGCAAGGGGGATCGAGCCAATCCCCGACTTGTGCATTCTGCCTCTCCGGCCGACTGAGCGCCCGATGCCCGTTTCATGGGTTGGCTTAGGCATAGGGAGTTCATTCCATGTCTAAGCCCCAGCCAGACTAAAGGTTGTGGCAGTGGGATCGGTAGCATGCAGAGGGGGACCGGGCTGATCCTCGATTTGCGTATTATGCCTCTTCGGCTGGCTCAGCGCCCGCACGCTCATTTTATGGGTTAACTTTTGCATACGGAGTTCATTCCCAGTCTAATGTTAGACCGAACTGAGGGTTGCAGCAGCAGGATCGACAGCACGCAGGGGGGGACTAGGCCGATCCCCGGCTTGCGCATTCTACCTCTCTGGCTGGCTGAGCACCTGCACACTCGTTTCGTGGGTTGGCTTAGGCATACGGAGTTCATTCCCAGTCTAAGAGTTTGAGCCACGGTGCTCATGCTGGGCTCAGGCATGTACTGGTGCCGTATTTTTTTCGCCTGGGGCACCATCGTTGGAGCATCGTCGGACAGCCTAACCGACGGTATTGGCATTTTCGGTGATTGGGGGGGCCAGGAGGTGTGCGCACATGATGTGCGATGGGTGCTGGTACTTGGCCCTTATATTAGCCCCCTATTCCTCATCAAACCTTGAGAACTCACACCCCCTTAAAGAGCATTTGAGATTTTATATGTTTGCTGCCAGTAGCCATGAAAGTGTCTAAAATGGGGACACTTTTTTCAAACGGTCACAAAATCTTCTCCACTTCGAGTTTTTAGCTAAATTTTTTTTGTGCATGCCAACAAAAATAAAAGGATCACCTTTACCAAATTTGGGGACAAAACTCCTTCCAAAAAAATTTTAAAAAATCCCAAACCGTAAAAAGTTTCAAAAATCGTGAAAAATAGAAAATAGGTCTTCTTGCCACGAAACTTCACATGAAGGCTTAGGAGACCATTGTATCAATTTACAAGCCATAAAAATGACATTGGCATGGCAGAAATATGAAGATGTGCTTGAACCCACCTATCACCCGGTCGATCCCCGGCTTGCGCATCCTGCCTCTCTGGTCGGCTGAACGCTCGCACGTTCGTTTCGTGGGTTGACTTAGGCATACGGAGTTCATCCCCAGTTTAAGCATATGGAGTTCATTCCTAGTCTAAGATCAGACCGGACTGAGGGTTGCGATAGCAGGATCGATAGCACGCAGAGAGGATCGAGTTGATCCCCGGCTTACGCATTCTACCTCTCTGGTCGGCTGAGCACCTGTAAGCTCGTTTCGTGGGTTGGCTTTGGCATATGGAGTTCATTCCATGTCCAAGCCCCAGCCGGACTGAGGGTTGTGGCAGCGGGATCGGTAGCACACAGAGGGGGATCGGATCGATCCCCAGCTCACGCATTATGCCTCTCTGACCGTCTCAGCGCCCGCACGCTCGTTCGTGGGTCGACTTAGGCATACGGAGTTCATTCCCAATCTATGATCAGACCAGACAGAGGGTTACGGCAGCAGGACTAGCAGCAGGATCAGCAGCACGCAGGGGGAACTGGGTCGATCCCCGGCTTGCACATTCTACCTCTCCAACCGGTTGAGCACCCGTACGCTCGATTTGTGGGTTGGCTTAGGCAGACGGAGTTCATTCCATGTCTATGCCCCGATTGGAACGAGGGTTGTGGCAGCAAGACCGGCAGTGAGATCTGTAGCACGTAGAGGGGGATCGGGCTAATCCTCGGCTTAGGCACCATGCCTCTCCGATCGACCACTCCGGTCTGCTGAGCGCCCGCACACTCGTTTCGTGGGTTGACTTACGCATATGGAGTTCATCCCCAGTCTAAGCATACGGAGTTCATTCTCAGTCTAAGATCAGACCGGACCGAGGGTTACGACAGTAGGATCGGTAGCATGCAGGAGGGACCGGGTCGATCCTCGACTTGTGCATTCTGCCTTTTCGACCGGCTGAGCCCCCGTACGCCCGTTTTGTGGGTTGGCTTAGGCATAGGGAGTTCATTTCATGTCTAAACCCCAGCCGAACTGAGGGCTGTGGCAGCAGGACCGACAGCACGCAGAAGAGGATCGGGCTAATCCCCGGCTTACGCATTATGCCTCTTCAGCCAGGTCAGCGTCCGCACGCTAGTTTCGTGAGTTGACTTATGCATACGAAGTTCATTCCTAGTCTAAGATCGAACCAGACCGAGGGTTGTGGCAGCAAGATCGACAGCACGCAGGTGGGGATCAGGTCGATCCCCGACTTGTGCATTTTGCCTCTCTGGTCGGCTAAGCGCCTACACGTTCATTTCGTGGGTTGACCTAGGCATACGAGTTCATCCCTAGTCTAAACATACGGAGTTCAATTCCAGCCTAAGATCAGATCGAATCGAGGGTTACAGCAACAGGATCGGTAGCACGCAAGAGGACCGGGTCAATCCCCGGCTTGCACATTCTGCCTCTCCGGCTGGTTGAGCGCCCGCACGCTCATTTCATGGGTTGGCTTAGGCATACGGAGTTCATTCCATGTCTAAGCCCCAACCGAACAGAGGGTTGTGGCAGCAAGATCAGCAGCGGGATTGGCAGCATGCAGAGGGGGCTGAGCTGATCCCCGACTTGTGCATTATGCCTCTCTGGCCGGCCTCTCCAGCCGATTGAGCACCCGCACGCTCATTTCGAGGGTTGACTTAGTCATACGGAGTTCATCCGTAGTCTAACCATATAGAGTTCATTCCCAGTCTAAGATCAGACTGGACCGAGGGTTGCAGCAGCAGGATCGACAGCATGCAGGGGGGATCGAGCTAATCCCTGCCTTACGCATTCTGCCTCTTCGGTCGACTGAGCGCCCGCACGTCTGTTTCAAGGGTTGGCTTAGGCATAGGGAGTTCATTCCATGTCTAAGCCCCAGTCGGATCGATGGTTGTGGCAGCGGGACTGACAGCACACAGAGGGGGACCGAGCCGATCCCCGGCTTGCACATTATGCCTCTTCGGTCATCTCAACGCCCGAACACTCATTTCGTGGGTTGACTTAGGCATACGAAGTTCATTCCCAGTCTAAGATCAGATCGAACCGAGGGTTATAGCAGCAGGATCAATAGCATGTAGGGGGGATCGGGCCGATCTCAGCTTGCGTATTCTACCTCTTCGATCGGTTGAGTGCCCGTATGCTCATTTTGTGGGAGGGTTTAGGCATACGGAGTTCATTCCCAGTCTAAGATCAGATCGGACTGAGGCTTGCGGTAGCAGGACCAGCAACAGGATCGACAACATGTAGGGGGGACCAGGTCGATCCTCGGCTTACGCATTCTGCCTCTCTGGCTAATTGAGTGCCCGTACGCTCGTTTCGTGGGTTGAATTAGGCATACGAAGTTCATCCCCAGTCTAAGCATATGAAGTTCATTCCCAGTCTAAGATCAAATCGGATCGAGGGTTGCGATAGTAGGATCGGCATCACGCAGGGGGGATCAGGCCGATCCTCAGCTTACGCATTTCGCCTTTCCGACCGACTGAGCGCCCGCACGCCCGTTTCGTGTATTGGCTTAGGCATAGAGAGTTCATTCCATGTCTAAGCCCCAACTGGACCGAGGGTTGTGGCAACGGGACCGACAGTATGTAGAGGGGGACCGGGTCGATCCCCAGCTTGGGCATTATGCAGCTTTAGTCGGCTCAGCACCCATACGCTCATTTTGTGGGTTGACTTAGGCATACGGAGTTCATTCCCAATCTAAGATCGGACCGGATCGAGGGTTACGGTAGCAAGATCGACTGCACGCAGGAGGGGATCGAGCCGTTCCTCGGCTTACGCATTCTGGCTCTCTGACCGGCTGAGCGCCCGCACGCTCGTTTCGTGGGTTGGCTTAGGCATACGGAGTTCATTCCATGTCTAAGCATATGGAGTTCATTCCCAGTCTAAGATCGGACCGGACGGAGGGTTGTGACCGTAGGACCAGCAGTAGGATCGACAGCACACAGGGGGGATCGGGCTGATCCTCGGCTTGCGCATTCTACCTCTCTGGCCGACTGAGCGCCCGCACGCTCGTTTCCTGGGTTGGCTTTGGCATATGGAGTTCATTCCATGTCTAAGGCCCAGTCGGACTATGGGTTGTGGCAGCGGGATCAGCAGTACGCATAGGGGGATCGACCTGATCCTCAAAATTTGCACTATGCCTCTCCGACCGACTGAGCTCCCGCACGCTCGTTTCGTGGGTTGACCAAGCTTATGGAGTTCATCCCCAATCTAAGCAAACGGAGTTCATTCCCAGTCTAAGATCGAATCAGACCGAGGGTTGCGGCAGCAGGATAGGCAGCACGCAGGGGGGATCGGGCTGATCCCCGATTTTCGCATTCTGCCTCTCCGATCGGTTGAGCGCCCGCACACCCGTTTTGTGAGTTGGCTTAGGCATAAGGAGTTCATTCCATGTCTAAGCCCCAACCGGACCAAGGGTTGTGGCAGCGAGACAGGCAGCACGCAGAGGGGGACCGGGCCGATCCCCGGCTTGTGCATTCTGCCTGTCCGACCGGCTAAGCGCCCGCACGCTCATTTCGTGGGTTGGCTTAGGCATACGTAGTTCATTCCATGCCTAAGCATATGGAGTTCATTCCCGGTCTAAGATTGGACCAAACCGAGGATTACGGCAGCAGGACCAGTAGCAGGATCGATAGCACGTAAGGGGTGATCGGGCCAATCCTCAGCTTGTGCATTCTGCCCCTCCCACCGGTTGAGCGCCCGCACGCTCGTTTCATGGGTTGGCTTAGGCATACGGAGTTCTTTTCATGTCTAAGCCGGACCGAGGGTTGTGGCAGCAAGACCGGCAGCGGGATCGCCAGCATGCAGAGGGCGACTGGGCTGATCCCTGGCTTGCACATTATGCCTCTTTGGTCGGCCTCTCCGGTCGACTGAGCGCCCACACGCTCATTTCGTGGGTTGACCTAGGCATACGGAGTTCATTCCCAATCTAAGATTTTGAGCCACGGTGCACATGCTGGGCTCGGGCATGTGCTGGTGCCACTGTTTTTTTGCTCAGGGCACCATCATCGGAGCATCGCTGGAGAGTCTAATCGACGGTATTGGGGGTTCCGGCGATTGGAGGGGCTGGGGGGTGTGCCCACATGATGTGCGATGGGTGCTGGTACTTGGCCCTTATATTGGCCCACATATCCCTCATCAAACCTCGAGAACTCACACCCTCTTAAAGAGCATTTGAGATTTTATAGGTTTGTTGCCAGTAGCCATTAAAGTGTCTGAAATGGGGACACTTTTTTCAAACGGTCACAAAATCTTCTCCACTTCGAATTTTTAGCTGAATGTTTTTGTGCATTCCAACAAAAATACAAGGATCACCTCTAACAAATTTGGGGATAAAACTCTTTCTAAAAAAATTTAAAAAAATCTCGAACCGTAAAAAGTTTTGAAAATCATGAAAAATAGAAAACGGGTCGTCTTGCCACGAAACTTCAAATGAAGGCTTAGGGGACCATTGTAAGAATTTACAAGCCATAAAAATGGCATTGGCATGGCAGAAATATAAAGATGTGCTTGAACCCACCTACCACCCGTTCGATCCCCGGCATGCGGATCCTGCCTCTCTAGTCGGCTGAGCACCTGCATGCTCGTTCCGTGGGTTGACTTAGGCATACAGAGTTCATCCCCAGTCTAAGCATACGGAGTTCATTCCCAGTGTAAGATCAGACCGGATCGAGGGTTACGATAGCAGGATCGGCAGCACGCAGGGGGGACCGAGCCGATCCCCGCTTGTGCATTCTGCCTCTCCGGTCGGCTGAGCGCCCACACGCTCATTTCATGGGTTGGCTTAGGCATACGGAGTTCATTCCATGTCTAAGCATACGAAGTTCATTCCCAGTCTAAGATCGAACCAGACCGAGGATTATGGCAGTAGGACCAGCAGCAAGATCGGTAGCACGTAAGGGGTGACCGGGCCAATCCCCGGCTTATGCATTCTGCCCCTCCCACCGGTTGAGTGCCCGCACGGTTGTTTCGTGGGTTGGCTTAGGCATACAGAGTTCCTTTCATGTCTAAGCCAGACCGAGGGTTGTGGCAGCAGAATCGGCAGCGGGATTGCCAACACGCAGAGGGCGATCGGGCTGATCTCGGCTTGCACATTATGCCTCTCTGATCGGCCTCTCCGGTCAACTGAGTGCCCACACATTCGTTTCATAGGTTGACCTAGGCATACGAAGTTCATCCCCACTCTAAGCATATGGAGTTCATTCCCAGTCTAAGATCAGATCGGATCGAGGGTTGCAGCAGTAGGATCGACAGCACACAGGGGGGACCAAGCCAATCCCCGACTTACGCATTCTGCCCCTCCGGCTGGCTGAGTGCCCGTGCGCTCATTTCGTGGGTTGGCTTAGGCATACAGAGTTCATTCCTTGTCTAAGCCCCAGCTGGACCGAGGGTTGTGGCAGCAGGACCAGAAGCGGGATTGACAGCACACAGAGGGGGACCGAGCTGATCCCTAGCTTGCGCATTATGCCTCCCCGACCGGCTGGAGGCCCGTACCCTCATTTTATGGGTTGACATAGGCATACAGAGTTCATCCCCAGTCTAAGCATATGGAGTTCATTCCCAGTCTAAGATCAAACGAATCATGTTGCGGCAGGATCGACGGACGAGAGAGGACCGAGAATCGTCCTAGCTTGCCGCATTCGCCTCTCGGCCGGCTGAGCGCCCGCACGCCCTTTCATGGGTTGCTAGCATAGGGAGTTCATTTCAGTCTTAGCCCCGCCGGACGAGTTGTGGCAGCGGGATCGACAACACACAGAGGGGATCGGGCCATCCTCACTTGCGATTAGGCCTCTTCGGCCAGCTCAACGCACGCACGCTCGTTTCATGGGTTGGCTTAGGCATACGGAGTTCATTTCCAGTCTAAGATCTGATCAGATTGAGGGTTAAGGTACAGACCTCAACAGATCAATAGCACGCCATGAGACCGGGCTGATCCCCGACTTGGCTTAATTCTATCTCTTCGGCGGCTGAGCGCCCGCACCAGCTCGGTTTCATGGGTTGGCTAGGCATACGGTGTTCATTCCATGTCTAATCCCCAGCCGGACTGAGGTTGTGGCAGAGGATCGATAGCAGGATCCGATTAGCACGCAAAGGGGGACCGGGCTGATCCCTGGCTTGCGTATTATGCCTCTTCGACTGGCCTATCTGGCTGGCTGAGCACTCGCACGCTCATTTCTTGGGTTGACTTAGGCATACGGAGTTCATCCCTAGTCTAAGCATACGGAGTTCATTCCCAATCTAAGATCAGACCGGATCGAGGGTTGCGGTAGTAAGATCGACAGCACGCAAGGGGGACCAGGCGGTCTCCGGCTTGCGCATTCTGCCTCTTCGGATGGCTGAGTGCCCGCCCACCCGTTTTGTGGGTTGGCTTAGGCATAGGGAGTTCATTCCATGTCTAAGCCCCAACTGGACCGAGGTTTGTGGTAGTGGGACTAACAGCATGCAGAGGATCGGTCCGATCCTTGGCTTGCGCATTATGCCTCTCCGGTCGGCTCAGCGCTCGAACGCACGTTTCGTGGGTTGACTTAGGCATACGGAGTTCATTCCCAGTCTAAGATCAGACTGGATCAAGGGTTATGGTAGCAGGATCGACTGTATGCAGGGGGGACCGAGTCAGTCCCCAGCTTGTGCATTCTGCCTCTCCAGCCGACTGAGCACCCGCACGCTCGTTTCGTGGGTTGGCTTAGGCATACGGAGTTCATTCCATGTCTAAGCATATGGAGTTCATTCCCAGTCTAAGATTGGACTGGACCGATCCTCGGCTTGCGCATTCGAGAACTCACACCCCCTTAAAGAGCATTTGAGATTTTATAGGTTTGCTGCCAGTAGCCATTAAAGTGTCTGAAATGGGGACACTTTTTTCAAACGGTCACAAAATCTTCTCCACTTCGTGTTTTTAGCTTAATGTTTTTTATGCATGCCAACAAAAATACAAGGATCAGCTCTACCAAATTTGGGGACAAAATGCTTTCTAAAAAAATTTTTAAAAATCCCGAACCGCAAAAAGTTTCAAAAATCGTGAAAAATAGAAAATAGGTTGTCTTGCCACGAAACTTCACATGAAGGCTTAGGGGACCATTGTATGAATTTAGAAGCCATAAAAATGGCATTGGCATGGTAGAAATATGAAGATATGCTTGAACCCACCTACCACCCGTTTGATCCCCGACTTGTGCATCCTGCCTCTCTGGTCAGCTGAGCGTCTGCACGCTCGTTTCATGGGTTGACTTAGGCATACGGAGTTCATCCCCAGTCTAAGCATACAGAGTTCATTCCCAGTCTAAGATCGGATCGGATCGGATCAAGGGTTGCGGCATTTGGATCGGCGGCACGCAGGGGGGACGGGGTCGATCCTCAGCTTGCGCATTTTGCCTCTCCGACGGCTAAGCCCCGCACGCCCGTTTCGTGGTTTGGCTTAGGCATAGGGAGTTCATTCCATGTCTAAGCCCCAGCCGAACCGAGGGTTGTGGTAGCAGGATCGACAGCACGCAGAGGTGGACCGGGCCGATCCCTGTCTTGCGCATTATGCCTCTACGGTCGGCTCAGCACCCGAACGCTCGTTTCGTGGGTTGACTTAGGCATACGAAGTTCACTCCCAGTCTATGATTAGACCAGACCGAGGGTTGCGGTAGCAGGATCGATAGCACGCAGGGGGGGACCGGGTCAATCCCTGACTTGCGCATTCTACCTATCCGGCCGGCTGAGCGCCCGCACGCCCGTTTCATGGGTTGGCTTAGGCATAAGGAGTTCATTCCAAGTCTAAGCCCCAGCCGGATCAAGGATTGTGGCAGTGGGACTGGCAGTAAGAAGGGGGGATTGGCCCGATCCCCGGCTTATGCATTCTGCCACCCTGGTCAGCCTCTCCAGCCGGCTGAGCACCCGCACGCTCGTTTCGTGGGTTGACTTAGGCATACGGAGTTCATCCCCAGTCTAAGCATACGGAGTTCATCCCCAATCTAAGATCGGATCAGATCGAGGGTTCCGGTAGCAAGATTGACAGCACGCAGGGGGGACCGAGCTGATCCCCAGCTTGCGCATTCTACCTTTCCAACCAGCTGAGCGCCTGCACGCCCATTTTGTGGGTTGGCTTAGGCATAGGGAGTTCATTCCATGTCTAAGCCCCAGCCAGAATGAGGGTTGTGGCAGCGGGACCAGCGGCACGCAGAAGGGGACCTGGTTGATCCCTGGCTTGCGCATTCTGCCTCTCCGATCGGCTGAGCGCCCGCACGTTCGTTTCGTGGGTTGGCTTAGGCATACAGCGTTCATTCCACGTCTAAGCATACAGAGTTCATTCCCGGTCTAAGAGTTTAAGCCACAGTGCACATGCTAGGCTTGGGCATGTGCTGGTGCCACATTTTTTTCACCCAGGGCACCATCGCCGAAGTATCCCCGGAGAGCCTAACAGGAGGCATTGCGGGTTCCGATGATTGGGGGGGCCGGGGGGTGTGCGCACATGATGTGCGATGGGTGCTAGTACTTGGCCCCTATATTGGCCCCCTATGCCTCATCAAACCTTGAGAACTCACACCCTCTTAAAGAGCGTTAGAGATTTTATAGGTTTGCTGCCAGCAGCCATTAAAATGTCTGAAATTGGGACACTTTTTTCAAACGATCACAAAATATTCTCCACTTTGAGTTTTTAGCTGAAGATTTTTATGCATGCCAAAAAAAATAAAAGGATCAGCTCCACCAAATTTGGGCACAAAATACTTTCTAAAAAAATTTTAAAAAATCCCGAACCGTAAAAAGTTTCAAAAATCATGAAAAATAAAAAACGGGTCGTCTTGCCACGAAAATTCACATGAAGGTTTAGGGCACCATTGTATGAATTTACAAGCCATAAAAATGGCATTGGCATGGCAGAAATATGCAGATGTGCTTGAACCCACCTACCATCCGTTCGATCCCCGGCTTGCGCATCCTGCCTCTCTGGTCGGCTGAGCGTCCGCATGCTCGTTTCGTGGGTTGACTTAGGCATACGGAGTTCATCCCCAATCTAAGCATATGGAGTTCATTCCCAGTCTAAGATCGGACCGGGTCCAGGGTTACGGCAGCACGCAGAGGGGATCGGACCGATCCCTGGCTTGCGCATTCTGCCTCTCTGACCGGCTGGGTGCCCTCACGCCCGTTTCGTGGGTTGGCTTAGGCATAGGGAATTCATTCCATGTCTAACACCCAGCCGACCTGAGGGTTGTGGCAGTAGGACTGACAGTACACAGAGCGGGACCAGGTCGATCCCTGGCTTACGCATTAAGCCTCTCCGACCAGCTCAGCCCCGGATCGCTCGTTTCGTGGGTTGACTTAAGCATACAGAGTTCATTCCCATTCTAAGTCAGACCGGACTGAGGGTTGCGGTAGCAAGATTGACAGCATGTAGGGGGGATCGGGTCGGTCTTCGGCTTGCACATTCTGCCTTTCCGACCGATTGAGCACTCGCACGCTCGTTTCATGGGTTGGCTTAGGCATACAGAGTTCATTCCATGTCTAAGCATATGGAGTTCATTCCCAGTCTAAGATCGGACTGGATCGAGGGTTCTGATAGTAGGACCAACAGTAGGATTGGTAGCACACAGGGGGGACTGGCCTGATTCCCGACTTGTGCATTCTGCCTCCCCGATCGGCCTCTCCAGTTGATTGAGCGCCCGCACGCTCATTACGTGGGTTAACTTAGGCATACGGACTTCATCCCTTGTCTAAGCATACAGAGTTCATTCCCAGTCTAAGATCAGATCAAATCGAGGGTTGTAGCAGCAGGATCGATAGCACGCAGGGGGGATCGGGCTGATCCCCAGCTTGCGCATTCTGCCTCTCCGACCGGCTGAGCGCCCGCACACTTGTTTCGTGGGTTGGCTTAGCCATAGGGAGTTCATTCGATGTCTAAGCCCTAGCCAGATGGAGGGTTATGGCAGCGGGACTGGCAGCACACAGAGGGGGACTGAGTCAATCCCTGGCTTGCGCATTCTGCCTCTCCGACCGGCTAAAAACCCCCACGCTCGTTTCGTGGGTTAGCTTAGGCATACGGAGTTCATTCCTTGTCTATGCATACGGAGTTCATTCTCAGTCTTAGAGTTTGAGCCACAATGCACATGCTGGGCTCAGGCATGTGCTGGTGCCGCATTTTTTTTCACCCAGGGCACCATCGCCGGAGCATCGTCGGAGCATCGCCGGAGAGCCTAACCGGTGGCATTGGGGGTTCCGACATTGGGGGGGCCGGGGGGTGTGCGCACAAGATGTGCGATGGGTGCTGGTACTTGGCCCTTATATTGGCCCCCTATCCCTCATCAAACCTCGAGAACTCACACCCCCTTAAAGAGCATTTGAGATTTTATAGGTTGGCTGCCAGTAGCCATTAAAGTGTCTGAAATGGGGACACTTTTTTCAAACAGTCACAAAATCTTCTCCATTCGAGTTTTTAGCTGAATTTTTTTGTGCATGCAAAAAAAAAATACAAGGATCACCTCTACCAAATTTGGTTACAAAACTCTTTCTAAAAAAATTTTAAAAAATCCCGAACCGCAAAAAGTTTTAAAAATCATGAAAAATAGAAAACGGGTCCTCTTGCCATGAAACTTCACATGAAGGCTTAGGGGACCATTGTATGAATTTACAAGCCATAAAAATGGCATTGGCATGGCAGAAATATGAAGATGTGCTTGAACCCACCTACCACCCGTTCGATCCCGGCTTGCGCATTCTGCCTCTCTGACCGGTTGAGCGCCCGCATGCTCGTTTCGTGGGTTGGCTTAGGCATACGGAGTTCATTCCATGTCTAAGCCCTAGTCGGACAGAGGGTTGTGGCAGCAGGACCGACAGCAGGATCGGTAGCGCGTAGAGGGGGACTGGGCTAATCCCCAGCTTGCACATTATGCCTCACCGACCGGCCTCTTCGGCCAGCTGAGCACCCGCACGCTCGTTTTATGGGTTGACTTAGGCATACGGAGTTCATTCCCAGTCTAAGATCGGATCAGACCGAGGCTTACGGTAGCATGATCGGCAGCACGTAGGGGGACCGGGCCAATCCCCGACATGCGCATTCTGCCTCTCCGACTGGCTGAGTGCCCGCACACCCGTTTCGTGGGTTGGCTTAGGCATAGGGAGTTCATTCCATGTCTAAGCCCCAGCCGAACCGAGGGTTGTGGTAGCGAGACCGGCAGCACGTAAAGGGGGACCGGGCTGATCCCCGGCTTGCGCATTATGCCTCTTCGGTCGACTCAATGCCCGCACGCTCATTTCATGGGTAGTCTTATGCATACAGAGTTCATTCCCAGTCTAAGATCAGATCAGACCAAAGGTTGCGGTAGCAAGATCGACAGCACGTAGGGGGGACCGGACCGATCCCCAGCTTATGCATTTTACCTCTCCGACCGGTTGAGCGCCCGCACTCTCGTTTCGTGGGTTGGCTTCAGCATACGGAGTTCATTCCCAGTCTAAGATTTTGAGCCACGGTGCACATGCTAGGCTAGGGCATGTACTGGTGCCACATTTTTTTCACCTGGGGCACTATCGCCAGAGCATCGCCGGAGAGCCTAGCCGGTGCATTGGGGGTTTTCGACGATTGGGGGGCCGGGGGTGTGCACCACATTGATGTGCGATGGGTGCTAGTACTTGGCCCTTATATTGGCCCCCTATCCCTCATCAAACCTCGAGAACTACACCCCTTAAAGAGCATTTGAGATTTTATAGGTTTGCTGCCAGTAGCTATTAAAGTGTCTGGAAATAGGGACACTTTTTCAAAGGGTTTGTATCAGAACATCTAGATCCGGGGAATCTATCGCTACACATTGACTTTAGGAGTCGCCGCCAATCTTTTTTTATCTAGGTGCGATTGGCCACCTATGGAATCTGTCCTTTTAGGGAACACCTAAGTTTAAGGGTCCCTAAAAAAATAGGTTCAGGTCTACTAACCAGAACAGGGTTCGGAGTTCGATTACGTGTGAGGAAGGTTATAGCACCCTCACAACGCCCATCAAAAGATGGTACCAGCTGAAATTTGTGTTATCCAATGAGCCTTAAAATTTTACCAAGTAATTAATTATTAGAAATTATTCTCAATTGACTCTAATACTTTTAGCAGAAAATTGAGAAAATCCCCTCACCTCAAGAGTATGCAAGAAAGACTACTGTTTCACTTGCAGAGACTCCATCGTCAGATTATTTAAAGAAAAAATCAAAATCAAAATCAAAATAAAAAGGAAGGAAAGAATGATTGTTTTTATGCAGGAAAAATTGATACTTTCAACTTTTCCTCAAAAATTGATTTTTTTGAAAATTTATTTTTAAGGAAAATTGATACTTTCAACTTTTCCTCAAAAATTGATTTTTTTGAAAATTTATTTTTAAGGAAAATTGATACTTTCAACTTTTCCCAAAAATATTTTTTGGAAACTTTTATTTTCAAGGAAAATTGATACTTTCAACTTTTCCTCAAAAACCTTTTTTTGAAAATTTATTTTTAAGGAAAATTGATACTTTCAACTTTTCCCAAAAATATTCTTTTTTATTTTTATTTAAAGAAAATAAAATAATAAAACAAAATAAAAGTGAAAATAAAAAAATAAAATAAAATAAAGAAAGTAAAACCAAGATAAAAAATAAAATAAAGGTAAAAAGGATACTAAATAAACCTAATCTAATAATAAATAATAAATAAAAAAAATAATAAAAAAAAAAAAAAACCTGGAGTGGCTCGGAGTACGGCTCGGCTCAAGGAAGAAAAAATGGCTCGAAAAACTTTGGAGCTCGGCTCGGCTCGGCTCGGAGGGGCAGACATGCGCGGGTCAAGAAGCGGGTCGACGCTCGGGTCGGTCGGATCTCGGCAAAACACCGGATCTCTGGGTCACTTAAGGCAAAAATGACGT
>NW_019167826.1:11099487-11193507 GCF_002303985.1 Durio zibethinus
TTCAATTGTACAAATAACATCGGGGACTGAATATGAGGCATGTGTCCTGGGCTTGCAAGCTGCTATGATAGAAGAGTGAAAGTACTAAAAGTATTTGGAGACTCAGCTCTAGTCATATATCAGTTGAAAAGAGAATGGGAGACGAGAGATTCAAAACTCGTTCCGTATCATAAGTATATTCTAGAGTTGATGAAAACATTTTGAAATATCCAGTTGATCACTTGCCTCGAGAAGAGGAATTTGATTGCTGATGCATTGGCTACTCTGGCTGTAATGATTCGAGTTAATGATAATACCGACATTCAGCCCATCAAGTTAGATGTTAAGGATATACCAGCTTATTGTTCTAATGTAGAGGGAGAAAAAGATGGAAAGCCTTGGTATTATGACATCTTACAGTATGTCAAGGATCAATAGTATCCAGTTCAAGCAATAAAAAATGATAAAAGGGTCATTCAAAGATTGGCTATGAGCTTTTTCCTGGATGGGGATGTCCTGTACAAAAAAAGCAAGGATCAAGTATTATTAAGGTGCTTAAATGAGACTGAAGTGAAGAAAATCATTAAAGAGGTGCATGATGGAATATGTGGGGCACATACTAGTGGACATGTGATGGCAAGACAGATCATGAGAGCGGGATGTTACTGGTTGACGATAGAGAATGATTGCATTGACTATGCTCGTAAATGCCATAAATGCCGGATATATGCTGATAAGATCCATGCTCTACCATCTGCTTTACATGTTATGGCACCACCATGGCCATTTTCAATGTGGGGCATGGATGTCATTGGCCCAATCACCCCAAGGCCTCTAACCGACACAGATTCATTTTTGTGATGATAGATTATTTCACAAAATAGGTAGAAGCAGCATCATATGCAAATGTGACACACTCCGTGGTTTGTAAGTTCATAAAAAAGGAGATCATCTGTAGATATAGACTTTCGGAGAGAATTATTTCAGACAATGCTAAGAATCTAAATAGTAAGATGATGCAAGATATATGTGCTCAATACAAGATCAAGCATCATAACTCGGTACCATACCATCCGAAAATGAATGGGGCAGTTGAGGCAGCCAATAAGAACATAAAGAGGATTTTGGAAAAGATGACAGAGACTTACAAAGATTGGCATGAGAAGTTACCATTTGCATTGCATGCATATCGAACATCAGTTCACACCTCTACTGGAGCAACCCCATTTTCTTTGGTTTATGGGATGGAAGCTGTACTACCAGTGGAAGTAGAGATCCCCTCTTTGAAAGTTTTAAAAGAAGTTGAGTTGGAAGAAGCTGAATGGATTCGAGAACGTTATGAGCAGTTAAATTTCATAGAAGAAAAGAGATTGACTGCATTGTGCCATGGTCAGCTATATCAAAGGAGAATGATGAGGGCTTATGATAAGAAGACTCGGCCCCGTTGCTTTCGAGAAGGAGAGTTGGCTTTGAAAAGAATTCTCCCAATCCAGCATGATAGTAGAGGAAAATGGACTCCAAATTGGGAAGGGCCGTATGTGGTGAAACGAGCTTTTTCGAGTGGAACGCTGATACTGACTGAGATGGATGGAAATGATTTACCCCATCCTATAATTCTGATGCTGTGAAGAAATACTATGCTTGAAAAAAATGAAAAAAAGAAAAAAATGATGAAATAAAAAAAAGAGAAAAAATGAAAAAAATAAAAAAAATAAAAAAATGAAAAAAGAAAAAGTGAAAAAGGAGGACTCAAGGCGAAAACCCTAAAAGGGCGATTTGAGTCATAGGGGGTTTGTCTAAGTTGAAAACCTAAAAAGGCAGCTTAGATAAGGAGAATACAGCATTGAATTTAAAAGTCCGCTGATATGGAGGCTAACAAATTTGGAAGAGTTCCAAGTTGTTAAATACATCAGAGGATTGAGTTTTCAGAAAGAACTTTGAGATGTGTTATCATGATTATCTGATTGTTCATTTTGGGCTTTGTCCCCATACCTATCCTTGTAATTCTTTCTTGGCCAAAGTTTGCCAACATTTTGCTAATAAAAAAAACATTTTATTTCATTCTTTATGCCTTTTTCTGATGACTGTTTCCCAACCATTCATATTCATTTCTTCTTAGTACCCCACCATGGAAGAAATGTGCAAATGCATTCTTACTTTTTGAGTTTGAAATAATGATTGATGAATGAATAACAACGTAAAAAGATTTTTTACATTACATTGAATAAATCAAGAGTGATAAAGGCAGAATCGAGATGTTTAGTTCCTGATTAGGACATTGAATCTGGGAAGAGATTTTTTTACAGGAAGATTATGAGTGGAAGAAACAATTAAGAGCTACACCGGTTCAATCTTAGAAGAGCAGTGTAATTGGATCTCTGAAGAATCAAAAGGCTTGATGCCCAAGAGAAAGCTTGAGAAACTTGAGTACCATACATTGAATAGGAATTAATTGGCCAACATTTGCATAGCATGCATTGAAATTCATATGCATTTGCATAGCATACACTACTTTCAGGAAAGTATAGTGTATAGATTCAAGAAGCAGGGGTGTTCCAACATCCCACATAGAGAAGACAGATATCAAGATATTTTGCAAAATTGAAAAAGGAAAAGCTTGTCAGGTAAGTTCCTAATCCTTGAAATAGGATGTCTTTTGGTATCAGGGTTGATTTATAAGACCTTTGGGCGTAATCTCCTGAAATTCCTTCAAACACAACTTTCAACTCCTTTGGACATGATTGTCAAGGAGCAATTTACTTTTCAAAGTCGTGGTGCCTCTGTTTAGAGGAGCAATTTACTTTTCAAAAGTCGTGGTGCCTCTGTTTAGAGGAGCAATTTACTTTCAAAGTCGTGGTGCCTCTGTTCTGTTTAGAGGAGCAATTTACTTTTCAAAAGTCGTGGTGCCTCTGTTTAGAGGAGCAATTTATTTTTCCAAAGTCGTTGAGCCTCTGTTTAGAGGAGCAATTTATTTTTTTCAAAGTCGTTGAGCCTCTGTTTAGAGGAGCTTTGGTTAAAAAAAAAAACAAAAACAAAAACAAAAGCAAACAAAAAAAATAAAAATATAAAAAAATCAAAAAATGAAAATGTTGAGTTGAATTTTGATTGGGTGTCTACGTCTTTGCGCAATTTCTATTTTACAGAAAATGTGCAAAGAGGGGCAGCTGTAGACACCCAATTTGGTCCAGGCCCAGATCAATTGGGCCTGGTCCAAATGGGTAAGTCCAATTTTATTTTTGTTATTTTTTATTTTTTATTATTTTATTCTATATTTTATGTATATATTTTCCTTTATATCCTATGTATTTATTATTTATTTATTATTACTATTTATTAATATATATATTTTTATTTTATATTTTATTTATTTTTGTATTTTTATTTATCTAATTATATATCTGTTATTATTATTATATTTTTATTTATCCTATAATATTTTTTTGATTTATCTTTTCTAATTATCTATTTTTTTATTTGATTTTTATTTTGGAAGGTTGAGATTGAAGGCTGAAGAATCCTACTAGGAATAGGGATTCAATCTGAAGAGTCCAGATTGGATTCAAAGATTGAATCCCCGTCCAAAGAGGAATTGGGATTGATCAGAAACTCCTGATCAATCCCTATAAAAGGGACCTCTTGGAACAGAAACACAAAGAGAGAAAAAATGTGAGCAAAGCTACTGATTTGAGAGATAGAAGAGTATAGAAGGCTAAGAAGTATTCTGGGAGTTAGTAGGAATTTTTTTGAAGATTTTGGGCGATTTTTTTTTGGGAATTTATGGAAAATTCCATATTCCGATTGAATTTTTTGACGAAAGTTGATTTTTTCGATGAAAATTCCGGCCAACTTTGAAGTTTTCGGTGAGCTGCCCAGTTTTCGGTGACCTTTCCCAGAAACCGACCACCTTCTGGCCAACTTCCGGCCAAAAATCCAGATTCCGATGAAATTTTCCAGAATCCGACGTACATTCAATCGGAGTTTTTCAGCAGTTTAGAGAGAAGCAGGAGAGAAAAGGAAGAAGAGAGAGAGAGGGAAGGAGCTTTCTGTCGAAAAACAGAGGGAAGAGCCTTATATACCTTCTCAAAACGACGTCATTTTTGCCTTAAGTGACCTAGAGGATCCGCGTGTTTTGCCGAGATCCGACCCGACCCGAGCGTCGACCCGCTTCTTGACCCGCGCATGTCTGCCCCTTCCGAGCCGAGTCGAGCCGAGCTCCAAAACTGTTTTTTCGAGCCATTTTTTCTTCCTTGAGCCGAGCCGTACTCCGAGCCACTCCAGGTTTTTTTTAAATTTTTTTAATTTATTATTTGTTTTTTATTTATTTTTATTTATTAGATTAGGTTTATTTAGTATCCTTTTTACCTTTATTTTATTTTTTATCTTGGTTTCTTTCTTTATTTTATTTTATTTTTTTATTTTCACTTTTATTTTGTTTTATTATTTATTTTCTTTTAAATAAAAATCAAAAAAGAATATTTTTGGGGAAAAGTTGAAAGTATCAATTTTCCTTAAAATTAAATTTCAAAAAAGGGTTTTTTTTAGGAAAAGTTGAAAGTATCAATTTTCCTTAAAAATAAATTTTTCAAAAAAGGTTTTTGAGGAAAAGTTGAAAGTATCAATTTTCCTTGAAAATAAAAGTTTCCAAAAAAATATTTTTGGGGGAAAAGTTGAAAGTATTCAATTTTCCTTAAAAATAAATTTTTCAAAAAAATCAATTTTGGGGAAAAGTTAAAAGTATCAATTTTCCTTAAAAATAAATTTTCAAAAAATCAATTTTGAGGAAAAGTTGAAAGTATCAATTTTTCCTGCATAAAAACAATCATTCTTCCTTCCTTTTTATTTTGATTTTGATTTGATTTTTCTTTAAATAATCTGACGATGGAGTCTTTGCAAGTGAAACAGTAGTCTTTCTTGCATACTCTTGAGGTGAGGGGATTTTCTCAATTTTTTGCTAAAAGTATTAGAGTCAATTGAGAATAATTTCTAATAATTAATTACTTGGTAAAATTTTAAGGCTTATTGGATAACACAAATTTTAGCTGGTACCATCTTTTGATGGGCGTTGTGAGGGTGCTATAACCTTCCTCACACGTAATCGAACTCTCGAACCCTGTTCTGGTTAGTAGACTTGAACCTATTTTTTTAGGGACCCTTAAACTTAGGTGTTCCCTAAAAGGACAGATTCCATAGGTGGCCAATCGCACCTAGATAAAAAAAGATTGGTGGCGACTCCTAAAAGTCAATGTGTAGCGATAGATCCCCGGATCTAGATGTTCTGATACAACCCTTTGAAAAAAGTGTCCCCATTTCAGACACTTTAATAGCTACTGGCAGCAAACCTATAAAATCTCAAATGCTCTTTAAGGGGGTGTGAGTTCTCGAGGTTTGATGAGGGATAGGGGGCCAATATAAGGGCCAAGTACTAGCACCCATCGCACATCATGTGTGCACACCCCCCGGCCCCCCCAATCGTCGAAACCCCCAATGCCACCGGCTAGGCTCTCCGGCGATGCTCTGGCGATGGTGCCCCGGGTGAAAAAAATGTGGCACCAGTACATGCCCTAGCCCAACATGTGCACCGTGGCTCAAAATCTTAGACTGGGAATGAACTTCGTATGCCGAAGCCAACCCACGAAACGAGAGTGCAGGCGCTCAACCGATCGGAGAGGCAAAATGCGTAAGCTGGGGATCGGCCTGGTCCCCCCTACGTGCTGTCGATCTTGCTACCGCAACCCTTGGTCTGATCTGATCTTAGACTGGGAATGAACTCTGTATGCATAAGTCTACCCACGAAATGAGCGTGCGGGCATTGAGTCGACCGAAGAGGCATAATGCGTAAGCCAGGGATCAGCCCGGTCCCCCTCTACGTGCTGCCGGTCTCGCTGCCACAACCCTCGGTTCGGCTGGGGCTTAGACATGGAATGAACTCCCTATGCCTAAGCCAACCCACGAAATGGGTGTGCGGGCACTCAGCCAGTCGGAAAGGCAGAATACGCATATCGGGGAATGGCCCGGTCCCCCCTACGTGCTGTCGATCCTACTACTGTAAGCCTCAGTCTGATCTGATCTTAGACTGGGAATAAACTCCGTATGCCTAAGTCAACCCATAAAATGAGCGTGCGGGTGCTCAGCTGGCCGGAGAGGCCGGTCGGTGAGGCATAATGTGCAAGCTGGGGATTAGCCCAGTCCCCCTCTACGCGCTACCGATCCTGCTGCCGGTCCTGTTGCCACAACCCTCTGTCCGACTAGGGCTTAGACATGGAATGAACTCCGTATGCCTAAGCCAACCCACGAAACGAGCATGCGGGTGCTCAACCGGTCAGAGAGGCAGAATGCGCAAGCCGGGCATCGAACGGGTGGTAGGTGGGTTCAAGCACATCTTCATATTTCTACCATGCCAATGCCATTTTTATGGCTTGTAAATTCATACAATGGTCCCCTAAGCCTTCATGTGAAGTTTCATGGCAAGAGGACCCGTTTTCTATTTTTCATGATTTTTAAAACTTTTTATGGTTTAGGATTTTTTAAATTTTTTTAGAAAGAGTTTTGTAACCAAATTTGGTAGAGGTGATCCTTGTATTTTTTTTTGCATGCACAAAAAAATTCAGCTAAAAACTCGGAATGGAGAAGATTTTGTGACTGTTTGAAAAAAGTGTCCCCATTTCAGATACTTTAATGGCTACTGGCAGCCAACCTATAAAATCTCAAATGCTCTTTAAGGGGGTGTGAGTTCTCGAGGTTTGATGAGGGATAGGGGGCCAATATAAGGGCCAAGTACCAGCACCCATCGCACATCATGTATGCACACCCTCCGGCCCCCCCAATGTCGGAACCCCCAATGCCACCGGTTAGGCTCTCCGGCGATGCTCCGACGATGCTCCGGCGATGGTGCCCTGGGTGAAAAAAATGCGGCACCAGCACATGCCTGAGCCCAGCATGTGCATTGTGGCTCAAACTCTAAAACTGAGAATGAACTCCGTATGCATAGACAAGGAATGAACTCCGTATGCCTAAGCTAACCCACGAAACGAGCGTACGGGTGCTTAGCCGGTCGGAGAGGCAGAATGCGCAAGCCAGGGATTGGCTCAGTCCCCCTCTGTGTGCTACCAGTCCCACTGCCACAACCCTCCATCTGGCTAGGGCTTAGACATCGAATGAACTCCCTATGGCTAAGCCAATTCACGAAACAAGCGTGCGGGCGCTCAGCCGGTTGGAGAGGCAGAATGCGCAAGCTGGGGATCGGCCCGATCCCCCCTGCGTGCTGTCGATCCTGCTGCTACAACCCTTGGTTTGATCCGATCTTAGACTGGGAATGAACTCTGTATGCTTAGACTAGGGATGAAGTCCGTATGCCTAAGTTAACCCACGAAATGAGCGTGCGGGCGCTCAATCGACTAGAGAGGCCGATCGGGGAGGCAGAATGCACAAGCCGGGAATCAGGCCGATCCCCCCTGTGTGCTACCAATCCTACTGTTGGTCCTACTATCACAACCCTCGGTCCAGTCTAATCTTAGACTGGGAATGAACTCCGTATGCTTAGACATGGAATGAACTCTGTATGCCTAAGCCAACCCATGAAACGAGCGTGCGAGTGCTCAGTCGACTGGAGAGGCAGAATGCGCAAGCCAAAGACTGAGCCGGTCCCCCCTGCATGTTGTCAATCTTGCTGCCGCAACCCTCAGTCCGGTCTGACTTAGAATGGGAATGAACTCCGTATGCTTAAGTCAACCCACGAAACGAGCGATCGGGGGCTGAGCCGATCGGAGAGGCTTAATGCGTAAGCCAGGGATCGGCCCGGTCTCGCTCTATATACTGTCAGTCCTGCTACCACAACCCTCAATTCGGCTGGGAGTTAGACATGGAATGAATTCCCTATGCCTAAGCCAACCCACGAAACGGGCGTGAGGGCACCCAACCGGTCAGAGAGGCAGAATGCACAAGCCAGGGATCGGTCCGATCCCCCATGCGTGCTGCCGTAACCCTCGACCCGGTCTGATCTTAGACTGGGAATGAACTCCATATGCTTAGATTGGGGATGAACTCCGTATGCCTAAGTCAACCCACGATACGAGCATGCGGACGCTCAGCCGACCAGAGAGGCAGGATGCGCAAGCCGGGGATCGAACGGGTGGTAGGTGGGTTCACGCACATCTGCATATTTTTGCCATGCCAATGCCATTTTTATGGCTTGTAAATTCATACAATGGTGCCCTAAGCCTTCATGTGAAGTTTCGTGGCAAGACGACCTGTTTTCTATTTTTCATGATTTTTGAAACTTTTTACGGTTCGGAATTTTTTAAAATTTTTTTAGAAAGTGTTTTGTGCCCAAATTCGGTGGAGGTGATCCTTTTATTTTTTTTGGCATGCATAAAAATCTTCAGCTAAAAACTCAAAGTGGAGAAGATTTTGTGATCGTTTGAAAAAAGTGTCCCCATTTCAGACACTTTAATGGCTACTGGCAGCAAACCTATAAAATCTCTAATGCTCTTTAAGGGGGTGTGAGTTCTCAAGGTTTGACGAGGGATAGGGGGCCAATATAAGGGCCAAGTACTAGCACCAATCGCACATCATGTGCGCACACCCCCCGGCCCCCCCAATCACCAGAACTCGCAATGCCTCCTGTTAGGCTCTCCGGGGATACTCCGGCGATGGTGCCCCGGGTGAAAAAAATGTGGCACCAGCACATGCCCAAGCCTAGCATGTGCACTGTGGCTTAAACTCTTAGACCGGGAATGAACTCTGTATGCTTAGACATGGAATGAACGCTGTATGCCTAAGCCAACCTATGAAACGAACGTGCGGGCGCTCAGCCGGTCGGAGAGGCAGAATGCGGAAGCCGGGGATCGACCAGGTCCCCCTCTGCGTGCCGCTGGTCCCGCTGCCACAACCCTCATTCTGGCTGGGGCTTAGACATGGAATGAACTCCCTATGCCTAAGCCAACCCACGAAACAGGCGTGCAGGCGCTCAGCCGGCTGGAAAGGTAGAATGCGCAAGCTGGGGATCGGCTCGGTCCCCCCTGAGTGCTGTCAATCTTGCTACCGCAACCCTCGATCTGATCCGATCTTAGATTGGGGATGAACTCCGTATGCTTAGATTGGGGATGAACTCCGTATGCCTAAGTCAACCTACAAAACGAGCGTGCGGGTGCTCAGCCGGCTGGAGAGGCTGACCAGCGTGGCAGAATGCATAAGCAGGGGATCGGGCCAATCCCTCCTTCTTACTGCCAGTCTCACTGCCACAGTCCTCGGTCTGGCTGGGGCTTAGACTTGGAATGAACTCCTTATGCCTAAGCCAACCCATGAAACGGGCGTGCGGGTGCTCAGTCGGTCGGAGAGGTAGAATGCGCAAGTCAGGGATCGACCCGGTCCTCCCCTGCGTGCTATCGATCCTGCTGCCGCAACCCTCGGTCTGGTCTGATCATAGATTGGGAGTGAACTTTGTATGCCTAAGTCAACCCACGAAATGAGTGTTCGGGTGCTGAGCCGACCGTAGAGGCATAATGCGCAAGACGGGGATCGGCCCGGTCCACCTCTGCGTGCTGTCGATCCTGCTGCCACAACCCTCGGTCTGGCTGGGGCTTAGACATGGAATGAACTCCCTATGCCTAAGCCAACCCACGAAACGAGCGTGCGGGTGCTCAACCGGTCGGAGAGGCAGAATGCGCAAGCCGAGGATCGACCCAGTCCCCCCTGCGTGCCGTCGATCCTGCTGCCGCAACCCTCGATCCGATCCGATCTTAGACTGGGAATGAACTCTGTATGCTTAGACTGGGGATGAACTCCGTATGCCTAAGTCAACCCATGAAACGAGCGTGCAGACGCTCAGCTGACCAGAGAGGCAGGATGCACAAGTCGGGGATCGAACGGGTGGTAGGTGGGTTCAAGCATATCTTCATATTTCTGCCATGCCAATGCCATTTTTATGGCTTGTAAATTCATACAATGGTCCCCTAAGCCTTCATGTGAAGTTTCGTGGCAAGACAACCTGTTTTCTATTTTTCACGATTTTTGAAACTTTTTGCGGTTCGGGATTTTTAAAAATTTTTTTAGAAAGCGTTTTGTTCCCAAATTTGGTAGAGCTGATCCTTGTATTTTTGTTGGCATGCATAAAAAACATTCAGCTAAAAACACGAAGTGGAGAAGATTTTGTGACCGTTTGAAAAAAGTGTCCCCATTTCAGACATTTTAATGGCTACTGGCAGCAAACCTATAAAATCTCAAATGCTCTTTAAGTGGGTGTGAGTTCTCGAATGCGCAAGCCGAGGATCGGTCCGGTCCAATCTTAGACTAGGAATGAACTCCATATGCTTAGACATGGAATGAACTCCGTATGCCTAAGCCAACCCACGAAACGAACGTGCGGGTGCTCAATCGGTCGGAGAGGCAGAATGCATAAGCCGGGGACCGGCTCGGTCCCCCTGCATACAGTCAATCCTGCTACCATAACCCTTGATCCAGTCTGATCTTAGACTGGGAATGAACTCCGTATGCCTAAGTCAACCGACGAAACGTGCGTTCGAGCGCTGAGCCGACCGGAGAGGCATAATGCGCAAGTCGAGGATCGGACCGATCCTCTGCATGCTGTCAGTCCCACTGCCACAACCCTCGGTCCAGTTGGGGCTTAGACATGGAATGAACTCCCTATGCCTAAGCCAACCCACAAAACGGATGTGCGGGCACTCAGCCATCCGAAGAGGCAGAATGCGCAAGCCGGGGACCGCCTGGTCCCCCTTGCGTGCTGTCGATCTTACTACCGCAACCCTCAGTCCGATCTGATCTTAGACTGGGAATGAACTCAGTATGCTTAGACTAGGGATGAACTCCGTATGCCTAAGTCAACCCAAGAAATGAGTGTGCGGGTGCTCAGCCAGCCAGATAGGCCGGTCGAAGAGGCATAATACGTAAGCCGAGGATCAGCCCGGTCCCCCTTTGCGTGCTGTCGATCCTGCTATCGGTCCTGCTGCCACAACCCTCAGTCCGGCTGGGGATTAGACATGGAATGAACACGTATGCCTAAGCCAACCCATGAAACGAGTGTGCGGGCGCTCAGCCGGCCGGAGAGGTAGAATACGCAAGTCGGGGATCAGCCCGGTCCTCCCATGCGTGCTATCGATCCTATTGCTGGTCCTGCTGCCGCAACCCTCGATCCGATCAAATCTTAGACTGGAAATGAACTCCGTATTCTTAGACATGGAATGAACTCCGTATGCCTAAGCCAACCCATGAAATGAGCGTGCAGGGTGCTCAACCAGCTGAGAGGTGAAATGTGCAAGTCGGGGATCAGCTTGGTCCCACCCTGCATGCTGTCGATCCTACTATCGTAACCCTCACTCCCCTCTGATCTTAGACTAGAAATGAACTCTGTATGCCTAAGTCAACCCATGAAAGAAGCGTGCGGGTGCTAAGCCGACCGTAGAGGCATAATGTACAAGCTGAGGATCGGCCTGATCCCCCTCTGCGTGTCGTCGGTCTTGCTACCAGAACCCTCGGTCCGACTGGGGCTTAGACATGGAATGAACTCCCTATGCCTAAGTCAACCCACGAAACGGGCGTGCGGGCGCTCAGTCGGTTTGAAAGGCAGAATGCGCAAGCTGGGGATCGACCTGATCCCCCTTGCGTGCTATCGATTCTGCTGCCGCAACCCTCAGTCCAGTTAGATCTTAGACTAGGAATGAACTCCGTACGCTTAGATTAGAGATGAACTCTGTATGCCTAAGTCAACCCACGAAACGAGCATGTGGGTGCTCAGCCGACTGGAGAGGCAGAATACGTAAGCTGGGGATCGACCCAGTCCCCCTTGCGTGCTGTCGATCCTGTTGCTGCTCCTGCTACCATAACCCTCGATCCGATCCGTTCTTAGACTGGGAATGAACTTCATATGCTTAGACATGGAATAAACTCCGTATGCCTAAGCCAACCCATGAAACGAGAGTGCGGGCGCTCAGTCGGTCGGAGAGGCAAAATGCGTAAGCTGGGGATCGACCCCATCCCCCCTACGTGCTGTCGATCCTCCTGCCGCAACCCTCGGTCCGATCTGATCTTAGACTGGGAATGAACTTCGTATGCTTAAGTCAACCCACGAAATGAGCGTTCGGGTGCTGAGCCGGTCGGAGAGGCATAATGCGCAAGTCAGGGATCGACCCGGTCCCCCTCTGCGTGCTACCGGTCCTCCTACCACAACCCTCGGTCCAGTTGGGGCTTAGACATGGAATGAACTCCCTATGCCTAAGCCAACCCATGAAACGGGCGTGCGGGCGCTCAGCAGGCCGGAGAGGCAGAATGCGCAAGCCGGGGATCGGCCCGATCCCCCTGCGTGCTGTCGATCCTGCTGCCGCAACCTTCGGTCTGGTCTGGATCTTAGACTGGGAATGAACTCCGTATGCTTAGACTGGGGATGAACTCCATATGCCTAAGTCAACCCACGAAACGAGCGTGCGGACGCTCATCCGACCAGAGAGGCAGGATGCGCAAGCCAGGGATCGAACGGGTGGTAGGTGGGTTCAAGCACATCTTCATATTTCTACCAAACCAATGCCATTTTTATGGCTTGTAAATTCAAACATTGGTCCCCTATGCCTTCACGTGAAGTTTCGTGGCAAGACGACCCATTTTCTATTTTTCACAATTTTTGAAAGTTTTTATGGTTCGGGATTTTTTAAAATTTTTTTAGAAAGCGTTTTGTCCCCAAATTTGGTAGAGCTGATCCTTGTATTTTTGTTGGCATGCCCAAAAATATTCAGCTAAAAACTCAAAGTGGAGAAGAATTTGTGATCGTTTGAAGAAAGTGTCCCCATTTCGGATACTTTAATGGCTACTAGCAGCAAACCTATAAAATCTCAAATGCGCTCTAAGGGGGTGTGAGTTCTCAAGGTTTGATGAGGGATAGGGGGCCAATATAAGGGACAAGTACCAGCACCCATCGCACATCATGTGCGCACACCCCCCGGCCCCCCCAATCGTTGGAACCCCCAATGTCGCCGGTTAGGCTCTCCGACATGCTCCGACGATGGTGCCCTAGGCGAAAAAAATGTGGCACCAGCACATGCCCGATCCCAGCATGTGCACCGTGGCTCAAACTCTTAGACCGGGAATGAACTCCGTATGCTTAGACATGGAATGAACTTCGTATGCCTAAGCCAACCCATGAAACGAGCGTGCAGGTGCTCAGTCAACCGGAGAGGCAGAATGCGCAAGCCGAGGACCGGCCCGATCCCCCCTACGTGCTGTCAACCCTGCTGCTGCAACCCTCAGTCTGGCTAATCTTAAGCTGGGAATGAACTTCGTATGCCTAAGTCAACCCATGAAACAAGCGTACGGGCACTGAGCTGGCCGGAGAGGCATAATGCGCAAGCCAGGGATCTACTCAATCCCCCTCTATGTGCTGTCATTCCCGCTGCCACAACCCTCGGTCCGGCTAGGGCTTGGACATGGAATGAACTCCCTATGCCTAAGCCAACCCATGAAACGGGCGTGCAGGCGCTTAGCCGGTTGGAGAGGTAAAATGCGCAAGCTGGGGATCAGCCCGGTCCCCCCTGCGTGCTGTCGCAACCCTCAGTCCGATCTGATCTTAGACTAGGAATGAACGTCGTATGCTTAGACTGGGGATGAACTCTGTATCCCTAAGTCAACCTAAGAAACGAGCGTGCGGACGCTCAGCCGACCAGAGAGGCAGGATGCGCAAGCCGGGGATCGAACGGGTGGTAGGTGGGTTCAAGCACATCTTCATATTTCTGCCATGCCAATGCCATTTTTATGGATTGTAAATTCATACAATGGTCCCCTACACCTTCATGTGAAGTTTCGTGGCAAGACGACCCGTTTTTTATTTTTCATGATTTTTGAAACTTTTTGTGGTTCGGGATTTTTTAAAATTTTTTTAGAAAGACTTTTGTCCCAAAATTTGGAAAAGGTGATCCCTGTATTTTTTTTGGCATGCAAAAAACAATTCAGGTAAAAACTCCAAACGGAGAAGATTTTGTGACCGTTTGAAAAAAGTTTCCCCATTTCAAACACTTTAATGGCTACTGGCAGCAAACCTATAAAATCTCAAATGCTTTTTAAGGGGGTGTGAGTTCTCGAGGTTTGATGAGGACCAATCGTACATCATGTGCGCAGACCCCTCGGCCCCCCTAATCGTCGAAACCCCTAATGCCGTCGGTTAGGCTCTCGACGATGCTCCGACGATGGTGCTTCGGGCGAAAAAAATGCGGCACCAACACATGCTCGAGCCTAGCATGTGCACCATGGCTCAAACTCTTAGACTGGGAATGAACTCCGTATGCTTAGACATTGAATGAACTCCGTATACCTAAGCCAACCCACGAATCGAGCGTGCGGGTACTCAACCGACCGGAGAGGCAGAATGCACAAGCCAGGGATCGGCTCAGTCCCCCTCTGCGTGCTGCTGATCCCGCTGCCACAACCCTCAGTCCGACTGGGGCTTAGACATGGAATGAACTCCCTATGCCTAAGCCAACCCATGAAACGGGTGTGTGGCCGCTCAGCCGGCCAGAAAAGCAGAATGCGCAAGCCGGGGATCGACCTGATCCCCCCTGCGTGCTGTTGATCCTACTGTCACAACCCTCAGTCCGATTCGATCTTAGACTGGGAATGAACTCTGTATGCTTAGACTGGGGATGAACTCCGTATGCCTAAGTCAATCCACGAAACAAGCGTGTAAACGCTTAACCGATCAGAGAGGCCGATCGAAGAGGCAGAATGCGCAAGCCAGGGATTAGCCTGGTCCCCCCTACGTGCTGTCGATCCTACTGCTGGTCCTACTGTCGCAACCCTCGATCTGATCCGATCTTAGACTGGGAATGAACTCTGTATGGTTAGACATGGAATGAACTCCGTATGCCTAAGCCAACCCACGAAGCGAGCGTGCGGGCGCTCAACCAGCCGAATAGGCAGATTGGGCAAGCTAGGGACCGATCTGGTCCCTCTTACGTGCTGTCGATCCTGCTATTGCAACCCTCGGTTCGAGCCAATCTTAGACTTGGAATGAACTCCGTATGCCTAAGTCAACCCATGAAACGAGTGTTCGAGCGTTGAGCCTACCGGAGAGGCATAATATGCAAGCCGAGGATTGGCCTGATCCCCCTCTGCGTGCTGTCGGTCCCGCTGCCACAACCCTCAGTCCGGCTGGGGCTTAGACATGCAATGAACTCCCTATGCCTAAGCCAACCCATGAAACGAGCGTGCGGGTGCTTCGCCGGTCGAAGAGGCAGAATGTGCAAGTCGGGGATCAGCCCGGTCCCCTTTGCATGCTACCCATCCTACTGTCACAACCCTCGGTCCGATCCGATCTTAGACTGGGAATGAACTCCATATGCTTAGACTGGGGATGAACTCCGTATGCCTAAGTCAACCCATGAAACGAGCGTGCGGGCGCTCAGTCGGCTGAAGAGGCTGGCCAGAGAGACATAATGCACAAGTCAGGGATCAGCCCAGTCCCCCTCTACGTGCTGTCGATCCCACTACCGGTCCAGTTACCACAACCCTCAGTACGGCTGAGGCTTAGACATGGAATGAACTTTGTATGTCGAAGCCAACCCATGAAATGAGTGTACGGGTGCTCAACCGACCGAAGAGGTAGAATGCGCAAGTCAGGGATTGACCTAGTCCCCCCTTGCATGCTACCGATCCTACTGCTGGTCTTGCTGCCGCAACCCTTGGTCCGGTCTGATCTTAGACTGGGAATGAACTCCATATGTTTAGACTAGGGATGAACTCCATATGCCTAGGTCAACCCACGAAACGAGCATGCGGACGCTCAGCAGACCAGAGCCCAGCATGTGCTTTTCTTGGCATGCCCGAGCCCAGCATGTGCACCATGGCTCAAACTCTTAGACTAGGAATGAACTCCGTATGCCTAAGCCAACCCATGAAACGAGCGTGCGGGTGCTCAGCCGGTAGGAGAGGCAGAATGCGCAAGCTGGGGATCGACTCGATCCCGTTCTGCGTGCTACCGATCCCGCTACCACAACCTTCGGTCCGACTAGGGCTTAGACATGGAATGAACTCCTTATGCCTAAGCCAACCCACGAAACGGGCATGCGGGTGCTCAGCGGGTCGAAGAGGCAGAATGCGCAAGCCAGGGATTGGCCCAGTCCCCCCTGCGTGCTGTCGATCCTTCTACTGCAACCCTCGGTCCAGTCCGATCTTAGACTGGGAATAAACTCCGTATGCTTAGACTAGGGATAAACTCTGTATGCCTAAGTCAACCCACGAAACGAGCGTACGGGCGCTCAGCCGACTGGAAAGGCATAATGCGCAAGCCGAGGATCAACCCGATCCCCCTCTGCGTGCTGTCGATCCCGCTGTCGGTCATTCTGCCACAACCCTTGGTCCGACTGGGGCTTAGACATGGAATGAACTTCGTATGCCTAAGCCAACCCATGAAACGAGCATACGGGCGCTTAGTCGGTCAGAGAGGTAGAATGCGTAAGCCGAGGATCGGCCCGATCCCCCTACGTACTGTCAATCCTGTTGCTAGTCCTACTGTCGCAACCCTCGGTCCGATCTAATCTTAGACTGGGAATGAACTCCGTATGCTTAGTCCTGAAATAAACTCCGTATGCCTAAGCCAACCCACGAAAGAGTGTACGAGCGCTTAGCCGACCGGAGAGGTAGAATGCGCAAGCCGGGGACCAACTCGATGTCCCCTGCATGCTGTCGATCCTGCTACCGTAACCCTAAGTCTGATCCAATCTTAGACTGGGATTGAACTCTGTGTGCCTAAGTCAACCCACGAAATGAGCGTGCGGGCGTTGA
Organism: Durio zibethinus; assembly: GCF_002303985.1. The sequence goes on from NW_019167826.1 coordinate 11,116,243, forward strand.
GCCGGTCGAAGAGGCATAATGTGCAAGCCGGGGATCGACTCAGTCCCCCTCTGCGTGCTGTCAGTCCGCTGCCACAACCCTCGGTCCAGCTGGGGCTTAGACATGGAATGAACTCCCTATGCCTAAGCCAACCCACGAAACAGGCGTGTGGGTGCTCAGCGGTCAGAAAGGCAGAATACGCAAGCCGGGGATCGGCCCGATCCCCTCTGCATGTTGCCGATCCTGCTGTCGCAACCCTCGGTTTGGTCTGATCTTAGACTGGGAATGAACTTCATATGCTTAGACTGGGGATGAACTCCGTATGCCTAAGTCAACCACGAAACGAGCGTGCGGATGCTCAGCTGGCCAGAGACGCAGGAGGCGCAAGCCGGGGATCGAACGGGTGGTAGGTGGGTTCAAGCACATCTTCATACGCAGGACAGGGATCGACCCGGTCCACCTCTACGTGCGTGCTGTCGATCCTGCTGCCACAACCCCCGGTTCGGCTGGGGCTTAGACATGGAATGAACTCCCTATGCCTAAGCCAAACCACGAAACGGGCGTACGGGCACTTAGCCGATCGGAGAGGTAGAATGCGCAAGCCGAGGATCGACCCAGTCCCCCCTGCGTGCCGCCGATCCTGCTGCCGCAACCCTCGATCCGATCCGATCCGATCTTAGACTAGGAATGAACTCTGTATGCTTAGACTGGGGATGAACTCCGTATTCCTAAGTCAACCCATGAAACGAGCGTGCAGACGCTCAGCTGACCAGAGAGGCAGGATGCACAAGTCGGGGATCGAACGGGTGGTAGGTGGGTTCAAGCAGATCTTCATATTTCTGCCATGCCAATGCCATTTTTATGGCTTGTAAATTCATACAATGGTCCCCTAAGCCTTCATGTGAAGTTTCGTGGCAAGACAACCTGTTTTCTATTTTTCACGATTTTTGAAACTTTTTGCGGTTCGGGATTTTTAAAAATTTTTTTAGAAAGCGTTTTGTTCCCAAATTTGGTAGAGCTGATCCTTGTATTTTTGTTGGCATGCATAAAAAACATTCAGCTAAAAACACGAAGTGGAGAAGATTTTGTGACCGTTTGAAAAAAGTGTCCCCATTTCAGACATTTTAATGGCTACTGGCAGCAAACCTATAAAATCTAAAATGCTCTTTAAGGGGGTGTGCGTTCTCGAGGTTTGATGAGCGATAGGGGGCCAATATAAGGGCCAAGTACCAGCACCCATCGCACATCATGTGTGCACACCCCCCAGCTCCCCCAATCACCGAAACCCCCAATGCCGTCGGTTAGGCTCTCCAGTGATGCTCCGACGATGGTGCCCCGGGCGAAAAAAATCTAGCACCAGTACATGCCCGAGCCCAGCATGTGCATCATGGCTCAAACTCTTAGGCTGGAAATGAACTCTGTATGCTTAGACATGGAATGGACTCCGTATGCCTAAGCTAACCCACGAAACGAGCGTGCGGGCGCTCAAACGAGTGGAGAGGCAGAATATGCAAGCTGGGGATCGGCCCGGTCCCCATCTGCATGCTGTTGGTCCCGCTGCCGCTACCCTCGGTCCGGCTGGGGCTTATACATGGAATGAACTCCTTATGCCTAAGCTAACCTATGAAACGGGCGTGCGGGCGGTCAACCGATCGGAGAGGCAGAATGCGCAAGCCGGGGAGCGGCTCGGTCCCCTCTGTGTGTTGCCGATCTTGCTGCCACAACCGTCGGTCTGGTTCAATCTTAGACTGGGAATGAACTCCATATGCTTAGATTGGGGATAAACTCCATATGCCCCCTGCGTGTTGTCGATCCTACTGTCGCAACCCTCAGTCCGGTCCGATCTTAGATTGGGAATGAACTCCGTATGCCTAAGTCAACCCACGAAACAAGCGTTCGGGCGCTGAGCCAACCAGAGAGGCATAATGCTCAAGCCGTGGATCGGCCCGATCCCCCTCTGCGAGCTATCGGTCCCGCTGCCACAACCCTCGGTCCGGCTGGGGCTTAGACATGGAATGAACTCCCTATGCCTAAGCCAACCCACGAAACGGGCGTACGGGCACTCAGCCTACCGGAGAGGCAAAATGCACAAGCCAGGGATCGACTCGATCCAGCCTGCATGCTACCGATCCTGCTATCGCAACCCTCAGTCCGATCTGATCTTAGATTGGGAATGAACTCCGTATGCTTAGACTGGGGATGAACTCCGTATGCCTAAGTCAACCCATGAAATGAACGTGCGGGCGCTCAGTCGGTCAGAGAGGCAGAATGTGCAAGCTGGGGATCGGCCCGATACCCCCTATGTGCTACTGATCCTGCTACTGGTCCTGCTGCCGCAAGCCTCGATCCGATCTGATCATAGACTGGGAATGAACTCCGTATGCTTAGGCATGGAATGAACTCCGTAAGCCTAAGCCAACCCACGAAACGAGCGTACGGGTACTCAGTCGGTCAGAGAGGTAGAATGCGCAGGTCGGGGACCAACCTGGTCCTCTCTGCATGCTGTCGAACCTACTACCACAACCGTCAGTCCAGTCTGATCTTAGAATGGGAATGAACTCTGTATGCCTAAGTCAACCCATGAAACGAGCGTTCGGGCACTGAACTGGCCGGAGAGGCATAATCCGCAAGTCGAGGATCCACTCGGTCCCCCTCTGCATGCTGCCAGTCCTCCTCTGCGTGCTATCGGTCCTGCTGCCACAACCCTTGGTCCGAATGGGGCTTAGACATGTAATGAACTCCCTATGCCTAAGCCAACCCACAAAACGGACGTGCAGGCGCTCAACCGATCGGAGAGGCAGAATGCGTAAGTCGAGTATCGGTCTGGTCCCCCCCCACGTGCTGTCGATCCTACTGTTGGTCCTGCTACCGCAACCCTCGATCTGATCTGATCTTAGACTAGAATGAACTCCATATGCTTAGACATGGAATGAACTCCGTATGCCTAAGCCAACCAACGAAACGAGTGTACGAGCGGTTAGCCAACCGGAGATGCAAAATGCGTAAGCTGGGGACCGGCCCATCCTCGCCTGTGTGCTGTCGATCTTGCTACCACAACCCTCAGTCCGGTCCGATCTTTGACGGGAATGAACTTCGTACGCCTAAGTCAACCACGAAACGAGCGTACGGGCGTTGAGCCAACCGGAGAGGCATAATGCGCAAGTCGGGGATCGACCTGATCCCCCTCTGTGTGCTGTCGATCCTGCAGCCACAACCCTCGGTCCAGCTGGGGCTCAGACATGGAATGAACTCCCTATGCCTAAGCCAACCCATGAAACGGGCGTGCGGGCGCTCAGTCGACCGAAGAGGCAGAATTAGCCTGGTCCCCCTGCGTGCTGCCGATCTTAGACTGGGAATGAACTCCATCTGCTTAAACTAGGGATGAACTCTGTATGCTTAAATCAACCCATGAAACGAGCGTGCGGATGCTCAGTTGACCAGAGAGGCAGGATGAGCAAGCCGGGGATCGAGCGGGTGGTAGGTGGGTTCAAGCACATCTTCATATTTCTTCTGTGCCAATGCCATTTTTATGGCTTGTAAATTCATACAATTCTCCCCCTATGCCTTCATGTGAGGTTTCATGGCAAGACGACCCGTTTTCTATTTTTTGATCCCCACTGCATGCTACCGATCCTGCTGCCATAACCCTCGGTCCGGTCCGATCTTAGACTAGAAATGAACTCTATATGCTTAGACTGGAGATGAACTCCGTATGCCTAAGTCAACCCATGAAATGAGCATGTGGACGCTCAGCCGACCAGAGAGGCAGAATGCACAAGTCGGGGGCTGGCTCGGTCCCCCTCTGCCTGCTGCTGGTCCCACTGCGACAACCCTCAGTTTAGCTGGGGCTTAGACATGGAATGAACTCCCTATGCCTAATCCAACCTACGAAATAGGCGTACGGGTGCTCAACCGACCGAAGAGGCAGAATGCGTAAGTCAAGGATCGACCCGGTCCCCCCTGCGTGTTGCCAATCCTGCTGCCACAACCCTCGATCTGATTTGATCTTAGACTGGGAATGAACTCCATATGCTTAGACTGGGGATGAACTCCGTATGCCTAAGTCAACCCATGAAACGAGCGTGCAGGCGGTCAGAAGGCCAGAGAGGTAGAATACACAAGCCGGGGATCGACTCGGTCCCCCTTGCGTGCTGCCAATCCTGCTGCTGCTCCAGCTACCGCAAGCCTCGATCCGGTCCGATCTTAGACTGGGAATGAACTCCGTATGCTTAAACATGGAATGAACTCCGTATGCCTAAGCCAACCCACGAAACGAGCATGCGGACGCTCAGTCGACCGAAGAGGCAGAGTGCGCAAGTCGGGGATCAGCCCGGTCCCCCCTGCATGCTATCAATCCTGCTGCCGCAACCCTCTGTTCGGTCTGATCTTAGACTTGGAATGAACTCCATATGCCTAAGTCAACCCATGAAACGAGTGTTCGAGCGTTGAGCCGATCGGAGAGGCATAATGCACAAGTCGAGGATCAGCTCGGTCCCCCTCTACGTGCTGTCGGTCTCGTTGCCACAACCCTCGGTCTGGCTAGGGCTTAGACATGGAATGAACTCCCTATGCCTAAGCCAACCCACGAAACGGGCGTGCGGGCACTTAGCCGGTCGGAGAGGCAGAACGCACAAGTCGGGGACCAGCCCGGTCCCCCCCGCATGCTGTCGATCCTGCTGCCACAACCCTCGGTCTGGTTCGATCTTAGACTGGGAATGAACTCCGTATGCTTAGACTAGGGATGAACTCCGTATGCCTAAGTCAACCCATGAAACGAGCGTGCGGGCACTCAGCTAATTTGGTAGAGGTGATCCTTGTATTTTTGTTGGCATGCACAAAAAAATTCAGCTAAAAACTCGAAGTGGAGAAGATTTTGTGATCGTTTGAAGAAAGTATCCCCATTTCAGACGCTTTAATGGCTACTGGCAGCAAACGTATAAAATCTCAAATGATCTTTAAGGGGGTGTGAGTTCTCAAGGTTTGATGAGGGATAGGGGGCCAATATAAGGGCCAGGTACTAGCACCCATCGCACATCATGTGTGCACACCCTCACCGGCCCCCCCAATCGTCGAAACCCCCAATACGCCCGGTTAGGCTCTCTGGCGATGCGCTAGCGATGGTGCCCCGGGCGAAAAAAATACGGCACCAGGACATGTCCAAGCCCAGCATGTGCACCGTGGCTCAAAATCTTAGACTGGCAATGAACTCCGTATGCTTAGACATGGAATGAACTCCGTATGGCTAAGCCAACCCACAAAACGAGCGTGCGGGTGCTCAGTCGATCGGAGAGGTAGAATGTGCAAGCCGAGGATGACCCGGTCCCCCCTACGTGTTGTCTATCCTGTTGCCGCAACCCCTGGTCCGGTCTGATCTTAGACTAGGAATGAACTCTATATGCCTAGTCAACCCACGAAACGAGCGTGCGGGCACTGAACCGGTCGGAGAGGCATAATGCGCAAGCTGGGGATCGGCCTGATCCCTCACTGTGTGCTGCCAGTCCCACTACCACTACCTTCGATCCGGCTGGGGTTCGGACATGGAATGAACTCCGTATGCCTAAGCCAACCCACGAAACGAGTGTGCGGGTGGTCAGTCAGTCGGGAGGCAGAATGTGCAAGCCGGGGATCGACCCGGTCCCCCCTGCGAGCTATCGATCCTGTAACAGGTCCTGCTCACGCAACCCTCGGTCCGGTCCGATGTTAGACTGGGAATGAACTCCATATGCTTAGACATGGAATGAACTACGTATGCTTAAGCCAACTCACGAAACGAGCGTGCAGGTGCTCAACCGGTCGGAGAGGCAAAATGTGCAAGCCGAGGACCGGCTCGATCCCCTTTTGCGTGCTATCAAACTTGCTATGATAACCCTCAGTTTGATCCGATCTTAGACTGAGAATTAACTCTATATGCCTAAGTCAACCCACGAAATGAGTGTGCGGGTGTTGAGCCGGCCGGAGAGGCATAATGCGCAAGCCAGGGATCAGCCCGGTCCCCCTCTGCGTGCTGCCAGTCCCGCTGCCACAACCCTCGGTCCGGTTGGGGCTTAGACATGGAATGAACTCCCTATGCCTAAGCCAACCCACAAAGTGGGCGTACGGGCGCTCAGCCGGTTGAAGAGGCAGAATGCACAAGCCGGGGATCGGCCCGGTCCCCTCTGCGTGTTGCCGATCCTGCTGTCGCAACCCTCGGTCTGGTCCGATCTTAGACTGGGAATGAACTCCGTATGCTTAGACTGGGGATGAACTCCGTATGCCTAAGTCAACCCATGAAACGAGCGTTCGTGCGCTCAACCGACCAGAGAGGTAGGATGCGCAAGCTAGGGATCGAATGGGTGGTAGGTGTGTTCAAGCACATCTTCATATTTCTGCCATGCCCATGCCATTTTTATGGCTTGTAAATTCTTAAAATGGTCCCCTAAGCCTTCATGTGAAGTTTCGTAGTAAGGCGACCCATTTTCTATTTTTCACGATTTTCAAAACTTTTTACGGTTCGAGATTTTTTAAAATTTTTTTAGAAAGCGTTTTGTCCCCAAATTTGTTAGAGGTGATCCTTGTATTTTTTTTGGAATGCAAAAAACCATTCAGCTAAAAACTCAAAGTGGAGAAGATTTTGTGACCGTTTGAAAAAAGTGTCCCCATTTCAGACACTTTAATGGCTACTGGCAGCAAACCTATAAAATCTCAAATGCTCTTTAAGGGGGTGTGAGTTCTCGAGGTTTGATGAGGGACAGGGGGCCAATATAAGGGCCAAGTGCCAGCACCCATCACACATCATGTGCGCATACCCCCCGGCCCCCCAATCGTCGGAACCCCCAATGTTGTCGGTTAGGCTCTCCTGCGATGGTGCCTCGGGTGAAAAAAATGTGGCACCAGCACATGCCTGAGCCCAGCATGTGCACCATGGCTCAAAATCTTAGATTGGGAATGAACTCCGTATGCTTAGACATGGAATGAACTCTGCATGCCTAAGCCAACCCACGAAACGAGCATGCGGGTGCCTAGCAGGCCAGAGAGGCAGAATGCGGAAGCCAGGGATTGGCCCGGTCCACCCCTGTCGCAACCCTCGGTCTGATCCGATCTTAGATTGGGAATGAACTCCGTATGCATAAGTCAACCCATGAAACGAGCGTACGGGTGCTGAGCCGGTCGAAGAGGCATAATGCGCAAGCCCGGGATCGACCCGATCCCCCTCTGCATGCTGCAGGTCCCACTACCACAACCCTCGTTCTGATTGGGGCTTAGACATGGAATGAACTCCCTATGCCTAAGCAAACCCACGAAATGGGCGTGCGGGCGCTCAACCGGCCGGAGAGGCAGAATGCGCAAGCCGGGGATCGGCCTGGTCCCCCCTGCGTGCTATCGATCTTGCTGCCGCAACCCTCTATCCGATCTGATCTTAGACTGGGAATGAACTCCGTATGCTTAGACTGGGGATGAACTCCGTATGCCTGAGTCAACCCACGAAACAAGCATGCGGGCGTTCAGTCGGTCGGAGAGGCATAATGCGCAAGCCGGGGATTAGCCTGGTCCCCCTCGACGTGCTGTCGATCCCGCTACCGATCCTGCTGCCACAACCCTCGATCCGGTTTGGGCTTAGACATGGAATGAACTCTGTATGCCTTTGCCAACCCATGAAACGAGCGTGCAGGCGCTCAACCGGTCGGAGAGGCAGAATGCGCTAGTTGGGGATCGATCCAGTCCCCCCTACGTGCTGTCGATCCTGCTAATGGTCCTACTGCCATAGCCCTCGGTCCGGTCTGATCTTTGACTGGGAATGAACTCTGTGTGCTTAGACATGGAATGAACTCCGTATGCCTAAGCCAACGCATGAAACGAATGTGCGGACGCTTAGCCGGTCGGAGAGGCAAAATGTATAAGCCGAGGATCGACCCAGTCCCCCCTGCGTGCTGTTGATCTTGCTGCCACAACTCTCTGTGCGGCCCGATCTTAGACAAGGAATGAACTTCGTATGCCTAAGTCAACCCACGAAACGAGCGTGCGTGCGTTGAGCTGGCCGAAGAGGCATAATGCGCAAGCTGAGGATCATCCCGGTCCCCTTCTGTGTGTTACCGATCCCGCTGCCACAACCCTCGGTCCGGCTGGGGCTAAGACATGGAATGAACTCCCTATGCCTAAGCAACCCACGAAACGGGCGTGCGGGCACTCAGCCAGCCAGAGAGGTAGAATGCGCAAGCTGGGGATTGACTCGGTCACCCCTCCGTCCTGTCGATCCTGCTACCGCAACCATCGGTCCGGTCTGATCTTAGACTGGGAATGAACTGCATATGCTTAGACTGGGGATGAACTCCGTATGCCTATGTCAACCCATGAAACGAGGGTGCGGGTGTCCAGCCGGTCGGGGAGGCATAATGCGCAAGCTAGGGATCAGCTCGGTCCCCCTCTGTGTGCTGTCAATCTCGCTTCTGGTCCTGCTGCCACAACCCTCGGTCTGACTGGGGCTTAGACATGGAATGAACTCTGTATGCCTAAGCCAACCCACGAAATGAGCATACGGGCACTCAGCCAGCCGGAGAGGCAGAATGCGCAAGTCAGGGATTGGCCTGGTCCCCCCTGCGTGCTGTCGATCCTACTACTGCAACCCCCGATCTGATCCGATCTTAGACTGGGAATGAACTCCATATGCTTAGAGTGGGGATGAACTTCGTATGCCTAGGTCAACCCATGAAACGAACGTGTGGGCACTCAGTTGATCGGAGCGGCCGATCGGAGAGGCATAATGTGCAAGTCGGGGATCAGCCCGATCGCTCTCTGCGTGCTGGCAATCCCGCCGTCGATTCTGCTGCGACAACCCTCGGTCTGGCTTAGACATGAAAAGAACTTTGTATGCCTAAGCCAACCCACGAAACGAGCGTGCGGGCACTCAACCGGTGGGAGGGGCGGAATGCACAAGCCAGGGATTGGCCCGGTCACCCCTTACGTGCTAACGATCTTGCTGCTGGTCCTGCTGCCATAATCCTTGGTCTGGTTCGATCTTAGACTGGGAATGAACTTCGTATACTTAGACATGGAATGAACTCCGTATGCCTAAGCCAACCCATGAAATGAGCGTGTAGGCGCTCAGCCGACCGGAGAGGCAGAATGCACAAGCCGGGGATCGGCTCGATCCCCCCTGCGTGCTACCGATCCTGCTGTCATAACCCTCGATCTGGTCTGATCTTACACTGGGAATGAACTCCGTATGCTTAGACTGGGGATGAACTCTGTATGCCTAAGTCAACCCACGGAACGAGCGTGCGGGCGCTCAACCGACTAGAGAGGCAGGATGCGCATGCCCGGGATCGAACGGGTGGTAGGTGGGTTCAAGCACATCTTCATATTTCTGCCATGCCAATGCCATTTTTATGGCTTGTAAATTCTTACAATGGTCCCCCAAGCCTTCATGTGAAGTTTCATGGCAAGACGACCCGTTTTCTATTTTTCATGATTTTTAAAACTTTTTACGGTTCGAGATTTTTTAAAATTTTTTTAGAAAGAGTTTTATCCCCAAATTTGTTAGAGGTGATCCTTGTATTTTTGTTGGAATGCACAAAAACATTCAGCTAAAAATTCGAAGTGGAGAAGATTTTGTGACCGTTTGAAAAAAGTGTCCCCATTTCAAACACTTTAATGGCTACTGGCAGCAAACCTATAAAATCTCAAATGCTCTTTAAAGGGGTGTGAGTTCTCAAGGTTTGATGAGGGATAGGGGGCCAATATAAGGGCCAAGTACCAGCACCCATCGCACATTATGTGCGCACACCCCCCGGCCCCTCCAATCGTCGGAACCCCCAATGTCGTCGATTAGGCTCTCCAGCGATGCTCCGATGATGGTGCCCCGGGGGAAAAAAAAAAATGTGGCACCAGCACATTGCCCGAGGCCTAGCATGTAGCACCGTGGGCCTCAAAATCTTAGACTGGGAATGAACTCCGTATGAATAGGTATCCCACAAAACGATGCTGTGGGCGCTCAGTCGATCGGGATGAGGCCGACCGAAGAGGCATAAAGCCAGGTATAGTCGGGGTCGCCCTCTGCATGCTGGGCGATCCCTCTATCCGGTCTTGCTGTCACAACCCTCTGGTCCGGGCTTTAGACATGAAAGAACTCGTATGCCTAAGCCAACCCATTGAGAACGATGCGTGCGGGCGCTCACCGGTGGAGGCAGAATGCACAAGCTGAAGGACTGGCCTCTGGTCACCCCTTACATGCTACCGATCCTGCTACTGGTCCTGCTGCCGTAATCCTCGATTTGGTCCGATCTTAGACTGGGAATGAACTCCATATGCTTAGGCATCGAATGAACTCCGTATGCCTAAGCCAACCCATGAAACGAGCTTGCGGGCGCTCAACCGGTCGGAGAGGCAGAATGCGCAAGCCGGGGATCGACCCGGTCCACCTCTGCGTGCTGCCTGTCTCGTTACCACAACCCTTGGTCCGGTTGGGGCTTAGACATGGAATGAACTCCGTATGCCAAAGCTAACCCAAGAAACGAGCGTGCGGGTGCTCAGCCGGCCAGAAAGGCAGAATGCGCAAGCCGAGGATCGGCCCGATCCCTCCTGTGTGCTGTCGATCCTACTGCTGGTCCTACGGTCGCAACCTTCCGTTCGGTTCGATCTTTGACTGGGAATGAACTCCGTATGCTTAGACATGGAATGAACTCCGTATGCCTAAGCCAACCCACGAAACGAGCGTGCGGGCGCTCAGCCGGTCGGAGAGCCAGAATGCGTAAGTCGAGGAACGGCTCGGTCCCCTCTTGCGTGCAGTCGATCTTGCTACCGTAACCCTCGGTCCGGTCTGATCATAGATTGGGAATAAACTCTGTATGCCTAAGTCAACCCACAAAACGAGCGTACGGGTGCTGAGTCGACTAAAGCTGCATAATGCCCAAGCTGGGGATCAGCCCGATCCCCCTCTACATGCTGTCGGTCCCACTGCCACAACCCTCGGTCCAGTTGGGGCTTAGACATGGAATGAACTCTCTATGCCTAAGCCAACACACAAAATGGGCGTACGGGCGCTTAGTCGGTCGGAGAGGCGAAATGCGTAAGCTGAGGATCGGCCCGATCCCCCCTGCGTGCTGCCGATCCTACTGCCGCAACCCTCGATCCGATTTGATCTTAGACTGGGAATGAACTTCGTATGCTTAGACTGGGGATGAACTCCGTATGCCTAAGTCAACCAACGAAATGAGCGTATGGGCACTCAATTAGCCAGAGAGGTAGAATACGTAAGCCGAGGATCGGCCTGGTCCCCCTTACATGTTGTCGATCCTGTTGCTGGTCCTGCTGCCGCAAGCCTCGATCCGGTCCGATCTTAGACTGGGAATGAACTCCGTATGCTTAGACATGAAATGAAATCCGTATGCCTAAGCCCTCCCACCAAACGAGCATGCGGGCACTCAGCCGATCGAAGAGGTAGAATGCGCAAGCTGAGATCGGCCCGATCCCCCCTACATGCTATTGATCCTGTTGCTATAACCCTCGGTTCGATCCGATCTTAGACTGGGAATGAACTTCGTATGCCTAAGTCAACCCACGAAATGAGTGTTCGGGCACTGAGATGACCGAAGAGGCATAATGCGCAAGGCAGGGATCGGCTCAGTCCCCCTCTGCGTGCTGTCAGTCCCGCTGCCACAACCATTGATCCGGCTGGGGCTTAGACATGGAATGAACTCCCTATGCCTAAGCCAACCCTTGAAACGGGCGTACGGGCGCTCAGTCGACCGGAGAGGCAGAATACGCAAGGCGGGGATTGGCCCGAGCCCCCTGCATGCTGTCGATCCTGCTGCTGCAACCCTCGATCTGGTCTGATCTTAGACTGGGAATGAACTTTGTATGCTTAGACTACGGATAAACTCCGTATGACTAAGTCAACCCCCGAAATGAGCGTGCCGGCGCTCAATCGGCTGGAGAGGCCGGCCGAAGAGGCATAATGCACAAGTCGGGGATTAGCTCAGCCCCCTCTGCATGCTGCCAATCCCGCTGCCGGTCTTGCTGCCACAACCCTCGGTCCGGTTGGGGCTTAGACATGGAATGAACTCCGTATACCTAAGCCAACCCACGAAATGAGCGTGCGGGCGCTCAACCAGCCGGAGAGGCAGAATGCGCAAGCCGGGGATCGGCTCTGTCCCCTTGCGTGCTACCAATCCTGCTGCTGTAACCCTCGATTCGATCTGATCTTAGGCTGGAATTGAACTCCGTATGCTTAGACTAGGGATGAACTCGTATGCCTAAGTCAACCCACGAAATGAACGTGCGGGCGCTTAGCCGACCAGAGAGGCAAAATACACAAGTCGGGGATCGGCCCGGTCCCCACCTGCGTGCTGTCGATCTTGCTACCACAACCCTCGATCTGGTTTGCTCTTAGACTAGGAATGAACTTTGTATGGATAAGTCAACTCACGAAACGAGCGTGCGGATGCTGACCTGGCAGAAGAGGCATAATGCGCAAGCCGGGGATCAGCCTGATCCTCTTTTACGAGCTGTCGGTCCCGCTGCCACAGCCCTCGGTTCGGCTGGGGTTTAGACATGAAATGAACTCCCTATGCCTAAGCCAACTCACGAAACGGGCGTGCGGGCGCTCAGCCGGTCAGAGAGGTAGAATGCGCAAGTCGGGGATCGACCCGATCCCCCCTGCATGCTACCGATCCTACTGTCGTAACCCTCGGTCCGGTCTGATCTTAGACTGAGAATGAACTCCGTATGCTTAGACTGGGGATGAACTCCATATGCGTAAGTCAACCCACGAAACGAGTGTGCGGGCGCTCAACCGACCGGAGTGGCCAGTCGGAGAGGCGTGGTGCCTAAGCCGAGGATTAGCCCGATCCCCCTCTGCGTGCTACCGATCTCGCTGCCGGTCTTGCTGCCACAACCCTCGTTCCGATCGGGGTATAGACATGGAATGAACTCCGTCTACCTAAGCCAACCCATGAATCGAGTGTGCGGGTGCTCAACCGGTTGGAGAGGCAGAATGTGCAAGCCGGGGATCGACCCGGTCCCCCCTGCATGCTGCTGATCCTGCTGCTGGTCCTGCTACCGTAACCCTCCGTCTGGTCTGATCATAGACTGAGAATGAACTTCGTATGCCTAAGTCAACCCACGAACGAGCGTGCGGGCGTTGAGTTAGCCGGAGAGGCATAATGCGTGAGCTGGGGATCGATCCGATCCCCCTCTATGTGCTACCGAGCCCAGCATGTCCACCATGGCTCAAACTCTTAGACTAGGAATGAACTCCGTATGCTTAGACATGGAATGAACTCCGCATGCCTAAGCCAACCCATGAAATGAGCGTGCGGGCGCTCAGTCGGGGATCGGCCTGGTCCCCCCTACATGCTACTGATCCTGCTGCTGGTCCTGTTGTCGCAACCCTCGGTCCGGTCCGATCTTAGATTAGGAATGAACTCTGTATGCTTAGACATGGAATGAACTCTGTATGCCTAAGCCAACCCACGAAATGAGCGTGAGGGTGCTCAGCCGGTCGGAGAGGCAGAATGCGTATGTCAGGGACCGACCCGATCCCCCCTGCGTACTATCGATCCTGCTGTCGTAACCCTCAATCTGATTCGATCTTAGATTGGGAATGAACTCCGTATGCCTAAGTCGACCCACGAAATGAGCGTTCGGGCGCTGAGCGAGTCGGAGAGGCATAATGCGCAAGCCTGGGATCGACTCGGTCCCTTTCTGCGTGCTGCCGGTCCCACTGCCACAACCCTCGGTCTGGCTGGGGCTTAGACATGGAATGAACTCCCTATGCATAAGCCAACCCACGAAATGGGCATGCGGGAGCTTAGCCGGCCAGAGAGGCAGAATGCGCAAGCCGGGGATCGGCCTGGTCCCCCCTGCGTGATGTCGATCCTACTGCCGTAACCCTCGGTCCGGTCCGATCTTAGACTGGAATGAACTCCGTATGCTTAGGCTGGGGATGAACTACGTATGCCTAAGTCAACCCACGAAAAGTGCGTACAGGCACTTAGTCGGTCGGAGAGGCATAATGCACAAGTCGGAGATCAGCCTGGTCCCCCTCTACGTGCTATCGATCCCGCTATCGTTCCTGCTGCCACAACCCTCAGTCTGGCTAGGGCTTAGACATGGAATGAACTCCGTATGCCTAAGCCAACCAATAAAACGAGCGTATGGGTGCTCAGCCGGCCAGAGAGGCAGAATGCGCAAGCTGGGGATCGGCCCGGTCTCCCCTTACATGCTGTCGATCCTGCTGTTGGTCCTACTACCGTAACTCTCGGTCCAGTTCGATCTTAGACTGGGAATGAACTCTGTATCCTTAGACATGGAATGAACTCTGTATGGCTAAGCCAACTCACAAACGAGCGTACGGGCGCTCTGTCCCCCCTATGTGCTGTCGATCCTGCTACTGCAACCCTTGGTCTGATCCGATCTGAAACTGGGAATGAACTCCGTATGCCTAAGCCAACCCATGAAATGAGCGTGCAGGCATTGAACAGACCGGAGAGGCATAATGCGCAAGCCGGGATCAGCCCGGTGCCCCTCTGCGTGCTGCCAATCCCGCTACCACAGCCCTCAGTCTGACTGGGGCTTAGACATGGAATGAACTCCCTATGCCTAAGCCAACCCACGAAATGGGCGTATGGGCGCTCAACCGGTCAGAGACGCAGAATGCAGAAGCCGGGGATCGGCTCGATCCCCCTTACGTGCTATTGAGATGGCATCCCAAAGTGACGCTTTTAACCAACAACCAGAGGCACAGGAGCTTGGGCGTGGAAGAGGGAGGAAAGCCAGTTCTAGAGATATCTGGTCTACCATGGACGGTAGGCTGGCCAAGGTAGAGGTGACCATGGATGACATGGGGGAGAAGCTTGAGGGGGTAGAGACTCACATTGCATCGCTAGACTCCATGAGAGAGGAGATCCAAAGTGAGCTGCAAGCTGCTCTCAACAAAGGCTTGGACGTGTTCACCCAAAAGAATCAGACCTTGGAGGCTGAAGTGCTAACCTTGCGTGATGGCATGGAGGCCATGCGCCAGCGGATGGAGGAGCTTACTCGTGAGCTCATTGCTTGCAAGACTGCCATTGGGAATGGCATGTTTGCTGGAGTGTCCAAGTCCAGATTGGATGTCCCCAAGCCTAAGGAATTCAAGGGGACTAGGGCGGCCAAGGAAGTAGATAACTACCTTTGGGGTATGGGGCAGTACTTCCAGGCCATGGGCATGCAAGATGAGGCGATAAAGGTAAGCACCGCTGCTATGTATCTCACTAATGTAGCCTTATTGTGGTAGAGGCACAAGTGTGATGATGTCAGGTGTGGGAGCGCCAAGATTGGAACCTGGGCAGAGTTTCAAAAGGAGTTCAGAGAACAATTTTACCCGGAGTATGCTGATGATGAGGCACGGGCAAAGTTGCGCAGGCTAAGCTAGTAAGGGGACATAAGGGAGTATGTCCAGAAATTCTCTGAACTGATGCTACGAATTTCGGATCTGGGTGAGAAGGATGCCTTATTTGCTTTCATGGATGGGCTGAAGCCATGGGTAAAGCATGAGCTACAAAGGAGAGGAGTTCATGACTTGGCTAAAGCCATGACTACTGCCGAGGCCTTGATAGAGTTCAAGCCTCTGAACAAGTTCGAGTCTACCAAGCCCAAAGGTAAGGGCAGGGACGATAGGGACTGGAAGAAGCAGTCCAAGGGGAAGGACCGTGATCGGGAGTCCAAGGATGGAGACCAAGTCCGTTCAACCAAGGATGGCGAGAGGAAGCCACTAGCAGGCAAGTGGAAAGCAAAGAGGGACCGAGAGCCACTAGCATGCTACCTATGTGGAGGGAGCCACATAGCACGTAATTACCCGCAGAAGGGCAAGCTGGCTGCTATAGACAAGGAGTCTGACGAGGAGCCAGAGTCAGGGGCAGCAAAGCTTGGGTCGTTGGTGCTCAATGCTGTCCAGAGCAAGGGAAGCAAGCCAAAGGGCTTGATGTTTGCAGATCTGATGGTTGCAGGTCAGAAGGTGAGCGCACTGGTGGACACAGGTGCCTCACATCTTTTTATTTCAGGTGATAGAGCTCGAAGCTTGGACTAAAGGTGCAAAAAGGGATTGGTACCATCAAAACGGTGAACTCCAATGAAGTTCTAGCCATTGGAGTAGCGCGGGGAGTGGAGTTACAGCTTGGAGACTGGAAAGGCAAAGAGACCATTGAGGTAATACCCCTTGACGACTATGAGTTTGTGATTGGGTTGGATTTCCTTGTTCGGATTAACGCCCTCCTTGTGCCTTTTGCCAATTGTGTTTGCATCTTGGATGCACGGTGCCAATGCCTAGTGCCATTGAAGAGAGGGTCTGGAGTTGGGTCACGGGTGGTGTCAGCTATCCAATTTGCCAAGGCGGTAAGCAGACAAGAAGACACCTCTTGGCAGCCCTGAAATATGATGAGCCGAGGGAGAAAGAGACCGAGTCACCCTTGGAGGTGCTAAAGGTGCTGAAGACCTTTAGTGATGTGATGCCTGCAAAGCTACCTAGCAAGCTATCACCTAAGAGAGAGGTGGACCATAAGATTGAGCTGGTGTCTGAGGCCAAGCCACCAGCTGGAGCCCCTTACTGAATGTTTCTACCAGAGTTGGAGGAGTTGAGAAAGCAGCTCAAAGAGTTAGTTGATGCTGGCTTCATCAGGCCATCGAAGGCACCCTAGGTGCACCGGTTCTATTTTAACGCAAGCATGTTGGGTCGTTGCAGCTGTGCATAGACTATCGGGCTTTGAACAAGCTGACCATCAAGAACAAGTACCCCATCCCACTCATTACGGACTTGTTCGATCAACTTGGGAGCGTAAAGTGGTTCACCAAGCTGGATTTAAGGTCAGGCTACTATCAAGTCAGGATCGCGGAGGGAGATGAGCCAAAGATAGCATGTGTCACTCAGTATGGTTCGTATGAGTTCTTGGTAATGCCTTTTAGACTCATGAACGCCCCAGCAACATTCTGCACCCTTATGAACAAGGTACTTCAGTCATTCTTTGATCGGTTTGTTGTGGTTTATTTGGATGACATTATGATCTACAGTCAGACTTTGGGAGAGCATGTAGACCACTTGAGACAGGTGTTCGAGGTGTTACGGGCACACAAGCTGTTTGTCAAGAGGGAGAAGTGCTCATTCGCCCAGCAGGAGATTGGGACGAGGAGTGTACTGAGAAGTGTCGAGGACCATTGTTAGTGATCCGGATGGGCATTTCATGGGCAGGTTCTAGACTGAGTTGTTCAAGCTATTGGGGTCAGACTTGAACTTTTCCACCAGCATGCATCCACAGACCGATGGGCAGACAAAACAAGTGAATGGACTATTGGAGGTCTACCTCAGGCACTATGTGAGTGCCACACAAAGGGACTGGCCAAAGCTGCTAGATATTGCATAGTTTTCCTACAACTTGCAAAGGAGCGAGGCAATGAACCAGAGCCCATTTGAGGTTGTGGCAGGGCAACAACCACTAACACCTGGTTCGATTACTGCAGGTTATACAGGGCCAAATCCAGCAGCATACAAGTTTGCCAAGGCATGGTAGGAGCAAACTGACTTGGCCAGAGTTTGTCTACACAAGGCGACCAAGAGGTCGAAGAAGTGGGCAGACCAGAATAGGCAGGACATGCAGTTCCAGGTTGGAGACTTGGTGTTGGTGAAGCTGCATCCCATTATGCGCCATAGGGGGCTGCACAAAAGCCTAGTCTGGAGGTATGAAGGACCTTTCGAGTTGTTAAAAGGGTAGGCAAGGTTGCCTACAAGCTGGATATGCCACCCAAACCGAAGGTATACCTGGTGTTCCATGTGAGCATGCTCAAGCCGTTCCATGAGGATGAGGGAGATCCAAGACGGGTAAAGTCAAAGCGTGCACCATTGGGAGCAAGGGCCTCATATGAGAAGGAGGTCCACAGCATCATAGCTAACCAGGAGGTGAGACAGAAGAACTATAAGCCAAGACAAGAGTACTTGGTGCGCTGGAAGGGACTTCCAGATAGTGAGGTGAGCTGGGAACTAGTAGATGACTTATGGCAGTTCAGGGACTAGATCAGGCAGTACCATGCAGAAGATGCAACGAGGGCATTGCGTAATCAGGTAGAGGAGAATGTCATGCCTTGGGCGGGCACACCAAGCACATCAGGCGCACCAACAGGCGAGCCAGAGGTTGAGGCCCGCAGACCAGGTGTGCTGGTGGGTATCTAGCGCAAAGCCTAGCAAACAAGTTCAGAACACCTACCCAACTTGCAGGCCAGCCCGTGAGACCAAGGCCTAGCATACAAGCTACCCGTACCACATCCAGAAGGGCCCAAGGTTCTAGACACGCAAAGGAAGCTTCTGGAAGCAGGCAGGATCAACAGCAGCATCCTGGCAGATTTGGTTGACCCTGAAAATCAGGAGTTAGCATCCTAATTGATTGTAATCTGTATAATCCCATGATTTTAGCCTTTATTCTAGGGATATTGCCATTAAGTGTAAGCTAGAGCCTCAACCATAAATAGAGGGCTGCTCTTCCCTCATTTATACACCATCAAACACTTCCGTTTCAGTGATACAAGAGCATTTCTAGAATTCTGCCTGCTTATCCTGTTTCACTTTAACTTGCGTAATCAGCCCTTCCCGTTGTTCTAGTGCCCGTACGCTTGTGTTTTAGGCTGACTTAGGCATAAAAGAGGAGATTCCAAGCCTCAGGCCGCACGGTTTTTGAGTGTAAGGTTGGAGCTCGTGACACAAGTACCAGCACCCATCGCACATCATGTGCGCACACCCCCCGGCCCCCGAATCGTTAGAACCCCCAATGCCACCGATTAGGCTCTTCGACGATGCTCCGACGATGGTGCCCCAGGTGAAAAAAATGTGGCACCAGCACATGCCCGATCCCAGCATGTGTACCGTGGCTCAAAATCTTACACTGGGAATGAACTCCGTACGCTTAGACATGGAATGAACTCCATATGCCTAAACCAACCCACGAAACGAGCGTGCGGGCACTCAGCCGATCGGAGAGGCATAATGCGCAAGTCGGGGATCAGCCCGATCCCCCACTGCGTGCTACCGGTCCCACTGCCACAACCCTCAGTTCGGCTGGGGCTTAGACATAGAATGAACTCTCTATGCCTAAGCCAACCCATGAAACGGGCGTGCAGGCGCTCAATCGGCTAGAGAGGCAAAATGCGCAAGCCAGGATCAACTCAGTCCCCCCTGCGTGCTGTCGATCTTGCTGTCGCAACCCTCGGTCCGATCTGATCTTAGACTGGGAATGAACTTCGTATGCTTATACTAGAGATGAACTCCGTATACCTAAGTCAACCCACGAAATGAGCGTATGGGCACTCAGCCGATCGGAGAGGTCGATCGAAGAGGCATAATGCACAAGCTGAGGATCAGCCTGGTCCCTCTTTACTTGCTGCTGATCTCGTTGCCGGTCTTACTGCCATACCCTTAGTTCAGCTAGGGCTTAGACATGGAATGACCTCCATATGCCTAAGCCAAGCCACAAAACGAGCGTACGGGCGCTCAGCCGGTCGGAGAGGCAAAATGCGTAAGCCGAGGATCTGCCTGGTCCCCCCTGCGTACTGTCGATCCTGTTGCTGGTCCTGTTGTCGCAATGCTCAGTCCGGTCTGATCTTAGACTGGGAATGAACTCCGTATGCTTAGACATGAAATGAACTCCGTATGCCTAAGCCAACCCATGAAATGAGCATGCGGGCACTCAGTCGGCTGGAGAGGCAGAATGTGCAAGCTGAGGATCGACCTGGTCCCCCCTGCGTGCTATCGATTCGACTGTTGCAACCTTCGGTTTGATCCGATCTTAGACTGGGAATGAACTCCGTATGCCTAAGTCAACCCACGAAATGAGCGCACGGGTGCTAAATCGGCTGGAGAGGCATAATGCGCAAGTCGAGGATCAACTTGATCCCCCCTACGTGCTACTGATCCTGCTATTGGTTCTGCTACCGTAACCATCAGTTCGGTCCAATCTTAAACTGGGAATGCACTCTGAATGCTTAGACATGGAATGAACTCCGTATGCTTAAGCCAACCAACGAAACGAGTGTGCTGGCGCTCAGCTAGCCGGAGAGGCAGAATGCACAAGCTGGGGACCATCTCAGTCCCCCACTACGTGCTGTCGATCCTACTGCCACAACCCTCGGTTCAGTTTGATCTTAGACTGGGAATGAACTCCGTATGCCTAAGTCAACCCATGAAACGAGCGTTCGGGCGCTGAGCCGACTGGAGAGGCATAATGCGCACGTCGGGGATCGGCCCGATCCCCATCTGCATGCTGCCGATCCCACTGGCACAACCCTCAGTCTGACTGGGGCTTATACATGGAATGAACTCCCTATGCCTAAGCCAACCCACGAAACGGGCGTACGGGTGCTCAGCTGGTCGGAGAGGCAGAATGCGTAAGCCGGGGACCGACTCGGTCCCCTTACGTGCTACCGATCCTACTGTCGTAACCCTCGGTCCGATCTGATCTTAGATTGGGAATGAACTCTATATGCTTAGATTAGGGATGAACTCTATATGCCTAAGTCAACCCACGAAACGAGCGTGCGGGCGCTTAACTGGCCGGACAGGTAGATGCGCAAGTCGAGGATCGCCCCGATCCCACCCTGTGTGCTATCGATCCTACTGCTGGTCCTACTGTCACAACCCTCGGTCTGGTCTGATCTTAGGCTTGGAATGAATTCCGTATGCCTAAGCCAACCCACGAAATGAGCTTGCAGGCGTTCAGCCTACCGAAGAGGTAGAATGCACAAGCCAGGATCGGCCCGGTCACCCCCTGTGTGCTGTCGATCCTGCTGTCGCAACCCTCGATCCGATCCGATCTTACACTGGGAATGAACTCTGTATGCCTAAGTCAACCCACGAAATGAGCGTACGGGCACTGAGCCAGTCGAAGAGGCATAATGCGTAAGCTGAGGATCGGCCTGTCCCCCTCTACGTGCTGCCGGTCCCACTGCCATAACCCTTGGTCCGGCTGGGGCTTAGTCATGGAATGAACTCGCTATGCCTAAGTCAACCCACGAAATGGGCATGCGGGTGCTCGATCGACCGGAGAGGCAGAATGTGCAAGCCAAGGATCGACCCGGTCCCCTTTGCGTGCTGTCAATTCTGCTACCGCAACCCTCAGTCCGGTCCGATCTTAGACTGGGAATGAACTTCGTATGCCTGAGTCAACCCATAAAATGAGCGTACGGGCGTTGAGCCGGTCAGAGAGGCATAATGCGCAAGCCAGGGATTGGCTCGGTCCCCCTCTGCATGCTGCCGATCCCACTGCCACAATCCTCGGTCTGGCTCAATCGACCAGATAGGCAGGATGCGCAAGCTGGGGATCGAATAGATGGTAGGTTGGTTCAAGCACATCTTCATATTTTTGCCTTGCCAATACCATTTTTATGGCTTGTAAATTCATGCAATGGTCCCCTAAGCCTTCATGTGAAGTTTCGTGGCAAGACGACTCGTTTTCTATTTTTCACGATTTTTAAAACTTTTTACGGTTCGGGATTTTTTAAAATTTTTTTAGAAAGAGTTTTGTCACCAAATTTTGTAGAGGTGATCCTTGTATTTTTTTTTGGCATGCACAAAAAAATTCAGCTAAAAACTCGAAGTGGAGAAGATTTTGTGACCATTTGAAAAAAGTGTCCCCATTTTAGACACTTTAATAGCTACTGGCAGCAAACCTATAAAATCTCAAATGCTCTTTAAGGGGGTGTGAGTTCTCGAGGTTGGATGAGGGATAGGGGGCCAATATAAGGGCCAAGTACCAGCACCCATTGCACATCATGTGTGCACACCCCCTCGACCCCCCAATCGTCAGAACCCCCAATGCCGTCGGTTAGGCTCTTCGACGATGCTTCGGTGATGGTGCCTCGGGCGAAAAAAATGTGGCAAAAGCACATGCCCGAGCCCAGCATGTGCACCATGGCTTAAACTCTTAGACTGGGAATGAACTCTGTATGCTTAGACATGGAATGAACTCCGTATCCCTAAGCCAACCCAGAAAACGAGCGTGCGGGTGCTTAGCCAACCAGAGAGGCAGAATGCGTAAGCCGACTAGAGAGGCAGAATGCCACAACCCTCGATCTAGTCTGATCTTAGACTGGGAATGAACTTCGTATGCTTAGACTGGGGATGAACTCCATATGCCTAAGTTAACCCACAAAACGAGCGTGCGGGCGCTCAGCCGACCGGAGAGCCGACCGAAGGGGCAGAATGCATAAGCTGGGGATCGGCTCGGTCCCCCCATGTGCTATCGATCCTGCTGCTGGTCCTGCTGCTGCAACCCTTAGTCCAATCCGATCTTAGGCTGGGAATGAACTCCGTATGCTTAGACATGGAATGAACTCCGTATACCTAAGCCAACCCAC
Source organism: Durio zibethinus (assembly GCF_002303985.1). Next base: position 11,138,563 of record NW_019167826.1, read on the forward strand.
GAAACGAGCGTGCAGGCGCTCAACCGGCCGGAGAGGTAGAATGAGTAGGACGGGGACTGGCCTGGTCCCCCTGCGTGCTGTTGATCCTGCTACTGCAACCCTCAGTCCGGTTCGATCTTAGATTGGGAATGAACTCCGTATGCCTAAGTCAACCCACGAAACGAGCATTCGGGCGCTTAGCCGGCCGGAGAGGCATAATGCCAAGCCCGGTCCCCCTCTGTATGCTGCTTAGACTGGGAATGAACTCCGTATGCTTAGACTGGGGATGAACTCCGTATGCCTAAGTCAATGCACGAAATGAGCATGCAGGAGCTCAACCGACCGGAGAGGTCGGCTGGAGAGGCATAATGCGAAAGTCGGGGATCAATCCAATCCCCTTCTGCGTGCTGTCGATCCTGCTGCCGGTCCTGCTGCCATAACCCTCGGTCTGGTTGGGGCTGAAACATGGAATGAACTCCATATGCCTAAATCAACCCATGAAATGAGCGTGCGGGTGCTTAACCAGTCGGAGAGGCAGAATGCGTAAGCTAGGGATCGGTCTGGTCCCCCCTGCCATGTTGTCGATCCTACTGCTGGTCCTGCAGCCATAATCCTCAATCCAATTTGATCTTAGATTGGGAATGAACTCCGCATGCTTAGACATGGAATGAACTCCGTATACCTAAGCCAACCCACGAAATGAGCGTGCGGGCACTCAGCCGGCCGAAGAGGCAGAATGTACAAGTCGAGGATCGGCCTAGTCCCACCCTGTATGCTGTCGATCCTGCTATCAGAACCCTCAATTCGATCCGATCTTAGAATGGGAATGAACTCCATATGCCTAAGTCAACCCATGAAACGAGCGTGCGGGCACTGAGCCGACCAGAGAGGCATAATGCGCCAGCCGGGGATCGGCCCGATCCCCCTCTGTGTGCTGCCAATCCCACTACCACAACCCTCGGTCCGACTGTGGCTTGGACATGGAATGAACTCCCTATGCCTAAGCCAACCCATGAAATGAACGTGTGGGCGCTCAACTAGTTGGAGAGGCAGAATGCGCAAGTAGGGGATCGACCCGGTCCCCCCTGCATGTGCCGATCCTGCTGTCGCAACCCTCGATCCTATCTGATCTTAAACTGGGAATGAACTTCATATGCTTAGACTGGGGATGAACTCCGTATGCCTAAGTCAACCCACGAACGAGCTTGCGGACGTTCAGCCGACCAGAGAGGCAGGATACGCAAGCCGGGGATCAAACGGGTGGTAGGTGGGTTCAAGCACATCTTCATATTTATGCCATGCCAATGCCATTTTTATGGCTTGTAAATTCATACAATGGTCCCCTAGGCCTTCATTTGAAGTTTCGTGGCAAGACGACCCCTTTTCTATTTCTCACAATTTTTGAAACTTTTTACGATTCGAGATTTTTCAAAATTTTTTTAGAAAGAGTTTTGTCCCCAAATTTGGTAGAGGTGATCCTTATATTTTTGTTGGCATGCAAAAAATCTTAGACTAGGAATGAACTCCGTATGCTTAGACATGGAATGAACTCCGTATGCCTAAGCCAAACCATGAAACGAGCGTGTGGGCGCTCAGCCGGCCGAAGAGGCAAAATGCGCAAGCTGGGGATTGGCCCGATCCTACTGCCACAACCCTCGGTCTGGTCCAATCTTAGATTGGGAATGAACTCTGTATGCCTAAGTCAACCCACGAAATGGGCGTTCGGGCGCTAAGCTGATCGGAGAGGCATAATGCGCAAGCCAGGGATCGGCCCGGGCCCCGTCTACGTGCTGCTTAGACTGGGAATGAACTCCGTATGCCTAGACTGAGGATGAACTCCATATGCCTAGGTCAACCCATGAAACGAGCGTGCGAGCGCTCAACCAGCCGGACAGGTCGGTCGAAGAGGCATAGTGCGCAAGTCGGGGATCAACTCGGTCCCCCCTGCATGCTGCCGATCCTGCTGTTGGTCCTGCTACCGCAACCCTTGGTCCGATCCGATCTTAGACTGGGAATGAACTCCGTATGCTTAGACATGGAATGAACTCCATATGCTTAAGCCAACCCACGAAACGAGCATGCGGGTGCTCAGCTGGTCAGAGAAGTAGAATGCGTAAACCGCAGACTGGCCAGGTCCCCCCTGCATGATGTCTATCCTGTTGTCGCAACCCTCGGTCTGGTCCAATCTTAGACTGGAATGAACTCCGTATGCCTAAGTCAACCCATGAAATGAGCGTTCGGGCACTGAACCGACTGGAGAGGCCTAATGCGCAAGCCGGGGATCGACCTGGTCCCCCTCTGCGTGCTGTCAATCCCGTTGCCACAAACCTTGGTCCGACTGGGGCTTAGACATGGAATGAACTCCGTACGCCTAAGCCAACCCACGAAACGGGCGTGCGGGTGCTTAGCTGACCCAAGAGGCAAAATGCGCAAGCCTGGGATGCTGTCGATCCTGCTACGTAACCCTCGGTCTGGTCTGATGTTAGATTGGGAATGAACTCCGTATGCTTAGACTGGGGATGAACTCCGTATGCCTAAGTCAACCCATGAAACGAGCGTACGGGTGCTCAGTCGGCCAGAGAGGTAGAATGCGTAAACCGGGGATCGACTCAGTCCTCCCTGCATGCTGCCGATCCTACTATTGGTCCTACTCCCGTAACCTTCAGTCCAGTCTGATTTTAGACTGGGAATGAACTCCGTATACTTAGATATGTAATGAACACCGTATGCCTAAGCCAACCCATGAAACGAGCATACGGGCGCTCAATCGATCAGAAAGGCAAAATGCGCAAGCCAAGGACCGGCCCGATTCCCCCTGTGTGCTGTCGATCCTGCTGTTACAACCCTCAGTCCGATCCGATCTTAGACTGGGAAAGAACTCTGTATGCTGAAGTCAACTCACGAAACAAGCGTGCAGGCACTGAGCCGACTGGAGAGGCATAATGCGCAAGCCGAGGATCGGCTCGATCCTCTTCTGTGTGCTGTCGATCCCGCTGCCACAACCCTCGATTCGGCTGGGGCTTAGACATGGAATGAACTCCCTATGCCTAAGCCAACCCACGAAACGGGCGTGCAGGCGCTCAGTCGGTCGGAGAGGCAGAATACGTAAGCCTGGGATCGGCCCAGTCGCCCCTACGTGCTGCCGATCCTGTTGTCGCAACCCTCGGTCCTGTCAACCCATGAAACGAGCGTACGAACGCTCAGTCGACCAGAGAGGCAGGATGCGTAAGCTGGGGATCGAACGGGTGGTAGGTGGGTTCAAGCATATCTTCATATTTCTGCCATGCCAATGCCATTTTTATGGCTTGTAAATTAATACAATGGTCCCCTAAGCCTTCATATGAAGTTTCATGGCAAGATAACCCATTTTCTATTTTTCACGATTTTCAAAACTTTTTGTGGTTCGAGATTTTTTAAAATTTTTTTAGAAAGGGTTTTGTCCCCAAGTTTCGTAGAGCTGATCCTTGTATTTTTATTGGCCTGCACAAAAAATTTCAGCTAAAAACTTGAAGTGGAGAAGATTTTGTGACCATTTGAAAAAAGTGTCCCTATTTCATACACTTTAATGGGTACTGGCAGCAAACCTATAAAATCTCAATCGCTCTTTAAGGGGTGTGAGTTCTCCAGGTTTGATGAGGGATAGGGGACCAATATAAGGGCCAAGTACCAGCACCCATTGCAAATCATATGCGCACACCCCCTCGGCCCCCCCAATCATCGGAACCCCCAATGCCCCGGTTAGACTCTCCGACGATGCTCCGATGATGGTGCCCCGAGTGAAAAAAATGCGGCACCAGCACATGCCCGAGCCCAGCATGTGCACCGTAGCTCAAAATCTTACTCTGGGAATGAACTCCGTATGCTTAGACATGGAATGAACTCTGTATGCCTAAGCCAACCCACGAAATGAACGTGAGGGCGCTCAGCCGGTCGGAGAGGCAGAATGCGCAAGTCGGGGATCGACCCAGTCCCTCCTATGTGCTGTCAATCTTGCTACCGTAACCCTCGGTCCAGTCTGATCTTAGACTGGGAATGAAGTCCGTATGCATAAGTCAACATACGAAACAAGCGTGCGGGCGCTAAGCCGGCTGGAGAGGCACAATGCACAAGTCGGGGATTGGCCCAGTCCCCCTCTGCGTGCTGCTGGTCCTGCTGCCACAACCCTCTGTCCGACTGGGGTTTAGACATGGAATGAACTCCCTATGCCTAAGCCAACCCAAGAAACGGGCGTGTGGGCACTCAACCAGCTAGAGAGGTAGAATGCGCAAGTCGAGGATCGGCCCGGTCCCCCCCGCGTGTTGTCGATCCTACTGCCGCAACCCTCGATCCGGTCTGATCTTAGACTGGGAATGAACTCCGTATGCTTAGACTGGGGATGAACTCCGTATGCCTAAGTTAACCCATGAAACGAGCGTGTAGGCGCTCAGTCGGTCGGAGAGGCAGAATGCGTAAGCTGGGGATCGGCCCGGTCCCCCTGCGTGTTGTCGATCCTGCTTTTGGTCCTGCTGCTGCAACCCTTGGTCCACTTCGATCTTAGACTAGGAATGAAATCCTTATGCTTAGACATGGAATGAACTCCGTATGCCTAAGCCAACCCATGAAACGAGCGTGCGGGCGCTCAGCCAGTCGGAGAGGCAGAATGTGTAAGCTGGGGAACGACCCGGTCCCCCCCTATGTGCTATCGATCTTGCTGCCGCAACCCTCGGTCTGATTCGATCTTAGACTGGGAATGAACTCCGTATGCCTAAGTCAACCCATGAAACGAGCGTACGGACGCTGAGCCGGCCAGAGAGGCATAATGCGCAAGTCGGGGATCAACCCGATACCCCTCTGCATGCTGTCGATCCCGCTGTCGGTCTTGCTGCGACAACCCTCGGTCTGGCTGGGGCTTAGACATGGAATGAACTCCGTATGCCTAAGCCAACCCATGAAACGAGTGTACGGGCGCTCAGCCGGCCGGAGAGGCAGAATGCGCAAGCCGGGGATCAGCCCGGTTCCCCCCTACGTGTTGTCGATCTTGCTTCTGGTCCTGTTGCCGCAACCCTCGGTCCAGTCCGATCTTAGATTGGGAATGAAATCCTTATGCTTAGACATGGGATGAACTCCGTATGCCTAAGTCAACCCACGAAACGAGCGTCCAGGCGCTCAGCCGGTCGGAGAGGCCGATTGAAGAGGCATAATACGCAAGCCGGGATCAGCCCGGTCCCCCTCTGCGTGCTACCGATCCCGCTGTCGATCCTGCTGCCACAACCCTCGGTCCGACTGGGGCTTAGACATAGAATGAACTCCGTATGCCTAAGCCAACCCATGAAACAAACGTGCGAGCACTCAGTCGACCGGAGAGGCAGAATGCGCAAGCCGGGGATCGACCCGATTCGCCCCTGTGTGCTACCGATCCTGCTGCCGCAACCCTCAGTTTGATCCAATCTTAGACTGGGAATGAACTTCGTATGCTTAGACATGGAATAAAGTCCGTATGCCTAAGCCAACCCACGAAACGAGCGTTCGGGCACTCAACCGGTCGTAGAGGGAAAATGCGCAAGCCGGGGATCAGCCTAGTCCCTCTTGCGTGCTGTTGATCCTGCTGCCACAACCCTCTGTCCAGTTTGATCTTAGACTAGGAATGAACTCCGTATGCCTAAGTCAACCCACGAAATGAGCGTGCGGGCGTTGAGCTGACCGGAGAGGCATAATACACAAGTCGGGGATCGACCCGATCCCCCTCTGCGTGCTACCAGTCCCGCTGCCACAACCATCAGTTTGGCTGGGGCTTAGACATGGAATGAACTCCCTATGCCTATGCCAACCCATGAAACGGACATGCGGGCACTCAGCCGGTCGAAGAGGTAGAATGCGTAAATCGAGGATCGATCCTGTCCCCCCTGCGTGCTGTTGATCCTGTTGTCGTAACCCTCGGTCCGATCCGATCTTAGACTAGGAATGAACTCCGTATGCTTAGACTGGGGATGAACTCCATATGCCTAAGTCAACCCATGAAACGAGCGTGCAGACGCTCAGTCGACCAGAGAGGCAGGATGCGCAAGCTGGGGATCGAACGGGTGGTAGGTGGGTTCAATCACATCTTCATATTTCTGCCATGCCAATGCCATTTTTATGGCTTGTAAATTCATACAATGGTCTCCTACACCTTCATGTGAAGTTTCATGGCAAGACGACCCGTTTTCTATTTTTCACGATTTTCAAAACTTTTTGCGGTTTGAGATTTTTTAAAATTTTTTTAGAACGTGATTTGTCCCCAAATTTGGTAGAGGTGATCCTTGTATTTTTGTTGGAATGTACAAAAAAATTCAGCTAAAAACTCAAAGTGGAGAAGATTTTGTGACCATTTGAAAAAAGTGTCCCCATTTCAGACACTTTAATGGCTACTGGCAGCAAACCTATAAAATCTCAAATGCTTTTTAAGGGGGTGTGAGTTCTCGAGGTTTGATGAGAGATAGGGGGCCAATATAAGGGCCAAGTACCAGCACCCATCGCACATCATGTGCGCACACCCCTCGGCCCCCCAAATAGCCGGAACCCCCAATGCTGTCGGTTAGTCTCCCGGTGATGCTCCGGCGATGGTGCCCCAGGCAAAAAAAATGTGGCACCAGCACATGCCTGAGCCTAGCATGTGCACCGTGGCTCAAACACTTAGACTAGGAATGAACTCCATTTGCTTAGACAGGGAATGAACTCCGTATGCCTAAGCTAACCCATGAAATGAGCGTGCGGACGCTTAGACGACCAGAGGGGCAGATGCGCAAGTCGGGGATCGGCCCGACCCCCCCTGCATGCTGTCGATCCTGCTGCTGCAACCCTTGGTCCGGTCCTATCTTAGACTGGGAATGAACTTCGTATGATTAAGTCAACGCACGAAACGAGCGTCCGGGCAATGAGCTGACCGGAGAGGCATAATGCGCAAGCCGAGGATCGACCCGATCCCCCTCTGTGTGCTGTCGGTCTCGATGCCACAACCCTCGGTCTGGTTGGGGCTTAGACATGGAATGAACTCCCTATGCCTAAGCCAACCCACGAAACGGGCGCTCAGATGGTCGAAAAGGTAGAATGCACAAGTTGGGGATCGACCCGATCCCCCCTGCATGCTGCCGATACTACTGCCGCAAGCTTCGGTCCGGTCTGATCTTAGACTGGGAATGAACTCCGTATGCTTAGACATGGAATGAACTCCGTATGCCTAAGCCAACCCATGAAATGAGCGTGCGGGCACTCAGTCGGCCGGAGAGGCAGAAAGCACAAGCTGGGGACCGACCCAATCCCCCCTACGTGCTGTCGATCCTACTGTCGCAACCCTCGGTCCGGTCCGATATTAGACTCAAAATGAACTCCATATGCTTAGACTGGGGATGAACTCCGTATGCCTAAGTCAACCCACGAAACGAGCGTGCAGACGTTCAGTCGACCAGAGAGGCAGGATGCGTAAGCCGGGGATCAAATGGGTGGTAGGTGGGTTCAAGCACATCTTCATATTTCTGCCATGCCAATGCCATTTTTATGGCTTGTAAATTCATGCAATGGTCCCCTACGCCTTCATGTGATTTTTCGTGGCAGGACGACCCGTTTTCTATTTTTCACGATTTTTGAAACTTTTTGTGGTTCGAGATTTTTTAAAATTTTTTTAGAAAGAGTTTTGTCCCCAAATTTGGTAGAGGTGATCCTTGTATTTTTCTTGGCATGCACAAAAAAGTTTAGCTAAAAACTCGAAGTCGAGAAGATTTTGTGACCGTTTGAAAAAAGTGTCCCCGTTTCAGACACTTTAATGGCTACTGGCAGCAAACCTATAAAATCTCAAATGCTCTTTAAGGGGGTGTGAGTTCTCAAGGTTTGATGAGGGATAGGGGGCCAATATAAGGACCAAGTACCACCACCCATCGCACATCATGTGTGCACACCCCCCGGCCCTCCCAATCGTCGGAACCCCCAATACCGCCGGTTAGGCTTTTCGACGATGCTCCGGTGATGCTCCGGCGATGGTGCCCGGGCGAAAAAAATGTGGCACCAGCACATGCCCAAGCCCATCATGTGCATCATGGCTCAAACTCTTAGACTGGGAATGAACTCCGTATGCTTAGACATGGAATGAACTCCGTATGCCTAAGCTAACCCACGAAATGAGCGTGCGGGCGTTTAGCCGGTCGGAGAGGCAGAATGCGAAGCCGGGGATCAGTCGGGTCCCTCTCTACGTGCTGTTGATCCTGCTGCTGTAACCCTCGGTCCGGTCTGATCTTAGACTGGGAATGAGCTCCGTATGCATAAGTCAACCCACGAAATGAGCGTGCGGGCACTGAGCCGATCGAAGAGGCATAATGCGCAAGCCGGGGATCGGCCCGATCCCTTTCGGCGTGCTGCCAGTCCTGCTGGCACAGCCCTGGGTTCGACTGGGGCTTAGACATGGAATCAACGCCCAATGCCTAAGCCAACCCATGAAACGGGCATGCGGGCGCTCAGCCGACCGGAGAGGCAGAATACGCAAGCATGGGATCGGCCCGATCCCCCCCAGCGTGCTATCGATCCTGCTACCGCAACCCTCGGTCTGATCTGATCTTAGACTGGGAATGAACTCCGATGCATAAGTCATCCCACAAAATGAGCGTGCGGTTGCTGAGCCGACCGAAGAGGTATAATACGCAAGCCGGGGATCGGCTCGGTCCCCCTCTGCGTGTTGCCGGTCCCGCTGCCACAACCCTCAGTTCGGCTAGAGCTTAGACATGGAATGAACTCCCTATGCCTAAGCCAACCCATGAAACGGGCATACGGGCACTCAGTCGACCAGATAGGCAGAATGTGCAAGCCGGGGATCGGCTCGGTCCCCCTTTCGTGCTACCGATCCTGCTACCGCAACCCTCGATCTGATCCGATCTTAGACTGGGAATGAACTTCGTATGCTTAGACTGGGGATGAACTCCGAATGCCTAAGTCAACCCACTAAACGAGCATATGGGTGCTCAGTCGACTGGAGAGGCCGGTCGAAGAGGCCTAATGCACAAGCCAAGGATCAGCCCGATCCCTCTCTGCGTGCTGTCGATCCTGCTGTCGGTCCTACTGCCACAACCCTCGATCCAGCTGGGGCTTAGACATGGAATGAACTCTGTATGCCTAAGCCAACTCACGAAATGAGCATGCGGGCGCTCAGCCGATTGGAGAGGCAGAATGCGGAAGCCGAGGATCGACCCAGTCCCCCCTGCGTGCTGTCGATCCTGCTGCTAGTCCTGCTGCTGTTCCTACTGTGACAACCCTCGGTCCAGTCTGATCTTAGACTGGGAATGAACTTCGTATGCTTAGACATGGAATGAACTCCGTATGCCTAAGCCAACCCACGAAATGAGCGTGCCGACGCTCAGTCGATCGGAGAGGCAGAATGCACAAGCCAGGGATCGGCCTGGTCCCCCCTGCGTATTGTCGATCCTACTACCGTAACCCTCAGTCCGATTCGATCTTAGGCTGGGAATGAACTCCGTATGCCTAAGTCAACCTATGAAACAAGCGTACGGGAATTGAGCCGGTCGAAGAGGCATAATCTGCAAGTTAGGGATCGGCTCGATCCCCCTTGCATGCTGCCGATCCCGCTACCACAACCCTCGATCCAGTTGGGGCTTAGACAAGGAATGAACTCTCTATGCCTAAGCCAACCCACAAAATGGGCATACGGGCGCTCAGTCGGCTGGAGAAGCAGAATAAGCAAGTCGAGGATCGACCCGGTCCCCCCTGTGTGCTGTCGATCCTGCTACCGCAACACTCGGTCTGGTCTGATCCTAGACTGGGAATGAACTCTGTATGCTTAGACTGGGGATAAACTCCGTATGCCTAAGTCCACCCACAAAACGAGCATGCAGGCACTCAGCCGACCAGAAAGGCAGGATGAGCAAATCGGGGATCGAACGGGTGGTAGGTGGGTTCAACCACATCTTCATATTTCTGCCATGCCAATGCCATTTTTGTGGCTTGTAAATTCATACAATGGTCCCCTAAGCCTTCATGTGAAGTTTCATGGCAAGACGACCCATTTTCTATTTTTCACGATTTTTCGAAACTTTTTGTGGTTCGGGATTTTTTAAAATTTTTTTAGAAAATGTTTTGTCCCCAAATTTGGTAGAGGTGATCCTTGTATTTTTATTGGCATGCAAAAACAAATTCAGCTAAAAACTCGAAGTGGAGAAGATTTTGTGACCATTTGAAAACAGTGCCCCCATTTCAGACACTTTAATGGCTACTGGTAGCAAACCTATAAAATCTCAAATGCTCTTTAAGGGGGTGTGAGTTCTCGAGGTTTGATGAGGGATAGGGGCCAATATAAGGGCCAAGTACCAGCACCCATCGCACATCATGTGCGCACACCCCCCGGCCCCCCCAATCGTCAGAACCCCCAATACCGTCGGTTAGGTTCTCCGACGATGCTTCGACGATGCTCCGGCGATGGTGCTCTGGGCAAACAAAATGCGGCACCAGCACATGCCCGAGCCCAGCATGAGCACCGTGGCTCAAATTGTTAGACTGGGAATGAACTCCGTATGCTTAGACATGGAATGAACTCTGTATGCCTAAGCTAACCCACGAAACGAGCGTGCAGGTGCTCAACCGACTGGAGAGGCAGAATGCGCAAGCCGGGGATCGGCCTGGTCCCCCCCTATGTGCTATCGATCCTGCTACTACAACCCTCAATCCGATCCGATCTTAGACTGAGAATAAACTCCGTATGCGTAAGTCAACCCATGAAATGAGCGTGCGGGTGCTGAGCAAGTCGAAGAGGCATAATAGGTAAATCGAGGATCGACTCGGTCCCCCTCTACGTGCTGCCAGTCCTGCTGTCTCAACCTTCGGCCTGGCTGGGGCTTAGACATGGAATGAACTCCCTATGCCTAAGCCAACCCATCAAACGGACATGCGGGCGCTTAGACTGGGAATGAACTCCGTATGCCTAAGTCAACCGACGAAACGAGCATGCAGGTGCTCAACCGATCGGAGAAGCCAGCCGGTGAGGCATAATGCGCAAGTCGAGATCAGCCTGGTCCCCCTCTGCATACTGTCGATCCCGCTGTCAGTCCTGCTGCCACAACCCTTGGTCCAGCTGGGGCATAGACTTGGAATGAACTCCCTATGCCTAAGCCAACCCATGAAATGGGCGTGTGGGCATTCAGTCGGCCGGAAAGGCAGAATACGCAAGCTGAGGATCGGCTCGGTCCCCCTGCGTGCTACCGATTCTGCTACCGCAACCATCGGTCTGGTCCGATCTTAGACTGGGAATGAACTTTGTATGCTTAGACTGGGGATGGACTCTGTATGCCTAAGTTAACCCATGAAACGAGCGTGTGGGCGCTCAGCCAGCCGGAGAGGCCGACCGGAGAGGCACAATGCACAAGCCGGGATCGACCTAGTCCCCCCTTTCATGCTACCGATCCTGCTACTGGTTCTAGCTATCGTAACCCTCGGTCTGATCTGATCTTAGACTGGGAATGAACTCTGTATGCTTAGACATGGAATGAACTCCGTATGCCTAAGCCAACCCACGAAACGAGCATGCGGGCGCTCAGCCGATCGGAGAGATAGAATGCGTAAGCCAGGGATCGAGCCGGTCCCCCCTGCATGCTATCGATCCTACTGTCGCAACCCTCAGACTGGTCCGATCTTAGATTGGGAATGAACTTCGTATGCCTAAGTCAACCCATGAAACGAGTGTGCGGGCGCTGAGTCGGTCGAAGAGGCATAATATGCAAGCCAGGGACCAGCTCAGTCCCCCTCTGCGTTCTGTTAGTCCCACTACCACAACCCTTGGTTCGACTAGGGCTTAGACATGGAATGAACTCCCTATGCCTAAGCCAACCCATGAAACAGGCATGCGGGTGCTCAGCCGATCGGAGAGGCAGAATGCGCAAGCCGGGGATCGACCTACTCCCCCCTGCGTGCTGTCGATCCTGCTGCCGCAACCCTCGGTCTGGTCCAATCTTAGACTAGGAATGAACTCCATATGCTTAGACTGGGGATGAACTCCGTATGCCTAAGTCAACCCACGAAATGAGCGTGTGGGTGCTCAGTCAACCAGAGAGGCAGGATGCGCAAGCCGGGGATCGAACGGGTGGTAGGTGGGTTCAAGCACATCTTCATATTTCTGCCATGCCAATGCCATTTTTATGGCTTGTAAATTCATACAATGGTCCCCTAAGCCTTCATGTGAAGTTTCATGGCAAGACGACCCGTTTTCTATTTTTCATGATTTTCGAAACGTATTGCGGTTCAAAATTTTTTAAAATTTTTTTAGAAAGAATTTTGTCCCCAAATTTGGTAGAGGTGACCCTTGTATTTTTGTTGGCATGCACAAGACAATTCAGCTAAAAACTCGAAGTGGAGAAGATTTTGTGACCGTTTGAAAAAAGTGTCCCCATTTCAGACACTTTAATGGCTACTGGCAGCAACCTATAAAATCTCAAATGCTCTTTAAGGGGGTGTGAGTTCTCGAGGTTTGATGAGGGATAGGGGACCAATATAAGGGCCAAGTACCAGCACCCATCGCACATCATGTGCGCATACCCCCTGGCCCCCCCCAATCGCCAGAACCCTCAATGCTGTCGGTTACACTCTCCGATGATGCTCCGGTGATGGTGCCCCGGGGGAAAAAATACGGCACCAGCGCATGCCCAAGCCCAGTATGTGCACTGTGGCTCAAAATCTTAGACTGGGAATGAACTCCGTATGCCTAAGGCAACCCATGAAATGAGCGTACGAGCGCTCAGCAGGCTAGAAAGGCAGAATCCGCAAGCCGGGGATCGACCCGGTCCCTCCAGCGTGTTATCAATCCTGGTGCCATAACCCTCGGTCCAGTCTGATCTTAGACTGGGAATGAACTCTGTATGCATAAGTCAAACCACAAAATGAGCGTGTGGGTGCTGAGCCGACCGAAGAGGCATAAAGCATAAGTCAGCCCGATCCCCCTTCTGTGTGCTACCGATCCTGCTTCCGGTCCTGCTACCACAACCCTCAGTCTGGCTGGGGCTTAGACATGGAATGAACTCCGTATGTCTAAGCCAACCCCATGAAACAAGCGTGTGGGCACTCAACCGGCCGGAGAGGGAGAATGCGCAAGTCAGGGATCAGCTCAGTCCCTCTTACGTGCTACCGATCCTGCTGCTGGTCCTGCTGTCGCAACCCTCGATCCGATCCAATCTTAGACTGGGAATGAACTCCATATGCTTAGACATGGAATGAACTTCGTATGCCTAAGCCAACCCACGAAATGAGCGTGCGGGCACTGAGCCAGCTGGAGAGGCGTAATGCGTAAGCAACGGATTGGCTCGGTCCCCCTCTGCATGCTGCCAATCCCGCTGTTACAACCCTCGGTTCGGCTGGGGCATAGACATGGAATGAACTCCCTATGCCTAAGCCAACCTGTGAAATGGGCATGCCGTCGCTCAACTGACCAGAGAGGTAGAATACGCAAGCCGGGGATCGGTTCGATCCCCTCTGCTGCTTGTCCTACTGGTGCAACCCTCGGTCCAAACAGATCTTAGACTGGGAATGAACTCCGTATGCTTAGACATGGAATGAACTCCGTATGCCTAAGCCAACCTAGGAAACGAGCGTGCGGGTGCTCAGCCGGTTGGAGAGGTAGAATGCGTCAGCTGGGGATCGGCCCGGTCCCCACTTGGGTGCTGTCGATCCTGCTGCCGCAACCCTCGATCCGATCTGATCTTAGACTGGGAATGAACTCCGTATGCGTAAGTCAACCCACGAAACAAGCGTGCGGGCGCTGAGCCGGCTGAAAAGGCATAATGCGCAAGCCAGGGATCGGCTCGATCCCCCTCTGTGTGCTGTCGGTCCCGCTACCACAACCCTTGATCCGGCTAGGGCTTAGACATGGAATGAACTCCCTATGCCTAAGCTAACCCATGAAACGGGCATCCGGAGAGGCCGAATGCGTAAGTCAGGGATCGACTCGGTCTCCGCCTACGTGCTGTCGATCCTGCTGCCGCAACCCTTGGTTCGATCCGATCTTAGACTGGGAATGAACTCCGTATGCCTAAGTCAACCCATGAAATGAGTGTACGGGCGTTGAGCCTGCCAGAGAGGCATAACGCGCAAGCTGGGGATCGGCCCGGTCCCCCTCTACCTACTGCCAGTCCCGCTACCACAACCCTCGGTCCGGTTGGGGCTTAGACAAGGAATGAACTCCCTATGCCTAAGCCAACCCACGAAACGGGCGTGCAGGCGCTCAGCTGGTCGGAGAGGCAGAATGCGCAAGTCGGGGATCGGCCCGGTCCCCCCTGCGTGCTGCCGATCCTGCTGCCACAACCCTCAGTTCGGTTCCGATCTTAGACTGGGAATGAACTCCGTATGCTTAGACGGGGGATGAACTCCCTATGCCTAAGTCAACCCATGAAACGAGCGTGCAGGCGCTCAGTCCGGTCGGAGAGGCATAATGCGCAAGCCGAGGATCAGCCTGATCCCCCTCTGCGTGCTACCGATCCTACTGTCGGTCTTGCTGCCACAACCCTTAGTCCGGCTGGGGCTTAGACATGGAATGAACTCTGTATGCCTAAGCCAACCCATGAAACGAATGTGTGGGCACTCAGCCGACCGGAGAGGCAGAATGCGCAAGCCGGGGATCGGCCCGGTCCCCCCCTGTATGATGCCAATCCTGTTGCTGGTCTTGCTACCACAACCCTTGGTCTGGTTCGATCTTAGACTGGGAATGAACTTCATATGCTTAGACATGGAATGAAATCCGTATGCCTAAGCCAACCCACGAAACGAGCATACGTTCGGGCGCTCAACCAGACAGAAAGGTAGAATGCGCAGGACAGGGATCGGCTCGGTTCCCCCTACGTGCTATCGATCCTGCTACAGCAACCCTCAGTCTGATTTGATTTTAGACTAGGAGTGCACTACGTATGCCTAAGCCAACCTACAAAACGAGCGTGTGGGCAGTTAGCCGACAGGAGAGGCAGGATGTGCAAGCCGAGGATCGATCGAGTGGTAGGTGGGTTCAGGCACATCTTCACATTTCTACCATGCCAATGCCATTTTTATGGCTTGTAAATTCATACAATGGTCCCTTAAGCCTTCATGTGAAGTTTCGTGGCAAGACGACCCGTTTTCTATTTTTCATGATTTTTGAAACTTTTTACGGTTCGAGATTTTTTAAATTTTTTTAGAAATAGTTTTGTCCCCAAATTTAGTAGAGGTAATCCTTGTATTTTTGTTGGCATCCACAAAAAAAATTCAGCTAAAAACTTGAAGTGGAGAAGATTTTGTGACCGTTTGAAAAAAGTGTCCCCATTTCAGACACTTTAATGGCTACTGGCAGCAAAACTATAAAATATCAAATGCTCTTTAAGGGGGTGTGAGTTCTTGAGGTTTGATGAGGGATAGGGGGCCAATATAAGGGCCAAGTACCAGCACCCATCGCACATCATGTGCGCACACCGCCCCGGTCCCCCCAATCACCGGAACCCCAAATGCCGTCGGTTAGGCTCTCCGACGATGCTCCGGTGATGGTGCCCCAGGCGAAAAAAAATACGGTAGCAGCACATGACCGAGCCCAGCATGTGCCCCGTGGCTCAAAATCTTACATTGGGAATGAACTCCGTATGCTTAGACAAGGAATGAACTCCGTATGCTTAGACATGGAATGAACTCCGTATGCCTAAGCCAACCCACGAAACGAGCGTGCGGCCGCTCAATCGGCCAGAGAGGCAGAATGTGCAAGTCAATGATCGACTCGGTCCCCCCTGCATGCTGTCGATCATACTGCTGGTCCTACTTTCGCAACCCTTGATTCGATCCGATCTTAGACTGGGAATAAACTCCGTATGCTTAGACATGGAATGAACTCCGTATGCCTAAGCCAACCCATGAAATGAACGTGCGGGCGCTCAGTCGGCCAGAGAGGTAGAATGCACAAGCCAGGGATTGGCCTGAGCCCCCCTGCGTACTGTCAATCATGCTACCACAACCCTCGATCCGGTCTAATCTTAGACTGGGGATGAACTTCGTATGCCTAAGGCAACCCATGAAATGAGGGTGTGGGCGATCAATCGATCGGAGAGGCATAATGCGCAAGCTGGGGATCAACCTGATCCCCCTCTGCTTGCTGTCGATCCCGCTGCAGGTCCGGCTGGGGCTTAGACATGGAATGAACTCCGTATGCCTAAGCCAACCCACGAAACGAGCGTACGGGCTCTCAGCCGACCGAAGAGGCAGAATGTGTCAACTGGGGATCAGTCCGATCCCCCCTGCGTGCTGTCGATCCTACTGCCACAACCCTCGGTCCGGTCTGATCTTAGACTAGGAATGAACTCCGTATGCATAAGTCAACCCACAAAACGAGCGTCCGGGCGTTGAGCCCGCCGAAGAGGCACAATGCACAAGTCAAGGATCGGCCTGGTCCCCCTCTACGTGCTGCTGGTCCGGCTGCCACAACCCTTGGTTCGGTTGGGGTTTAGACATGGAATGAACTCCCTATGCCTAAGCCAACCCAGAAAACGGACATGCGGGTGCTCAGCCGGCCGGAGAGGTAGAATGCGCAAGTCGAGGATCAACCCAGTCCCCCATGCGTGTTGTCGATCCTGTTATCATAACCTTCGATCCGGTCTGATCATAGACTAGGAATGAACTCCGTATGCTTATACTGGAGATGAACTCCGTATGCCTAAGTCAACCCACGAAACGAGCGTGCAGGAGCTCAGCCGACCGGAGAGGCCGGTCAAACAGGCATAATGTGCAAGTCGGGGATCAGCCTGGTCCCCCTTTACGTAGTGCCGATCCCGCTGCCAGTCTTGCTGCCACAACCCTCGGTTCGACTGGGGGTTAGACATGGAATGAACTCCGTATGCCTAAGCCAACCCACAAAATGAGCGTGTGGGTGCTCAGCCAGCCGGAGAGGCAGAATACACAAGCCGAGGATCGACACGGTCCCCCCTGAGTGCTGTCGATCCTGCTGTTGGTCCTGTCGCAGAAACCCTCGGTCCGGTCTGATCTTAGTCTGGGAATGAACTTCGTATGCTTAGACATGGAATGAACTCCGTATGCCTAAGCCAACCCACGAAATGAGCGTGCGTGCGGGCGCTCAGCCGACTGGAAAGGCAGAATGCACAAGCCGGGGATCGACCCAGTCCCCCCTACGTGCTGTCGGTCCTGATGCCACAACCCTTGCTCCGATCTGATCTTAGACTGGGAATGAACTTCGTATGACTAAGTCAACCCAAGAAACGAGCGTGCGGGCGTTGAGCTGATCGGAGAGGCAAAATGCGCAAGCCGGGGATTGGTCCAGTCCCCCTCTGCGTGCTGTCGATCCCGTTGCCATAACCCTCGGTCTGGCTGGGGCTTAGACGTGGAATGAACTCCCTATGCTTAAGCCAACCCACGAAACGGGTGTACGGGTGCTCAACTGATCGGAGAGGCAGAATGCGCAAGCTGGGGATCGGCTCTGTCCCCCCTGCGTGCTGCCGTAACCCTTGGTCTGGTCTGATCTTAGACTAGGAATGAACTCCGTATGCCTAAGTCAACCCACGAAACGAGTGTGCGGGCGCTCAGCCGACCAGAGAGGCAAGATGCGCAAGCCGGGGATCGAATGGGTGGTCGGTGGGTTCAAGCACATCTTCATATTTCTGCCATGCCAATGCCATTTTTATGGCTTCTAAATTCATACAATGGTCCCCTAAGCCTTCATGTGAAGTTTCGTGGCAAGACGACCCGTTTTCTATTTTTCATGATTTTTTAAACTTTTTACGGTTTGGAAGGTAATCCTTGTATTTTTGTTGGTATGTACAAAAAAATTCAGCCAAAAACTCGAAGTGGAGAAGATTTTGTGACCGTTTGAAAAAAGTGTCCCCATTTCGGACACTTTAATGGCTACTGGCCGTAAACCTATAAAATCTCAAATGCTCTTTATGAGGGTGTGAGTTCTCGAGGTTTGATGAGGGATAGGGGGCCAATATAGGGGCCAATATAAGGGCCAAGTACTAGCACCAATCGCACATCATATGCGCACACCCCCCTGCCCCCCCAATCGTCGAAACCCCCACTGCTGCCGGTTAGGCTCTCCGATGATGGTGACCCGGGCGAAAAAAATGTAGCACCAGCACATGCCCGAGCCCAGCATGTGCACCATGGCTCAAAATCTTAGACTGGGAATGAACTCCATATGCTTAGACATGGAATGAACTCCGTATACCTATGCCAACCTACGAAATGAGCATGCGGGCGCTCAGCCGGTCGGAGAGGTAGATTGTGCAAGTCGGGGATCGACTCGGTCCCCAACTATGTGCTGTCGATCCTGCTATCGTAACCCTCAATCTGATCTGATCTTAGATCGGGAATGAACTCCGTATGCATAAGTCAACCCACGAAATGAGCGTACGGGCGCTGCGCCGATCGAAGTGGCATAATAAGTAAGTCGAGGATCGACCCGGTCCCCCTCTGCGTGCTGCCGGTCTCGCTGCCACAACCCTCTGTCCGGCTTTGGCTTAGACATGGAATGAACTCCCTATGCCTAAGCCAACCCACTAAACGGGCGTGCGGGCGCTCATCCGACCGGAGAGGTAGAATGTGCAAGCCAGGGATCGGCCCGGTCCCCCCGACGTGCTGCCAATCCCACTGCCACAACCCTCGATCCAGCTGGGGCTTAGACATGGAATGAACTGCCTATGCCTAAGCCAACCCACGAAACGGGAGGGCGGGCGCTCAGCCGGTCGGAGAGGCAGAATGCGTAAGTCAGGGATTGGCCCGGTCCCCCCTACGTGCTGCCGATCCTGCTGCCGCAACCCTTGGTCCGGTCCGATCTTAGACTGGAAATGAACTCCGTATGCTTAGATTGGGGATGAACTTCGTATGCCTAAGTCAACCCACGAAACGAGCGTGCGGTTGCTCAATCGGCCGGAGCGGTCGGCCGAAGAGGCATAATGCGCAAGCCAGGGATCAGCCCGGTCTCCCTCTGAGTGCTATCGATCCTAACTGCCAGTCCTGCTACCACAACCCTCGGTCTGGTTAGGGCTTAGACATGGAATGAACTCCGTGTGCCTAAGCCAACCCACAAAACAAGTGTACGGGTGCTCAATCAGTTGGAGAGACAGAATGCATAAGCCGAGGATCGGCTCGGTCCCCCCTGCGTACTACCAATCCTGCTGTTGGTCCTGCTACCGCAACTCTCGATCCAGTCCAATCTTAGACTGGGAATTAACTCCGTATGCTTAGACATGGAATGAACTCCGTATGCCTAAGCCAACCCATGAAACAAGCGTGCGGGTGCTCAGCTGGCCGGAGAGGCAGAATGCGCAAGCCAGGGATTGGCCCGGTCCCCCCTGCGTGCTGTCAATCCTGCTCCTACAACCCTCGGTCCGGTCTGATCTTAGACTAGGAATGAACTCCGTATGCCTAAGTCAACCCATGAAATGAACGTGCGGTTGCTGAGCCGGCTGGAGAGGCATAATGCGCAAGCTGGGGATCGGCCCAGTCCACCTCTGTGTGCTACCCGTCCCACTATCACAACCCTTGGTCCAGCTGGGGCTTAGACATAGAATGAACTCCCTATGCCTAAGCCAACCCACGAAATGGGCGTGCGGGCGCTCAGTCGGCCGGAGAGGTAGCATGTGCACGTCGGGGATTGGCCCAGTCCCCCCTGCGTGCTATCGATCCTGTTGCCGCAACCCTCGATCTGGTCCAATCTTAGATTGGGAATGAACTCCGTATGCCTAAGTCAACCCACGAAACGAGCGTGTGGGCGCTCAGCCGACCAGAGAGGTAGGATGCGTAAGCCATGGATCGAATGGGTGGTAGGTGGGTTCAAGCACATCTTCATATTTCTGCCATGCCAATGCCATTTTTATGGCTTGTAAATTCATGCAATGGTCCCCTAAGCCTTCATGTGAAGTTTCATGGCAAGACAACTCGTTTTCTATTTTTCACGATTTTTGAAACATTTTACGGTTCGGGATTCTTTTAAATTTTTTTAGAAAGAGTTTTCTCCCCAAATTTGGTAGAGGTGTTTCGTTGGCATGCACAAAAAAATTCAGCTAAAAACTTGAAGTGGAGAAGATTTTGTGACCGTTTGAAAAAAGTGTCCCCATTTCAGACATTTTAATGGCTACTGGCAGCAAACCTATAAAATCTCAAATGCTCTTTAAGGGGGTGTGAGTTCTCGAGGTTTGATGAGGGATAGGGGGCCAATATAAGGGCCAAGTGTCACCCCTTGGGCGGGCGTACCAGGCAAATCAGACACACCAGCAGGCGGGCCAGAGGTTGAGGCCTGCAGACCAGGCGTACTGGCGGGTATCTGCGCGTAAAGCCTAGCAAACGAGTTCAGAATGCCCGCCCAACTTGCAGGCCAACCCGTGAGACCAAGGCCTGGCATGCAAGCTGTCGCACCACATCCAGAAGGGCCCAAGGTGCTGGACACGTAAGGGAAGCTTCTGGAAGCAGGCAGGATCAGTAGCAGCATCTTGGCAGATTTGGTTGACCCTAAAAATCAGGAGTTAGCATCCTAATTGATTGTAATCTGTATAATCCCATGATTTTAGCCTTTATTCTAGGGATATTGCCATTAAGTGTAAGTTGGAGCCTCAACTATAAATAGAGGGCTACTCCTCCCTCTTTTGTACACCATCAAACACTTCTGTTTCAGTGAATACAAGAGCATTTCCAGAATTTTGCCTTCTTATCATGTTTCTCTTTAACTTGCGTAATCAGCCCTTCCTGTTGTTCTAGTGCCCGTACGCTTGTGTTTTAGGCTGACTTAGGCTCAAAGGAGGAGATTCCAAGCCTAAGGCCACACGATTTCTAAGTCTAAGGTCAGAGCCCGTGACAGTTGGTATCAGAGCAAGTTCGATTCTGCGTGTTTGTGTTGTGCAAGTTAGAGGAGATGGCATCCCAAAGTGACACTGCTAACCAACAACCAGAGGCCCAGGAGCATGGGCGTGGAAGAGGGAGGAAAGCTAGTTCTAGAGATATCTGGTCTACCATGGATGGTAGGCTGGCCAAGGTGGAGGTGACCATGGGCGACATAGGGGAGAAGCTTGAGGGGTAGAGACTCACATTGCATCGCTAGACTCCATGGGGGAGGAGATCCAAAGTGAGCTGCAAGCTGCTCTCAACAAAGGCTTGGATGTGTTCACCTAAAAGAATCAGACCTTGGAGGCTGAAGTGCTGACCTTGCGTGATGGCATGGAGGCCATACACCAACGGATGGAGGAGTTTACCAGTGAGCTCGTTGCTTGCAAGACTGCCATTGGGAATGGCATGTTTGCTAGAGTGTCCAAGTCCAGATTGGATGTCCCCAAGCCTAAGGAGTTCAAGGGGACTAGGGCGGCCAAGGAAGTAGATAACTACCTTTGGGGTATGGAGCAGTACTTCCAGGCCATGGGCATGCAAGATGAGGCGATAAAGGTAAGCACCGCTGCTATGTATCTCACTGATGTAGCCTTATTGTGGTAAAGGCACAGGTGTGATGATGTCAGGTATGGGAATGCCAAGATTGGAACCTGGGCAGAGTTTCAAAAGGAGTTCAGAGAACAATTTTACCCGGAGTATACCGATGATGAGGCACGGGCAAAGTTCCACAGGTTGAGCCAGCAATGGGACATAAGGAAGTATGTCTAGAAATTCTCTGAACTGATGCTACAGATCTCGGATCTAGGCAAGAAGGACACCTTATTTGCTTTCATGGATGGGCTGAAGCCGTGGGTGAAGCATGAGCTACAAAGAAGAGGAGTTCATGACTTGGCTAAAGCCATGACTACTACCGAGGCCTTGATAGAGTTCAAGCCTCTGAACAAGTTTGAGTCTACCAAGCCCAAGGGTAAGGGCAGGGACGATAGGGACCAGAAGAAGCAGTCCAAGGTGAATGACCATGACCGGGAGTCCAAGGATGGAGACCGAGACCGTTCAACCAAGGATGGTGAGAGGAATCCACCAGCAGGCAAGTGGAAAGCAAAGGGGGACTGAGAGCCACTAGCATGCTACCTATGTGGAGGGAGCCACATAGCATGTAATTACCCACAGAAGGGCAAGCTGGCTGCTGTAGACAAGGAGTCTGACGAGGAGCCAGAGTCAGGGGTAGCAAAGCTTGGGTCGTTGGTGCTCAATGTTGTCCAGAGTAAGGGGAGCCGCAAGCCAAAAGGCTTGATGTTTACGGATCTGATGGTTGCGGGTCAGAAGGTGAGCGCACTGGTGGACACAGGTGCCTCACATATTTTTATTTCAGGTGATAGAGCCCGGAAGCTCGGACTAAAGGTGCAAAAAGGGACTAGTACCATCAAAATAGTGAACTCCAAGGAAGTTTTAGCCATTGGAGTAGTGCGGGGAGTGGAGTTGCAGCTTAGAGACTGGAAAGGCAAGGAGACCATTGAGGTAATACCCCTTGACGACTATGAGTTTGTGATTGGGTTGGATTTCCTTGTTCGGATTAACACCCTCCTTGTGCCTTTTGCCGATTGTGTTTCCATCTTGGATGCACGATGCCAATGCCTAGTGCCATTGAGGAGAGGGTCTGGAGTTGGGTCGCGGGTGGTGTCAGCCATCCAATTTGCCAAGGCGGTAAGCAGACAAGAAGACACCTTCTTGGCAGCCTTGAAATATGATGAGCCAAGGGAGAAAGAGACCGAGTCACCCTTGGAGGTGCTAAAGGTGCTGAAGACCTTTAGTGATGTGATGCCCGAAAAGCTACCTAGCAAGTTACCAACTAAGAGGGAGGTGGACCACAAGATCGAGCTGGTGTTCGGGCCAAGCCACCAGCTAGAGCCCCTTACCGAATGTCGTCCACTAGAGTTGGAGGAGTTGAGGAAGTAGCTGTAGAGAGTTAGTTGATGCTGGCTTCATCAGGCCATCGAAGCACCTTATGGTGCACTGGTTTTATTTCAGTGCAAGCATGATGGGTCATTGTGACTGTGCATAGACTACCAGGCTTTGAACAAGCTGACCATCAAGAACAAGTACCCCATCCCACTCATTGCGGACTTGTTCGATCAACTTGGGAGTGCAAGGTGGTTCACCAAGCTGGATTTGAGGTCAGGCTACTATCAAGTCAGGATCGCGGAGGGAGATGAGCCAAAGATAGCATGTTTCACTCGGTATGTTTTGTATGGGTTCTTGGTGATGCCTTTCGAACTCACGAATGCCCCAGCAACATTCTGCACCCTTATGAACAAGGTACTTCAGTCATTCCTTGATCAATTTGTTGTGGTTTATTTGGATGACATTGTGATCTACAGCCAGACTTTGGGAGAGTATGTAGACCACTTGAGATAGGTGTTTGAGGTGTTGCGAGTGCACAAGCTGTTTGTCAAGAGGGAGAAGTGCTCATTCGCCCAATAGGAGATCCCGTTCCTTGGCCATATAGTGGGAGGTGGCAAGATACGCATGGATGAAGGCAAGATACACGCCATCCTGGAGTGGCAACCGCCAGCCAAGGTCACTGAGTTGAGATCGTTCCTTGGGCTAGTCAACTACTACAGGCGCTTCATCAAAGGTCACTCAGTAATAGCCACGCCATTGACTGACTTGCTCAAGAAAGGGAAAGCATGGGAGTGGAGCGCAGGGTGCCAGGAAGCCTTTGACAGGTTGAAGCGGGCTGTGACCGAAGAGCCAGTCTTGGCCTTGCCAGACCTTGCCAAGCCATATGAGGTGCATACGGATGCATCAGACTTTGCCATAGGGGGTGTGTTGATGCAGGAGGGACGTCCAGTTACGTTTGAGAGCAGGAAGCTGAACGAGACTGAGCACAAGTACATGGTCCAAGAGAAAGAGATGACTGCAGTGGTGCACTGCTTGCGCACTTGGCGCCATTACCTGTTGGGGTCGAGGTTTGTGGTTAGGATGGATAATGTGGCGACCAGCTACTTCCAGATGTAGAAGAAGCTATCCCCCAAGCAGGCGAGATGGCAAGATTTTCTTACGGAATTTGATTTCCAGATGGAGTACAAGTCGGGGCGGGCGAACCTAGTGGCAGATGCCCTGAGTAGGAAGGCTAACCTTGCTGCCATTAGCCAACCAGAGGGGTCACTGGTGCCACGCATCAAGGAGGGACTTGCGCATGATCCTACAACCAAGGCTTTGATGGAGTACGCCCAGCAAGGTAAGACTAGGTGGTTTTGGTTACAGGATGGCTTGCTGTACACCAGGGGCAGTAGACTATTTGTGCCGCAGCACGGGAAGCTTCGCAAGGAAGTTTTGCAAGAATGCCATGATTCAAGGTGGGCTGGACACCCCGGAGTGAGCCGTACCTTGGCGCTGATCGAGGACCGGTACTACTGGCCGCACATGAGGGATGATGTGGAGGCTTATGTGAAGACTTGTCTTGTGTGCCAACAGGACAAGGTGGAGCTCAAGAAACCAAGCGGTCTCTTGGAGCAATTGCCAGTGCCAGAGCGACCATGGGAGAGTGTTTCTCTGGACTTTATAGTCGGTCTACCCAAAGCAGAAGGGTTTGGAAGCATCATGGTAGTGGTGGACAGGTTTTCCAAGTATGGAATCTTCATTCTAGCAACCAAGGAGTGCCCAGTCGAGGAGGCAGCTCGATTGTTCCTGGAGAACATGGTTAAGTACTGGGGAGTGCCGAGGACCATTGTTAGAGATCGAGACGGGTGTTTCACGGGTAGGTTGTAGACTGAGTTGTTCAAGCTGTTGGGGTCAGACTTGAACTTTTCCACCAGCATGCATCCGCAGACCGATGGGTAGACAGAACGAGTGAATGGACTATTGGAGGTCTACCTCAGGCACTATGTGAGTGCCACACAAAGGGACTGGCCAAAGCTGCTAGATATTGAATAGTTTTCCTATAACTTGCAAAGAAACGAGGCAACGAACCAGAGCCCATTTGAGGTTATGACAGGGCAACAACCACTAACACCCAGTTTGATTGCTACAGGTTATACAAGGCCGAATCTAGCAGCATATAAGTTTGCCAAGGCATGGCAGGAGCAAAATGTCTTGGCCAGAGTTTGTCTACACAAGGCGGCCAAGAGGTCGAAGAAGTGGGTAGACCAGAATAGGCGGGATGTGCAGTTCCAGGTTGGAGACTTGGTGTTGGTGAAGCTGCATCCCATTGTGCACCATAGGGGGCTGCACAAAGGCCTAGCCCAGAGGTATGAGGGACCTTTTCGAGTAGGCAAGGTTGCCTACAAGCTGGATATGCCACCCAAGCTGAAGGTACACCCAGTGTTCCATGTGAGCATGCTCAAGCCGTTTCCTTGAGGATGAGGGAGATCCAGGATGGGCAGAGTCAAAACGTGCGCCATTAGGAGCAAAGGCCTCATATGAGAAGGAGGTCCGAGCATCATAGCTAACCGAGAGGTGAGACGAAAGAACTATCAGCCAAGACAAGAGTACTTGGTGCGCTGGAAAGGACTTCCAGACAATGAGGTGAACTGGGAACCAGCAGATGACTTATGGCAGTTCAGGGACCAGATCAGGCAGTACCATGCAGAAGATGCAACGAGAGCATTACGCAATTAGGTGAGGGAGAATGTCACACCCTGGGTAGGTGTGTCAGGCACATCAGGCGCACCAACAGGCGAGCTGGACGTTGAGGCCCGCAGACCAGGAGTGCTGGCGGGTATCTATGCACAAAGCCTAGCAAACGAGTTCAGAATGCTTGCCCAACTTGCAGGCCAACCCGTGAGACCAAGGCCTGGCATACAAGCTACCCGCACCACATCCAGAAGGGCCTAAGGTGCTGGACACGCAAGGAAAGCTTCTAGAAGCAGGCAGGATCAACAGCAGCATCCTGGCAGATTTGGTTAACCCTGAAAATTAGTAGTTAGCATCCTGATTGATTGTAATCTGTATAATCCCATGATTTTAGCCTTTATTCTAGGGATATTGCCATTAAGTGTAAGTTGGAGCCTCAACTATAAATAGAGGGCTACTCCTCCCTCATTTGTACACCATCAAACACTTTCGTTTCAATGAATACAAGAGCATTTCCAGAATTCTGCCTTCTTATCTTGTTTCTCTTTAACTTGCGTAATCAGCCCTTCCCGTTGTTCTAGTGCCCGTACGCTTGTGATTTAGGCTGACTTAGGCATAAAGGAGGAGATTCCAAGCCTAAGGCCGCACGATTTCTAAGTCTAAGGTTGGAGCCCGTGACATAAGTACCAGCACCCATCGTACATCATGTGACACCCCCCCGGCCCCCCCAATCGTCGGAACCCCCAATGCCACCGGTTAGGCTCTCCGACGATGCTCCAGCGATGCTCCGACGATGGTGCCCCAGGAGAAAAAAATACGGCACCAGCACATGCCTGAGCCCAGCAGTGCACCATGGCTCAAAATCTTAGACTGGGAATGAACTTCGTATGCCTAAGCCAACCCATGAAATGAGCGTGTGGGTGCTCAGCCGATCAGAGAGGAAGAATGCGCAAGCTGGGGATCGGCCCGGTCCCCCTGTGTACTATTGATCCTGCTGTCGTAACCCTTGATCTGGTCCGATCACAGACTGGGAATGAACTCCGTATGCATAAGTCAACCCACGAAACGAGCGTGTGGGTGCTGAGCCGACCAAAGAGGCATAATACGCAAGCAGGGGATCAGCTTGATCCCCCTCTGCGTGCTGCTGGTCCCGCTGCCACAACCCTCGGTCTGGTTGGGGCTTAGACATGGAATGAACTCCCTATAAAGCCAACCCACGAAATGGGCGTGCGGGCGCTCAGCCGGCCAGAGAGGCAGAATGCGCAAGCCAGGGATCGGCCCGATCCCCCCTGCGTGTTGTCGATCCTGCTACCGCAACCCTCAGTCCGATCCGATCTTAGACTGAAAATGAACTCCGTATGCTTAGACTGGGGATGAACTCCATATGCCTAAGTCAACCCATGAAACGAGCGTGTGGGCACTCAACTGGCTGGAGAGGCAGGTCGGAGAGGCATAATGCACAAGCCGAGGATCAGCTCGATCCCCCTTTGCGTGCTGTCGATTCTGCTGCCGGTCCTGCTACCACAACCCTCGGTCCGGTTGCGGCCTAGACATGGAATGAACTCCGTCTGCCTAAGCCAACCCATGAAACGAGCGTACGAGTGCTCAGCTGGCCGGAAAGGCAGAATGCACAAGCCGGGGATCAACCCAGTCCCCTTTGCATGCTGTTAGTCCTGCTGCTGGTCCTGCTGCCACAACCCTCGATCTGGTTCGATCTTAGACTGGGAATGAACTCCATATACTTAGACATGGAATGAACTTCGTATGCCTAAGCCAACCCATGAAACGAGCATGCGAGCACTCAATCGGCGGGAGAGACAGAATGCACAAGTGGGGGATCGGCTAGTTCCCCCCTACGTGCTATCGATCCTGCTACCGAAACCCTCAGTCTGGTCTGATCTTAGACTGGGAATGAACTCCGTATGCCTAAGTTAACCCATGAAACAAGAGTGTGGGCGCTGAGCCGATCGGAGAGGCATAATGCGTAAGCCGGGGATCGGCCCGATCCCCCTCTGTGTGCTGTCGGTTCCGTTGCCGTAACCCTTGGTTCGGCTGGGGCTTAGACATGGAATGAACTCCCTATGCCTAAGCTAACCCATGAAACAGGCATGCGAGCGCTCAGTCGGTCGAAGAGGCAGAATGCGCAAGCAGGGGATCGGCCCGGTCCCCCCTGTGTGCTGTCGATCTTGCTGCCGCAACCCTCAGTTCGGTCTGATCTTAGACTGGGAATGAACTCTGTATGCTTAGACTGGGGATGAACTCTGTTTGCCTAAGTCAACCCATGAAATGAGCGTGCAGGCGCTCAACCGACCAAAGAGGCAGGATGCGCAAGTCGGGGATCGAACGGGTGGTAGGTGGGTTCAAGCACATTTTCATATTTCTACCATGCCAATGCCATTTTTATGGCTTGTAAATTCATACAATGGTCCCCTAAGCCTTCATGTGAAGTTTCATGGCAAGACGATCCGTTTTCTATTTTTCACGATTTTCTAAAATTTTTACAGTTCGAGATTTTTTAAAATTTTTTTGGAAAGATTTTTGTCCCCAAATTTGGTAAAGGTGATCCTTGTATTTTTTTTGGCATGCACAAAAAAATTCAGCTAAAAACTCGAAGTGGAGAAGATTTTGTGACCATTTGAAATAAGTGTCCCCATTTCAAACACTTTAATGGCTACTGGCAGCAAACCTATAAAATCTCAAATGTTCTTTAAGGGGGTGTGAGTTCTCAAGGTTTGATGAGGGATAGGGGGCCAATATAAGGGCCAAGTACCAGCACCCATCACACATCATGTGCGCACACCCCCCGGGCCCCGAATCGTCGGAACCCCAAATGCCGTCGGTTAGGCTCTCCAGTGATGCTCCGACGATGCTACGGCGATGGTGCCCTGGGCAAAAAAATGCGGCAGCAGCACATGCCCAAGCCCAGCATGTGTACCATGGCTCAAAATCTTAGACTGGGAATGAACTCGATATGCTTAGACATGGAATGAACTCCGTATGCCTAAGCCAACCTACGAAATGAGCGTACGGGCGCTCAGCCAGCCGGAGAGGCAGAATGCGCAAGCTGGGGATCGGCCCGATCCCCCCTGCATGCTATCAATCCTGCTGCTGCAACCCTCAATCTGGTCCAATCTTAGACTGGGAATGAACTCCGTTTGCATAAGTCAACCTACGAAACGAGCATGCGGACGCTGAGCCAGTCGAAGAGGCATAATGCGCAAGCCGGGGATCGACCTGGTCCCCCTCTGTGGGCTGCCGGTCCCGTTCCCACAACCCTTGCTCCAGCTGGGGCTTAGACATGGAATGAACTCCCTCTGCCTAAGCCAACCCATGAAACGGGCGTACGAGCGCTCAGCCGACCGGAGAGGCAGAATGTGCAAGTCGAAGATCGGCCCGGTTCCCCCTACGTGCTATCGATCCTATTGTCGCAACCCTCGGTCTGGTCGGATCTTAGACTGGGAATGAACACCATATGCTTAAACATGGAATGAACTCCGTGTGCCTAAGCCAACCCATGAAACGAGCCTGCGGGTGCTCAACCGGCCGAAAAGGCATAATGCGCAAGCCGGGGATCAGCCCGGTCCGCCTCTGCATGCTACCGATCCCGCTGTCGGTCCTACTGCCACAACCCTTGGTCTGGCTGGGGCTTAGACATGGAATGAACTCCACATGCCTAAGCCAACACATGAAATGAGCGTGCGGGTGCTTAACCAACCGAAGAGGCAGAATGCGTAAGTAGGGCATCAGCTCGGTCCCCCCTGCTGCTATCGATCCTACTATCGCAACCCTCGGTCTGATCAGATCTTAGACTGGGAATGAACTCTGTATGCCTAAGTCAACCCATGAAACGAGCGTGCGGGCGCTAAGCCGGCCAGAGAGGCATAATGCACAAGCCGAGGATCGGCCTGGTCCCCCTCTGCATGCTGTCAGTCTCGCTGCCACAACCCTTAGTCCGATTGGGGCTTAGACATGGAATGAACTCCCTATGCCTAAGCCAACCCACGAAATGGGCGTGTGGGTGCTCAGCCGGCCGAAGAGGCAGAATGCATAAGCAAGGGATCGGCCCAGTCCCCCCTACGTGCTGCCGATCTTGCTGCTGGTCCTGCTGCCGGTCCTGCTGCCGCAACCCTCGATCTGGTCTGATCTTAGACTGGGAATGAACTCCGTATGCTTAGACATGGAATGAACTCCGTATACCTAAGCCATCCCACGAATGAGCGTGCGGGCGCTCAGTCGATCGGAGAGGCAGAATGCGAAATTCGAGGACCCCCTGCATGCTGTCAGTCCTACTATCGCAACCCTCGGTCCGGTTTGATCTTAGACTGGGAATGAACTATGTATGCCTAAGTCAACACACGAAACGAGCGTGTGGGCACTGAGCTGGGCGGAGAGGCATAATACGTAAGTCAGGGATCGGCGCGATCCCCATTTGCGTGTTACCAGTCCCACTGCCACAACCCTCAGTCCGGTTGGGGCTTAGACATGGGATGAACTCCGTATGCCAAAGCCAACCCACGAAACGGACGTGCGGGCACTCAGCTAGCCGGAGAGGCAGAATGCACAAGCCGGGGATCGGCCTGATCCCCCTTGCGTGCTGTCGATCCTGCTGCCGCAACCCTCGATCCGGTTTGATCTTAGACTGGGAATGAACTTCGTATGCTTAGACTGGGGATGAACTCCGTATGCCTAAGTCAACCCACGAAATGAGCATACGGGCGCTCAGTCGACCAGAGAGGCAGGATGCGCAAGCCGGGGATCGAACGGGTGGTAGGTGGGTTCAAGCACATCTTCATATTTCTGTCGTGCCAATGCCATTTTTATGTCTAGTAAATTCATACAATGGTCCCCTAAGCCTTCATGTGAAGTTTCATGGCAAGACGACCCGTTTTCTATTTTTCATGATTTTCGAAACATCTTACGGTTTAAAATTTTTTAAAATTTTTTTAGAAAGAATTTTGTCCCCAAATTTGGTAGAGGTGACCCTTGTATTTTTGTTGGCATGCACAAGACAATTCAGCTGGCCAGAGAGGCAGAATGCGCACGCCAAGGATTGGCCTGGTCCCCCCTTACATGCTGTCGATCCTGCTGCTGCAACCCTCAGTCCAGTCTTATCTTAGACTGGGAATGAACTCCGTATGCCTAAGTCAACCCACGAAACGAGCGTTCAAGTGCTAAGCCAGCCGGAGAGGCATAATGCGTAAGCCGAGGATCGACCCGGTCCCTCTCTACGTGTTGCCGGTCCTGCTACCAAATCCCTCGGTTCGGTTGGGGCTTAGACATGGAATGAACTCCCTATGCCTAAGCCAACCCACGAAATGGGCGTGCGGGCACTCAGCCGACCGGAGAGGCAGAATACGCAAGCTGGGGATCAACCCGGTCCTCCCTGTGTGCTACCAATCCTGCTGCCGCAACCTTCGATTTGGTCCGATCTTAGACTGGGAATGAACTTCGTATGCTTAGACTGGGGATGAAATCCATTTGCCAAAGTCAACCCACAAAACGAGCGTGCGGACGCTCAACCGACCAGAGAGGCAGGATGTGCAAGCCGAGGATTGAATGGGTGGCAGGTGGGTTCAAGCATATCTTCATATTTCTACCATGCCAATGCCATTTTTATGGCTTGTAAATTCATACAATGGTCCCCTACACCTTCATGCGAAGTTTCATGGCAAGACGACCCGTTTCCTATTTTTCATGATTTTTGAAATTTTTTGCTGTTCGGGAGTTTTTAAACTTTTTTTAGAAAGAGTTTCGTCCCCAAATTGGGTAGAGGTGATCCTTGTATTTTTGTTGGCATGCACAAAAAAATTCATCTAAAAACTCGAAGTGGAGAAGATTTTGTGACCGTTTGAAAAAAGTGTCCCCATTTCAGACACTTTAATGGCTACTGGCAGCAAACCTATAAAATCTCAAATGCTCTTTAAGGGGGTGTGAGTTCTTGAGGTTTGATAAGGGATAGGGGGCCAATATAAGGGCCAAGTACTAGCACCCTTCGCACATCATGTGCACACACACCCCCGCCCCCCCCAATCGTCGGAACCCTCAATGCCTCCGGTTAGGCTCTCCGATGATGGTGCCCCAGGCGAAAAAATTATGGCACCAGCACATGCCCGAGCCTAGCATGTGCACCGTGGCTTACACTCTTAGACTGGGAATGAACTCCGTATGCATAGACATGGAATAAACTCCGTATGCCTAAGCCAACCCACGAAACGAGCGTGCGGGCGCTCAGCCGGTCGGAGAGGCGAAATGCGCAAGCCAGGGATCGACCCGGTCCCCCTCTGTGTGCTGTCAGTCCCACTGCCACAACCCTCAGACCAGCTGGGGCTTAGACATGGAATGAACTCCCTACGCCTAAGCTAACCCATGAAACGGGCGTGCGGTTGCTCAGCCGGCTAGAGGGGTAGAATGCACAAGCCAGGGATCGACCCGGTCCCCCCTGCGTGCTATCGATCCTGCTGTCGCAACCCTCAGTCTAGTTTGATCTTAGACTGGGAAAGAACTCCATATGCTTAGACTGGGGATGAACTCCGTATGCCTAAGTCAACCCACGAAACGAGCGTGCGGGTGCTTAGCCGGTCGGAGAGGCAGAATACGCAAGCTGGGGATCGACCCATCCCCCTCTACGTGCTGTCGATCCTGCTGCTGGTCCTACTGCCACAACCCTCAGGTCGGTCGGATCTTAGACTGGGAATGAACTCCATATTCTTAGACATGGAAAGAACTCCGTATGCCTAAGCCAACCCACGAAATGAGCGTGCGGGTGCTAAGCCGATCGAAAATGGGTAATGCACAAGTCGGGGATCAGCCCGGTCCCTCTCTGGTGCTGTCGATCCCACTGCCAGTCCTGCTACCACAACCCTCGACCCGATTGGGGCTTAGACATGGAATGAACTCCGTATACCTAAGCCAACCCACGAAACCAGCGTGCGGGCACCCAGTAGACCGGAGAGGAAGAATACGTAAGTCGGGGATCAGCCCGATCCCCCTCTACGTGCTGCCTGTCCCGCTACCACAACCCTCAGTCCGACTGGGGCTTAGACATGGAATGAACTCCCTATGCCTAAGCCAACTAACGAAATGGACGTGCGGGCTCTCAGCCGGCCAGAGAGACAAAATGCGCAAGCCGAGGATTAGCCCGGTCCCCCTACGTGCTTCCAATCTTACTGTCGCAAACCTCGATCCAATTAGATCTTAGACTGGGAATGAACTCCGTATGCTTAGACTGGGGATGAACTCCGTATGCCTAAGTCAACCCACAAAACGAATGTGCAGGCGCTCAACCGGCCAGAGAGGTAGAATGCGTAAGCCAGGGATCGGTCCGGTCCCCCCTGCGTGCTGTCGATCCTACTGCTGGTTCTGCTACCGCAACCCTCAGTCCAATCCGATCTTAGACTAGGAATGAACTCCGTATGCTTAGACATGGAATGAACTCCGTATGTCTAAGCCAACCCACAAAACGAGCGTGCGGGCGCTCAGCCGGCCAGAGAGGCAGAATGCGCAAGTCGGGGACCGGCCCAATCCCTCCGATGTGCCATCAATCCTGCTACCGTAACCCTAGGTCTGGTCCGATTTTAGACTAAGAATGAACTCCGTATGCCTAAGTCAACCCACAAAACGAGCGTACGGGCGTTGAGCCGGTCGGTGAGGCATAATGCACAAGTCGAGGATCAGCCCGGTCCCCCCTGCGTGCTGTCGATCCTGCAGTTGGTCCTGCTACCGCAACCCTTGGTTCGGTCTGATCTTAGACTGGGAATGAACTTCCTATGCTTAGACATGGAATGAACTCCGTATGGCTAAGCCAACCCATGAAACGAGCGTGCGGGCGCTCAGCTGGCCAGAGAGGCAGAATGCGTAAGCTGGGGATCGACCCGGTCCCCTATACATTTTATCGATCCTGCTCTCGCAACCCTCAGTCCGATCTGATCTTAGGCTGGGAATGAACTCTGTATGCTTAGACTGAGGATAAACTCCATATGCCTAAGTCAACCCATGAAATGAGCGTGCGGACGCTCAACCGATCGGAGGGGCCGACCGAAGAGGCAAAATGCACAAGCTGGGGATCGATCCGAACCACCCCTACGTGCTGTCGATCCTACTGCCACAACCTTCGGTCCGATCAGATCTTAGACTGGAATGAACTCCGTATGCTTAGGCATGGAATGAACTCCGTATGCCTAAGCCAACCCACAAAACGAGCGTGTGGGCGCTCAGCCAGTCGGGGAGGCAGAATGCACAAGCCAGGGACCGATCCGTTCCCCCCTGCGTGCTGTCGATCCTGCTACCGTAACCCTCAGTCCGGTATGAGCTTAGACTGGGAATGAACTCCGTATGCCTAAGTTAACCCATGAAACGAGCGTTTGGGTGCTGAGCCGGTTGGAGAGGCATAATGTGCAAGCCAAGGATCAGCCCAGTCCCGCTACCACAACCCTCGGTCTGGCTGGGGCTTAGACATGGAATGAACTCCCTATGCCTAAGCCAACCCACGAAACGGGCGTGTGGGTGCTCAATCGGCCAGAGAGGCAGAATGCACAAGCCGGGGATCGGCCCGATCCCCCCTGCGTGCTGTCGATCCTACTGCCAAAACCCTCGATTCGGTCTGATCTTAGACTGAGAGTGAACACCATATGCTTAGACTGGAGATGAACTCCGTATGCCTAAGTCAACCCCTGAAACGAGCTTACGGGTGCTCAATTGACCGAAAAGGCTTAATGAGCTAGCCGGGGATCAACCCTGTCCCCCTCTGCATGTTGCCGATCCCGCTATCGGTCCTGTTGCCACAACCCTCGGTTCGACTAGTGCTTAGACATGGAATGAACTCCGTATGCCTAAGCCAACCCACGAAATGAGCGTGCGGGCGCTCAGCCAGCTGGAGAGGCAGAATGCGCAAGCCGAGGATCAGGTCGGTCCCCCCTGCGTGCTGTCGATCTTGCTGCTGGTGCTATTGTCACAACCCTCGGTCCAGTCCGATCTTAGACTGGGAATGAACTCCATATGCTTATACTTGGAATGAACTTCGTATGCCTAAGCCAACCCACGAAACAAGCATGCGGGCGCACAGCCGATTGAAGAGCCAGAATGCGAAGCCGGGGACCGACCCGATCACCCCCTTCATGCTATCGATCCTGCTATCGCAACCCTCGGTTCGATCCAATCTTAGACTAGGAATGAACTCTGTATGCCTAAGTCAACCCATGAAACAAGCGTGCGGGTGCTGAGCTAGCCGGAGAGGCGTAATGCGCAACCCGAGGATCGACCCGGTCCCCCACTGCGTGCTGTCAATCCCGCTACCACAATCCTCGGTCCGGCTGGGCCTTAGACATGGAATGAACTCCCTATACCTAAGCCAACCCACGAAACGGGCGTGCGGGCACTCAGCCAGTCGGAGAGGCAGAATGCACTTGCAGTTGATCCTGCTGTCACAACACTCGGTTCGGTCTGATCTTAGACTGGGAATTAACTCCGTATATCTCAGTCAATGCATGAAGCGAGCGTTCAGGCACTGAGCCGTCGGAGAAGCATAATGCGTAAGCCGGGGATTGACCCGATCCCCCTCTAGGTGCTGCCGATCTCGCTGCGACAACCCTCGATCCGACTGGGGCTTAGACATGGAATGAACTCCCTATGCCTAAGCCAACCCATGAAACGGGCGTGTGGGCGCTCAGCCGGCCGAAGAGGTAAATGCGCAAGCTGAGGATCGGCTTGGTCCCCACTGCGTGCTGCCGATCCTGCTACCACAGCCCTCGGTCCGGTCCAATCTTAGACTGGGAATGAACTCCGTATGCTAAGACTGGGGATGAACTCCGAATGCCTAAGTCAACCCATGAAACGAGCGTGCGGGTGCTCAACCGGCCGGAGAGGCATAATGCGCAAGCCGGGGATCAGCCTGGTCCCCTTCTGCGTGCTACCGATCCCGCTGTCGGTCCTGCTACCACAACCCTCGGTCCAGCTGGGGCTTAGACATGGAATGAACTCCCTATGCCTAAGCCAACCCACGAAATGGGCGTGCGGGCACCTAGCCGATCGGAGAGGTAGAATGCACAAACTGGGGATCGGCCCGGTCCCCTTTGCGTGCTGCTGATCCTGCTACCGTAACCCTCGATCCGGTCCAATTTTACATTGTGAACGAACTCCATATGCTTAGACTGGGGATGAACTCCGTATGCCTAAGTCAACCCATGAAACGAGCGTGCGTACGCTCAGTCGACCAGAGAGGCAGGATGCGCAAGCCGAGGGTCGAACGGGTGGTAGGTGGGTTCAAGCTCATCTTTATATTTCTACCATTGCAATGCCATTTTTATGGCTTGTAAATTCGTACAATGGTCCCCTAAGCCTTCATGTGAAGTTTCGTGGCAAGACGACCCGTTTTCTATTTTTCACGATTTTTAAAACTTTTTACGGTTCGGGATTTTTCAAAATTTTTTTAGAAAAATTTTTGGCCCCAAATTTGGTAGAGGTGATTGCTGTATTTTTGTTGGCATGCAAAAAAAAATTCAGCTAAAAACTCAAAGTGGAGAAGATTTTGTGATCGTTTGAAAAAAGTGTCCCCATTTCAGACACTTTAACGGCTACTAGCAGCAAACCTATAAAATCTGAAATGCTCTTTAAGAGGGTGTGAGTTCTCGAGGTTTGATGAGGGATAGGGGGCCAATATAAGGGCCAAGTACCAGCACCCATCGCACATCATGGGCGCACACCCCCCGGCCCCCCAATCGCCAGAACCCCTAATGCCGTCGGTTAGGCTCTCTGGTGATGCTCCAATGATGATTCCCCGGGTGAAAAAAATGCATCACCAGTACAGGCCCAAGCCCAGCATGTGCACCATGGCTCAAACTCTTAGACTTGGAATCAACTACATATGCTTAGACATGGAATGAACTCCGTATGCCTAGGCCAACCCACGAAACGAGCGTGCGGGCGCTTAGCCAGCCGGAGAGGCAGAATGTGCAAGCCGAGGATCAGCTCGGTCCCCTTTGTGTGCTGCCGATCTCACTGCCACAACCCTCGATCCAGCTGGGGTTTAGACATGGAATGAACTTCCTATGCCTAAGCCAACCCACGAAACGGGCGTATGGGCGCTCAGCCAGCCGGAGAGGCAGAATGCACAAGTCAAGGATCAGCTCGGTTCCCCCTGCGTGCTATCAATCCTACTGTCGCAACCCTCGGTCCAGTCCAATCTTAGACTGGGAATGAACTCCGTATGCTTATACTGGGATTAACTTTGTATGCCTAATTCAACCCACGAGACGAGCGTGCGGGCGCTCAACCTGTCGGAGAGGCCGATCGGAGAGGCTGAATGCACAAGCCAGGGATCGGCTCGGTCCCCCTATGTGCTATCGATCCTGCTACTGGTCCTACTACCGTAACCCTCGATCTGGTCCAATCTTAGACTTGGAATGAACTCCGTATGCTTAGACATAGAATGAACTCTGTATGCCTAGGCCAACCCGCGAAACGAGCGTGTGGGCGCTTAGCCGGCCGGAGAGGCAGAATGTGCAAGCCGGGGATCAGCTTGGTCCCGCTCGGCGTGCTGCCGATCTCGCTACCACAACCCTCGGTCCAGCTGGGGTTTAGACATGGAATGAACTTCCTATACCTAAGCCAACCCACGAAACGGGCGTGTGGGCGCTCAGCTGGTCGGAGAGGTAGAATGCACAAGCTGGGGATCGGTTTGGTTCCCCCTGCATGCTATCGATCCTACTATCGCAACCTCGGTCTGGTCCAATCCTAGACTGGGAATGAACTCCGTATGCTTAGACTGGGGATTAACTCTGTATGCCAATTCAACCTACGAAACGAGCGTACGGGTGTTCAGTTGATCGGAGAGGTCGGTCGAAGAGGCTGAATGCACAAGTCGGGGATCGGCTCGGTCACCCCTATGTGCTATCGATCCAGCTACTGGTTCTACTATCGCAACCCTCAGTCCGGTCTGATCTTAGACTTGGAATGAACTCCATATGCTTAGACATGAAATGAACTCCGTATGCCTAAGCCAACCCACGAAACGAGCGTGCGGGTGCTCAGCCGGCCGGAGAGGCAAAATGTGCAAGCTAGGGATCAGCCCGGTCCCCCCCGCGTGCTATCGATCCTGCTGCCGCAACCCTCGATCCAGTTTGATTTTAGACTGTGAATGAACTCCGTATGCCTAAGTCAACCCATGAATCGAACGTTCGGGTGTTGAGCCGACCGGAGAGGCATAATGTGTATGCTGGGGATCAGCTTGGTCCCCCTCTACGTGTTGCCGATCCCGCTGCCACAACCTTCGATTCAGCTGGGGCTTAGACATGGAATGAACTCCCTACGCCTAAGCCAACCCATGAAACGGTCGTGCGGGTGCTCAGCCGGTCGGAGAGGCAGAATGCGTAAGCCGGGGATCAGCCCAGTCCCTCCTATGTGCTGTCGATCCTGCTGTCGCAACCCTCGATCCAGTCCGATCTTAGACTGGGAATGAACTCTGTATGCTTAGATTGGAGATGAACTTCGTATGCCTAAGTCAACCCATGAAACGAGCGTGCGGGCATTCAGTCGACCAGAGAGTTCGGTCGGAGATGTATAATGCGCATACCGAGGATCAGCCCAATCCCCCTCTGTGTGCTGTGAATCCCATTACCGGTCTTGCTGCCACAACCCTCGGTTCGACTGGAGCTTAAACATGAATCAACTCCTTATGCCGAAGCCAACCCATAAAACGGCCATGCGGGTGCTTAGCCAGTCGGAGAGGCAGAATGCACAAGCTGAGGATCGACCCGGTCCCTCCTGCGTGCTACGAATCCTGCTGTCGCAACCCTCAGTCCGATCCGATCTTAGATTGGGAATGAACTCCGTATGCTTAGATTGGGGATGAACTCCGTATGCCTAAGTCAACCCACAAAACGAGCGTACGGGCATTCAGTCGGTTGGAGAGGCCAGTCGGAGAGGCATAATGCCCATGCCGGGGATCAACCCGGTCCCCCTCTACGTGCTGTCGATCCCGCTGCTGGTCCTACCGCCACAACCCTTAGTCCGACTGGTTCTTACACATGGAATGAACTCCGTATGCCTAAGCCAACCCATGAAACGAGCGTGTGGGTGCTCAGTCGGTCGGAGAGGCAGAATGAGTAAGCCGGGGATCAGCCCGGTCCCCCCTACCTGCTACCGATCCTGCTGTTGGTCCTACTATCGCAACCTTCAGTCCGGTCAGATCATAGACTGGGAATGAACTTCGTATGCATAGACATGGAATGAACTCCGTATGCCTAAGCCAACCCACGAAATGAGCATGCGGGTGCTCAACCGATCAGAGATGTAAAATGCACAAGCCGGGGATCGACTCAATCCCCCTGCGTGCTATCGATCCTGCTATCGCAACCCTTGGTCTGATCTGATCTTAGACTAAGAATGAACTCTGTATGCCTAAATGAACGTGCGGGCACTGAGCCGGTTGGAGAGACGTAATGCGCAAGCCGGGGATCGAGTCGGTCCCCCTCTGTGTACTGCCGGTCTCGTTGCCATAAACCTCGGTTCTGTTGGGGCTTAGACATGGAATGAACTCCTTACGGCTAAGCCAACCCACAAAACGGGTGTGCGGGCACTGAGTCGGCCGGAGAGGCAGAATATGCAAGCCGGGGATCGGCCCGGTTCCCCCTACGTGCTGTCGATCCTGCTGCCTCAACCCTTGGTCTAATCTGATCTTAGACTGGGAATGAACTCTGTATGCTTAGACTGGGGATGAACTCCGTATGCCTAAGTCAACCCACGAAATGAGCATGCGGGTGCTCAGCCGACCAGAGAGGCAGGATGCGTAAGCCGGGGGATCGAACGGGTGGTAGGTGGGTTCAAGCATGTCTTCATATTTCTGCCATGCCAATGCCATTTTTATGGCTTGTAAATTCATACAACGGTCCCCTAAGCCTTCATGTGAAGTTTCGTGGCAAGACGACCCGTTTTTTATTTTTCATAATTTTTGAAACTTTTTACGGTTCCAGATTTTTTAAATTTTTTTAGAAATAGTTTTGTCCCCAAATTTGGTAGAGGTGATCCTTGTATTTTTGTTAGCATGCACAAAAAAATTCAGCTAAAAACTCCAAGTGGAGAAGATTTTGTGACCGTTTGAAAAAAGTGTCCCCATTTCAGACACTTTAAGGGGGTATGAGTTCTCAAGGTTTGATGAGGGATAGGGGGCCAATATAAGGGCCAAGTACCAGCACCCATCGCACATCATGTGCGCACACCCCCCGGCCGCCTAATCGTCGAAACCCCCAATGCCATCGGTTAGGCTACTGACGATGGTGCCCCGGGTGAAAAAAATGCGGCACCAGCATATGCCCTAGCCCAGCATGTGCACCGTGGCTCAAAATCTTAGACTGGGAATGAACTCCATATGCTTAGACATGGAATGAACTCCGTATGCCTAACACAACCCACGGAACAAGCGTGCGGGCGCTCAATCGGTTGGAGAGGCAGAATGCACAAGCCGGGGATCGACCCAATCCCCCCTACGTGTTGTCGATCCTACTGCCACAACCCTTGGTTCGATCCGATCTTAGATTGGGAATGAACTCCGTATGCATAAGTCAACCCACAAAACAAGCGTGCGGGCACTGAGCCGGCCGAAAAGGCATAATGCGTAAGCCGGGGATTGGCCCGGTCCCCCTCTGCGTGCTACCGGTCCCACTCCCACAACCCTCGGTCTGGTTGAGGCTTAGACATGGAATTAACTCCCTATGCCTAAGCCAACCCACGAGACGGGCGTGCGGGAGCTCAGCCCACTGGAGAGGCGAAATGCGTAAGCCGGGGATTGGCCCGGTCCCCCTACGGGCTGTCAATCTTACTGTTGTAACCCTCGATCCAGTCTGATCTTAGACTGGGAATGAACTCTATATGCTTAGACTGGGGATGAACTCCGTATGCCTAAGTCAACCCAAGAAATGAGCATGCTGGCGCTCAACCGGTCGGAGAGGTATAATGCACAAGCTGAGGATCAGCCCGGTGCCTCTCTGCGTGCTGTCGATCCCGCTGCCGATCCTGCTGCCACAACCCTCGATCCGATTGGGGCTTAGACATGGAATGAACTCCGTATGCCTAAGCCAACCCACAAAACGAACGTGCGGGTGCTCAGCCGGTTGGAGAGGCAGAATGCGCAAGTCGAGGATCGACCCGGTCCCCCCTACGTGCTGTCGATCCTGCTGCTGGTCTTGCTGCTGCAACCCTCGATCCGATTCGATCTTAGACTGGAATGAACTCCGTATGCTTAGACATGAAATAAACTCCGTATGGTTAAGCCAACCAATGAAACGAGCGTGCAGGCACGCAGTCGGATGGAGAGGTAGAATGCGTAAATCAGGGACTGGCCATGTCCCCCTTGTGTGCTGTCGATCCTGCTACCGCAACCCTCAGTCCGATCCGATCTTAGACTAGGAATGAACTATGTATGCGTAAGTCAACCCGTGAAATGAGCATACGGGCGCTCAGCCAGTCGGAGAGGCAGAATGCACAAGTCGGGGATCAACCCGATCCTCCCCTGCGTTCTGTCAATCCTGCTGTTGGTCCTGCTACCGCAACCCTCGGTTCGATTTGATCTTAGACTGGGAATGAACTCTGTATGCTTAGACATGGAATGAACTTCGTATGCCTAAGCCAACCCACGAAACGAGCGTACGGGCGTTCAGCCGGCCGAAGAGGCAGAATGCACAAGCAAGGGATTGGCCCGATCCCCCCTGCGTACTGTCGATCCTGTAGCCGCAACCTTCAGTCCGGTTCGATCTTAGACTGGGAATGAACTCCGTATGAATAAGTGAACCCATGAAACGAGCATGTGGTTGTTGAGCCGACCGAAGAGGCATAATACGTAAGATGGGGATCGGCCCGGTCCCCCTCTGTGTGCTATCGATCTTGCTACCACAACCCTCGGTCCGGCTGGGGCTTAGACATGGAATGAACTCCCTATGCCTAAGCCAACCCACAAAATGGGCATGCGGGCGCTCAGCCGGCCGGAGAGGTAGAATGTGCAAGCTAAGGATCGGCCTTGTCGCCCCTGCATGCTGTCGTAACGCTCGGTTTGATCCGATCTTAGACTAGGAGTGGGAATGAACTCTGTATGCTTAGACTGGGAATGAACTCCGTATGCTTAGACTGGGGATGAACTCCATATGCCTAAGTCAACCCACGAAACGAGCGTGCGGAGGCTCAGTCGACCAGAGAGGCAGGATGCGTAAGCCGGGGATCGAACGAGTGGTAAGTTGGTTCAAGCACATCTTCATATTTCTGCCATGCCAATGCCATTTTTATGGCTTGTAAATTCATACAATGGTCCCCTAAGCCTTCATGTGAAGTTTCGTGGCAAGACGACCCGTTTTTTATTTTTCAGAAATTTTGAAACTTTTTACCGTT
The DNA here is from genome assembly GCF_002303985.1 of Durio zibethinus. The sequence goes on from NW_019167826.1 coordinate 11,180,317, forward strand.
CGGGATTTTTTAAACTTTTTTTGGAAAGAGTTTTGTCCCCAAATTTGGTATAGGTGATCCTTTTATTTTTTTTGGTATTCAAAAAAAAATTTAGCTAAAAACTCGAAGTGGAGAAGATTTTGTGATCATTTGAAAAAAGTGTCCCCATTTCAGACACTTTAATGGCTACTTGCAGCAAACCTATAAAATCTGAAATGCTCTTTAAGGGGGTGTGAGTTCTCAAGGTTTGATGAGGGATAAGGGGCCAATATAAGGGCGAAGTGTCATGCCCTGGGCGGGTGCACTAGGCACATCAGGCGCCCCAGCAGGCGAGCCAGAGGTTAAGGCTCGTAGACCAGGCGTCCTGGTGGGTATCTACGCACAAAGCCTAGCGTGCTGCCGATCCTGCTACTGCAACCCTCGGTCTGATCCGATCTTAGACTGGGAATGAACTCCATATGCTTAGATTAGGGATGACCTTCGTATGCCTAAGTCAACCCATGAAACGAGCATGCGGGCGCTCTGCCGACCAGAAAGGTCGGTCGGAGAGGCATAATGCGCAAGCCGGGGATCAGCCCAGTCCCCCTCTGCGTGCTGCCGATCTCACTGTCGATCCTGCTACCACAACCCTCGGTTCGGCTAGGGCTTAGACATGGAATGAACTCCGTATGCCTAAGCCAACCCACAAAATGAGCATACGGGCGCTCAGCCGATAGGAGAGGTAGAATGCACAAACCGAGGATTGGCCTGATCCCCCCTGTGTGCTATCGATCCTGCTGCTGCAACCTTCAGTTCGGTCTGATCTTAGACTGGGAATGAACTCTATATGCTTAGACATGGAATGAACTCCGTATGCCTAAGCCAACCCATGAAATGAGCGTGCGGGCGCTAAACCAGCTAGAGAGGCAGAATGTGCAAGCCGGGGATCGGCCCGGTCCCCCTTGCGTGCTGTCGATTCTGCTGCCACAACCCTCGGTCCGGTCCGATCTTAGACTATGAATGAACTCCGTATGCCTAAGTCAACCCATGAAACGAGCGTGCGGGTGCTGAGCCAGTCGGAGAGGCATAATACGCAAGCCGGAGATCGGCCCGGTCCCCCTCTGCGTGCTATCGGTCTCGCTACCACAACCCCTGATCCAGCTAGGGCTTAGACATGGAATGAACTCCCTATGCCTAAGCCAACCCATGAAACGGGCATGCGAGCACTCGACCGATCGAAGAGGCAGAAAGCGCAAGCCGGGGATCGGCTCGACCCCCCTTACGTGCTGCCGATCCTGTTGCTGGTCCTGCTGCTGCAACCCTCAGTCCAGTCCGATCTTAGACTGGGAATGAACTCCGTATGCTTAGGCATGGAATGAACTCTGTATGTGTAAGCCAACCCACGAAACGAGCATGCGGGCGCTCAGTCGACTGGAGAGGTAGAATGCGTAAGTCAGGGACCGGTCCGGTCCCCCCTGCGTGCTGTCGATCTTGCTACCGCAACCCCCGGTCTGGTTTGATCTTAGACTGGGAATGAACTCCGTATGCCTAAGCCAACCCATGAAATTAGCGTGCGGGCGCTGAGCCGGCCAGAAAGGCATAATGCGCAAGCTGGGTGTGATGGTCAGGCCTTGGTCCTACCATGACTGACCCTGGACCAAGCAGCGGGTGAGACCGAGCTGGCGGGAAAGCGTTCTAAGGATTGCAGGCATGCATTCGGAGCTTGGGAACATGATGCTAATATGTTGTGGGGGTAATGGGAGCCCTGGGCCGCAAGATACGCGAGAAGTTCAAGACAGTGGTCGGACACCCTCAAGCTAAGTAGCCTAGCGGGTGCCATCTGTGGAAGCAGTGTGTGGGCATTCCGAGCATGAGAATAGGTTGGGGACATCGTGTGTGGACGGTCCATGTCCTAAACCCCAAGATATACAGGTAAGTATAAGGCATTACGCCGGTGCCCTAGGACCAGCTAGCAAGACAGGTGCTATCGGTTGAAGCCATGTGCGGGCACCTTCGAGTGGGTTGGTGGAGCAACGAGCAGAGTCAAGGAGCAATGGTGACCTTGAGGAAGGTTACGGGGCCCTGAGTTAGCCGGAGAAAGGCCCTGAGGTGGTTGGGTAGAAAAGTGTCCCTGTTTCAAACATTCTTACGGTCACTAGTAGCAGATTGGGAAAATCTCTAACGCTCTTTATAGGGGGATGTCTGGTGTCAGCTCTCCACCACCCCCTTGGCTAGTGGGCAGGCGGGGGCCTGGCTAGTCTGAAGTGAGCTACTCCTAGTCACTAGTGGTGGCTAGGTGGGACGACATCGTAGGGTCACGAGCGTGGCACGATGTTTCCTCGGGTCATGGTAAACTCGGGGGTGGTTGGGGCCGACGGGCCTCGTATCGTGCCTTTGCGTTGAACCATGGGGTTTGATGGTAGAGATCATTAGGCCCCTCGGTTTCCCTTCCTCGAGCCGGAAGGATCATGCGATGGCGTTTATGTGGGAGGGATGCCCTCGAGCCTGAGGGATGCGTGGGCTAGCAGGTAGGCACGCTGCTAGACCCCTGTGGCTGGTCGGCTGGTGGACTGCAGCTGGGGGTAGTCCACCCAAGTCCTTTGCGGGACTAGCATGATGGTTGGTGTCAACCATGCATGCGGGCGGCTGGTCCCCTTGCGGGACTAGCATAAAGGTTGGTGTCAACCTTGCGTGCAGGTGACTAGTGTGCTGCAGCTGGGGCAGTCCACCTAAGTCCCTTTGCGGGGCTGGCATGATGTTGGGTGTCAGTCATGCGTACGGGCAGCCGATAATGATGGCGTAAGCCCTAAGAACCGAGTCTCATGGGATGAGATGAGCCTAAAGGCTCCGAGCTGGCTGCTGACCAGCTTAATTGGGGTGCTTGCGTAAACTTGATACGAGAGCTTGCGCATCATACATGCGGGCATGGTGTTGGGTACTCCCCATGTCAAGAAGCTATAATATCATGAGAAATGGGACTGTGTGTCCCTAAGGGCGATCGATGATCGAACCTCGAGATCTAAAGCCTCGTGAGCCGAGCTGGGTGCTCGAGGGCTAAGTTGAGGATCGTGGGCTATTGTATGATGGGAGTGGGTTCCTCCCTATAGAGTTCGGAATGAGCGACCCTACGGGGTCAGGGCCAGAAAAGGCTCATAGGCATGCGGCTTATAGGACTGGAATTGATCCGTCCGTGGAAAAATGGACTCGATAGAAGGCTGACCTTGACAAGGATTAGTCTTGGTGCCGCACGGTCGCGTGGTTTCAGTAGGAGGAACGCGTGGACCGTGACACCGAGGATCGACCCGATCTCCCTCCATGTGCTATCAATCCTGTTACCACAACCCTCGGTCTGACTGGCGGTTAGACATGGAATGAACTCCGTCTGCCTAAGCCAACCCATGAAATGAGCGTGCGGGCACTCAGCCAGCTGGAGATGCAGAATCTGCAAGCCGGGGATCGACCCGGTCCCCCCCTGCGTGCTTTCGGTCCTACTGCCACCACCGTCGGTCCGACTGGGGCTTAGACATGGAATGAACTCCCTATGCCTAAGCCAACCCATGAAACGAGCGTGCGAGCGCTCAGTCGACCGGAGAGGAAGAATGCATAAGTCGGGGATCGGCCCGGTCCCCTCTGCGTGCTGTCGATCCTGCTGCCACAACCCTCGATCCGATCCGATCTTAGATTGGGAATGAACTCCGTATGCTTAGACTGGGGATTAACGCTGTATGCCTAAGTCAACCCACGAAATGAGTGTGCGGGCACTCAGCCAACCGGAAAGGCCGATCGGGGAGGCAAAATACGCAAGCTAGGGATAGGCCCAGTCCCCCCTGCGTGCTGTCGATCCTGCTACTGGTCCTACTGCCACAACCCTCGGTCCGGTCCGATCTTAGACTGGGAATGAACTCCGTATGCTTACACATGGAATGAACACCGTATGCCTAAGCCAACCCACGAAACGAGCGTACAGGTGCTCAGCCGGCCGAAGAGGCAGAATGCGTAAGCCAGGGACCGACTCGATCCCCTCTTGCATGCTATCGATCTTGCTGTCGCAACCCTCAGTCTGATCTGATGTTAGATAGGGAATGAACTTTGTATGCCTATGTCAACCCATGAAATGAGCGTTCTGGTGCTGAGTTGGCCGGAGAGGTATAATGCGTAAGCCAGGGATCGGCCCGATCCCCCTCTGCGTGCTGTCGGTCCAGCTGCAACAACCCTCGGTCCGGCTGGGGCTTAGACATGGAATGAACTCCCTATGCCTAAGCCAACCCACGAAATGGGTGTGCGGGTGCTCAATCGGCCGGAAAGGCAGAATGCACAAACCGAGGATCAGCCCGATCCCCCTTGCATGCTGTCGATCTTACTGCCGTAACCCTCGGCCCGATCCGATCTTAGACTGGGAATGAACTCCGTTTACTTAGACTGGGGATGAACTCCATATGCCTAAGTCAACCCATCAAATGAGCGTGTGGGCGCTCAGTCAGCCAGAGAGGTTGGTCGAAGAGGCATAATGCGTAAGCCGAGGATCAGCCCGATCCCCCTCTGTATGCTACTGATCCCGCTGCCGATCCTGCTACCACAACCTTTGGTCCGACTGGGGCTTAGACATGGAATGAACTCCGTATGCCTAAGCCAACTCACGAGACGAACGTGCGGGCGCTCAACTGGCGGGAGAGGTAGAATGCGCAAGTTGGGGATCGACCTGATCCCCCCTGCATGCTGTCGATCCTACTGCTGGTCTTGCTGCCGCAACCTTCTATCCAGTCTGATCTTAGGTTGGGAATGACCTCTGCATGCTTAGACATGAAATGAACTCCGTATGCCTCAACCAACCCATGAAATGAACGTGCGGGCGCTTACTAGCCGGAGAGGCAGAATGCGTAAGTCAGGGATCGACCCGGTCCCCCCTACCTGCTGTGGATCCTGCTACCCCAACCCTCGGTCCGGTCCGATCTTAGACTGGGAATAAACTTCGTACGCCTAAGTCAACCCGCGAAACAAGCATGCAGGCATTGAGCCGGCCGGAGAGGGATAATGTGCAAGTCAGGGATCGACCCGATCCCCTCTGCGTGCTGCCAGTCCTACTGCCACAACCCTCGGTCTGACTGGGGCTTAGACATGGAATGAACTCCCTATGCCTAAGCCAACCCATGAAATGGGCGTGCGGGCGCTCAGCCGGTCGGAAAGGCAGAATGCGCAAGCTGGGTATCGGCCTAGTCCCCCCTGGGTGCTACCGATCGTGCTGCCGCAACCCTTGGTCCGGTCTGATCTTAGACTAGGAATGAACTCCGTATGCTTAGACTGGGAATAAACTCTGTTTGCCTAAGTCAACCCATGAAACGAGCATGCGGACGCTCAGCCGACCAGAGAGGCAAAATGCGCAAGCCGAGGATCGAACGGGTGGTAGGTGGGTTCAAGCACATCTTCATATTTCTGCCATGCCAAAGCCATTTTTATGGCTTGTAAATTCATACAATGGTCCCCTAAGCCTTCACGTGATGTTGCATGGCAAGACGACCCGTTTTCTATTTTTCACAATTTTTGAAACCTTTTGCAGTTCGAGATTTTTTTAAATTTTTTTAGAAAGATTTTTGTCCCCAAATTTGGTAGAGCTGATCCTTGTATTTTTGTTGGCTTGCCAAAAAAAATTCAACTAAAAACTCGAAGTGGAGAAGATTTTATGACCGTTTGAAAACCTATAAAGTCTCAAATGCTCTTTAAGGGGGTGTGAGTTCTTGAGGTTTTGTGAGGGATAGGGGGCCAATATAAGGGCCAAGTACCAGCACCCACCGCACATCATGTGCGCACACCCCCTGGCCCCCCAATCATCGAAACCCCTAATGTTGTCGGTTAGGCTCTCCGGTGATGCTCCGGCAATGGTGCCCCGGGCGAAAAAAGTGTGGCACCAGCACATGCTCGAGCCCAGCATGTGCACCTTGGCTTGAACTTTTAGATTGGGAATGAACTCCGTATGCTTAGACATTGAATGAACTCTGTATGCCTAAGCCAACCCACGAAACGAACGTGCGGGCGCTCAGCTAACCGAAGAGGCAGAATACGTAAGTCGTGGATCAGCCCGATCCCCTCTGCGTGTGGCCGGTCCCGCTGCCACAACCCTCGGTTTGGCTAGGGCTTAGACATGGAATGAACTCCCTATGCCTAAGCGAACCCACGAAATGGGCGTGCGGGTGCTTAGTCGGCCAGAGGGGCAGAATGCGCAAGCCGGAGATCGGCCCGATACCCCCTGCGTGCTGTCGATCCTACTGCCGTAACCCTCAGTCCGATCCGATCTTAGACTGGGAATGAACTCCGTATGCTTAAACTGGGGATGAACTCCGTATGCCTAAGTCAACCCACAAAACGAGTGTGCGGGCACTCAACCGATCGGAGAGGCAGAATGCGTAAACCGGGGATCAGACCGGCCTACCCCTGTGTGCTATCGATCCTGCTACTGGTCCTGCAACCGCAACCCTCGGTCCGGTCTGATCTTAGACTGGGAATGAACTTCGAATGCTTAGACATGGAATGAACACTGTATGCCTAAGCCAACCCATGAAACGAGCGTGCAGGTGTTCAGTCAGCCCGAGAGGTAGAATGCGCAAGCCGAGTTTCGGCCCGATCCCCCCTGCGTGCTATCAATCCTGCTATCGCAACCCTCGGTCCGATCCGATCTTAGACTGGGAGTTAACTCCGTACGCCTAAGTCAAACCATGAAATGAGTGTACGGGCGTTGAGTCGACCGAAGAGGCATAATGCGTAAGCCGAGGATCAGCCCGATCCCCCTTCGCGTGCTGTCGGTCCCGCTGCCACAACCCTCCGTCCGATTGGGGCTTAGACATGGAATGAACTCCCTATGCCTAAGCCAACCCATGAAACAGACGTGCGGGCGCTCAGCCAGTTGGAGAGGTAGAATGCGCAAGCTGGGGATCGGCCCGATCCCCCTTACGTGCTACTGATACTGCTGTCGCAACCCTCAGTCCAGTCTGATCTTAGACTGGGAATAAACTTCATATGCTTAGACTAGGGATGAACTCGTATGCCTAAGTCAACCCATGAAATAAGCATATGGATGCTTAGTCGACCGGAGAGGCCGGTCGGAAAGGCATAATGTGCAAGCCGGGGATCAACCCAATCCCCTTCTGTGTGCTGTCGATCCCGCTGTCGGTCCTACTGCCATAACCCTCGGTCTGACTGGGGCTTAGACATGGAATGAACTCCGTATGCCTAAGCCAACCCACGAAACGAGCGTGCGGGTCCTCAGCCGACCAAAGAGGTAGAATGCGCAAGCTGGGGATCGATCTAGTCCCCCCTGCGTGCTGTCGATCTTGCTACCGCAACCCTTGGTCTGGTCCGATCTTAGACTGGGAATGAACTTTGTATGCCTAAGTCAACCCATGAAACAAGCATTCGGGCACTGAGCCTGTCGGAGAGGCATAATGCGCAAGCCAGGGATCGACCCAGTCCCCCTCTGCGTGCTGTAGGTCCCGTTGCCACAAGCCTCGGTCCGATTGGGGCTTAGACATTGAATGAACTCCCTATGCCTAAGCCAACCCATGAAACGGGCGTGCAGGCGCTCAGCCAACCGAAGAGGCAGAATGCGCAAGCCGGGGATCGACCCTGTCCCCCCTGTATGCTACCGATCCTACTACTGGTCCTACTATCGTAACCCTCGGTCCGATCCAATCTTAGACTGGGAATGAACTCCGTATGCTTAGACATGGAATGAACTCCGTATGCCTAAGCCAACCCATGAAACGAGCGTGCGGCGCTCAGTCGGTCGGAGAGGCAAAATGCGCAAGCCAGGGACCGACCCGGTCCCTTCTGCGTGCTATCGATCTTGCTAACGCAACCCACTATCCAGTCTGATCTTAGACTAGGAATGAACTCTGTATGCCTAAGTCAACCCACGAAACGAGCATGCGGGCGTTGAACTGGCCAGAGAGGCATAATGTGCAAGCCGGGGATCGATCCCATCCCCCTCTATGTGCTGTCAATCCTGCTGTCGCAACCCTCGGTCTGGTCCGATCTTAGACTGGGAATGAACTCCATATGCTTAGATTGGGGATGAACTCCGTATGCCTAAGTCAACCAACGAAATGAGCGTGCGGGCGCTCAGCCGACCAGAGAGACAGGATGCGCAAGCCAGGGATCGAACGGATGGTAGGTGGGTACAAGCACATCTTCATAGTTCTGCCATGCCAATGTCATTTTTATAGCTTTTAAATTCATACAATGGTCCCCTAAGCCTTCATGTGAAGTTTCGTGGCAAGACAATCCGTTTTCTATTTTTCATTATTTTTCAAACTTTTTCCGGTTTGGGATTTTTTAAAATTTTTTTAGAAAGAGTTTTGTCCCCAAATTTGGTAGAGGTGATCCTTGTATTTTTTTTGGCATGCACAAAAAAATTCAGCCAAAAACTCGAAGTGGAGAAGATTTTGTGACCGTTTGAAAAAAGTGTCCCCATTTCAGACACTTTAATGGCTACTGGCAGCAAACCTATAAAATCTCAAATGCTCTTTAAGGGGGTGTGAGTTCTCGAAGTTTGATGAGGGATAGGGGGCCAATATAAGGGCCAAGTGGTAGCACCCATCGCATATCATGTGCGCACACCCCCCCAGCGCCCCCAATCACCGGAACCCCCAATGCCGCCGGTTAGGCTCTCAGGCAATGCTCCAGCGATGGTGCCACGGGAGAAAAAAATGTGGCACCAGCACATGCCCGAGCCTAGCATGTGCACCGTGGCTCAAAATCTTAGACTGTGAATGAACTTCGTATGCTTAGACATGGAATGAACTCCGTATGCCTAAGCCAACCAATGAAATGAGTGTGCGGGCGCTCAGCCAGTCAGAGAGGCAGAATGAGCAAGTCGGGGATCAGCCCGGTCCCTCCCTACGTGCTGTTGATCCTACTACCGTAACCCTCAGTCTGGTCTGATCTTAGACTGCGAATGAACTCCGTATTCATAAGTCAACCCACGAAACGAGCGTGTAGGCACTGAGCCGATCGAAGAGGCATAACGCGTAAGCCAAGCATCGGCTCGATCCCCCTCTGTGTGCTGTCCGTCTTGCTGCCACAACCCTTAGTCCGACTGGGGCTTAGACATGGAATAAACTCCTTATGCCTAATCTAACCCACGAAACGGGCGTGCGGGCGCTCAGTCGGCCGGAGAGGCAGAATGCGTAAGCCAAGGATCGACCCGGTCCCCCCTGCATGCTGTCGATCCTACTGCTGTAACCCTCAGTCTGGTCTGATCTTAGATTGGGAATGAACTCCGTATGCTTAGACTGGAGATGAACTCCGTATGCCTAAGTCAACCCACGAAACGAGCGTGTGGGTGCTCAGCTAGCCGAAGAAGCTGGCCGAAAAGGCATAATGCACAAGCTAGGGATCAGCCCGGTCCCCCTTTGTGTGCTGTCGATCCCACTACCGGTCCTGCTACCACAACCCTCGGTCCAGCTGGGGCTTAGACATGGAATGAACTCCGTATGCCTAAGCCAACCCATAAAACAAGGGTGCGGGCGCTTAGCCGACCGGAGAGGTAGAATGCGCAAGCCAGGGATCGGCCTGGTCCCCCCTACGTGCTACCAATCCTGCTGCTAGTCCTGCTACCATAACCCTCAGTCCAGTCCAATCTTAGACTGGGAATGAACTCTGTATGCCTAAGCCAACCCACAAAACGAGCGTGCGGGTGCTCAGTCGATTAGAGAGGCAGAATGCATAAGCCAGGGATCGGCTCGATCCCTCCTACGTGCTGTCGATCCTGCTACCGCAACCCTCGATCCAGTCCAATCTTAGGCTAGGAATGAACTCCGTATGCCTAAGTCAACCCACGAAACGAGCGTGCAAGCGTTGAGCTAGCCGGAAAGGCATAATGCGCAAGTCGGGTGTCATGAGCCAACCTTGTATAGGGCCATGCTCGGGACTTAGGTTGCCATAAGCCATCGATGTATAGGGCCATGGCCGGGTATATCCCTTGTGCTAGGAAAAGTGTCCCCATTTCAAACATTGTAATGGTTACTGGTAGCATAACTCTAAAATCTCTAAGGATCTTTAGGGGGTAAGCCGGCAGCGTAGTGTTGGGCTATCTCCCCGGTTGCTATGCGAGCCTAGGCCACCCACCAAGGGCTACCCCCTGGCCCTGGTGATGGTGGGAGGTCCTGATGTATGATTCCTGACTAGAATAAAACTCACCCTGATTAAATGTCCCGATTGTTGCCTCGATGTGTTTTTCTTTTTCTCGATGCGAATATGCCTTCTTGTGTGTGTGCTTGAGATCGATCTTGATATATTGTGTCTTATTGTGAATGCTTGGGACTAACCATGGCTAATGGTTATTTGTTTAGATATCGATCTATTGAAGGTTGACTTGGTTGGGAGCACCCATTCAAGTGCCGCACAGTCTATTGCTTGCTGAGAGAAAGCTTAGTCCGTGACACGTGGTATTAGAGCACGGTTGAGAAGTGCTAGAAAAATGGAGGAGATGGCCACAAGTGGTGGACCCAATCATCAACAGAGAATTGAGGAACTTGAGGATGCGATGGCCGTAATGAAAACTCATATGGCAACTAAAGATCGAGTGAGGGAGATCGAGACAACCCAGCAGGAGTTGTCCAATACTCTCCACAATGTGAGCGAAGAGGCTAGAGATGCCTTGAACATTCTCTAAAAGGAGTTTGAGGAGCTCAGAGCACAGGTGAGCATCCTACAAATGGCTGTGGCCAGATCGGGTTCGAGCTCGATGGAAAGGGGAAAAAGGCCCAAGGTGCCAGAGCCTCGATGCTATGAGGGGGCAAGGGATGCTAAGGAACTTGAAAATTTCTTGTTTGACATAGAGCAGTACTTTCGAGCTGTACACACGGATTCAGAGGAAGACAAGGTAGCAATGGCGTCGATGTACCTCGCAGGGGATACCAAGCTGTGGTGGCATTCCAAGTTTGTCGATGACGAGTGCCCGATTAAGACTTGGACGGATCTGAAGTGAGAATTGAAAAACCAATTTTTCCTTGAGAATGTGGAGTATATGGCTCGAAGGAGACTTCGAGAATTGGTGCAAATAGGAACGGTGCGAGAGTTTGTAAGGAGCTTTTCTACCCTGATGTTGGATATTTGGGACATGTCCGAAAAGGACAAGATGTTCTATTTTCTTAAGGGCCTCAAGCCTTGGGTGAGGACAGAACTACAAAGGCAAAAAGTGCAAGATGTGGCCATGGCCATGGCTGCAGCTGAACGTCTCCATGATTACAATGATGGCTCTTCAAAATGAAAAAATCCTCCATCAGCTGGTAGTAGCTTCAACTTTGAGAGTGGGGGAAAGATGACCAGGTTGGATTGGCCCTTCAGTGGGGGATTAGATAGGAGGTCCTTTGGTCGAGATAGCACCCAACCCAACACAAGCAACGCAGGGATTTTCAAGCCTAGGCAACCGCTAGCTTACTTTCTTTACAAGGGACCGCATCGGGTGGCTGAATGCCCACACAAGGGAGCCTTTAATGCCTTAAGGACCTCGTCTCAAGAGTTCGTAAAAGTGCCAGAGAGCGTTGAAGAAGCTGAAGAGGAGCCAGCCAGGATGGGTTCAATAAGGTTCCTTAATGCCCTCCGCACCCAATTGAACACTATAAAGAAAGAGCAGAGTAGAGGCTTGATGTATGTGAACTTGACGATCAATGAGAAAGCCACTAAGGCTATGGTGGATACAGGTGCAACCGACACTTTCATCACACAAGAAGAAGCAAAAAGGTGTGGTCTTTAGATTAGTAAAGACTGTGGATGAATGAAGACGGTCAACTTGCCAGCCTTTATGATCAGTGGAAGCTCCAAGAGTGTGATAACCCGATTGGGGCCATGGGAAGGAAAGGTAGACTTTACAGTTTCCCCCATGGATGACTTTGATGTTGTTCTCAGATTGGACTTCATGATGTTGGCTCAGGTCATCCTTATCCCTGCCACTAGCTGCTTGTTGTTCTTAAGGGAAAACCCATGTGTGGTGCTAGCCAACATCTTACCAAAGAGTGGGAAGAAAATGATTTCAGCATTGCAGTTTAAGAAAGGGGTAAAGAGAGGGGAACCCTCCTTTATGGCTATGTCGATCTACAAAAAAGGGTCAAAAGTAGAACCAATACTTGATGGTGTGGGAAAAATGTTGGAAGAATTCGAAGAGGTGATGCCAGAGATGTTGCCTAAGGTTCTACCCCCTCGACAAGCAGTGGACCAGGAAATTGAGCTCCTCTCAGGAGCGAAACCCCCTGCTAGAGCTCCTTATCGCATGGCCCTGCTAGAGTTGGCTGAACTAAGAAAACAGTTAGATAAGCTGCTACAAGTCAGGTTCATCAGACCATCAAAGGCTCCTTTCGGAGCGCCCGTGCTATTTCAGAAGAAGTATGATGGAAGTTTACGATTATGTGTTGACTATAAGGCCCTGAACAAAGTCACCGTAAGAAACAAATATCCCATCCCCCTTATAGCAGACTTGTTTGATCAATTGAGCTGGGCCAAGTACTTCTCTAAATTGGACCTGAGATCTGGCTACCATCAGGTCAGAATCATTGAGGGAGATGAGCCAAAGACCACTTGTGTGACACGGTATGGTGCATTTGAATTTCTTATTATGCCCTTTAGACTGACCAATGCTCCTGCCACATTTTGTACATTGATGAATTAGGTATTCCATGACTACCTAGACAAATTTGTAGTCATCTATTTAGACGATATAGTGGTATATAGCTCCACCTTGGAAGAACATTAAGAACACCTGTGCCAGGTACTTCAAAGATTACAAGACCACTAGTTATACGTAAAAAGGGAGAAATGTGCATTTGCTCAGACCCAAATCCCATTTTCTCGATCACATTGTCGAACGTGGCCACATCGATATGGACATGGAAAAGGTTAGGGCCATCAAGGAGTGGACAACACCGAAGAACATTAGTTGAGCTCTGCTCATTTTTGGGATAGCCAACTATTATAGAAGTTTGTGGAAGGTACTCTCGCAAGACCCACGGCCCTCACGGAGCTATTGAAAAAGAAGCATAAATGGTGTTGGATGAGTGAGTGCCAAGAGCCTTCGAGGGATTGAAAGATGCTTATTATGAAGGATCCCATCTTAGCTCTCCCTGATATGGGGAAAAAGCCCTTTCAAAGTTAGACGGAATGGCATCTTGATTTTGCTATTGGATGAGTGCTTTTTGGTAACAACATCAACCGGTAGCATTTGAAAGTAGGTAAGCTAAGTGAAGCTGA